>OX419336.1:32008414-32125914 GCA_948470475.1 Galaxea fascicularis
GCGGATCCAGCGAAGAGTGCTCGAAAGAAGCTGAAGAAGAACCTAGCGAAGAAGGAAACAAGAAAAAGAAAACTCGATTCCCGCAAACCGGAGAGAAAGTTGAAAGCACCACGAATGGAACGAAAATAACATGAACCATGTCGAGAAGAAAAATTTCGACCCTGCGCATCCCTGATTTTTCTGCAAACTCGGACAAATATGACTATGAAGCCTGTGGATGAGAAACATCTCAACCCTGGGCGACTCTGATTTTCAGCGAAAAGAAAACAAATATGAAGCTTGTTTATCAGACGATGCACAAAAGTTCTCAGTTTTAAGAAAGGTCACATTCGTGAACACTGTGACGGATTCGCTCATCAATCAGTACATATCAGGCCATCTGTTACCCAGATCCTAAAACGGCTTTTGTGGAAAAAAAATGACTGAAGTAACTTTGTAGAGATCCAGTTAGAGTGAGCACTAAGGACAACGTTGAGCGCGAGAACCACCCGCCCATCGAGTTAAAACAAGAAAAATTTTCACGCACGTTTCATTATCATAGTTATTTCCGTGGAACTTCCGCCAGGAGGGAATGCTGTAATTCTTACTGTTATCCATTACCAAAGTAAATTGGTTTACCCCTTCAGCAGTATTTCTTCGTCCACTTTTGGTTTGGGTAATGTTACAGAGAACCCAAGGTCCTTCCGGACAATATCCAACTTTGGGAAAACGGAAATACAAACTCATGATCAGTGTAATTTCCGCAAGTATAAGTTAACTTTGAACTGTGATCTCGTCTTGGCTTTACTTCAAGTATTTATTTTATGATAACATTTCCATGACCAAGTGTTGGTTTGCTATATGTATATGTCACGTATCAAACTTTTGGTTAGGATTTTGGCTGTCGACAAGTCAAGCTTTCGCTCCTTTTATGGCCTTTTCTATTGTTTGTAGGAAAGGGTTTCTATTGTCCGCAAGACAAAGGACTTCTAGAACAACCGGAGCGCTTAGAAATGCAGCAATGTTTTTTTTGGAACGAACTTATTATCGCTCGGCACTTTTGTGTAAATGAGCGTTATTATTCGTGTGCATGCGCCGTTCCGGGTGTTGCGTCAGAGTCACGAGGCCCTCCAAGAGGCAGAAGCCATAAGCCACGTGGCTCCGAGGATAGGTGACAGTCTGCTCCCAAGACACCTACTACCGACATAGTCTGAAATGTCAGCCGTCTCCTCCCCCTAACGCACAGCCCGCACCCACTGTGGGTTAGGGGGAGGAGACGGCTGCCTTTTCAGACTGCTACCGACAGAAATTGGCAGAAAAAGCGCGACAGTTTGCCACAGGGACAATTTGTCCCTAACCAAACAGGCGACAGATAGATTCGTAAAAGAGTGACAAAGCGATACTAGATCACCCCTTGAAAGGCCTCGGTCGCTTCTCTGACAATCCAGCCGTTGCTGTTCAAACCCTGCCGCTCCAACCGACACAGATGATGCATCTTTTCACGTTGTGCGTCACGTTTGGTTCACGCTATACTGATTTAGTTTTGTAATATGGTTATGCAAGGGACACTTTTTTAAAAAAAAATTAATCTAAACTGGTGAATTATTTTAGGAGCATTATATAAGAAGACAATCAAAATTGTTACACTCATATTTAATATTGCGCTCGGCTTGATTTCCCAACCCACGTCATATATGTCATCTCTGTCCCCATAATGTAGCACTGGGGTCCTTATCTGAAGCGCTCTCTCGCTAGGAAAATCTCGACTAAAATGTGATGTCATTACGTCAAGAGAAAGAATGTGCTTCTATAAAAGAAAGGATGAAACACTTTACGGGTCAAAACAAGCCAGCTTATTGTGTTGGGTAAATTTTATTTCAGCATTACTATGTGTCTGAAATTAGTTTCTCGAAAGCTCAAATCCCTAGGGGTCCTTAAATGAAGTCACGTCCGTCGTTAAGTTATATAAAATAAAATATGCTGGTTTTTCCTCTCGAGAAGAAGGTTTATCAACGTAAACCGTTGTACAAGAGTTCGAAGTTTGAAGTCTAATTACCAAGAAAGAGTCGATTCTGATTTGGTTCAAATACATATCTCTGCAAATGGCTGCATCATTCCTTTTGATACCTAAGCAACAAGTGGGGAAATTAAACGTACAGACTGAGAAGTCAAAACCGACTTCAAGAGTCAACAAAGGGCTGGGAACCTGTATAGGAGAGAGTGTTACAGTGAGGACTGAGCGACAAAATATTGAACAGGATTGACCAATCTCTACAAGGAACGTTTTATATTGTTTTGTATAAAGACTTCAATTACGTCAAGGCGACTTATAAGTCCTTTAATCTCATAAAAGTTCCTTCATTAGCAGCACTCAAGAGGCACGAAATCACTTTACAAAATTATAAATGAAATACTGCTGATTATGATTGACCGTGCCAGTTGGGGCATGCTAAACTGTGACCAAGCGCAATTTTGAGCGTCAACTGATGTTTCAGGGGATTATAGGTAATTTTCAAGTTTTTATTTAATGAGTACAAGACCATGCGAACACGTTTCAGGTTTTGCATTTGAGCAACATCTTGTCAAACGAAACCTAACTCGCACTAACTGATACACATCTGCAATTAGTGACGTTTTTATGAACAATTTATCGTATTGATCAAGGATTGCGTTCGTAATTTTCTCACCGCCGTCTTTGGAGACGCTCACGGATTCAGTGGTCATCTCTTTTCTCCGCAATTTCTCCGGTATATACCTCACGCACGACTGCTGCCACCTTATCCAGTCTCTCCTCATCCACGCCCTCCGTGTTGGCCTATTTGATCGTGTGTCACTTTCCTCACAAAAGATTTACCCAAGTTCTCTGCTGAAACGCTTAGCACGGAGAGCCATATTTTGTAGATATTTGCAGTGCTGATTATAGCCAATACAGCCTCTCTAATATAGACCCCTTACTTAATATCAGTTCTACAGACTTAGCCTGAGTGTCTGCAAATTGTCTTACTGCTACGGTTTGGATAAAATAAATTTGCTTCCGGGACCTACTCCCTAAATTCGAGTTGAAACTTGTCTTCGATGTACGGGCAACGTGATGTATTTTAACTCTAACCCTCGAGCACAAGAGAAAAAAAAAAGATATTGAAATATTTTACCAGAGTCAGCTCAAAGCATTGTTTTAAAATAATTAAAGCTAATCAGTCGGCGTGAAGGCGTGCGTTTCTCCTGGGAGCCTCATGGGGTTAAGCTGGCCAAATAATGATTGTTACGGTTAGTGTTTCAAACTGTGTTTGGTGAGGACACTGATGCGTTGATGTTTATAAACTAGAATTTGATGTGCGGTGATGAATTTCTGTTGGCCATCGTTTTTAGATTTAGTTATATGAGAGAAAGATGGATAAAAAAGGAAAATTGATGACGATCACAGAATCATGATGGCGTGAAAAGTACTTTGCCATCACGTGCCAGACTGTTACCTTCACTTGTCTGTCGTGACGTAAAAAAACCTGCTTCGAATACAAACGAAATTGCTTTTGTTCGCTCCTCATTGGCCGCAAAGCTTGTTAAGAGTACAATTAATTCATCCAGCTTTGCCAAAAAGCTTTAGCTTATCCTGTTTCAACCGCACTCATCGTCTGCCTCTAGGAAGTGCGTTTCACGGCAATGGCTTCGTGGGGTTACGGCGAAGACAACGGTGAGCTGTCGATAGTTTTCGCGGTTTGTTCGCCGAAAAAGGAGAAAAGCTCCCCCAAACGAGCTGTTTTCTCCTTCTTTTTTTTTTTTTCGAAGCTGTAATGCTAATTTATTATTTAATGAAAATATGTTACTCTAGTACGGACAGCTGGATTGATTATGGTTTTCATTTCCACAGGCCCTTCGAACTGGCACAAGTATTGTCCTATTGCCAACACGGGCAAGCGACAGTCTCCGATCGATATAATCGATAAAGATGTGAAGAGTGACTCAAACCTGAAGCCTTTTAAGGTTTCCTATCCACCGTTCAGCAAGGCTACGATTTTGAATAACGGGCATTCGGTGCAGTTTCAGCCAGACGCAAGTCGCAATTCATCAGGTAAGAATTAATGTATATTTTGGGGGTAAGCAATTGTTACTTTTCTTAAAGAAGCGTGCTATAAGGGGCTTCTACATTTTGAAACAATACGCAAAGCCTTCAAAAATTATCATAACTCTTTGCAATTAAAAGTAGAAGAATTGGCAGAATTAATTGCCATGCCACCTTCATTTTGTCAGTCATACTTTTCGTGAGGTTTCACTAAAATCTAGCTTGGACATTTAATTTCTCCTCTTAAGTAAACTTTGCTGTGAAGCTACCGTTTATCGTAGTAAGGGTTGTGATCTTTCAAGAGGGTATTGTCACGGAATCTTCCAAACAGCAAACAAAGCAGGGTGTTTTTAAATATTACCGGACCTAAAAACTTAAAGCGATCAGGAAATGACAGGAAATCCTTAATTTTCTGGGGGAAATGAACAACGAACAGGAAACTTAAGACTTAAAGACAAGGTGTTACTTAAGAATGTGTACAAGCGTTCTCTTGCAAATTTATGCACAACACGTCTTATTGCCAAGGGAAATTGTATTAATTTTGTACTGAGGTGGAAATGAAAAACGACTAAATCGGCAAGGCACGGAAAAGTATGTGAAGACGTCCTGAAATTATCATTCCGTTTATGTGGTATAGTTCATATCTTGTTTCATCGGTTAAACATGTGATTATCATTTCATGATGGTTGGAGACAAAATTTTTGAAAACAAAGTGACTTTGATCAATATAGCCTTCTCTGATTAATATAGTCCAATGAAGCACATCCATTGAACAAAAGTGGCTTGGTTTTGTTCTGGTTTGAAGTGCTCTCATCCGAAGATGATTACGCCCATGATTACGCCCCTGTGCCATCTTACAAGGGTGTATTGTCTGAGAGCCAAGTTTGTGTCACGTACGTAAAAGGTGCAACTAAAATTGGCAAACTACTGTGTCCGTTAAAAGCGCTTCCAAAATCGTAAGCGGAAACAGGCACTCGCTTTATACTTTCTCGTCAATTTTGTACCTCGCAGTTGCTTCCCTAGTTAGACAACAAGTAAGAGACTGCAGGATGTCGAGCGTTATAAAAAGCAAATTGCCCCCCTTGGTTAATAATTGGGTTGTTAGACAGAAATGATAACGATAACGATAATGATAACGATAATGATAATGAGTATAATGATAATGTTGATAATGAAAACAATAATATTGATCCATTACCCTGTTTGGACAAGAGGACCTGTAGAATTTATAAGCGCGGCATATTGAGGCCAGGGAGCCAGGCTGACGTACGAAAATCTAGCACTCAAAATATTGAACTCTCCGTTGGTGCTATGAAAGAACATTTGTATTAATCTTCAGTAAATTGCAGCTAAGAGGATTGTGACACGTCGTGTTGTAGCGAGTCTTTGAGGGCTCACATCGGCAGACAAATACCAATACAAGTCATTTAATTTTAACCCTAACAATCTAATATTTGCTAATTGATCAATAATGACTAAATTTGTTGATTTTTTAATACAGTGCAGTCAGTGCAATATTTATCACTGAAAAACAAATTCTGTACAAGAGAGCCGAAGGCATCAAAGATTATCCTCTAACTCAGTTAATCGTCTTAAATTCACAACTAATGTAATTTTGACAATTCCGGTCTATATTTTTCTTGATTGCACACTGAGCGCCATCTTGTTTAAATATCTATTTTTATTTCGAAAATACTTTTGACTTAATTTTTTTCCCTCGTCTTCTTAACGACAGTAAGACAGGGGAACGAAAACTGTTAACTACGGGCCGAACGTATTTTGTATCTTGTAATACACCACGTAAGTCAACCTTTGAGACGTGTCTTTTGAGAGACCAGAGTTGGCATCGATCATTCAACATTATTTCGTATCTTGCAATACACCATGTGAGTCAACCTTTGAGATGTGTCTTATGAGAGACTATAATAAGTTGTCATTCAATTTACATGGTTTGTACAAGTTTGAAAAGGTCTTGAATGTTAGCCATTGTCTTGAAAAGTCCTTGAATTGAGTTAAGGTCCTTGAAAAGTACTTAATTTTTTTTATTATTTTTTTTAAAGTCCTTGAAATTTAGGACTTCCTGTACGCCATATCTATTTTCTGATAAAATACATGATTTTGCTAAGGAACATTTGCCCATTCAAGCGAAAATGTCGGTATAAAAACAGGGAGTTCGCTGCTCCAGTTAGGAGGTTGTAGGTTGCAAAAAAATTATTGGACTTAGAGAACCAAATATTTCAAAGACTTTCGTTTGTGTGAAGAGTGCAAACCTCACAGCTTTACCCCCGCTTTGTTATAGAGTTGACGGGAGGACCGCTAAGCAACAAGTACAAGTTTGAGCAGTTTCATTTTCACTGGGGCGAAAAGGACTCTGAAGGCTCTGAACACAGGGTTAATGGAAAAATGTACCCTGCAGAGGTATGAAAACTAAATTCATCAGTGACAGGTTCTATGAATCATTGCCATGTGGCCTTTGGTCTCTGCTTTGTTTCAGGGTACGCCCGTTCCTTTGTTTGTTCGTTCTTTGTTTTCTTGAATTGTTTTCTTGTTTGCTGCTTTGACTGTTTCTTCCTTTGCATTGTTGTTTGTAGCACGCTTTCGTGGACACGGTCATCCAAAGGTTGATAACAAACAACACCAATATCATAGACACTTTTTATATCGTCTTGCCTGAGGGACCTTACTCAAGAAACCCTTTTAAGCTGAACTTCAAGGTTTAAAATTCTGTAGTCATGTCTTGTAGCATTTTCCCGAACTGCCATGAGCTTTAGTGCTGATGGACTAAAAGTCGGTGATTGATAGTCGCATAAGGTACTCACCCTGTCACCCTTGTTTTCTTCGTTCCTTCGTTGCCCGTCCAAGTAAGTAACAACACGCTGACAAATCCAAGAGAACATCTCTTTCATACAGTCAGCTATTAGCTTACTTCTAGAGAGTGAGGAACAAATAAAATGAACCTGTTCGGGACAATTACTCCTCATTCTCTCATATTCGTCTTTCCACGCAGTCATTCTCGTCATGCAGCGCTGTCGGTACGGGACCATTTGAGACTAAACTCACAATGGAATGAAGTTTTGGAACCAGTTTTGAAAATCTAAAACCATTCACGTAACGTGATTATAACGTTTTGTTGCAGTTGCATTTGGTTCACTGGAACTGCGAATCTCATGGTAGCTTCAAAGATGCAGTAGGATCTGGTGATCCCAATGGCTTGTGTGTTTTAGGATTCTTCTTGAAGGTAACATGCATAACCGAATTTGTCCTTATATGCAATAAATACTATCAGGAACTTGAGTCGCAAAGAAAACTGCTGTCCGATTCCATCCCGTTATATTCTTAAGAAAGTGCTAGTTATTACGTAATGTGTAACTGACTCATGATACGATCAGCACTTGGGTGTTGTTCTGTTTTGCAGGTTGGAGCAGAAAATGCAGGCCTCAAACCATTTATTGATTTGCTCCCCAAAGTCAAAGCTGCGGTAATCACATTTTGCTGTTTTATTTCTATTTTGAAAATATCAGCCAAATGCAAAGTGTGACCGTAAATCGTTGACAGTTTCTCAATGACTCACCGTGATCTAGTCAGTGATTTGACGCCTGCAATGTAACTTGTTGCTCAGTAGATTTTTATGCCTTTAGGTGTTCCTGTTTTACCCTGTTTGTTTCCTCTAAATTAATTTTCAACTTTATTGCTTTTTTCAGGGAAGTTCTCTGCCCATACCTGAGGAATTTGACTTGAAAGCCGCTGTGCCAAAAGGTACTTGTTTTCGACATCCTTCAGTTACCAAGCGCCACGATACGAATTCTTCTCTGCCTTTCAAGAAAGCAGACTCTTGCCGTTACACTTAACAGCTGATCATTCCGACTTTATATCAGTCCAGAAAGTCTCAAACCAAAGATGTAATTGTAGCTGTTATAACTACGAGAAAATAAGGGATATATTGTGCACTGCAGATACCGGCGCATATGAATACACTTTTCATAAAACATTTTTGTCTATATATTGCCAGTTTTTTTTTTCTTTTACGTCATCTTCTTTCACGATTTGGCAGCTTTGTTCGGTTATTACACCTATGATGGCTCGCTCACCACCCCTCCCTTGGCAGAGTGCGTCAAATGGATTGTATTCAAGGAACCAGTGGAAGTTTCCGCTGCCCAGGTAAGTTGTCTCGTGATTATAACAAAAATTGTAGAAAAGAGAGGAAACGATATCCCATCTTTTTGTATGTCCAAATTTCCTTAACAAGTCAACCGGCACAGAACTCGGATTTCAAAAACAAACGACCTGGACTCCAAGTATGGAACCATCTGTTTGCATCTTAATATTTGTCTGCGATCTCTACTGAATGATGGAATTGAAAGGCGAATTGCAAATTCAGGAATCTTCGTTCAGTCTTGGATTTCCTCAGGAGGACGTTTAACTTACTTTTCACAGTTTGAAGAAGATTTATAGCTTCTCCATGTAAGCTACTTATTACACAAAGATCAAGAGAGAGCTTCAACGGATATCATTTTGCCGTATTAGGCTGGTTTCATGAATCTCCCTAGCTAAGTTAAGATACTGTAACTAAGATCAGTAAACCGATCAGCCATTTCACTGATACTAGAAACAATTTTTTTCCTTATTTTTAGATGGCAGCTTTTCGAGCCCTCGATAACAAACAAGGCCAGCCACTGGTAGGGAACTATCGCCCGCCGTGTCCTCTACAATCTCGCACGGTGGCAGTTTCCTGTTAATGAAGATACAGGTGGCTGTGCGGTGTGTGAAAAGTCGCCCATTGTGTGTTAGAATAGAGAACTGGATTGGTTTTTAGATTTTTTGTGAAGTGTTAGATTTTAAGGAAAAAAGGAAGAAGCCGAGGCAAGAGTGGGCAGATTGTCTTATACACGGGCGTAGCCAAGGGGGGGGGGGGGGGGTCCCACTGTGTCAAACACAGGGTACTCACCAGATTTTCACATGAACATTGTAGGTTGTTTGCTTAAAAAAAGGCTTATAAAGGGGGGGGGGGGGTCACAGGCATCCTAGGACACCCCCTAGCTACGCCCGTGGTCTTATACAGCAGCAACGCCGACTTTGGCTTAGTTTGTTGAAGTTTTGATTGAGGCTTTTTGATAGCACAATTACAGGTAGAAACTGTATTCAAGGGCTGGCTGATTGCAATAAAGGTCCTCTTCGTTTTATTGCTTTGTACTTGAAGTTCGTTCATCATTTTTCAGTTGAAAAAAAAATAAAACATCAATGATATTTACTCAGGAAGCTCCACTCACGACGAAGTGGTTTTCAGGGAGGTCCTGCATCCGGATCGAATTGGAATTGGGAAGTGTTGGTTTTTGGGCAGAGGGGAAAACCGGAGTACCCGGAGAAAAACCTCTCAGAGCAGAGTAGAGAACCAACGACAAACTCAACCCACATATGACGTCGAGTTCAGGAATCGAACCTGGGCCACATTTGTGGGAGGCGAGTGCTCTCACCACTGTGCCAAGCCTACTCCCCATGCCTCATCAATTAACTGATTGCGTATGCTCAATTATTCTCTCAAGTTGTAACGGAAACAGATAGTCTGTGGTAACAGAAAGAAACGTGAGTAAACAGCTTTAAACTAACCGTCCGTTACTGTCCATGCCACTTCTTTTAAGTCAAGAAACGTTCCCGTCACATTTAAAGGGACTAGTAAGTTACTTCCTGTTCCAGAGCGTATTAATTCAGTTGTTCGGCATCGGTTGGTTGGTAACTGTGAAGGCATGCACCGGCAAGGCAGTGCAAAAAATGGCGCGATAAGAAAGAGAGAAATGGAAATTAACAGCGCTATAGCTTTAGCCAAGCGCCCTTCGCTGACGGTGTAGTGTTGTTTTGGAGTAACTTGAACATGGCCGTGTGGGATTTGCTTCTGCCAGGCTTGGTTGTTTTTACGAAGACAATAAATGATGAAACAGTAGAAATAAAAAGAGGTTTGAACTAGTATGCTCATTTGAACACTTAAAACAAGGCCCACCATGAAGATCCTGCTTTCAAACCGATGAGCGTTATTATCCCAAAGCAAATGAAGTAAACCCATAGTGCGGTTATGGCCAGATTTATTCTCGTACCAGTCATAATACTTCTGTACTTGAGAGGTTTCACCACAGCGAAAAGTCTGTCAAGCGAAAGCAGAGCAACGTGTGTGAAAGATGCACCGACAACAGTAGATGAGAGGGAGTAAATTAATGGGAGCGAAAAGGCGGGGTTTTGTGCCACTGCTATTGAAAACAGCCAAGACGCTTGAATTGGTGAGAGAATCAAACCAACTAGTAAATCAGCGGTCGCCATGGATTGGAGAATAAAGTTTGACGGCGAGCAACGCAAATTCTTCATTGGATCTTTCCACACCACATAAACAACAAAGGCATTACTGAGGAATCCCTGTGTCCATGAGAAAGTTACAAACTTCTTTTGATGATTTTTCACAATTTCGTTCGTCATGTCACCGCTGCTTAAGTGCCAGAAATCAGTGAGATTGGATATTGCCGCCATCTCCCAGCAGTAAGCAAGTTTTAATATAAGGGTAAGGTTCTGAGTACGAGACCGGCGATGCCGGACAAAGGTAACAAACTGTCAGTCGATCAAGGGATACAATTATCTTCTGTGTTCTGTTGTTACCATTGTCGTCATCATCATCATCTCTCCTCTTTCCGTTCTTTGTTTTATTGTTTAATCCGTGTTTATTCCGTCTGCCCTTTTGCAGACCTCTCTCCAACGTCTTGCAGCTCAAGTTTGCGGCTTGTTTGTTGAGATTGAAGGGAAGAACTTTGGAAGAAGACTTGCCACTGTGCTGCCGATCATAGCCAACACCATAAAGCCGGAACGATTTGAAATGGTAGAGAATAATTAATGCTAAGAAAACTTCTAAAACAGATGTAGATTGTTTCGATGTGTGTGGATTTCGTTTTTGTGTGGCTTAGAACTTCTGGGTTTTTTTAATTGTTTTTTGGTTGCCATTTGTTTCATTGTGGTTGTTGTTGCTGCTGCTTCTGTTATTACTTCGCGCTTTTCTGTTGGAACAGGGTACCGTTCCGTCAGCAATTCATCAAGTCGTAGTTCGGCGAATCCTCAGCATAGAGACCGAGTATTTCTCTGTTATCGGTTCAGTGGTATCTTGCTATTGTTGCAGGATGTAAGCAAATGTTACAAATTTGTTAATTAAGGAACTAGCGTTATTGGATGTTATACTTTAGGGAGAACCTGCGGAAGATCCTGAACACCTCGACGATTCTAGAATTGCTCACCGGATCAAAGATCATCTGCTTTTTAATACGCTCTCACCTCTGGACAAAGTAATCAAAGAATGTCAGGTCATCAAGAATCCAAGCAGACAGCAGGACATGGCACCAATCTGGGGTAAGAAAATAGCACGGCGGTGTAGCAGCTCTCGTAAGGTCTCACGAGATTGGCTTGCCACCCTTCTGGTGAACAAAAGAACAAACAACACAAACAATGGAGGTGTTACACTATGCCTGCCAATGAAATTTAGAGACGAGAGCTACTACAGTACTGAAATAACATCTCCACTGTAATTTCGTAAACGTGAGTTGACAATCTTCCGACTCTAGCTCTTTTTGTGCCCAGTTTCGTTGTCTTGTGAGTGGTCGCGGAACTCGTGGCTCAGTAACATATTCTCGTAGTAACTTCAGTAGTGCTTAACTTCTCATATTACCCATTCGCCAACTCTTGGCTCGGCTTCTGTTATCTGTTATCTTGTACAGAATCCGTCGAGGCGCATATGCTCCATCCCCACACCTGGGCCCGACTTGTGTCCAGCCGATTGATTGGTCTTCTTTTTGCCGCATGGAAACCAGAGGAACTGGTAACTGGTTTTCAGAAAGGAAAAGTATCAATCGCTTATCTTCAAGATGATTTGCCTGGAAAGGTTTGTCGATAAAAGAATTTCCAATTCTGTTGAAATGTAAGAATGCAACTTCACGAAAGTAAAGCTTCCGTTGGTGAAAAATCATCCATTATAAAACGTCAGCTTGGTTTGAGAAGCGTTAGAGTGTATATCAAGACAAGTTCAACTTTCTCGCTTCAAAGACCACCTCTCTGGGATATTACACTTTCTCGTGCTTTTCAACTCATTTAGTATGTGGCAGGGTTTTTAAGCCCCCTCCTGAGGCCAGTTCTAGCTCTTATTAAAGCTTTTCCTGGATAGATTTAACATAGCCTGCCGCCCAGTAAATCCGCAACCTCCCGGGCTTCGAATCTCGCCCTTGAAAACACAAACCACTGCCTGTAAGAAGGCTAGGTTACATTGCCAAAAAGCTGCCGGATTAACACTCTGGTTTCCTTTTGCTTGTGCAGGTAACTAAGCTTTGTGGTGACGTTCACATGCAACTTCGCTCCCCACTTTTAGAAAAGGAGTTAGCAGAGCAGGTGAGATTAGATTGGTGTGACATTAGTTTCGCAATTTCCGTTTCTTTGACTTTGGTCTTCTGGCATCAGTCAGTAACAAATACGGTTGCCGGTTTTCTTTACAAATTGTAAAGAACTTAGTTTTCCTGGCCAAAACGCTGCAGATTTTGCTCAGTGAAAATATATCAAGGGTTGCGAATGGCCAAGATAAGTCTGCCACTCATGAAGAAACTGTCGCCGGTGAAGAAGGTCTTTTCACTCTGAAGGATCTCCTATAAGCAACATGAACAAGTTAGCCACACTGGAGGCTTCTCAAACCCCAAAACACACTCAAAAGGTCAGGTTCGAATCATGTAGTCTTTTTTATATTAGTAAGCAATAGTTCAGTTCAGTTCAGTTCTTTATTTAGCCGAAGCAACGTACATACATGAATGCATATTATAATTGTAAGCTGGTAATCGAGCCCAGAAGAAACCAAGAGGTTTATAAAACCCGGCTTTCCTAGTCACAAAGAAAATAATGAGAATAGATTACGCGGAGTGGTACAAAAATATTAAACTAAGAAATGACTAAAATTACGTAAATAAAATGATACTATTATTAAGTGAAAATAACAAGATAGGAGAATGGAAAATTTGATCAGCGCGACCTTTTGTGCTCTTTGTTAGCGATTAATTTAACTATTTTGGTGTTTCAGTCATTGATTACTTGAAACGTTGTCATTCTAATTCCATCCTATTCACTCACAGAGGTCTTGTGTGTTGAGATGGTTGGCTGCAGTTTCTATCAATTTAGGAAAGGATGTCATTGAACCGTATCTTGAGGACGTTCTGAGCCCAGTCCACAGAGAGTTTGAATTAGCCTCAACTTACAAAGGTAAACACTGTTTCACCAACATCTTGGGGGCCCCGTGTATCAAGGAAATACTAACTTCCTGGCTACTGTTGAAAGCGGACTTCATGGTCATTGGTCTCAAAGGAACCACTCTAGTTATTTTGCAGTGCCCTTTCCAAATCCGTTATTCGCAGTCATGTGTTTAAAAGTTGAATGTACAGGTCCATATGTTACATTTTGGCCGATGCATTTTCTCTTGTAGATTCCGATTTGAAGGCACTAGCGCAGGAGGTGCTGGACCTCATCAAGGGCCTTGTTGGAAGGGAAACATTCTCTCGAGCCTACGCCAGTCTACAACAAACAGCTGCAGTCAAGCGGGAAACAAGGAAGCGAAAGGAAGCTCTGGAGGTACGTCCCATCATGTGTAAGGTTTGCAGTAACTCTCACAGAAAAAGTGTACATCTAGGAGGATGTTATATGGAGTTCTGGATGAAGGATTCATTATTGGTGAAAGGCCTCTTGGTGTTTTGGGCCTTCAGAAATGACAAAAATAGGCAAAATGCTTGAAAGGAATGTGGGTTTTAACGACATTGTCCGTACTTAGGCCTCGAGTCAACTTCAAGACAGAAGTTTGATTTCTGTTTTTTCGTTTGAAAAGTGATTTTAGTTTAACGAATCTTCACAATTATCGTCTAATTTATTTCACTTCGTATGTACGACAGACATCAAGTGAGGTCTTACACTACTGTAAGCGTAAATGTGATGGATTAGGCATCTTCGCTGATCAACACGCACAGCATCAGAAACTAATTTTTCCACCCGAGGACAGAGAAATATCCCTGACCTGGGTGGGAATCGAACCCACGACCTCCAGATTAGAGCACCCTTGCTCATTTTACTTCATTCCAGTAACCACCAATATCAACTATTTCCGATCAGTTTTCAATTTCGAGCGTTTGGTTTTTATGTGCCATAATTTAGTTCAAGGACGGAGGTTCTTTTTTAGTTGCAGGGGTAATTTCCTATGCTTTGACCATTAACCTTTTGATGACGGCCAGCTCATATACATATAGTTCCTTAAGGATCGATAACTTTAAATAATCGCAACAGTTTTGTCCTAAATGTTAAAACAATCCCAGCAAACTTTAATCTCAGTCCTTGAGTCCGGTCTGAAACGTTCCTTCTTACACCTTCCGCGGGCCGAACTACAGCCACTTGATTAGAGCTAGTTTCGCAAATCTGTAGTTTCCTTGCTCCCGCCCGTTAGGAATTCTGGGTAATTCAGCCATACCGGCAGCACGGAAGCATGCTGACTGCCACCCAGACCTACTGGCAAAATACGGTACCAGTTGGGTTTTTTTAGAAGTCAAAACTTGCCAAAATTTCCTTAGTAAGGGCTGCAATATCCACGGAGTAGCCAGAGAGACAACCTCACTCCTGGTCGGCCATGTTTGAAAACAAAAACATTTGGCCTAATCACCTCTTACCTCTAGTTTCTTCCAGACGTTTGCCTCTACCCCGACTCCATTCTAGCTTTATGATGCCAGCCTGGGGGCCTCTGCAATGGCTTGAGAAAACACTCATAAACCCAATACTCACCAGATTTCAGCGCATGCTCTCGATAGCTGAACTAAGTAACGATCAAAACTGGTGACGTAACAAAAGAGGTTGAGCCTACAATGTTTCGAAACAGCAGGCTTTTCTATTTTAGATCTCTGTCTTGAAAGACAAAATGCTATTGTCATTCTACCACCGTATTATTTGCTAGAAAATTTACTAAAAACGCAGTCATCAAAAAGAGTAAAGCCCTGTTCAAACGGTAATGATAGTTGAAGATAGTCGATTATAGTTTTAACTATCACGCGCGTTTGAACACGTATCATGAACAAGTATCATGCTCTATCATCAACTATCGTGCAGTTTGAACATGTTCAAATTCGAGATGATAGTTGATGATAGTTTCTTTCCGTTTGAACAAGCGGATGATAGTGCACGATAGTTTTTCGGCCAGCGGTAATGCCAAAAACGGGCTCAAAATGCCGCAGAATGTCTCGTAGTTCATTCTCATCATCTCCTTGTAGGCGCCTCTGTATCTTCCGCTCGTAAGTCCTCAACTAATGCACCTATCAGTATTAAGCCTGAGGAGGGGGGGGAGGGGGGTCGGGCATAGGGTAGGGATTTTGACATTTTCTGAGAAAAAATTATCAAAATCCCCAGACCCGGGCAAAAAATAATTGTTAAAAGAATCAAAATTCCCCACCCTAGGTGGTCATATACCCTTCAGTCCTTGTTGCACACAAGAGGAAAGCAATAAAATTCCTCACCTGGGGACGTGATGTTCGA
This sequence comes from Galaxea fascicularis, assembly GCA_948470475.1. Classification (NCBI taxonomy): domain Eukaryota; kingdom Metazoa; phylum Cnidaria; class Anthozoa; order Scleractinia; family Euphylliidae; genus Galaxea; species Galaxea fascicularis. The sequence continues at coordinate 32,024,013 of OX419336.1, forward strand.
TCAAAATCCCTACCCTGGGGCCAGTATACGTGACAGTCAAATTCCCGTGGGTTGCCCGACGCCCCCCTTCGGGCTTGACACTGATAGGTGCATAATCGATACATCCCTCTCTCATCTCTCCTTCGTATCCACTCCTTCATCCTTCCTCGTTTGTGGCGGTTCAGCAACTCTTCGGCCAAATCATCCTGCATTAAATTTGCTAAAACTGTGGCAATACCTCCTCTTCTCGGCTGCTATAGAGCCATTTTCGTCGCAAATTTTACTGCGCCAACGAAAATGCTGACCTCAGCGCCGCCATATTTGTTTACAATTTCACGCGGCAGGAGCAAAGGTACCAGTTAGCAGCGCGATCTTTTCCGCGTGATTCATCAACTATCATAAACCGTTTGAACGCAGACGTGATAGTCAATGATAGTTGAAACTATCATCGTCTATCATCAACTATCGTGACCATTTGAACAGGGCTTCAATTATGTAAGTGATATAAACACGAGAGGGGCTGGGAAAATTCGAGTCAGTTATTCAAACTCGAGACCAAGTCGACGGTTTACATTTTGTTCTTGAATTCTCCCAACCTTGTGTCAGGCTAGCACAGAAAACGTTTTCTATTGGTTTTATAAAATAACTTTATTCCTCTCAAACTCTCGTGGAAACGGACCTCTCCGCCAATCAGAGCGCTCGTAACATCTAAGTTATTTTATACAATTTTATCTTCCAGGCGGTCGCGGATCCAGCGAAGAGTGCTCGAAAGAAGCTGAAGAAGAACCTAGCGAAGAAGGAAACAAGAAAAAGAAACCTCGATTCCCGCAAACCGGAGAGAAAGTTGAAAGCACCACGAATGGAACGAAAATAACATGAACCATGTGAAGAAGAAAAATTTCGACCCTACGCGTCCCTGATTTTTCTACAAACTCGGACAAAAATGACTATGAAGCCTGTGGATAAGAAACATCTCAACCCTGGGCGACTCTGATTTTTCAGCGAAAAGAAAACAAATATGAAGCTTGTTTATCAGGCGATGCACTATATAAAAAATGACGAAAGTTCTCAGTTTTAAGAAAGGTCACATTCGTGAACACTGTGACGTATTCCCTCATCAATCAGTAAATATCAGGCCATCTGTCACCTAGATACTAAAACGGCTTTTGTGGAAAAAAAATGACTGAAGTAACTTTGTAGAGATCCAGTTAGAGTGAGCACTAAGGACAACGTTGAGCGCGAGAACCACCCGCTCATCGGGTTAAAACAAGAAAAGTTTTCGCTCACGCTTCATTATCATAGTTATTTCCGTGGAACTTCAACCAGGAGGGAATGCTGTAATTTTTACTGTTACCCATTACCAAAGTAAATTGGTTTACCCCTTCAGCAGTATTTCTTCGTCCACTTTTGGTTTGGGCAATGTTACAGAGAACCCAAGGTCCTTCCGGACAATACCTAACTTTAGGGAAAACGGAAATACAAACTCATGATCAGTGTAATTTCCGCAAGTATAAGTGAATTTTGAACTGTGATCTTTACTTCAAGTATTTATTTTATGATAACATGTCCATGACACAGTGTTTGTTTGCTATATGTATATATAAAAGGAATTCTAGAACAACCGGAGCGCTTAGAAATGCAGCAATGTTTTTTTTGGAACGAACTTATTATCATTCGGCACTTTTGTGTAAATGAGCGTTATTAGTCGAGTGCATGCGCCGTTCCGGGTATTGCGTCAGAGTCACGAGGCCTTCCAAGGGGCAGAAGCCGTAAGCCACGTGGCTCCGAGGATAAGTGACAGTCTGCTCCCAAGACACCTACTACCGACATAGTCTGAAATGTCAGTCGTCTCCTCCCCCTAACGCACAGCCCGCGCCCACTGTGGGTTAGGGGGAGGAGACGGCTGCCTTTTCAGACTGCTACCGACAGAAATTGGCAGAAAAAGCGCGACAATTTGCCACAGGGACAATTTGTCCCTAACCAAACAGGCGACAGATAGATTCATAAAAGAGTGACAAAGCGATACTAGATCACCCCTTGAAAGGCCTCGGTCGCTTCTTACTTTGACAATCCAGCCGTTGCTGTTCAAACCATGCCGCTCCAACCGACACAGATGATGCATCTTTTCACGTTGTGCGTCACGTTTGGTTCACGCTATACTGATTTAGTTTTGTAATATGGTTATGCAAGGGACACTTTTTTTTAAAAAAAATGAATCTAAACTGGTGAATTATATTAGGAGAATTATATAAGAAGACAGTCAAAGTTGTTACACTCATATTTAATATTGCGCTCGACTAAAATGTGATGTCATTACGTCAAGAGAAAGAATGTGCTTCTATAAAAGAAACGATGAAACACTTCACAGATCAAAACAAGCCAGCTTATTGTGTTGGGTAACTTTTATTTCAGCACTACTATGTGTCTAAAATTAGTTTCTCGAAAGCTCAAATCCCTAGGGGTCCTTAAATGAAGTCACGTCCGTCGTTAAGTTATATAAAAATGCAATATGCTGGTTCTTCCTCTCGCACAGTTGATCAGAGCTTAAAGGCTAATCGTGCTAAAATGAATTTTACACAAGAGTTCGAAGTTTGAAGTCTAATGCCTGGTTTCCATATGATCACTACGATCTTTGCAGTCGCTGCGATCGCGGGAAAAAGAGAGACCAGTGATCGCTGCGAAAACCAAAATTCAACGATTAATATAATTTGCATGTCCGTTGAAATAAAGGCCATTTGGGAAAGTTTGATCGCTGCGATCGCCACGATCGTCGAGATTGAAATTTTTCGATCTCGGTGATCGCAGCGATCGCAGTCGCTACGATCGCTGCAGTAGCAGACGAAGGCGTTTCCATATGATCGCTACGATTGCTACGATGGCTGAACACGTTTCTCGGCGATCGCAGCGATTACAGCGATCATATGGAGACCAGGCTTCCAAGCAAGAGTCGATTCTGATTTGGTTCAAAAATCTCTGTCTGCAAATGGCTGCATCATTCCTTTTTTTTTTTACATTAATGCCTAAGCAACAAGGGGGGGGGGGGGGTGAAATTAAATACAGACTGAGAAGTCAAAACCGACTTCAAGAGTCAACAAAGGGCTGGGAACGTGTATAGGAGAGGGTGTTACAGTGAGGACTGAGCGACAAAATATTGAACAGGATTGACCAATCTCTACAGGGAACGTTTTATTGTTTTGTATAAAGACTTCAACTACGACAAGGCGATTTATAAGTCCTTTCATTTCATAAAAGTTCCTTCATTAGCAGCACTCAAGAGGCACGAAATCTCTTTACAAAATTATAAATGAAATACTGCTTAAGTGACCATGCCAGTTGGGGCATGCTTAACTGTGACCAAGCGCAATTTTGAGCGTCAACTGATGTTTTAGAGGATTATAGGTAATTTTCGAGTTTTTATTTAATGAGTACAAGACCATGCGAACACGTTTCAGGTTTTGCGTTTGAGCAACATCCTGTGAAACGAAACCTAGCCCGCCCTCACGGATACACATCTGCAATTAGTGACGTTAAGATGAACAATTTATTGTATTGATCAAGGATTGCGTTCGTAATTTTCTCATCGCCGTCTTTGGAGACGCTCACGGATTCAGTGGTCATCTCTTTTCTACGCAATTTCTGGTGGATACCCCACGCACGAATGCTGTCGCCTTATCCAGTCTCTCCTCATCCATGCCCTCCGTGTTGGCCTATTTGATCGTGTGTCAGTTTCCTCAAGAAAGATTTACTCAAGTCACTTTGCTGAAGAGCTGAGCACGGAGAGCCATATTTTGTAGATATTTGCAGTGCTGCTTATAGCCAATACAGCCTGTCTAATATAGACTCCTTACTTAATATCAGTTCTACAGACTTAGCCTGAGTGTCTGCAAATTGTCTTACTGCTACGGTTTGGATAAAATGAATTTGCTTCCGGGACCTACTCCCTAAATTCGAGTTGAAACTTGTCTTCGATGTACGGGCAACGTGATGTACTTTACCTCTAACCCTCGAACACAAGAGAGAGAGAGAGAGAAAAAAAAGAGATATTGATATATTTTAACAGAGTCAGCTCAAAGCATTGTTTTAAAATAATTAAAGCTAATCAGTCGGCGTGAAGGCGTGCGTTTCTCCTGGGAGCCTCATGGGGTTAAGCTGGCCAAATAATGATTGTTACGGTTAGTGTTTCAAACTGTGTTTGGTGAGGACACTGATACGTTGATGTTTATAAACTAGAATTTGATGTGCGGTGATGAATTTCTGTTGGCCATCGTTTTTAGATTTAGTTATATGCGTTAAGGATGGATAAAAAAGGAAAATTGATGACGATCACAGAATCATGATAGCGTGAAAAGTACTTTGCCATCACGTGCCAGACTGTTACCGTCACTTGTCTGTTGCATGACATAAAAAAACCTGCTTCGAATACAAACGATATTGCTTTTGTTCGCTCCTCATTGGCCGCAAAGCTTGTTAAGAGTGCAATTAATTCATCCAGCTTTGCCAAAAAGCTTTAGCTTATCCTGTTTTAACCGCACTTATCGTTTGCCTCTAGGCAGTGCGTTTCACAGCAATGGCTTCGTGGGGTTACGGCGAAGACAACGGTGAGCTGTCGATAGTTTTCGCGGTTTATTCGCCGAAAAAGAAGAAAAGCTTCCCCAAACGAGCTGTTTTCTTCTTCTTCTTTTTTTTCGAAGCTATAATGCTAATTTATTATTTAATGAAAATATGTTACTCTAGTACGGACAGCTGGATTGATTATGGTTTTCATTTCCACAGGCCCTTCGAACTGGCACAAGTATTGTCCTATTGCCAACACGGGCAAGCGACAGTCTCCGATCGATATAATCGATAAAGATGTGACGAGAGACTCAAACCTGAAGCCTTTTAATGTTTTCTATCCGCCGTTCAGCAAGGCTACGATTTTGAATAACGGGCATTCGGTGCAGTTTCAGCCAGACGCAAGTCGCAATTCATCAGGTAAGAATTAATGTATATTTTGGGGGTAAGCAATTGTTACTTTTCTTGAAGAAGCATGCTATAAGGGGCTTCTACATTTTGAAACAATACGCGAAGCCTTCAAAAATTATCATAACTCTTTGCAATTAAAAGAAGAAGAATCGGCAGAATTAATTGCCATGCCACCTTCATTTTGTCAGTCATACTTTTCGTGAGGTTTCACTAAAATCTAGCCGTTGGACATTTAATTTCTCCTCTTAAGTAAACTTTGTTGTGAAGCTACTGTTTCTCGCAGTAAGGGTTGTGATCTTTCAAGAGGGTATTGTCACGGAATCTTCCAAACAGCAAACAAAGCAGGGTGTTTTTAAATATTACCGGACTTAAAAACTTAAAGCGATCAGGAAATGACAGGAAATCCTTAATTTTCTGGGGGAAAAGAATAAAGAACAGGAAACTTAAGACTTAAAGAAAAGGTGTTACTTAAGAATGTGAACAAGCGTTCTCTTGCAAATTTATGCACAACACGTTGTATTGCCAAGGGAAATTGTATTAATTTTGTACTGAGGTGGAAATGAAAAACGACTAAATCGGCAAGGCACGGAAAAGTATGTGAAGACGTCCTGAAATTATTATGTTAGCATTCCGTTTATGTGGTATAGTTTATATCTTGTTTCATCGGTTAATAAACGTGATTATCATTTCATGATGGTTGCAGACAAAATTTTTGAAAAAAAAGTGACTTTGATCAATATAGCCTTCTCTGATTAATATAGTGCAATGAAGCACATCCATTGAACAAAAGTGGCTTGGTTTTGTTCTGGTCTGAAGCGCTCTCATCCGAAGATGATTTCGCCCCTGATTACACCCCTGTGCCATCTTACAAGGGTATATTGTCTGAGAGCCAAGTTTGTGTCACGTACGTAAATGTTGCAACTAAAATTGGCAAACTACTGTGTCCTTTAGATATTTAATTAAATTTTGTGTTTCTTTAATATACACTAGTGGTAGCACTTCTGAGCCTGAAATAATAACTGTTTTCACTTTCGAGTTTACAAGGAAAAAGACGTGTCTAATCCTTTGGTTGAGTTATTTCTAATTCCCTTTCTTTCCGCAGCATGATCTCTCCTTCCTATTATCATTTGATACCTTAGTGGCGCCTTGGACAGTACAAGCTAACAATGCCAAGAACAATACGAATTCGAAAGGTTGGCTGCTCCACGCTTACCCCTTAAGACCCTAGAAATATTAAACCCACGCTTGACCGCGGAGACCCTACAAATATTAAACGATGCCACGGTTTTCTATTTTTATTTTGGGCCCAAAATTAAAATCAAGCATTTAAAATAACGGAACCAAATATTGACACAGTGTTAACGTTATTACTTTTTTCCACCTGCTTAAGTGACCGGTAGAAATGGTTTTGCTACCTATAAATGAACGTTGCCTTCACTGAGAAATATTGTTTGGTTTATGTTGTGTGGTGATTTTGCGGCGTCGTTGCTCGCTTGAGAATAATTTGCTGCTCAAGGTGCTTTCAAAATCGTAAGCGGAAACAGGCACTCGCTTTATACTTTGTCGTCAATTTTGTACCTCGCAGTTGCTTCCCTAGTTAGACAAAAAGTAACAGACTGCAGGAAGTCGAGCGTTATAAAAAGCAAATTGCCCCTCTTGGTTAATAATTGGGTTGTTAGACAGAAATGATAACGATAACGATAATGATAATGATAATGATAATGTTGATAATGAAAACAATAATATTGATCCATTACCCTATTTGGGCAAGAGGACCTGCAGAATTTATAAGCGCGGCATATTGAGGCCAGGGAGCCAGGCTGATGTACGAAAATCTAGCACTCAAAATATTGAACTCTCCGTTGGTGCTATGAAATAACATTTTTATTAATCTTCAGTAAATTGCAGCTAACAGGATTGTGACATGTCGTGTTGTAGCGAGTCTTTGAGGGCTCGCATCGGCAGACAAACAGGGGCACAAAACGAATCTGTTCCTCACTTTATCTGTTCCCCCGAGGTATTGTGCTGGCTGGCAAAATATCAGTTATTTCCCGGAGTTGGTTATGAAATTTGGTAATTACTGAAGTGTGGTAGCAGTGTGAGTGTTGCTGGCTGGCGAAATGTGGATTGTTGTGAGAAATTTGTGTCTTCTCCCTCCCCCCCCCCCCCCCTCCCACTGAAGGCTTGATTTGAGGCCTTTTGCCACGCCCATTTGGGCTTACGACATATGAAATTGTCTTTTTTGTTGTTGTGCAGGATGCTCAATTTGCACCTGGCTGGGAAACCAACCAATTTTATCTAGCTGGCTGGGAAATATCTTGTGTGTCTTGCTGGCAAAAAGGAACAGATATTTTTTTTCCCAGCAATATTAAAAAAGACCTGAAAATGCCTGAATAACATTTAGTTTTATTAACTGGGGTATAATAATACATTTTTCAACAAATTGGTCGTTTTGTGCCCCTGGACAAATACCAATACAAGTCATTTTAACCCTAACAATCTAATATTTGTTAATTGATAAATAATGACTACATTTGTTGATTGTTTAATACAGTAGTGCAGTCAGTGAAAAACAAATTCTGTACAAGAAAGCCGAAGGAATCAAAGATTATCCTCTAACTTAGTTAATCGTCTTAAATTTACGACTAATGTCTATATTTTTCTTGATTGCACACTGAGCGCTATCTTGTTTAAATATCTACAGTAAAAACCCGCAAGTAAGAACCTAAAAATTAAGAACCTGTTAGCCTTAAATTTGCCATTTATACCCCCTATAAACAAGAACCTATTTAGCCTAAGAAAATTAAAATAGGTTCTTATTTTCTAAAATCATATAGTACATTACAGGTACACTGAAATTATTTACTGTAATCATAATTGAAGAAAAACCAGATTGCCATTGCTGTAAAACATGACTTTTTAAGAAAAATGAGTGCAAAATATGTAGTTACAAAGCAGTACTAAGCAAGTGTAGATCCACACTACTGTATGTTAAATGCAGTGAATCGAAGCTGTTAATAATTATAATAGCAACAATAATAAAAAAGTGTATTTAAATATTTGATAGGGATGGTGTGGTGAATAAAATTAAAATATAGGACAATTACCAACTTGTTATGCAGAGAACAAGAACCTATTTTAAGAACCTAAATAGCCTAAAATTTTGTTAAGGGCCATTTATATAAGAACCTGTTTAGGCTAACTCCTAAAAATGTAGGTTCTTACTTGCGGGTTTTTACTGGTTTTTTATGTCGAAAATACTTTTGACTTAATTTTTTCCCTTGTCTTCTTAACGACAGTAAGACAGGGGAACGAAAACTGTTAACTACGGGCCGAACGTATTTTGTATCTTGTAATACACCACGTAAGTCAACCTTTGAGACGTGTCTTTTGAGAGACCAGAGTTGTCATCGATCATTCAACATTATTTCGTGTCTTGCAATACACCATGTGAGTCAACCTTTGAGATGTGTCTCATGAGAGACCATAATAAGTTGTCATTCAATTTACAGGGTTCGTACAAGCTTGAAAAGGTCTTGAATTTTAACCATTGTCTTGAAAGGTCCTTGAAAAGTACTTGAGTTTTTTATTAGGTCCTGAAAAGTCGTTGAAATTTAGGACTTCCGGTCCTGTACGCCATATCTATTTTCTGATAAAATACATGATTTTGCTAGGGAACATTTGCCCATTCAAGCGAAAATGTCGATATAAAAACAGGGAGTTCGCTGCTCCAGTTAAGAGCGGTTTTAAAAAATAGTTGGACTTAGAGAACCAAATATTTCGAAGACTTTCGTTTGTGCGAAGAGTGCAAACCTCACAGCTTTACCCCCGCTTTGTTATAGTGTTGACGGGAGGACCGCTAAGCAACAAGTACAAGTTTGAGCAGTTTCATTTTCACTGGGGCGAAAAGGACTCTGAAGGCTCTGAACACAGGGTTAATGGAAAAATGTACCCTGCAGAGGTATGAAAACCAAACTGACTCATCAGTGACAGGTTCTATGAATCATTGCCATGTGGCCTTTGGTCTTTGCTTTGTTTCAGGGTACGCCTGTTCCTTTGTTTGTTCGTTCTTTTGTTTTCTTGAATTGTTTTCTTGTTTGCTGGTTTGACTGTTTCTTCCCTTGCGTGATTGTTTGTAGCACGCTTTCGTGGACACGGTCATTCAAAGGTTGATAACAAACAACACCAATATCATAGACACTTTTGACATCGTCTTGCTTGAGGGACCTTGCTCAAGAAGCCCTTTTAAGTTGAAATTCAAGGTTTAAAATTCTGTAGTCATGTCTTGTAGCCTGTTCCCGAACTGCCATGAGCTTTAGTGCTCACCGCCTGATGGAGTAAATGACTCGGTGATTGATAGTCGCATAAGGTACTCACCCTGTCACCTTTGTTTTGTTCGTTCCTTCGTTGCCCGTCCAAGTAAGTAACAGTACGCTGACAAATCCAAGAGAACATCTCTTTCATACAGTCAGCTATTAGCTTACTTCTGGAGAGTGAGGAACAAATAAAATGAACCCGTTCGGGACAATTACTCCTCATTCTCTCATATTCGTTTTTCTACGCAGTCATTCTCGTCATGCAGCGCTGTGTACGGGACCATTTGAGACTAAACTCACAATGGAATGAAGTTTTTGAACCAGTTTTGAAAATCTAAAACCATTCACGTAACGTGATTACAACGTTTTGTTGCAGTTGCATTTGGTTCACTGGAACTGCGAATCTCATGGTAGCTTCAAAGATGCAGTAGGATCCGGTGATCCCAATGGCTTGTGCGTTTTAGGATTCTTCTTGAAGGTAACATGCATAACGGAATTTGTCCTTACATGCAATAAATACTATTAGGAACTTGAGTCGCAAATATGATGGAGCGAAAAATGCTATCTGATTCCATCCCATTATATTCTTAAGAAAGTGCTAGTAATGTGTAACTGACTCATGATTCGATGAGTAGTATCGTTATGCTTGGGTGTTGTTCTGTTTTGCAGGTTGGAGCAGAAAATGCAGGCCTCAAACCATTTATTGATTTGCTCCCCAAAGTCAAAGCTGCGGTAATCACATTTTGCTGTTTTATTTTTTAAAACACCAGGCAAATGCAAAGTGTGACCGTAAATCATTGACGGTTTCTCAATGACTCACCGTGATCTAGTCAGTGATTCGACGGAGATTCGACGCCTGTAATGGGAGGCGGGAGGTCGAGGGTTCAAGCCCAGGCCGGACCAACACTCAGGATCTTAAAATAACTGAGGAGAAAATGCTACCTTTGTAATGACGTCTGCAAATGGTTAGACTTTCTAGTCTTCTCGGATAAGGACGATAAAACCCGGAGGTCCCGTCTCACAGTACTGGTGTAGGACGTTAAAGAACCCACGCACTGATCGGAAAGAGTAGGGGACGTAGTCTCCGGTGTGATGGTCTATAACTTATTCTGTTCTGGGGGCACCTGTGTTGATCCTGCTATTCATTCAAATAAGATTGTAAACTGCGTGGCTGCAATTCGCGCCTAAAAAGCAGTCTGGCAAAGTCCCCCAAAAAGTGTTGTAAAGCGCTTTGAGCCCTTCGGATAAAAGCGCTATATAAATCCTCATCATTAACTTGTTGCTCAGTAGATTTTTATGCCTTTAGGTGTTTCTGTTTTACCCTGTTTGTTTCCTCTAAATTAATTTCCTACTTTATTGCTTTTTTCAGGGAAGTTCTCTGCCCATACCTGAGGAATTTAACTTGAAAGCCGCTGTACCAAAACGTAATTATTTTCGACATCCTTCAGTTACCAAGCGCCACGATACGAATTCTTCTCTACCTTTCAAGAAAGCAGACTCTTGCCGTTACACTTAACAGCTGATCGTTCTGACTTTATATCAGTACAGAAAGTCTCAAACCAAAGATGTAATTGTAGCTGTTATAATTACGAGAAAATTAAATAAGGGATATATTGTGCACTGTAGATACCGGCGCATATGAATATACTTTTCATAAAACATTTTTTCTAAATATTGCCGAGTTTTGTTTCTGTTACATCATCGTTTTTCACGATTTTGCAGCTTTGGTCAGTTATTACACCTATGATGGCTCGCTCACCACTCCTCCCTTGGCAGAGTGCGTCAAATGGATTGTATTCACGGAACCAGTGGAAGTTTCCGCTGCCCAGGTAAGTTGTCTCTTGTATGCAACAAAAATTGTAGAAAAGAGAGGGAACGACATCCCATCCTTTTGTATGTCCAAATTTCCTTGACAAGTCAGCTGGCACAGAACTCGGATTTGAAAAACAAACGACCTGGACTCCAAGCATGGAACCATCTGTTTGCATCTTAATTTTTGTCTGCGATCTCTACTGAATGACGGAATTGAAAGGCGAATTGCAAATTCAGGAATCTTGGTTCAGTTTTGGATTTTCTCAGGAGGACGTTTAACTTAGTTTTTACAGTTTGATGAAGATTTAAACCTTCTCCATGTACGCTACTTATTACACAAAGATCAACAGAGAGATTCAACGGATATCAGTTTGCCGTATCAGGCTGGTTTCATGAATCTCCCTAGCTAAGTTTAGATACTGTAACCAAGATCAGTAAACTGATCAGCCATTTCACTGATACTAGAAACATTTTTTTCCCTTATTTTTAGATGGCAGCTTTTCGAGACCTCGATAACAAACACGGCCAGCCACTGGTAGGGAACTATCGCCCGCCGTGTCCTCTACAATCTCGCACGGTGGCAGTTTCCTGTTAATGAAGATACAGATGGCTGTGCGGTGTGTGAAAAGTCGCCCATTTTGTGTTAGAATAGAGAACTGAATTGGTTTTAGATTGTTTGTGAAGTGTTGGATTTTAAGGAAAAAAGGAAAAAGCCGAGGCAAGAGTGGATAGATTGTCTTATACACGGGCGTAGCCAGGAGTTTTCAAACGGGGGGGGGGGGGTCACACTGTGTCAAACACAGGGTACTCACCAGATTTTCACATGAATATTGTAGGTTGTTTGCTTAAAAAAAGGCTTACAAAGGGGGGGTCACAGGCATCCTAGGAACCCTCCCCCCCCTAGCTACGACCTTGGTCTTATACAGCAATTTCCAAAATAGAAATGGAGGACGAATACCATTTTCTAAATATATACCCTGCTTACCAGGAAAAAAGACGTTCGTTACTTAATTATTTGGAAAAAGAATGTGGAATAAAAATAAGCAGAATGTCACCTAACAAAATATTCATGTTTCTAATAAACCCCCCTGGCGGAAATGCTATAATACAAAAGCTAATAGCAAAACTTATATTCGAATACTTTGAAAAAAGGACAGGAGAAGACGGCAAAAAGTAAATACCCTAGGACTTAATCAATTAACAATTTAATTAATAATTAATTCAGTAAGAATTTTTGTTGTTTGTATCTTTTAGTTATTTGGAATTCGTAGTCGATGTACATATTGTATAAGACTCCAAATAAAAACATGTCTGTCTGTCTACAGCAACAACGCCGACATTGGCTTAGTTTGTTGAAGTTTTGATTGAGGCTTTTTGATAGCACAATTACAGGTAGAAACTGTGTTCAAGGGCTGGCTGATTGCAATAAAGGTCCTCTTCATGTTATTGCTTTGTATTTGAAGTTCGTTCATCATTTCTCAGTTAAAAAAATAATAATAAATCAATGACATTTACTCAGGAAGCTCCACTCACGACGAAGTGGTTTTCAGGGAGGTCCTGCATCCGGATCGAATTGGAATTGGGAAGTGTTGGTTTTTGGGCAGAGGGGAAAACCGGAGTACCCAGAGAAAAACCTCTCAGAGCAGAGAAGAGAACCAACAACAAACTCAACCCACATATGACGTCGAGTCCAGGAATCGAACCTGGGCCACATTGGTGGGAGGCGAGTGCTCTCACCACTGTGCCAACCCTGCTCCCCATGCCTCATCAATTAACTGATTGCGTATGCTCAATTATTCTCTCAAGTTGTCACGGAAACAGATAATCTGTGGGTAACAGAAAGAAACGTGAGTAAACAGCTTTAAACTAACCGTCCGTTACTGTCCATGCCACTTCTTTTAAGTCAAGAAACGTTCCCGTCACATTTAAAGGGACTAGTAAGTTACTTCCTGTTCCAGAGCGTATTAATTCAGTTGTTCGGCATCGGTTGGTAACTGTGAAGGCATGCGCCGTCAAGAGCAGCTGTTTCCCTCTTTCTTGCAAAAACATGTCGTTTTATTTGTTTGGTTACCTTGTCTCCGCTCGCAATTTTCATTCTTTTACTATTGCAACAGTGGACACCTGCCTTGGTAGCTGGATACTCTGAGAGGACACTCGAGTGAGTCACAAAAGATTCATAAACTGCATATTTTGTCCTGACTGAAGTGAACGCCTCTCCTGACCAGACACTACATTGCTCTCCTTTGCGGAAGTGTCTGAGAAATATATAGTTAATGCTCCCAGCCCATGAGAAACAGGAACACAAACAACAACAACAAATGTGGGGAAAAGGGGTTGGGAATGAAGCACTCCAACAGGCAACTATCGCTAACGCTATACTAGTCTAGCTTGGAAAGATGGGAGGGGGCAAACCCCCCCTCACCTCCTTTCTCCCTAGGGGTGCAGGTCACGATCCCCTAAGAGAGATGCTACTCCTCTTGAGGGCTGTAATCACAATACCCTGCAAGAGTCCTTACTCCTCTTTAGGGATGCAGGTCACAATACCCTAAAAGAGGTCCTTACTACTCTCCAGGGCTGCGGGTCACAACACCCTAAAAGAGGTCCTTACTACTCTCCAGGGCTGCAGGTCACAACACCCTAAACGAGGTCCTTACTCCTCCTCAGTGCTGCAGGTCACAATACCCTGAGAGAGGTCCTTACTCCTCTCCAGGGCTGCAGGTCACAACACCCTAAAAGAGGTCCTTACTCCTCTCCAGGGCTGCAGGTCACAATACCCTAAAAGAGGTCCTTACTCCTCTCCATGGCTGCCGGTCACAATACCCTGCGAGAGGTCCTTACTCCTCCTCAGTGCTGCAGGTCACAATACCCTGAGAGAGGTCCTTACTCCTCTCCAGGGCTGCGGGTCACAATACCCTAAAAGAGGTCCTTACTCTTCCTCAGGGCTGCAGGTCACAATACCCTAAAAGAGGTCCTTACTCCTCTCCATGGCTGCCGGTCACAATACCCTGAGAGAGGTCCTTACTCCTCTTTAGGGCTGCAGGTCACAATACCATGAGAGAGGTCCTTAGTCAATTAAGGTAGTTAAGACTCATGGTTACCATGGCAACCATCCATTCTGTGAGTCTATGGGGCAAAGAGTGACCTGTATGGGAGCACTTCATCTTAACCCACAGTTTATTTGTCTATAATCAATTCAGCATCACAGAACAGAGGAAAGATCCACACCTAAGGTTTACCCTAGAGTCCAGCTGTGTATATCTCAGTAGTAAACATAGCTAATCGGTTGCTGAAGTCAGACTGGAACGTACCATGACTGCAGACTGTATTAACTGATATAGGGCCGCAATGATATTATCAGAGAATAGAGGGTAACAATCTGTTGTTCCGAAGGCCGAACCGAGGATTTGTTAACAAATCATTTCAAGAAAATATTCAACAAAACGTGAGTGGAACCGAGTCTTAACCTCATAATACAGGTATGTACCTAGTCTATGAAAGTAGACAGGGCTACTCAAATCATTAAGTGTCTGTAATGCAAATATGCAGCAAGTCTAAGAAGCGTTGCCTGCTGACTGTAATGTCTTTAATATATAGATATCCATCTTAATTAAACTTATAGCAAATTATCTTAAGTATAGCATTTTGTATGCAAAAACATCCTATATGTAACATCATATACCATAAGTCTGGACAGGAAGCAAAGTATATCACGTGTACTATCATGCACGACATGCTTATGACACAGGGGTGAGGAGGGTGGGAAAATAACTGTACTAGAAAGCAAACTAAAGCAGGCAAGATGTTGACCTGCTAGAAGGATGGAATGAATAAACACGAGGCTTGTGTTCAATGCACTAGGATTTGGTCAACAGTGAAATAAGAACTACCCTGATTGGCTCAGCCTGCAGATTGCACTGTGGGCACACATCAGATCAGGATTGAGCTTTGGCCTGTGAAACCCACCCCGTGTTACTGCATGTCGCGCAATCCATAAGTATTTCTCATGGTTGTCCCATTAACTACAATTTATGTCTTGAAGACATAAATTGGTCTTCTCCAAGTGAGCAAAGTTTTCTTGCTAAGTTATATACTAAGATCCTTGGAGTACAGCAAAAACAAATATGAAGTCTTACAATTTAGTGTCGAATGTCTCTCTTTTCCTATATAGACCCCTGTATTGTCCGCTTAATTTACCCCTTGGCTTGCGTTCAGATACTCTTTTAAAATAATATGAACACTAAAAACAAGGTCCAACATGAAGATCCTGCTTTCAAACACGAGCGTTATTATCCCAAAGCAAATGAAGTAAACCCATAGTGCAGTTATGGCCAGATTTATTCTCGTACGAGTCATAATACTTCTGTACTTGAGAGGTTTTACCACAGCGAAAAGTCTGTCAAGCGAAAGCAGAGCAACGTGTGTGAAAGATGCACCGACAAGAGTAGATGAGAGGGAGTAAATTAATGGAAGCGAAAAGGCGGGTTTTTGTGCCACTGTTATTGAAAACAGCCAAGACGCTTGAATTGGTGAGAGAATCAAACCAACTAGTAAATCAGCGGTCGCCATGGATTGGAGAATAAAGTCTGACGGCGAGCAACGCAAATTCTTCATTGGATCTTTCCACACCACATAAACAACAAAGGCGTTACTGAGGATGGTGAGAGGGTTGATCAAGCACATGATAAATCCCTGTATCCATGAGAAAGTTACAAACTACTTTTGATGATTTTTCAGAATTTCGTTTGTCATGTCGCTGCTGCTTAAGTGCCAGAAATCAGTGCGATTGAATATTGCCGCCATCTCCCAGCGTGTCAATTTCTTTTTGGCCAAAATATATCCTTTCGACCTCAAATGTGGTTTTTATGTTTGCGTAGGAACTCTTTTGCCCAATAACTAGAGCACTGGTCTTTACTTTAATTAGTGCCGCGGAGCTTACCGTCTGTTTTTCATTACATGCATGTTTCCTTCTATTTTGTTATTTCTCCGCCAAATGGAACGTAAAGACATCAGAACTCGTTTGTTTTTCAATGCAATTTGAAACCTTTAAAGTTACCGAATGTTGTTTTGTTCTCAGTTTTAGGAAATTCATTGCCAAGCATTGTCACAAAAACTATAGATATCCTTGTCGAGGGAGCAACGACGGACGGGAACAAATTGACGACCATCTGCACTACATTTGATCAACTTTAAAACTTATTTCAAACGTAGGAAAAAGGTCAGGTAGCAATATGTGACGGGCCAATCACAGATCCAGTGGAAATAGCTACTTGTACAAAGCTGTTAATATATATGTCACTGTATGCTGCTTTTGGTTCCCCAAGTAACTTCATAAATCATGTTAGTTGTCGATTCGGTTGAACAGTATCTCATTGTGATGGAAACGTAGATATAATTTTTATCAGCGCTTATTTCAACAAAGAACGAACAGCTTTCTTTATAAGTCCTAACTGAGACCGATTTTCCCTGCTATTCTGGCGAATTTGACCTACCAAGCTTTTACGAATTCGAACAAATAAAGACAGATGCACTTCAAAACTTGCAGCCAAAGGCTGAATTGCGTAAGATTTACAATATCTAAAATAGATAAATAAATAAATAAAAAAGCAAAAATCACTACACTTAAGACTATACAAAATATGACTACTGATCAGATCATTCACTACTATACATTACGTGTAATAATAAACCTAGAGTCGGTCCCCTGAAGTACTCCGGCTGCTGCAATTAAGGATAGAACTGACGCCGGCGGGCCCGGGCCATTCAGAATAGTAGTCTTGCGTTAATTTAACACGTGGTTTCTGTATGTTTGTCATGAAGTCGGCGCCGGATCCAGGATCAGTAGCCAGTGTACAGCCGCCCTTTCCCCTAAAAAAATCGGGGAAGGAGTTTTGAGGGGAAAGGGCGGCTGTACACAGGCTAAGGATCAGACGCGATCTCATCCGGATCAAGTCGAATGCATTCTTACTGAAGTCGACTGTGAGCCCAACTCTGGTCGCACCGTGCATGATGAACTCCCTTTTCATGGACGAACACTTTTGGGACCAGCTATCAATAGAAGGTCTGAAGATAAGGGTAGGGGGGGGGGGGTGGTCTAAATGTCAGTTCTCAACTAAAACCGATTATTTTAAGCATTTCTTCATTTTCATACGACTAAAAGGAAACGAGTTTTGGACTTTTCAAAACCGGCAAGATAACGGTTAAGGTCAGCTTTAAGATCAGGAGGGCTAATTTGTATGCAACGAAAAGGGAGTAAATTTCATTTTACTATGTTTGTTTTACCCATGCATCAAGAAGAACTAAGAAAAACGATCAAAATTGCTAAATGTCCCTTTTGGAAGAGGTAAACCTGTGGAGGTTACTTGGCCCTGTCCACACTGTGTTTACAGGTTGAAAACGTATATACACGTTTCCGTCCTGCGCCCATGAAACGACCTAAAAACACTATAATTTTCGTCGAAAACGCATAAAATTAAAACGCTCTTCAAAGTGGAGACACCTGAAAACACTGATGTCGTTTTGAAAACACATAGCTTTCAGTTTACATGGCCTTCTGAAAACGCTCTCACAGCATTCACATCAAGTGTTATTTGATCCAGTCTCCACGCTCCTGCAGACCACAATTGTCCTAATGGGTATTAACGTCAAATAACCTAATTTCACCAACAAGCCTCGTTTTCGAACTTTAAACTTGTAAATTTTAGCCTGAACCAGGAGCTCATCACAAGTTGCGGCGGTTCCTCTTCGTTATTATCTTTAGGATTGGGCGTTTTGACAGACCTAGTTACTTTTTGAAATGTAACAAAACAATGCAACAACGCAACGCACAAAACAACAATGCAATACAATATAATTTATTTACATTTCACTTTTGTTTTTCGTGTTTCTAAAGATAACCAGGTCCGTCAAAACGCCCGATCAAGAATTCAATTAGGAGGACCGCCCCTTGCTATAATGATTGGCTGCTGCCTGAACTAAATCCCAAAGCAGCACACTTGCAATAGTCGCGTCCGAACAGTTTCACATCCAGTAGGCTCGATTTCCAGCCGTTTTGGGTGTCCGATATCATCATCCTCTCACCCAAAACGGCTGGAAATCTAGCCTACACATCCAGAGGACAAGAAAAATATTGCAAACGAGGTTTGGTGGTGAATTTTGAACCTGACGAGATCCTGCATAAAGACTATCTACCCCTTTCGTAATGGCGGTCATGTTCTCATGCTCATCAACCTTTTCTAGCCTCACAAAGATGTGCAAAATTCTAAAGAATTTATGTTCTAAAATGAGGCTGGTAGGCCTAATTAACACCCACACAAAAATAATAAATCGCCACCATTTATGAAAGTGCTCTGTAATCGAGCGTTTGAGTAATGTAATGTAATGTAAAACAGTTGAGCTAGAAGTTGAAAACTTTGTGTGGTCGGGGAAAACGCAGCAAAAAGAGAAAATGGTGTGGATGCTTTAAGGTCGGCACACACGAGGGGACTAGTCCCTGCGACTAGTCCTTGCAGTTGCGGGGACAAGTCCCATCGTGTGAACTAACCGTTTTTGACAAAAAAATCTAGTCGCAGGGACCAAATTTCAAACTGGCACTAGTATCGGGGACTAGTGTGTGCCCTGCTACGTTTATTGGTTCCAGTCTCTTCTCGTTCACATGAACAGTAATGGTGGACGGCGGTGATGAGGAAATTTCGTAACTTGGATCAATTGCTAAGAAATGTTGACTGTGTGAAAGTAAAGGTGCATGCAATTCTACCGCAAAAAAGAAAACATTTTATCAAACAGGAGAGGGTAGAGTTGGCTTCAACAGTTAAGGCTTTAAGAGATATTTCAAGTCTCAAGCGTGCAGCCAGAATCCATGCGGATAATGTCTCTATCCAAGGATTTCGTCGTTGCTTTGAGAAACCAAGAATTCCTGTGATAATAAGTGAGCCATATTGGAAAATCAGCAGCTCAAAAATGCAGTCATGTCCTGCCATAGTGCGACTGCTGAATTTCTTGAAGTGGTTCAAGAACGATCAACTCGAATGCGGGGAAGACATCGATGGGTATTCTCTGGAAGTTAAATTGAAAGATTTCTTGATCTACACGAGACGATTTGACGACAAATTTCCGTTGTATATATTTGATTCTTCAGTAACTCACTGGAAAGTCGCATCAAGGAAATCATCCATCATAAGTACATTTTTCACTCCACCGAAGTTTTTTAAGCAAGATTACATGGAGTGTGTTGGAAAAAGACATCGTCCACCATGGAAATGGTTGTTAATAGGTCCGAAGAATTCTGGAACCTCTGTTCATATTGATCCTCTTGGGACGAGTGCATGGAATAGGCTGTTGTATGGAGAGAAATTATGGTTGCTTTTTCCACCAGTAACCTCGGCTGATTTGTTGAAACTGAAATATGACAATGAATGTTACTGCGAGGATGTTGGTGACTGGCTTATTGCCATGTATCCAAGAATCCAGTGTAAGTCCTGGCCTCCAAAATGTCAGCCTCAGGTAATATTTCAGCTTCCTGGAGATGCTGTGTTTGTTCCTTCAGGGTGGTGGCACCTTGTTCTGAACTTGAGACCCAGTATAGCTGTCACTCAGAATTTTGTCAGTTCTGAGAATTTTCCTCTGGCATGGGAAAAGACTGTAACAGAAAAGCCAAGCCTGGCAAAAATATGGTCAAAGGCTCTGCTGAAATACGATAATGGTAGATGCTTGTTAGATCTGATGCAAAAAGACTCGAGGCCTGGATAAGATAATAGTCATTAAGGCTCTGCTGAACTATCATAATGATTATGTTAATCATCCTTTTAGTTTTTCTAGTATTATGATATAGCTCACACATCTTTTCATTGTGCCTTATGAGAGCATAAGGCGTGAAAATGACACTATTTTTCTGTGTGTGTAGCCTTAAAATCACTACAAGTGTTCAATTTATCACAATTCTAAAAAGGGACTTCTTGAATGCAATAGCTCAGTCATGCCAAATCTGATGAAAGCCATGCTAAATGCTGTTTGCTTTTATTAAATGACTCTAGCTACCCATTAAAAAGAATTTTAACAACAATAATAAATAATAAATGGAAGAAACATACCAATAGCCTCTTACAATGTGCTTTTGATCACCTAGCACTATAAATGAATAAATTATTATTATTATTATTATTATTATTATTATTATTATTATTATTACAAAAATTAGGGGATTGCCTCTCAGTGTTTAATTGAATCTGTCACATCAATTGAATCTGTCTTTTCAAAATTGCTTTGCAAAAAAGATTGTAAAAGCAAAAGTGACATCAGCTGATGCACTGACGTTGTAGTGGGCCCCACCACATGCAAGGCATTTTGGTCATCAATGTTGTGTTGAAGGGTGAGATCCCTGAACATCTTGATGTGTTCAGTTACACAATTGGACCTTACTGCCTCTAGTGAGCTCAAGAGACTGATGCCAAAAATGATTTTTAAACTCAAACTGAAACAGTTTTTATTGAACCATTTTAATCTCTAGTTAGTACTTTTAATCCTAGTTTTTAGTTTTTAGCCTTAGTTTGTAGTCTTAGTTCTACAGAGTGTAGATTAGATGCTAGTTAGATCTGATGCAAAAAGATTGCAGGAGTAGAAAAGAAAGTCTAGACTAAGACATAGTCAAAGGTTCTGCTGAGGTATCATAATGGTTGTTACACCGACTTGTAAGCTGTACTAGTATTAGATGCTAGTTAGATCTGATTTCAATTCAGTGTCTAAACCAATACAAATTTCTGTTTTCATACATTTGAACCTCCATTTAACGAAACTTTTGTAAGCACACGCCCTGGTGTATGTGGACACGTAATTGAACCACTTTGGGCTAAAACAACCTACCTCAATGGTACATACTTGCAAAAGTCAAGGTTTAAAGGACAGTTCCACCACATTTACATTTCATTCTGTTAACTTGTCTCAAATGTTTTTGATATGTAGTTACTGTTTTTGTTATGTTTGTGTGACAGTCTTGCAAATTCCAAAAGGAAGAATGACTGGCATAACCTACTTCCTATGATGCCTTCAATAATCTGTAGTCCTTCTGTAAATGGACACCTCTCATAAGCAGACAGTTATGCTTGGTACAGTGGTTGTCTGTTCGTGGACCAGGCCATTTACAGCTGTAGTAAGTGGTAAATATTACACCACTTATAAATATGGTTATTAAACAAGACCAAAATGATCCATGGTTTCCTAGCAAGCATTTTCGCAGTTTTGATGCAAGTTCCGAATACATGTTATTGACTGCAGATTTTAATAATTGAAGGACCTGGTGTAGAAAGGATCAATCTAAATACAGCATTAAAATCCAAAAAGACATCTCAGCTTTCCAGCTTGGGGTTTGGACGTAGGGCTAAACCTAAAGCTCACTCACTCTGCTCAACAATGCATCATGCATGGATAATAAGGAATTAATGTTTAATAAGTAATAATTAAAGTGAATGTGCCACAAAATCACAGAAGTGATAGACAAAACTTAAGTGATACCAGAAAGCTGTGAATTTTCCAAGCACAGACAGACTATTGGAGGATTTATGGCAGTATACTTTAAGAGACAGGAATGAAGAAGCTAGATAAGGCAACCTAGACTTTGCTTGGAGCTGGTCTAGAATGGAGATGCAAGGCACCTCCTTCCCTCCACTAGCCTGGGTGCACACCTTGTGCAAGTGTCAGCACATCCTGGCCTCCCTCGGCCGGGGATACGGCCTAGATGCATCCTCTGGCGGATCTGACTTGTCAACCTGGCAGTTCTGCGAGTCAACTCGGCTGCAGTTCTGGCGAAATGGCAACGAGTATTTTCTACGACCGTGTCAGCATCGCTGTCCCGTCGACCTATGGGGCTTACTCGCCAAGGGACACTATCTTGTGCCGTTTAGTGTCGTCTTTTTTGGACACAGCCTTGCAATTAGTTAATGAGAGTTTTCAATGTGATTCAGATAATGCTACTGCGTTCGAGGTATCCGACGCCCCACAATCTATGGAAGTGGTGGAAAATATGCGAAGTCCATATAATAATGATAATGCTATGATTTTCGAAAGAAATGTTCCCTCTCTAAAGAGGAGTAAACAACTAAACCTGGCAGCGTTGAATGTCCGCACAACGAATGATAGTGACTCAAACATCAGACCAGAACGTGCTACCGCGATCATCTGCAAAGAGCTTGAGAAGGCAGGCATAGATATATGTGCACTGAGTGAAGTCAGACGCCCAGGCACGGGCAACGTCAAGGAAAGAAGTCATACTATCTTTTGGAGTGGCGGCGAAGACAGGACAGCTGGTGTTGGTTTTGCCATCTCCAACAATCTTGGCCACATAAATCCAGTACCCGTAAACGAAAGGTTAATGACCGCCCGGGTCCCACTAAATAATGACGTTCACCTCACCTTAATCAGTGTCTATGCGCCCACGATGCAGCGATCACCAGTTGAGAAGGAGAGTTTTTATGAGAAGCTCGGCGAATGTATAGCCCGGCGTTGTCAATCAGTGGTTTCCGATAATCGATAAAATCAATAATAATCAATAACAATTAATCGATTGGTATTGCAAATCGATAAAAATAAATGCCTAAAAGTTGTGTGACTATCGATTTCTATTGATTTTCATCGATTGTTATTGATTATTATTGATTATGAAATTTGTCGTTTTCTTAAATAATACGCACCATATGAATGAACAAACCATTCAGTTATCTTTATTTGTTGTGTTTTATGTTAAATTTGTAGCATTTTTACCCCTTATTACTATTAAAAGCTCAATTAAATTACTAGACTCTGATCGTCTCGAAACAAGAACAAAATTGTCTTCATATAATCTGCAAAGGGCGGTATATCCCAAACGGAATGGTTTGTTCTTTAAGTCTCTTCAGTGTCACTCTCTTCCAGCTTGTTAATTAGTTGAGGAAATTGTTTTTGTCTGCACTCACTGTCATGCTGCCTGAATATACGCATGCAGGCCAAGAACATACATCTTGAACATTCACCTGTGCAACCGAAAGGGAAGATAGCAGAATAATTGAACATTCACCCGTGCAACCGAAAGGGAAGATAACAGAATAATTGTTAAAAGGAAAATGCGCTTCCCTTGTAATGTATTGTGGCGTTTTTAAACTTACACAATAATCTCTTTGTGTAAGGGCCAAAGAGGACCAACAAGCTCGATTTGAAGATGGCCGAGCTGCCCCCGATCATTCGTAACTCTGAACGCATTCCCACGTTCTCCTCTCTTCTTGAATGCGTAGAATATTTCTCCGACATTCACTTTGATAGCCCTTGACTACACAGCGCACTGACAATTCAACTTGCTTCGCCATCTCTGGAACAAGCAAACTCCGTAACAAGTGTGTTCTGGGAATCCCGGTTGAAGTGCAATGATAAAAGTGCGCAATCGAATTACCCAATTACCCTGGACGTGTAAATATGCCCGGGACCAATGAAGCACGCCCACGCTAACACGCGCAAGAAAGTTGCATAATGAATTATTAATCAATGATTTTCTATAGAAATCAATGGTAATCAATAGCAATTAAGACTCCGAGTGTGATTATCGATTTTTATTGATTGGTTGCACCAATCAATAACAATAAATGGATAGTTATTGATTATTATTGATTGTATTGATTGCAATCAATCGATCGGAAACCATTGATTGACAACGCTGGATGTATAGTCAAGGCTAAAGGAGACAGCATGATCGTTCTCGGCGATTTTAATGCCCGCGTTGGAAAAGATTGGCAGTCTTGGCCGACCGTTGTCGGAAAGCATGGAGTAGGAAAATCGAACTCTAATGGACTAATACTGCTTGAATTCTGTACTCGCTTCCAGCTCTCAATAATGGGTACCATGTTCCAACTCAAGAATCATCTCAAGAATACCTGGCAGCATATGCGATCCAAATATTGGCACCAAATAGATCACGTGATTGCAGACAAGCAGGCTGCGAAGTTCATCAACGTGACAAAGGTCAATCCAACAGCAATTTGTTTCTCAGACCACGAACTCCTCACATGCAGATGTTCAGTTGTGGTCAGGAAAAAAAGGAAAGGGATGAAGCCACCAACAAAATTTGACACCACAATGAATACTGAAAAGAAAGAGAGGTTGGAGAGGTTTCTGGAGGAGCAATTGCAAGACCTCAGAGAAGAATCTTGGGATGATCTGAGGCAGGTGCTTCAGAATGCCACTAATCAAACCTTTGATAAGAAAAAGCGCAGGAATCAAGACTGGTTTGAAGATCATGACGAAAAGATTCAAAGTCTTCTCAAGGATAAGAAACTAAGCGGCGATAGGACAGCTCTCAGGGAAGAGATTAGAAAACTCAAGAACAAATGGTTCCAACAAAAGGCTGATGAAGCGGAAAGGTTTGCAAAGGAGAATAATCTCAGGGAGTTTTACGCAACAATCAGCGCTGTCTACGGCCCAAAACCAAGAATCCTCCATGCCGTGAGAGCTAAGAATGGCAGTCTTCTCTCATCTCCCGAGGATATTAAGGAGAGATGGGTTGAGCACTTCGAAGAACTTTTAAACCAACCCACGGATGTTGATTGGAGTATACTTGATAAACTTGAACAGCGTCCAATTATTGAAGAGTTCGATGAGCCAATCAAATTGGAGGAGGTCACGACTGCTATCAAAAACACCAAGCTTAAGAAGAGTCCCGGTCCGGATGGTATACTACCCGAAGTACTCGTTTATGGCGTACGCACTCTGATATCATTTTTGCTCACCATCTTTAATTTGTTCTGGATATCGGCTAAGCTGCCGTCAGACCTGACAGATGCCATCATCTGCATCCTTTTTAAAAAGGGTGACCGCAGTGACTGCGGCAACTACCGTGGAATATCCCTCCTCAGTGTGGTAGGCAAGATATTTGCTGATATCGTACTGCAACGCCTGAAACGTCTAGCAGAGCTAGTGTACCCTAAATCTCAGTCAGGCTACAGGGACGGCAGAGGCACAATTGATGGCATTTTCATCCTGCGCCTGCAAATGATGGAAAAATGTAGAGAACAGCGGCAAAACTTGCACATCGCCTTCATTCACTTCACCAAAGCTTTTGATTGCGTAAATCGAGAGCTCCTATTCAAGATCTTGGGAAAGCTTGGATGCCCTGCCAATTTTGTCCAAGTTATCAGAATGCTCTACTCTGAGGTGCATGCTAGACTGTGTATTGATGGAGAACTCTCTAATCCCATTGAGGCACATCGCCTTCATTGACTTCACCAAAGCTTTTGATTGCGTAAATCGAGAGCTCCTATTCAAGATCTTGGGAAAGCTTGGATGCCCTGCCAATTTTGTCCAAGTTATCAGAATGCTCTACTCTGAGGTGCATGCTAGACTGTGTATTGATGGAGAACTCTCTAATCCCATTGAGCACAACAGTGGTGTCAAGCAAGGGTGTAAGCCAGCCCCTACCCTGTTTGGGATGTATGCCGCCGTTATGCTCTACCTTGCTTTTAAGGACGTAAATCCCTGTTATTGTATCAAGGTTCGTTTCAGATACGACGGCGACTTATTTGATCTCAGGCGCTTGAAATCTAAGACCAATACCTTCACCAAATTCATACGAGAAGCTCAGTATGCAGACGATATTGCCATATTCACCAACGATGGCACTGCGCTACAGTGCATCAAGAAAACAGAAACCATGAGTGTCGGTGAACAGCTGGATTTCTATATTGATGAGCACAAATTGAAGAGAGTAGACCGCTTCAAATATCTCGGTAGCTATGTCACCAAGGACTGCAAGTTAGATGATGAGATAACAGCACGGATTCAGGCTGCGTCATGTGCGATGGGGAGGCTCAGGGAAAGGGTTTTTGACTGTAGAGATCTGACAGTTGAGACGAAACTCAAAGTATACAATCAGTGCATCATTCTACTAATGATGTATGGAAGTGAAACCTGGACCCTATATCGTCATCACATCAAGCTTCTAAGAACTATCCAGCAGCGGCACCTGAGATCAATTCTTAAGATCAGGTGGGATCACTTTGTCACAAACGATGATGTACTGGATCATGCAAAGTCTACGGATATTGAGATTATTCTTGTTAGGAACAGATTGCGTTGGGTGGGTCACGTTGCACGTATGCCAGATGTGCGCCCCGTGAAGGCACTTCTCTATGGAGTATTAGAAGAGGGTTCAAGGAGAGTCGGGCGCCCCCTTCTCAGGTGTAAGAACACTCTGAAGGACATCCTCAAGCGTGGAGCTGCTCTCGGAACATGGAGAGAAATCGTAACTGACCGGCTAGCCTGGCGGAGATTTGCATCTGACATTTGTGATAAAATAGAAATTGAGAGACGGAACAGGAATATAGAGAGGAGGGCCAAACGTCGCGATAGGGAGAGGAGCAGATAGTAATCTGGAATCCTCCCTGGGACTGAACTTATTTTTCACTACAAGAATCCTGTATTCATCTGTAATTTTTTGTGTATTACTCGCATCAGGTTATGGACGTATATATATACCTTTCGACTGTGGTTATGAGCCATGAAAATGGTACAGACTTATATAGAGGAAGCTCTATGTTTAGCGGCTGCAGTGATTATATGAAAACACCTTGGTCTGATATTGTAGTGACTGCAATCAGTTCAATCTCTGAGATAGAAAAATTCGGTAATCACGTTGTATTGATCTATCACAGTGATCACCATGATCACTGTAATAGATCAGTACAAATTATATTGATCGCCAAATTTTGGTTTTCGCACAATAAAATGGAAACAGTTCAAGACACAAACTGAAGCAATCACTAGGCTCTTTATTCAGTTCTGTGATTGCAGTAACTACAATGATTGTGGCGATCATATGGGAACCATGCTTAAATGATGGCAATTTTTTTAGGAAACCATACAAACCAAAGGATAGATAGTAATATTTTTAGATAATTTAATTGACAAATACACTTGAAAAAATTACTCAGTTCTGATTGGCTGAAAAGGAGTGCATTTTTAGTTAACACAGTGCAGAAAAGTGTAACACAGGGCAAATAGGCCATTTCCGAGTTCATGTCTGCCTGATCCTCTTCAAAGCGAGTCTAAGTGCGAAGTTTTTATTATGAAAATTAGCTTTCATTCATATGTTAAGTAGAACTAATTACCATCACAAAAACTTCGCACTTAGACTCGCTTTGAAGAGGAGGCAGACATGAACTCGGAAATGGCCTATTACAATGAAGATTTGCGAAGTTAAAACGAAGAGACTGCCGGAGGCCATCCAACGCATTTCGAAGACCACTGAAGATTGTGTGACACCTTCCGAAGATTACCGAAGACCACACAAATACTTCCGAATATCTTTGAAGATTTCCGAGGATGCCCAAAGGTCCTTTGAAGACTTCCAAAAATCTCCGGAGTTCTCAGAAATCCACGACTGTCTCGAATTACCTTACATGGGGCGAAATAAATCAAAATTAATTTCACTGGGAGAAACCACTTTGTAACTCTTGAATCCTAAGAATGTACAAGTGAGTAAAGTTGATTTCATTGTTGCTCCAAATGATTTCAGTTGTCTCTTGGGCCTGAAAACTGTGCAGGAAATGGGACTGTTTGCCATTAATGATGACAACTTCATAGCTCAAGTAACCTCTAATGCCAACCTGTTACGATTGGGGGGAATCAAAGCTACATGTTAACCCAGATGTCCCACCAAGAGCACTGCCCTGCCATTGCTTTGCAGGAAGATGTGAAACAGGAACTTGACCGACTGGTCGAACTTGGAGTTTTGATGCCTGTGGAGGAACCCTCAATATGGGTCAGCCAGATGGCTGTCGTTAATATAAGAAACCAGATGAGTTTCTCAGGATCTGTATTGACCCACAGCCTCTGAACGAAGCTCTTCAATGGGAGCACTACAGGCTGCCAACATTAGATGATGTGCTGCCAAACCTGAACAATGCAAAAGTGTTCAGCAAACTCGATGTTAAACAAGCCTTCTGGCATGTGCAACTGGGCATTCAAGGAATCCAGTCTACTAACAATCATGATCACTCCTTTTGGTCGATACAGATGGACCCGACTTCCTTTTGGCCTAAAGGTTAGCAGTGAAATTCTTCAAAGGATCGAAGCTGAATGAGGCGCTCTGTGACCTGAAGGCCTGTAATCTGCACCGCACACCGATAGCTCAGTTGGTTGAGCATCGGGCTGTCATGCGGGAGGTCGTGAGTTCGACTCTAGCCGGACCAACACTCAGGGTCTTAAAATAACTAAGTAGAAAGTGCTGTCTTTGTAATTACATCAGCAAAAAGGTTAGACTTTCAAGTCTTCTCGGATAAGGACTATAAGCCGGAGGTCCCGTCTCACAACAGGGAGAAGTGAGTCAATGCGCAGTTAACAACTAACGGTGTTGGCATTGGATTAAGCGTGCAGGACTTTTTCGCAGAGCTTTCAATCAACTTGCGCACATCATTTTCAGACAGCCATGAAAAACGGTCAATTATGGTGAGTGGACGTGAGCAGCTGTTGCTGGATGGTGGCATGGAAGAGCAGGCAATCGAGAAGCCATGTTGTCAAGTTTAACTTGAATGTTGTCAATCTCAGTTCTCTTTAAAGTAGTTACCCATCTCATTTGCAAATGTTAGTTTGTCTTCAAATGACGGATAGGGTACTTCATTAGTGTGATTCAACAGTGTCTTCGCAACAGCAAACAGCTTTCTCTCGGATCAGAACTATTTTCGCCAATAAAGCTTTTATAAAACTCGCAACGTGATTTGTTCATAAGTTTGGTAGCATAGTTCTTCTTCAGTTTAAAAGTTAACAAATCAGAGCCACATCGGGTACGACGCCATTTCCTTTCTGCTTTCCGTCTCTCTCTTCTGAGGGTCTCAATGGGGTGGTGGCTTTTACGGTTATCGGCTAAAATTTTGGTTCTTTTACGGCTATCGGTTAATTTTTTCCAGTGACGGTTAACAAAACAGTTAAAAATTAATTTCTTTTGTTGCAAAAGGTTAAATATTAATAAACCTGTGTTTTTTTAATCTTTTTAAAAAGTAAAGAAAAAGTCTTATGATCATCTCGGGCTTAAATAAGTTATTCTTTTGAAACATTTTAATATTTGATTTAATATTTGAAAATGATCATTCCTGATAACAGTTCATTATGAAAATAAATCAACTTCCTGTGAATGTCAGAGGCGTATTTTGCAGCTTCTAGTATCTGTTGTCCACGTGAATCAATAAGCATCGGCAAGTAGGCATCCAGTTATAAAAAAACAAAAAACAAAAACAAAACAAAATTTCAGGGTCCAGTGTTTTTTACGATAGCGAAGGACTGTACAGAACGACTGTCTGCAGCAGCGTCGGAGAAAAACAGGGAATTGTTACAAATTGACAATGTTTACCGGCAACGTGTTTTACAAACAGTGACATCTCTGCTAGTTGCTTTACTGGTATTTCGAGCGCACGACCTCCTGAAAATCACAAATATTAATCCCCAACAAGAAAACCAGACTTTCGCTATCGAAACAATTAGCTCCCCAAACATTTGGGGAGCTAATTTAGTTTCTGCAATCCGCAAGATTAAAGTCCCGCAAACATTTCCTGCCACGCGGCATCTTAGTACAAAATTCATAACTTTAAGAGTACTTAGGGTCTACTTACTGTTCAGCTCGCTTTCACTATCTGAGTCAAGCAACAGGGGTAGTTCCAGATCTAGCTGCTGCTTGGTCGATAAAGAATAATTTTCTATTTTCCGGCTGATTTTGGCGAGGCGGTAAAATTTAAGGTCAAATGACCCAAGACCGAACTTCCTCGCTTGTTCGTTAAGACCAAGAAAGTCAATAACGTTTTTCTTGAACGTTGAAAGTGTCCGATGTTTATCTTGGACTTTGAGTCTTGCCTTGTACCTTTCCGGATTGGCCTTTCCTCACCCGTTCGATAAAAACTAACAACAACTTTCAATACCGACATCGTTCAACTCACATGTACACTGGGTGAAGAAATTGGAGATCTAAAAACAAAAAGCTGTCAACTTGTCCTACAAAACGCAGGCCAAGTGAGGTCAAGTGAGACTACCGCCGGAGGTCCTGAAAACGAGCTTGGCCTATAAAAACGTATGAACCACATGTACGACATGTACGGAGTCAAAGTAGCAACGAAATAAGAAACGCAATTAACAGGTCATAAGTGAGTTTAGCACCTTCCTTAAAGTTAACAAATCTAAGGAACAAATTTTTTTTACGGTTAATTCTTTTTACCCCATTTACGGCTATCGATTGAATTTTTGGCCGTTTTACGCCTATCGGTTAACCCCATTGAGACCCTCTCTTCTCGCTTCTTTTATCTCCGCACTGTACCATGGAACAAGTGGCCGTGATTTGATGGTCTTGGTGATAACAGGAGCGTGTGCATCAAGAGTGTTAGACAATGTTGTGTTGTATAAGTTAACCAGCTCGTTAAGGCTATCAGGACTGTGTTGGCATAGAGCTGACTTTTGCAGGTCGTTTATAAACAATTCAGTGAACGGAGTTCACTACGCAAATTATAGATTTTGATTCCGCAAAATACAGATTTTCATTTTCATTTCGTTTCGTTTCGTTTCGCAAACGAGAGTAGGGCTTTTTCCTGACATCCTTTAGTACTGACAACTTTGCGCGACCGACCAAACTTTTCCCGCGCTTTTCATGTTCAAGCAGTTTACCCATATTTGGTGAGGTAGACAATGATAGGCCATATTTGGAACAAGTCAACAAATGGCGCGCTCGCTTTGGGTTTTGTTTAACATTCGTCTTTGTCCGTTTGTCTTCCGCCTCAATTTCTCGCAATAATTGTCCAAAATGCCAAGGCTGGCTAAAAATGTAGCAAATTTCCTTTCAAAATCGACACATGGAGAATTTTGCACGGAGGAGTTGTGCAGTTGTGCTGGTGCACTGAGAGAATCGCACTTACATCACAGTGGAGTTTGAATTCAAACTTGTTTTCAGCCGGCGAAGACAATTTTAAAATACTAGAGCAGAAATATATTCCACCGTCACCCTACTATGGATTCATCGGTAAGATTTGTACGTGTTATGATTCGCAAGAAATTTAAGTGGTTTGAATTTTTTTGGGTTGATTTGGGTTTCACTTCATGCATCTTTGACGAATCTTTTTATTTTGATACTTTCTGCCCTCTTGACTCACCTTGTTACCTTTGCCACACTGCGCTTTAAATCCGGCGTAACGCTAACATTATTGCGGTTTCTTATTTCCAGCATTCGGATAACGACGACCCTACTAATGTTTCCGAAGAAGCCATTCTCGACGGTCTCTTTTTCGCCTGTGACACGGAACGTTCGGGTCGAGTTTCCGTCTCCAAGCTTATCGATTACCTGCGTAACGCAGTTTCCAATGGCACTGAAGAGGTAAGCCTTTTCTTTTTTGTTTTACTTTGTGTTTTCCTTTGATTTCAACAGCATGTTATTGGGATATTCACAGTGATGTTGAGCTGGTTTCGTTTTTTCAAGAGGTGAAAAGATGCCGCCATTTTATTTGTGCTTATCAAGTCTTGTTTGCAAAAATGTCTTCCAAGTTGTCTCGGGTTATTTCGAGTATTGCTTTGCTAATTGTTGCTTCTTTTTTGAGAGGGTTGCAAGCTTGATTACTAAATGATATGAACTGGTACTGTTTCCTCATTTTCTTATTAACGTGTTATTTTATTTCGATCTGTTTGATTTTATGCAATATTATATTATCCGTTTAATCAAGGGTTTTGCGTCCGACAGTACATGCTGTTTGTAACCGTCCATTTGTTTACCTTGCGCAAATTTTATTGAGCGTTTTTTCTTGTTCTATAAACAAGCGATAAGCAGATAAGCTAGCTTTTTTAGGGCAAGAATATTGCCTTATTATCTATTAAAAGAAAGTTTGTAATGTGTCATGTCTTGATGTACATGTATGCAATCTTTGCCGCCCAATAACAACTGAAGCATTAAGCTAGTTGATGTCTACTGACATTTCAAAGATGTGAGAGGTGTCAGCGAAGCAATTGCTGATTAATGCTGTTTCTGCAATCGAAAATAAATCATTTGCTTACTTCCTGTGCAGCCTACTTAGCGAAACGTTAATTTAACGTGCTTATATATATCATAATTATTTGCCTGCAGCTTTATTTTGGGATCTCAAAATGTTGCATCTGCAAGTTTAATTGTTAAGAACAGAACACCTGTACTTGTACATGTAGCAGAGGATAATGGACAATTTCCATCTTTGCTCAAGAAAGCAGATTGGTTGTAGTAGGGAATTTCCATAGCATTGGAGGTGTCAGATACAGATGGTTCTGAGATCTTTTGGTTGATATTTCTGGTCTGTTCGTTGTGACAGCGCATACAGATGGTACATGTATCGTCGATGATTGAGGAAATCCAATTTCGGCAGAAATTCATCGCTGAAATTTTATTCAAGTATCTAGCTATCACAACTGGTATTTGCCAATTTGGTGTTTTTCGTATACATGTACTATGAATTTTATTACACATGTTAAAAAAAGGTATGAAATTTGTGGTATATAGCAAACAATCTGATTTTATGAAAATAGAAACTAGAAAACAATGATATTGTTTCCACAGCTGTTTTAGATGGCCCATACTTTTATGAATGTTGATATTACTCTTTATGTAACCACAAAGAAATTTCATTTTTCAGGCAGCAAGTTTTTCCTTTTTCAAATTTATGGACAGATCTATGCAAATGTGTATTGAGTTAGCCACCTTCTTTTGCTGCCCAACCTAGTTGCTAAGACTACTTGTACATGTACATCTTGTGTAACTTCATGCTAATACCATTTTCTTTCACTGTTTGCTTTCTTGAGTCTAGGTAAAAGCAATATTAATCATCACATGCAATAAACCTTTGAAATTAACTTTGATTTTAATTTAATAGTGAAATAATTTTATAAGTCACCAGAAAATAAACGAATTTATTATGTATTGTCCAATTTAGAGTATTTGCAAAAATGTAAATTAATTGATTTTTATTACTTTGACATTATCTTATAGCTTTCTCACACCCACCATTATAAATCTCTATAATATTCCAAGCCTAAATACCATTATATTATAAGAAAGATTTCAGTATGGTCATTAATTTAAATGAAGGTGAAATTAAGAGCAGGGTGGTTACCAAAATACAATATTTGGGCAAGATTACCACACAGCCTCATACATTAATTATAGGCGTGCATGTTGTGACTCAAACTCTATTTGTATTTGGAAAAGGGTTAGTATGACAGTGATGCATGTATAATATTAATGTATGGGGCTGTGTGGAAATCTTTATCAAAATAGGTGAATATCATAATTATGTCAAATATGTTATGCTAATTTTTGTATTTATAAAGTTTGCAGGCAATCTAGACGACTTGACACTTCTCTGGGATCCTGATGGAATGGACATCGAAATCGATTTAACTTCCTTTCAGGAAGGGATAAAAGAGTGGATATCTGAAATTAGGAAAAGAAGGTGTGAAACAAAAAAATGCCAATTACCTGTTACAAGTGTAGATCCAATCAGTCGACCAGCACAGTTTGCACAAGAGCTTTCAATGATTAATGTAATTAGTGGGACTCCACCAGTCCTCTTTCCAGAGTGCTACTATAATAGCCACCTTATAATAAGACAAGCTCAGACATGCATATGGTTCTCTAACATTTGGCACTTTGGGCAACCCTACATCATTTGCAAGACCTCACAAGGTTGGTTGAAAAAAAACAATAGACAAACAATCAAAATAATGGCACCTAGCCCTAAACCAACAGAGCTGCGCCCCAAGGAGATCAAATCAAATTTGAGGTTTCAAAGAGGTGCAGCTCTATCCAGCACTTTTCACTTTTGGTTTTGTCTTCTATTGATGTCTTTGAGGCACTGAGTTTTGAAACTTCCGCGACTGCCGAGTATATAGCACAGGTTTTTTCGTTGGTAAACTTTTTATTAGTATTTTCTGGTTTAGTTCATGGCTTATGCTTTCTGTATTCTTGACATGTTGTTCTGTTTCATGTTAACACCCTGCCTGGAATCTGACTGGGATACAGACTTGACTGCAGGTCAACTGTGCTAAAATTTACAACTAAACATGAGGTCTGGTCATCCCATACATGGACTCCAAACAATATGGCAGTGCTTAGTTTATAGTCTGCAGTACTTTATTGTTAGTCATAATATTATTAAAAATGCACTATAATTTTTCTATCCTTTCCCATCCCCATTTACCTTGCCTTGATCTATGAATTGAAAATATATGAAGTTTCAATAATTGTTGTTTTTTATTGTCTTTTATTAGTTTTGCAAATGTTGAAGATGGTCATTGTCCTTCACCTGTCACTGTTAATTGTATGGTATGTTACTTAATATGGTGGAGTAATGTTGTCATGGGGCTTCCTATTGTCACCAACATTTTTGTACCTGAAGCCATTTTACTTCTGTAGAATTAGCTATTTTCCTCTTGTCCCCTTAAACGATATTGCATTAAATTTTGTCATGAGTGGCGTACCTAATGTTGTAATTTTTTCTTTAATATGTAAAGGATTCAGCAACCTCCAGATCATATGGAAGTCCAGAGAAACTCAACAGCCATGGTTTGTAGAGGACCTTGATTTATGGCTTTTTTGCAGCAAAGTGTACTGTTAAAAGTGCTTTACTTTCCAAAAAAAGAAGTTTGTTTATGTCACAGCCTCAACTTTTTTATTGTACCTTTAAAACATAGAGTTAAGTTAGTGCCTCTCCAAAAATGCTTGTTGATGCTTGCCAAGTAACAGTTTTTAGTAATAAAATAGAAAAATGGACAATATATTTAGACTGGTAATCATTGGAATTTGGAAATTAAACTGAAGGGTTGCCCACAACCTCTCACAAAAGGTGTGTAATTATGCAAGCCAATTGGTGTTTGATCTGCTTTTCTTATATTATTGGTCAAGAAGGTGCTGTATCAATTCTTTTCATTCAGTCATTAAAATTGTTTCTGACTGATATTTGCTGTCTCTTGACTGTGTACACATACATTTACTAACCTAAATGTTTGATTTAACTCACTTGCCCCATAGTTACAACTACACTTAATGGGAGTTCTGATAGTGTGGAAGGCCTTGGAGGGAAATCTCCCGATAAAGACTGGTTGGTACTACTACTAATAATTGTATATGGCTTGTATATTGGGTTTATATTTTGCTCAGTAATGGCAGTCACAAGTATGATTTTTACACTGCAATCAAGTAGGTGCCATATACTGGAATTATATGGCATCATCATATATAGGTGAATTTGGTTGGCAAAAAGCCCAAAACAAAAACAAAATTGTTGCAACAAAGAGAGAGCATGTGGCTTGAATTACTGTTTAACCAAGGTGGGTGGTTGAAAGTGCTCTAAAAGAAGAAGTCTCTACTTAAATAGCTTTCAGATACTGTATTCTTGGTTTCATCAAGATTATCAAATGAATTTGCATGCATGATTAACATTCAGAAATGTGGGACAACATGGACCAATATCTAGCTCTATACACTGTTTTCTTTGGAAAAACCGTGTTTCTCTTTCAACAGGCCAAGTGAGCTTATCAGCACAATTGAAAAGCTCCAATTAAACAACAGAAGACTGATTGAACAACACAGTGCAATTCAGGCACAAGTATGTACAATATTACTACAACTACTACTATAATAAGAACTCACTCAGTAAGGTTAAGTGTCTGCCATGAAATGGAATGGATTTGAATTGAGCAAAACTTCCAGAACAAGACAAAGAAGTTCAAGTCACATACTGTATGTCAACTGACGGGAAGCCAGAAATTAAAGTTGTTTTCTTTTTTGGGAAAAAAAAATATCAGTGTTGAAGATTTTTATAGAAACACCCTCGATTCAAGTGATTTCAAACTTAACTCTGTCTTTCTTCTTTGCTTCAGCTGGAAAGTGCAGAAGAGTTGAACGGTCAGCTCTCTGCAGAAGTAGAGAGTTTGCGAAAGCAACTGAGGAGGTGACGTGTTATAACTATTGTATATGACTCACAGTACTTTACATGTTTGACGTGATTGATAGTTGATATATTCAAATCAAATGAAGAATACATGTCATTGATCATCGCAGTTGTGATTGCAATTGCGTAAAGAAGCCTGAAAAAAATTCAGGACTTCAACAGGGCTTGAACCCATGACCTCGCGATTCCCATGTGATGCTATAGCAACTGACCTATGAAGCCACTGACGTTGGGAGCTGGTCAATTTTGGTAGATATATTGATAGTTCATTACATGCATGTACAAACGTGATAAGCTTTCCAGGCAAATTATATTAAGTTAATACTATTTTGGTACATTTTATACCACACACCTTCAGTTTTAAATCAATACTTGATAAACTTTTAAGTGGTATTGGCACTAAAAATGTGATAGCTTTTACCTTTTTTTCTTTAATGTGGTAGCAATCTCCAGGTCATTGTAAATTAAGGTAAAGTGTTTTGCAGTTGGTCTGACTGCATGGTTGGGTGAGATCAACACAATGCTGAAATTAGTGGCTATCACAAGCACATAATTCCAAAGCTTGTTCTGACAGTCATTGTAATATGAGACAGATGAGTGTGAACCTGAACACTCATTCAGTCACGTCAGTAATCAAACATTGTTAGTTTTATTACTAGGCAGATTAATTGTAATTATTGTAGTTCCATTAAAGATTTTGTTTTTTCTTTCTATAATCATTCCAGCTATCAGCTGATGATCGACAAAAGCAAAGAAAAGGAGAAAGAAAATCTAGAGTTAAGGCAAGCAGGTGAGACCTCATATAATTTTGTGGATGTTACCTGAATGCATGTCCCTGGCACTCTACTTTCTGAGTGTACGCTTTTTAGAATTTAAGATTTTCAATGAATGAAAATCCTGTGGAAAGTGATAAACTACATGTATCAACTAAGAGTGTCAAAGACCCTTGAATTAAATATGCCTCTATTTTCATATGATTTAGCATTGTGCTGTAATCTTCATTTGTGTTTCTGTGTTTGTTTAAAAATCCTTTGCTATTTTAGATTTAGTCACCGGTGTTTTCTTTTTAATCTCTACTTAAGGCATATATCATGATCATTAACTAACATTTTATTGAATGGCTGATTCTGTTGTTAGTTTCTGATGCACTTGAAGCAAACCATTCCCTTCAAACAAAGATTGCACAGCTGGTCAGTGTTGAAAACATCTTACCATCATTATGGTTATCCATTTCAAATAATGTTGCAGTCAACTTGAGCGAAGTAGGCAGAGGTGTATGGGCAAATCAGTAAAAATTATTATTAATAATAGCTATACAGGTCTGCCTCAATTTCAGGTGGATCTGTCAAAATTTGACAGATAAATTTTTCAGCAGAAAAAATTTTGCCGTTCATGCTAGCTGAAATGGTAGTAATATGGCTACAAATTGGCATTATTAGAAACATTCCAATCATATTTTTATTCTTGCAATTGTTTCAGTGTAAAACTTTGCCAAAATGCATAACAAAACAAACAAAGATATACAATAAAAGATGGTATAGAATTGATTACATTCTTGCCAACTTAAAAGCTGGTAACACTAACACAAGCATGAAATGAGTAAACTAAATATAAACTTGGATACAAAGATGAAGAGAAACTTTCTGAAACAGTGGTTTCATCCTGCAAGCAACACTAAGAAGCTAACAAGGGGAACTAACTGATAGATTGCATCTGCAGAAGGCACCAAACCCACTGAACTTGAACAAAATGAATTTTTTTACGCTGAATTGAACAAAAACGTACTTGAAACCCAAAAGGGCGCAGCCATGCAATGGCATGCACGAACAGACATTGACTTCTTATGTGAATTGTACTGAGATGTTGAGATAAAACTGCAGAAGGTAACAAAATTACTTACATATCAGTTCCTGCTTGCCTCTAACAACCAAATCCAACTAACCAAATAAACTATAAACTTGAAAATACTTTGAGGATGACCTCATCAACTAAAGACTAATGCAACATGACTATGCATTTTGTAAGTAGAAAAAAAGGTGTTGTCTAAGGAAATGAAACTAGCAAATAGGAAAGCTTAAGGCAGATGATATGTTATTACTAAATCAATAAAGCTTAGTTTCTGGTGTTCTTTATAGACCAGGGCTGTGCTCTAGCAGAGCCCGGTGGCCCCTGGCAACATTCGTTTGCCTTTGGGCAACCAGGAAATAGTGTTTCTGGCACCAAATGTATATGCTGAGCACCTGGATCGCAAGGGTTTTGAAGTTATTGGAGCCTCCCAACTACTTTTCTTAGAGTACAGCCTTGTAGACATGTGTATGACTTCAAATGAGGTGTCATTTATGTACATTACTTTTTCTATTTCATACAGGAGAGAGAGCGTTCCTCCTATGAAAATAATGTAAATGAAATTGGAGAAAAGGTAAAGTATTCATGAGAGAAATCTACATGTAGCTAAACAAGGTGTAACACTTAAAAATTTTAGGCCTATTGGATGTACATTGTACTGAACAAGTTGTTCAGTTCAATGTACTTAACTGGCCGTTGCCCTTTGGGGTTGAAGACAAGAACTGAAAGTGATACATTTTAGTGTATTTTTGCTCTTTTGCTAGTATTCTACTTGCGAATTTCATTTATGCTCATTGCAGATGTACATGCACTCATAAATTCTAACCCTATTATAAACAGCTTCTTGAGGCCCAGGGCCAGGTAGAACTTCTTGAAGAAGAAAGGAGACGACTAGTTAATGATTTGGCTGAACAGAAGGTAAAAGATTTTGAAACAGTATGTCCCTGATTACATGTGTTTGAGTATTTAATTAAGTTTAATTTTTCCTTCACCTGCATATTGGGTATTCTCTGGGTAGGGGTTCAACCGAGGTTACCGGTATTATGATGGGAAGACTCCAAGAAAAAGTTGCAGTCTAGGATAATCTTTCCTGGTTCAAATTTGGTTATAGTCAATATGGCCTTCTCAATTTCCCATCAATTTCCACTACTACATGATGTCCTGAAGCATCTTTATTATAATTTAATAATTTGCAGTTTACTGTAAAGGATTTCTCTCCTTATTTTATTCTAGCAATATTGTACTGATCTCCAGGAGATTCAAGGTGTGAAAAATGACATTATTGCTAAGGTAAATACAGTTGAATTATGTTTTGTTTCAAACTGTCACTGCACATGCCAAGGACATTGTATCTTCTTGCAGAAGAAAGTAAAAGAAAAAAAAAACAACATTACTAATTTTCCTGACCGTTCGTTTGCTCTGGCTTTTTTCCCTAGTATTATATTTGATGTGAAACATGACTGACTATACATAGCAATGTATGTGAGTAGGACCATTTATACCAGGATAATAAGCTGCGGCTTACTCAATCCAGCTGCGGCTTAAAAATAAGATGCAAACCGGACCATTTGTACGAGCTCAGCTTACATAAGATGCAAAGTGCTCACATAAATGGTTTACAGCTTTTTCGCAACTAATACCTAGCTTTTAGTAGGTTGTCATAGCAATCACAGACTTGAGCTAGTGGTTTTGCAAGCACTGGAAAAACTTGTTTGTGCAGTGTGAGTTTGTGTCTTGTGTAAGCTGTAAACAAGCCAGGATACCAGTTATACAAGTAGTTTTGCATCTCACATAAGCTGCGACTTGTGTAAGCGGTGGCTTATTTTCCTCAGTAAGTGGCCCTATGGTATATAATGTACCAAGTTGACATTTATTTGTACAAAATTGTGGTCTCAGTTGGTACTGAGGTATAAATGTTGGAGTGCATACAGTCATGTATGTATGTGTTTCCGAAATTTGATTAATATCCAAGATGCTACTGAAGGACAACATTCAGTATTTTTATAATTTTTACATTTCAATTAACATCTTCATTTTCAGGAGTCCTCAACTAACTCGTCCATGATTGTGGGTCTTGCAGCAGAAAATGAGGTACAAATTTCTAAGATAAAAAGGCAAATTTGCTATTAAAAGACAAATAATTTCCTCCTCTTAGATGAGAGTCTCATCATAGAATTCACAACAGAGTACAGTTTGATATGTAAACTAGATTCAAACACTAGTGTTGCAAGAAAGATACTCTTGGCATCAAGATTGTGTGCATTCTTGTATTTTAAGTCATCATTGATAGCTGTCATAAGTATCTGAATTAACTGATAAAAATATTGCTCCTCACTTGTCTTTTCCCTCAGACCCTGAAGATGGAGAAAAGCAGATTAGAAACTTGCATTTTAGACTTGGAAGAAAGTGTGCACAGGTACACATTTCACTTTTGTTTGTTTTTAAAGTATCTCCAAAATATATCGTTATTTCTCTTAAATACTCAGTTCAAGGTGCAGAAATTACACCCTCTCCTGGCCTTTACTTAGTTATTAACTTTTGAACTAAAGCTACCAATAATTCATTGCAGGCTAATTGTTTTGTCATCCTTTTTTTTTCTCTGTGCTCTGCAGACTACAAAGAAATGAACTCTTAGCAGAGAAGAATAAGTTGGCTCACAATGATCCTATTTTGAACAGCACACCATTTTCTCGCCAGTCATCTCTGCAGAAGGAGCTAGAAGCCCAGGAGGTACCTACTCTGTGCATCTATGAGTATCTAATACACTGTAACTAATTAACAGGTTGAATTCACAAGTCATGCAGAGAGTTCAGGAGTTAATTCCCAGAGTACTACACTGTAATTCCTTGCACACTTAAACTCCAGGTGTGGTGTGGTGTATATATTTTTTCGATTTTGACAAAGCATCTGAAATTGTAAAAAGAAAGAACGCTTCCTTTAAATGTAGGGAATAACTCAGTGTTACACGCAGAAACAGACAGTCAGGAGAGTAAATCTCAATGTATTGGCTGGCTGGCACTTGAGCATCAGTCGCAAACTGCTCATAGGCAATTATTCAATGAGGAGTCCAGTAAGACAGGGGTACTCTCGCTAGATTGTAGGAATAATGCTTCATTCATACAGTTATTAAAGGGATAGTCCCCCCCGGGGGGGGGGCACTTCCTTATAAGAGGCTAACGGGAATGTGCTGCTGGATGGGGTCGCATTTTCACGACTGGAGTGACTATAATGGGGTTACATTTTTTGTAGAGTTACTAGAATAGGGTCGCGCATTTTCGGTATTTCTGGGATAAGAAAATTCTGGCAAGCAGGGATTTAAAAGTAGGAAGATTTGCAGTTAAAAAATGGTTTGTGCTGTTGTTTTAATATTTAACATTTGGCTCGCATTGACTTCCGTTTGTGAAATCACAACTTAAACATTAACGACTTGCACAACTATGCAACAAACGTGTCAATTCATTTTAGGATGACCTACTTAAGGTAGAGGCATAAACAGAAAGTGACTAAGCTGGGATCGCGAAAATTACATTTTCCCAAAAGTGACTAAGTTGGGATCTATAATTGGCCACAGAATAGGCTATAATGGGGTAGGGGTTTTGGGAGGCCAGCGGCACATACCCAGCAAAAATTGACCCAAGTACCCCCCTGGGGGATAGTCATTTTAACTGTTGTGAGACTCGCAAACCAGCACTTAGACCTTACCCATTTTACTAACTGAAAGAATGTACCTTTCTCAATAACATACTTCACTTGTCACTGAACACAACAGTGTTCTTCTGGAGCTCTTACTTTATACTCAAAATTTGCCAAAATTGAGAAATTTTGTAACTTTTGTTTTCGACCAACGCCGAGTTGCTCGAAGCATGGTTAGCACTAACCTAGGTTAAATACCATAACCTATGGGCCATGCTTCGAGCAACTCGGCCCAAGTAGATAGTGGCATTTACGGCAATGAAAACTGAGTTCGTTAAGGTTACCGTATACCTTCAGAGGTACCTCCCGTCTAAGCGATGTATTGCGAGCGGTTTAAATTGTACATACCTAAACCCCACATCAAATGAGAGCTTATAGAGCTGACTATCAAAGGGAATAAATACCAAGAATTCGTTCAAATAAAACAATTTGTCAAGTTTTTCACGACTTCTAAATGCGAGCATCCGAATCACCTTTTCAAAGCTACAAGTTGAAGTGAATTAATTTTGTCTTTCGCTAATTTGTTCCTTGGTTTCCGGACCCAAAGCGCTAAAAAACGTGTCTGCGTTTTGCCATAGTCAATTACAGTAAAAACGTACAGAACGTTTTCATAATAGTATTAACAGAACGTGGAGTGATCGTACAAAAATCGCTCTCGGGGAAAAAAAATTCGAAATGAACAATAGGCCATTTCCGAGTTCATGTCTGCCTCCTCTTCAAAGCGAGTCTAAGTGCGAAGTTTTTGTGATGGTAATTAGTTCTGCTTTACATATGAATGAAAACTAATTGTCATAACAAAAACTTCGCACTTAGACTCGCTCTGAAGAGGAGGCAGACATGAACTCGGAAATGGCCTATTCGCAGACACGTTTTAGTTGTTCATGTTAAACTAGCTACTGCCCAAATTTGAGGGCAAACGAACAAATTCCCTTTGAGTTTTAGCTCTTCAAAGTGTCCTCTTCAAGTGAAAAAAATGATTCGAGAAAACGACGCTAAGAATGTCAATCAAAAGAGAAACTCAAAAACCGCCATTTCTTCGCCAATATTTAGTCTTTTTCGATTTTTTTTAAATTAAAGATCACACTTCGACCAATACTTCAACCCCAAACCCAAATTTGGAGAAAATTTCCGATGTGACAGTATACAGTAACTTAAATCTCATTGTTATTGGTTAAAAATTATTGCTAGTGTTTTAAAAAAAGAGTGGTTGCACTGAATAACTATTGAAAGTGATTGTTATCATGAAAGGAAGAAGAAGAAAATAATATACGTGTAATTCCACTCCCAGATAAAATGCATTAGAAAATTATTTCTCACTTTATCGTAGACTTGTGAAACCAAAGGTCTTCCTTCTCCAATCGTGGGCAGCCAGTTCAGTTTCAATGATAGTTTGGATGGGGATGACCTGGATGTATCACTGACTGGAATGAATCAGTCATGGATGTCTGGTGTGCCACTTGACTCAACCAGCACTAGTTCCAGTTTTGAAAAATACAGCTTGACAGCATTTCAAATGGTTTGTGTGTTAAAATCCCTTGTTTTGGTTAAAGGAGGACAAACGGTTTATCTGGGAGATCAGTGGCATTGTTAGAGCTGCATGATGATGTGAACC
The DNA here is from genome assembly GCA_948470475.1 of Galaxea fascicularis. Taxonomy (NCBI): domain Eukaryota; kingdom Metazoa; phylum Cnidaria; class Anthozoa; order Scleractinia; family Euphylliidae; genus Galaxea; species Galaxea fascicularis. Next base: position 32,067,182 of record OX419336.1, read on the forward strand.
TGCACCCAGTCACAAACGTGGCACCAAAGACGTGATCTATTTTCTCTCTAAAGTCTTGAAAGTTGATACAGCTCTAGGAAAGTTTGGGGTTGCGTGGAACTTAGTGCAATGCCATTTGTTTAATGTTTTGTATTTGAGATTCCATTTTAGTAGAATGTTTACACAGTAATTACTCAAATAAATAGTAGGATATGGGAATGTGCCATATTCTGAAAAACAAGTTAAGATAATTTCACGAATTTGCCCAGTGTGCGTTCATTTTGTATAGTGTCTGCTCCATATTTTCATCCTTAGGCTAACGAGTTCAAAGAGAAAAAACAAAGAGCTCTAAAACAGATTGACGAATTGGCAGCTCTTGACAGAAGTATGGATGTGAAAGACAAAAAGGAGGTATGTGTGTATACATAGGAATCTGTTTATAGTGAAAAAAAAAAAACACAAAATTTAAGCAGGCTTGGTCACACAGAATGTTCTCAATCAGCAATCAGTTTAAAGTGAAAAGGACTATTGTAGTAAAATGGAATATCATCCATCCATCTGTTCAGGAAAAAGTGTGTTCTCGTATGGGACTTGCAAATGTAAAGTAGGCAACTTCAGATTGGCCATCAAATGTGCAACAAATTGGTGTTTGCTGTGAGAATCCTATGACAACTAAGTTCTGTTGAAATTGTTCAACTGTTTGACTGATTTCTTAGGAACTTCGAGACCAACTTGCCCAAGACTTGGACAATTATGCAGAGAAAGTGTCTTCCCTCTCTATAAAGAAAAAAGTTGCTGAAAAGAGGTACTTTGGAAATGAGACAGGTGTCATGTCTATACCGTATTTGGTATAATTTTTTTTATATAAATAGAAAGGACAGTTACTGGTCTGCACCCATGAAGAACTTGTAATTTACTGCAGAAGAAGATATTAAAAGGAGTGTGTAGTACATAATAAAAAACTTGTGTCCAATGAAATGATTCCGTTTCAGTATTTTGTTCTATACGTTTTACATACATACATACATACATACATACAGACAGACAGACAGACAGACAGACAGACTTTTTTAGCATTCCCCAGAGGGCTTTTAAATACTAAACAGCACGGGAACATCAGGATAATAGGAGGATAAAATTATAAAATTATAAAAAGCGGTCATTAAAATAATTCTCTAGCATGTGCATTCTCAACTTTTTTTTAAATGATGCACGTTTTCTATCATGCCCTAGTGCTGTTTTTTTCTAATGCACTTTAAGACTTCCTTAAACTGTTCTCAAGCCTAACTTAGCTTTTTGTTTGTAGGGCCATGAAACTTTTAGCTGCTATGCAAAAGCTCAAAGGTTAGTTCTATATAGCAGTTCGAAAGTCATATGCCTCTTTGGTTAATGTTCATAGGTGTATTTACAGTAACCTAAGTGGTGGCAGGTTAATACAGTGTAGACTTTGCAGGGCTATGCTCTAGCGGCGCCCGGTTGCCCCTGGCGACTTACTTTTGCTTTCGGGCGACCAGGAAATATTTATTTTTGCACCAAACGTATATGCTGGGGGTCTTGGATTTCATGGGTTTAGAGATTTTGGACGCCCAACTACATTGGGTAGACACTGCGTTGAACCGCCGATCGGTTGGCTCAGTTGGCAGAGTGCCGGACTAACTTGCGGGAGGTCGTGGGTTCAAACTGCGACCGGACCAACACTCAGGGTCTATAACTGAGGAGAAAGTGCTTCCTTTGCAATGACATCTGCAAATGGTTAGACTTTCTAGTCTTCTCGGAAAAGGACGATAATCCGGAGGTCCCGTCGCAGAACTCCTCATAATTGATTATGTGGGACGTTAAAGAACCACTAGGGACGTAACGAACCCTGGCTGTGACCACCCCTAGTGTCAATCTTCTGATCTATTCAGCAAGTGATATCGCGCATTTGATCATTACGTCATGTTAAAATGCGCGTTACAAGTATTAAGTATTACTATAATAATAATAATAATAATAATAATAATAATAATAATTATTATTATTATTATTATTGTTGTTTATTAGTTGGTCTCCGTGACATTTTTGCTTGAAATAGAGTCTTAACCACTAATGTCTCCTTTTGAAGCAGCAGTGTTATTATGGTTTATTGATAATTTAATCCAAACAGTTTTTTTTTTCGTGGAAGTAAATAAGTTGCGTTATTATATCCCTCTGTTAGTACGCGCGCTGTGATTGGTCAATTTTGCTTTCCCGCGCGCCCGATTAATCACAGAGATATAATAAATATCTTACTAACATCGTTCACACATGTCCAATATACACGAGCTGAGTCGGGTCGTCAATTGCTGTTGACGACCCGTCTCACCGGATGTCGGGTCGTGAAGTTTAAAAAGGAAGTAGGTTTTACTACCGGAAGTCACACGGCCTGGGGCAACTTCAAATATCTCGACGGATCGTGACGATCCGATCAGGTCGTGACGACCCGTCATTTGAAAAGTCGACCCGACTATTCGAAATGTCAGGTGGTGAGAGACAGGAAAAAGCCTCGATGAACACTGGAGGCCGTGAAAAGAATAGCGTTCAGAAATGATGACTGACTCCGGAATAGCGCTCCGAAATGTTGAATGCTTCGTTCTTCAAGCTAAAAGCATCCAAACTCGTTCTACAAGCGTGAGGCCCCAAACACGCTGCGCCGAAGTATATTCTCCGTTCTAAAAGCGCGAAGCCACAAACACGCAACACATAATTTATATTCCTCGTTCTATAAGCGTGAGGTCACTAGCACGCTGCGCGCAATGTATATAAAAATACGCATTGTTCTATAAGCGAGGCCACAAACCCGCTACGCACAGTGTTAATTCCTCGTTCTATAGCGTGAGGTCACAAACACGCTACGCACAATGTATATCCTTCATTCTAAAAGCGCGAGGCCACAAACACGCTACATACAGTGTGTAACCGCCGGAGGCGAAAACTTCTAATTCACGCAATTAATTAAAAACCACTTTCCACTTTGTCGTGCTACAGCTACTGACGAGGCAAAGAAGGTTTTAAATTGTTGTGGCGCGTTTAGAGGAAGCTTAGTACGATTTCCTGGTGACTGGAATTTTCCGGTGACTGGAAGAACGGACAACTACGAGCAGTGCGTGCCTCGTTGAAGGTTCAAACGTGTAAAAACAGAAACTGACATTTGCCAATTGTCGCTTACAAAATGCAAATTGCGGACCTAAATTCTCGCGCAAAACAGGCCCAGGGGAATACTAACTGAGGCCACTAAAACAAATAAGGTGTTCGATCCAACACAGTGTTTATTCCTCGTTCTATAGCGTGAAGTCACAAACACGCTACGCACAATGAATATTTTTCGTTTTTAAAGCGCGGGGCCACAAACACGCTGCGCACAGTGTTTATTCTTCGTTCTATAAGCGTGAGGTCACAAACACGCTACACCAATGTATATTCTTCGTTCTAAAAGCGCGAAGCCACAAACACGCATCACACAGTGTATATTCTTCGTTCTATAGCGTGAGGTCACAAACACGCTACACCAATGTATATTCTTCGTTCTAAAAGCGCGAGGTCACAAACACGCTAAGCACAATGTAAATCCTTCGTCGGTTCTAAAAGCGCGAGGCCACAAACACGCTACACACAGTTTTCATTCCTCGTTCTATAGCGCGAGGTCACAAACACGCTACACACAGTGTATATTCCTCGTTCTATAAGCATGAGGTCACAAACACGTAGCGCACGATGCATATTCCACGTTTTATAAGCGTGAGGTCACAAACACGCTGCGCATACTGTTAAATTCCTCGTTCTATAAGCGTGACGTCCGAGCAAGCGGCGTACAATATATATTTTTGTTCTATAAGCGTGAGGCCACAAACCCTCTACACACTATATTCCTCGTTCTATAATCGTGAGGCCACTAACGCGCTCCGCACAATGTATATTCCTCATTCCGTAAGTGGAGGCAACAAACGCGCTACGCACAATGCATATTGCTCGTTCTATAATTGGGGGCCCAAACACGCTACGCGCTATGTATCTTCCTCGTTCTATAAGCTTGGGGCCACAAACGCGCTACGCACAATGTATTGATTCCGCGTTCTATAAGAGTGGGGCCACAAACACGCTGCACACACAGTGTGTATTCCTCGTTCTATACTCGTTCTTTTAGGCATGAGACAGTGGTGACTAACGTTGCCTCAGCACAAAGCAGGCACAAAGTAGTCAAAATAAATGCGCTGCGAAACTAGAATGAACAGATGTCTAAACGTCGTTCTTCAAGTCATGAATACGACCTGACAGGCGTGCTTTATTACTACGTATTTATCTCGTTAATTTTAGTCATGAAGCGTAACAAGCACGCTTAATGTCGCATATATACTCGTTCTTTTAGGCATGACATGAAACAGTGCGCGTCTCACAGGTAATAAATCTTTCTGATATTGCACGAGACGAAACGAGTATACAACACATAGCGCTGCTAACCTCAGTTGTTGGTTTGCCCGTTGACGAAATAAGTGTACGACACATGTATACCTTTCTGTTTGTTCAGCGGCGAGAAGACCAAATGGTTATACAGGCGGGTGGGGCTCGTCTCTTAACTACGTAACGAGAGTAGCGCACGACACATGTATGTAACTTCTTTAAGTCTATACTCTCTCTTTCATTGGGATCCTTTTGAAGGTCACGTTCGCGCGCACTACAACGTGACCATAGATTGAACACATAAACTGAACACTTTGAAGAAATACCAATGCCGATGAAAATCAACAAACTACAGTTTCGAAATACGTGAAATATACCACAATAGTCCGAAGAGTGAAAAAGTTACTTGCATCTTCCCTTCGATTCATACCTCTTTATAGAATCCAATATGTCCAGTATCGGAAATTGCATTTCCAAAATCCTCCGTTGGCTCCACATACCCGAATTTTTCAAAGACTCCTACCACCAGCATTTCCGAAAGTCGGGTCGACTTTTCAAATGTAACTCATCACAAACGGTACGATACAACCGACAACACTTTCCACGGTCTCGCGGCCTCCGGTGAACTCAACATACGCAATTTTTTCTGAGTCTCTCACCACCAGACATTTCCAAAAGTCGGGTCGACTTTCAAATGACGGCTCGTCACAAACTAGACGGGTCGTCACGACCCATCAACATTTTCCAAGGTCGCGCAGCCTTCGGTGAAGTCAACATACGCGATTTTTTCTAAGTCCCTCACCACCAGACATTTCCAAAAGTCGGGTCGACGTTTCAAATGACGGCTCGTCACAAACTAGACGGGTCGTCATGACCCGTCAACATTTTCCACCGTCTCGCGGCCTCCGGTGTGCTCCACATACGATATATTTTCTAACTCTCTCACCACCTGACATTTCTAAAAGACGGGTGGACTTTTCAAATGACGGCTCGTCATAAACTAGACGGGTCGTCACGACCCGTCAACATTTTCCACCATCTCGCAGCCTCCGGTGTGCTCCACATATGAGATTTTTTCTAAGTCTCTCACAACCCGACATTTCTAAAAGACGGGTCGACTTTTCAAATGACGGGTCGTCACAAACTAGACGGGTCGTCACGACCCGTCAACATTTTCCAAGGTCTCGCGCCCAACGGTGTGCTCCACATACGCGATTTTTTCTAAGTCTCTCACCACCTGACATTTCTAGAAGTCGGGTCGACATTTCAAATGACGGGTCGTCACAAACTAGACGGGTCGTCACGACCCGTCAACATTTTCCAAGGTCTCGCGCCCAACGGTGTGCTCAACATACGCGATTTTTTTTAAGTCTCTCACCACCTGATATTTGTAAAAGACGGGTCGACATTTCAAATGACGGGTCGTCACAAACTAGACGGGTCGTCACGACCCGTCAACATTTTCCAAGGTCTCGCGGCCTCCGGTGTGCTCCACATACGCGATTTTTTCTAAGTCTCTCACCACCTGACATTTCTAGAAGTCGGGTCGACATTTCAAATGACGGGTCGTCACAAACTAGACGGGTCGTCACGACCCGTCAACATTTTCCAAGGTCTCGCGCCCAACGGTGTGCTCAACATACGCGATTTTTTCTAAGTCTCTCACCACCTGACATTTGGAAAAGACGGGTCGACATTTCAAATGACGGGTCGTCACAAACTAGACGGGTCGTCACGACCCGTCAACATTTTCCAAGGTCTCGCGGCCTCCTGTGTGCTCCACATATGAGATTTTTTCTAAGTCTCTCACAACCCGACATTTCTAAAAGACGGGTCGACATTTCAAATGACGGGTCGTCACAAACTAGACGGGTCGTCACGACCCGTCAACATTTTCCAAGGTCTCGCGGCCTCCGGTGTGCTCCACATACGCGATTTTTTCTAAGTCTCTCACCACCTGACATTTGGAAAAGACGGGTCGACATTTCAAATGACGGGTCGTCACAAACTAGACGGGTCGTCACGACCCGTCAACATTTTCCAAGGTCTCGCGGCCTCCTGTGTGCTCCACATATGAGATTTTTTCTAAGTCTCTCACAACCCGACATTTCTAAAAGACGGGTCGACATTTCAAATGACGGGTCGTCACAAACTAGACGGGTCGTCACGACCCGTCAACATTTTCCAAGGTCTCGCGGCCTCCTGTGTGCTCCACATATGAGATTTTTTCTAAGTCTCTCACCACCTGACATTTCTAAAAGACGGGTCGACATTTCAAATGACGGGTCGTCACAAACTAGACGGGTCGTCACGACCCGTCAACATTTTCCAAGGTCTCGCGCCCAACGGTGTGCTCCACATACGCGATTTTTTCTAAGTCTCTCACCACCTGACATTTCTAGAAGTCGGGTTGACTTTTCAAATGACGGGTCGTCACAAACTAGACGGGTCGTCACGACCCGTCAACATTTTCCTCGGTGTCGCGCCCAACGGTGTGCTTTACACACGCGATTTTTTCTAAGTCTCTCACAACCCGACATTTCTAAAAGACGGGTCGACTTTTCAAATGACGGGTCGACACAAACTAGACGGGTCGTCACGACCCGTCACCGTTTTACAAACGGTTCCTCCAACCTTCTTTCATATAGGAACTTCCAGTTACTTTACTTCCGCTCGGACCACGACCTGACTTCCGCTTGACGGGTCGTCTACACCAAAAAGTCGACCCGACTCAGTTCGTGTGTATTGGACAACCCTCACATCGTTTCCTCGGACCGTACTATAAGTTGCGGATCCTCGTTTTCTCCCGTTGATTTATGGCCCAAGCGCGAATCGGGAAAAAAAAATCGGTCCGTAACTTACAGTTTACGGATCTCAAACTCAGTTAGTAAGAGGTATTTATTTTGCTTTTCTTAACCCGGCAGATGAAAACAAGCAGCTCTCAGAGGAACGGGGAAAAGCATATCAAAAGTTAGGGACAATGGCGCTTTGCAATGATGAAATGAGTGCAAGGTAACATACAGGGAGTGGGGTGTCCACCGTTACAGTACGACTTCAATTCAGAGTTCTCAAAATGGTCACCCTTGTATCAGTGAAACTAAAAAGAAGGGCACGTTTTTGCTCATATATACGTTTTCGCTTTGTAGATGCATCATGCAGTGTTGTATTTTTTGTGTAGGTTGTTGGAATTTGAGTCTAGACTTGAAAACAGAACGAAAACTGTTGCGCAGCAAAGTGAAGAGATGGCTTTTCTGGAGCAGCAGGTACTGATATAACTGTGGTCCAATCAGGTTATTGTGTACATACAAGTTGTTGTTTTGTCTTTCAAAAAGACGAGAACTGTGCTTGGCCGGCAACTTACAGTGAAACTTTTCGTTGAAATACACAGTGCAAATAAGGGCGTTGGACATGCAGTTTTATGGCATCTCAAAGTGCACGAGAATTAAAGTAATCTAAAAGCGTATTTTTTCATCTATGAAAATGAATTATATAATCATGGCAGGTGCGTTTGCTTGTACTTGCTCAATGTTTTTTTAGCAAGATGTCTCGGACATCAATTGCTTTGTCTTCAACATTTTGACTTCAGTAAAGACACTGTCTTCCTCTATCAACCCTAAAGTGAATAGGGTTAATTAGCCCAAGCAGAGAGAACAAAAGAAAAAATACTATATAACCTATCCCCTCCGCCCCTCTCAGAAAAAAGGTTTACACTATGTTATGATCAAACAATACGGTGAAAGTAGATCGTTCCTCACGCACAACTGGGAGCCATGCCAAGCAAATGATGGAGCCCAACCTTTAATACCAATCATCACAATATTACACAACAATACACTGTAGCTCTATAAAATAAGAACAGAACTACAGGATCATGAAAAAAAAAAAAAAACTCAAGAACACATGAAGGGCAGGTTGGTTGGGCAGGTCAGGTAATGGCGGATGGCAACAAAACAGAGTGAACTTTGAACGAGCATGTGACCTGAAAACCCCCTGCACACAAGAACGCATAGTCCCATGCAGCTGTGTGAGAAAAACGTTTTCTGCTTCATTCGTTCCTTGGCCAGCGAAAAACCACACTTATCTTCACTTGAAATGATAATTTTTGTTTCCTTCCTAGTTATCCAAAGTTACTGAGGATTTATTCAAAATTAGGTACGTTTGACTCTAATGAGGTGTCCCAACTGATCTTGCTTAGTGGGAAATCTGCATGTGATAAGAGTCACAAATAAACTTTTACAGGCTGTCTTTTACTTTGGTCATCTATCGAAAAGATTTTGCGATAATCAAGGAAATCAATGCTCGCCTTTTGGAAATTTCGAGTTGAAGGGATACACCCCAAAGCTAATAAAGCGGTTGCAAGCCCGTTTAGAGGGTTCGGGAAGCCTCGGGCAGCTCTAGGACAGAGAGTAACTACACAGAAAATTGTTGTGGCCTTACAAGTATGCTCCATTGTTGTAAGACTGTCAGCAGGTTTTAAATAAAGAAATGCATTTCCTTGGTTTTCAGTGTAAAGTGAACTCAATCAACTTTTGCGAGTTTTGTGAAAACTGTTCCTCAATTTTCCGCCTCCGAATCCCGTGTTGGTTTAATCCGACTTTAAGCTGTTCGCTGGTTAGCACTACAGTAGAGTAAAAAAATAATTAAATAAGTAAATAAAAGTAACAAACAGACAAGGTTATTATTGTAGCAGTTCTACCTTATCTGGGCTTTGCTTTGCTAATTGTGTTCTTTTGTACTAAAGTAATAAAAAACGCGCCGAGTGCATTGTTGAGTTATATAAGCACGCGGGAATTTTTAAGAACACGAGAGAAGTGCTTCTGGCACTTCTCGAGTGTTCTCAAAAACTCCCAAGTGCTTGTATAACTCAACAATGTACGAGGAACAAGTTTTTTAGTTCTTTTATAAATTGTCCCGGAGATTTAAGCGAGCTTTCATACCTATTTGCTCGCGCACGAGCTTGTGACGTAGGCAGCGTGCATTATAACTCAACAGTGCACGCGCGTGACGTAGAGTGCTTGCTTTGTCAGAGATATAATGAAGTCGATTCGACCAATCACAGCGCGCGTAACTCTTCCAACATTTTATAAATTGTCATAAAACTAAGTATCTAAAAGGCTTTTACTGCTCCACAGGGAGGAAAAAGAGGCCCTAACAAGATCTCTAGTTAGTGAGGTATAGTAAACTCAAGGGCGAAAGTTATGCTCGAAGCTTTCCTTAGTGAATTTGTTTGTGACCTTCTCCTAATGTTAACGTAACGAAATTGTCTTGTCTCTGATTGCAAGGGATGTTTGCTAAGCGGTGGTATTCATCGTAAACTGTAAACGCCAGATAAACACAACCATGTCTACAAAATACAGACTTGCGAACATATCGTAGTACAGTCTTTCGTTAAGTGCCCGCTTAGCTGGACTCTTTTTTCGTTCTACAGAAACGTTTAAGCTCATCGTTGGAAGTTGAACTTGCGTCCGTCAGAAAGTAAGAACTTGATATAATGTACCTTTTTTAAAAGCCATGGAGAATCATAACTTTGATGTACCAACATTTTTTTTTGCTTGTTTTTACCTTTTTCAGTGTGACAACAAAGGTAATTGACGTCTAACATGTCAACTTTGCGTAAGCAAGCAGGATGATTAACATATTTAGCATAGTTTCTGTACACTGTTTACATTTTCAGGAGCCAAGATGAGGTTGACAAAGAGCAACTACTTCTTTTAGGTAATCTTTGACTTTCGGTTGTCTTTGGAATTTTGCCAGGTCACGTAACAAAGATAGCTTTCAATCCTTATCTTTAGTAGCTCACATGAACCTAATTATTGGTATCACCAATGTTACGATAATGGTGGTGGAAATTAGTATGTCTTCCCTGGGTATTCAAATAGAAGAAAGCTCCCCAGACTCGTCACCAACAACTGTTTACTGTGTCCTCACCTAATGACATTCGTGGAAGAAGAAACTTCTAATATTGGTAATCGTTTTGAATTATTGCTTAATTTGAATATGAATGCAACACTTGATCGTTCGTCCCCCAGCGTGAAACAATGTGTTGAGCTCAATTCCTGTGTGCTAGCGCTCGGTGGGGGAACATACCAGTAGCGTGAGACTAGCGTGCACAGATGGTCTGCATAAATAGTTAGAGAGCTAACATCCCAACTAATCGATGGTGTTATTTCTCCCCGCTAGTCAAAATAAAGGAATTAGAAAGCGAATTGGGGAAAACAACAACACAGCTCAACATGGAGAAACGGAGAACAGCTAATTTAGAGGTTCGTATAAACGTCTGTTCATACTTGGGTTGTCTATTGTCTCTTGAGGGGAATTCTCCGTTTTCTTGAGCTGCGAATACTATAATAAGCGTAGACAACTAACTGTTCCCGCTAACGGTGGTGGATTAACCAAGGTAAGTGTAAAGGTAGCAGCTGTCACCCGGTGTCTGCACAAGCAAGTTTCACTTCGAGGTGACGACTCTTATTTAGGCAAAAATTGGCTTTTCTTCTTCGCGGCCCGAAAATTAACATTCATTGTGGCTATACCGCCGCGTTCAAATGCCTGACAGTATAGCACGTCATTTTCGTACCCTTTCAGTTTGGAATTAAATAATTAAAGTGTGAAATAACACTGACTAAATAAGGCTAATAATCGCAGCAACGTCTCTCAAGATCCTTTCAAGAAGCATTGGTGCCAACCCGTGTTATACAGCTATATCTTTCACTTACTCTGAACGTTAAGTTCTGCTTACGACTCGCCAACAGGAATCCATTCAGCTGTCAGTTTCGAGGCACTCTGATGAGTTGAGAGACATTTTTGATTCAATACCTTCCGCGGATACAGAGAGCCTCAACAGAAGTAGACAGGTATTGTTTACAGTCTGCACCTTAATATTGCATTGTTTGCTTTAAATGCCGAGCATAAAACTATTTTGAAAAACACTAGATAGGGTTTGTTTGCACTTTTATGTTTACGTATTACATGAGTAATATCATTTTGTAGACTTTTTCGTGCTCACTATGTCTGCCTCTCTTCTAAACTAACTTGTGTTGTGTGTGTGTGTGACGTCTCGTCCTTTATAACATACCATAGAAAATACAGCCAATCAGAGTGCAGGAAAGCCGATGTATATTCGTTGGTATTCCACCGAACCTTCCCATCGATCAGTGCAGTTCGAAATTATTCAACTGTATAACACCCAACCTTCCCATCGTGCATCGCATCGGTTATTTAAGGCTACGTATTTTCTTTGACATGGTATAAAATAGCTATCTAAGGCTTTTTTGTAGTTTACCATGGAATATCCCACTCGTCACTTGTATTTTTACACACACACTCACCTTAAGGCTCGTGTGTGTACGAAGAAAATACCAGTGACTCGCGGGGCATTCCACGGTATACCATGCACTCGAAAGCATTGCATAACTGCCATTTTTAGCATGCCTAGAAAATACAGCCAGTTAGAATGCAGGAAAGCCATTGTATATCCGCCGGTATTCCACTGAACTTGCCCATCAATCAGTGCAATTCAACGGTGTCACACCCACCCTTCCCATCGTGAACCGCATCAATTATGTAATGCCAGGTAATGCCGACCGGTTGGCTCAGTGGTATAGCACCGGATTGCTGTGGAAAGAGTAGGGGACGTAGTCCCCGGTGTGATGGTCTATAACTTATTAGGGACCTTAAGACACGACGACGGGAGGGCTAGGACGGGAACGGCACTGGACGCGGGAAACTTTCGAGGGCCCCGTTGTGCCGCCAAAAATAAAATGCTTAAGATGTGCATTTTCGCAAAGCTAAAGGACGGCGACGTCAATAATTCGAACTTCCTAAAAGCCATTCACAGAAGCAATGACATCCTATCAGGAGCCCATAAATGGGCTCCTGCATCCTATAGACTATAAAGGGACCATAAAAGAGATGGTGATCAGCGATATTGAGCTTCTTTTCAGTTACTTACAAGCGTAGCAAACATATGTAAATATTCTATTAAATGAAATAGCCAGAATTTCCGTATGAAAAACTTAAACCAACAATCTGACCGCCCTATTTCAGACGGCTTTTTACCGGCAGGCACCAGAGCGTTTGAGAATTCTGTCGCCGGAGAATCCTGACTTTTGGTGAATACTTAAATTTCGATCTGTAATTGTAACAAGCTTTATAAACATAAAACAAACATTGCATCAAGTTCTGTTTAGTAGAAAAAACAACAGCTAAACATCAGTTTGAAAATGTGACGGTACTTTAATTGCTCGATAGAAGCTTTCATGGCATTCAACACTTTATCGACTGTACTTACACTGCTATATTCTAAATGCATACAGTTTGAATTTTGCTTCGAGCTTGCATACTCGTGAGGCCGCCTGAACACTGACTGAAACCTGCTGAAACACAAACGAACAGACGAGGAATATTTTTAATCTCAGTTTCGTATCTCAGCGTAATATTATACACTACAATCACGAAAAATGTGAACCCTAGGAACATTCTTATCAATATGACTGAAAATAAGGTCGATTGGAGCATATGTCGAGGCAAAACAAGAGCAAAATAGTCACGTTTTCGATACGAACGGCTAAACGGGCGAAATGACGTCCTCGACGAGACGAGGACGGCAGAGAGATGATGCTAGAGTTCTCGTGCGCATGCCCGGTTGAGTAAATTTACTTCCGGTAGCCGTCCTAGCTCGTCCCGTCCTGGTATCTTAAGGTCCCTATTCTGTTCTGGGGGCACCTGTGTTGATCTTCCTATTCATTCAAATGATTGTAAACTGCGTGGCTGCAATTTGCGCCTAAAAAAGCAGTCTGGCAAAGTCTCCCAAAAAGTGTTGTAAAGCGCTTTGAGCCCTTTGGATAAAAGCGCTATATAAATCCTCATTATTGCTCCAGTGATTTGGGGGAACGTCAGTTCACAAACTGCTGTTTATTAAAATTCTTGAAAACTCTATAAACACCGTGAGAACTAAAATTAAAGATACAAATAAATTACAAGTTAGCTTGCGAAAATAACAGGATATAAGTACATTTCACATGCTTAAAAGTTACAAAGGTAAAAAGAGAAAACTTAAGATCGATTTACAAATAACGGTAAAACGATGTCGTATACAACTTGACCATCTAAAACCTTAAGTCTTAAATTTACAATTCATAAGCGATAAAATTGAACTTAAGTGACTGAAGATATAAACCGCTTATGTAAGCAAACTAAATTAGCGTAAAAAATAATTACCTTGGTGCTGCCTTGGTCACCAGAACAATGTTAAACTTGGAGAAACTTGAGGCAGGGTCCGAAATTAACTTTTTCCTAAGGGAGCCAATTGGCGACTAACCTAAAAAGTTTGGTCGCCAAATGGAAGGGTTTGGTCGCCAATGACAAGTGTTAGTTTTTTTGGTTTGGTTGTATTAATTTTTCGTTTTACTCCAATAGTTTTAATTTACGTTAATTTATAGTAAAAGCACAAAATTTCTTTCACTATAGTTAAACAAAATGTTTCCATTTAACACAATATTATTACATACAGCTATTAAAGGAGAGACTCACAACAGCCGTGTAACGATAACATAGTCCTACATCTCAATGAGCGTTTTTGTCAACGTTCATGCGAAGGCTTCGGAATTTCTTTTTCTTATTATTTCCATTTAGTAGGAACTATACTGGTCTCCTGTAAAGTTCTGTGTACTAGACATATGGGGGCCCTCTTTCAATACTTAGATTTAATCAAGTGTGCAACTCAAGTATCTGTTCTTCGCGGAAACGCAACGAAAACGCAATGACGAGAAATGTTCTAGTGCCAGGCCCTCACGTTTTCGCCCGCGATATCAGAATTGCGAGAAGCCGCTGAAACAATATGGCGCCGGGTAATTATGGCGATCATAAAATCGTCGCTTTGTTTTACTACAATTCTCCACGGCAGCTTTACGTTTTCTTTTAAAAAAAGCCCATTTACCTTGGAATTCCAAATGCCGAGGGAACAAAAGGTTCGTCGCCTGCTGGCGACCAGATCTAAATTTCTGGTCGCCAACGCTCAATTTTTGGTCGCATTGGCCACCAGTCAGTCGCAATGTCGGACCCTGTGAGGTGAATTAACAGATCTTGCGTCAACTGATCTTGCTAACGGAAAAACTAATCCTTTATGACTTTAGTTGGGTGTCGTGGCGCTACGCGTGTGCTTTCGCGACACCACGGAACTTACTAGAAAGATCTAGAAACACAAGTAGCGCACGGACGAAACAAATACGTATGAAAAAGTCTTAAATGACTGAATACACGTTCAAAGAAACTTGCAACAACTAAACTAGTAGTCTTAAGGCCAAAAAGTATTGCAACTGAACGTAAACTAGCTTAAATAAAAAAGTGGTGAAAGCTTACGCAATGTTGCGCGTGCAAAATTTGTTTCAGAAGCGCGCGCCGCTTCAAGTGTCGTACATCGCGCGCGCGCGCGACTTAACTGCTTTCGCTACACTCATCATTATCATTATTATCATTATTTTCTTTGACATGGTATAAAAGGCTTTCTCGTAGTATATCATGGGATATCCCACTCGTCATTTGTATTTTCTTGGCATACACACTCGCCTAAAGGCTCGTGTGTATACGAAGAAACTATAAGTGTCCCGTGGGATTTTTCACGGTGTACCACTCGAAAGCATTGCATAAAGAATAAAAAATGCAGTTAAATGTAATTTAACGGAGTTAACAACAAAGGAGGCCAACGTCTTTGCTACTGAAAGGGCAGTATGTGTAGGAGTTTGTGAACTCCTGTTTGTAAAATTATATCAGCACATCATGTGCTCATTTTACTTGAAAGAGAACAGTCATGAATGATGAAATTTCACCCCATCTTGTTAAGGTGGCCGAACACAGTTTCCAAGTGCCTATGCCTGATACACCATTACTTTAAAAGTATTTATGCTTTGGCGCCCATTTTTTGCAAGAGCCAAGTTTAACTACGAAAGTATTTATTCTCGCATTTTGGCCTGGGTGTGTGCTGTTGCCATGGCAACAGGGCTGGTTAAAAACCAGGCTTAAAAAATAGTTTTTGTTTATTTTTAAAAAAATCCAGTCGTTTGATTGTTTTCATCGTTTGCCCACTACGAATTGACATTAAATCCCGTCTGTCAACACTGTTCTAATAAACTTTTGACATAGGCGATTTTCGTAATTCGCCGTAAATCGTTTTCTGTATTATTAAAAATTCCCTATGTCAAAAGTCCTATTTTTGTTGATAGATCATTCAGGTGGTTGATGAAGTATTTTTTAGCCAAATTTCTTGAAATTCTAACGACTGGATTGTTAGAAGTCGGCAAGTTTGTGCAAAAGCAATCGGTCTCAATTTTTTGAGCAACTGCGCATGCGCTGCATTTAACTGGGTTCTTTCGATTCGGAAAAATCCGAGAATTGCTGGGTACTTTGCATCGTTACCTTTTCTTACATACCTTTGTTATAAAAGACTAAAGCCATCAGCGCACTGCAGTCAATTGTGAAGAAAATAGCAAAGATAGAGCGGGTATTGAGCAAATAAAATGATCGCTGTATCAACAGCATGTTTGTTTTTGCAATCCTTGTGCGCGCGCTGAATCGCATCAGCAAGAGCGCACGCGAAAAACTGTGTTCGGCCACCTTAATACGGCCACGCTGGCGCCGTATTAACGGAGTTCTACTGTATATTGCACGCAGTAGAATTTATTAAGCCACCAGAATTCGCATTTTGCTGTAATAAATCATGAATCCTTTTGTGACATCTTAGCCTTGTTCTTCCTTTATTTTATTTCTTTTATCTCGCTAGTCTCCACGCGCTTCATCTCCTTGTATCACGGGTCATATGGTCAGGACAAAGCTGTTTGATTTTGTTTCCCATGTGGACACAAGTAAATTGCAGGTGTGTACATGTTGTGTCATGTGAACGGGCCCTGTAATAGGGAATCGTCATCATCGGTCCTTAACCTCTTTAGGTTTCAAAGACCACGAGAGGCTTTAGGGACAGCTAGTCAGATACTGGAGCTACCTGTCATACTCATTTCGATAAGTGAGTGGCCCACTCACTTATCGAAAAGTGGTTCCCTTCTTCGTCGCTTCAGGTTTTACGTGTGGATATGTAAGGAGACAAGGCCAACGGCTTAAAGTCAATGCCGTATGCTGCGATCATCCGGCTGAATTGAAGCAGATGTTGAGCACATAGCCAGCATGATTATTTACGACTCTAGTTGAGGTCCGGTATGGGGTTTAAATACCAACTGAACTAACCGGGCAGCAGACAGAGTTATAGTAGCGATTAACGCTCAAGAACCTTGTGCTTAATGTGGGAACTGAGAGGCCAAGCTCGGTTGAAAAAGCGCGAACGATTTGTAGTTCGTTATGTCTAAATTATGATCACAATTTTGACGAGCTTATACGCCAGGTTTTCATATCGCCTGGGTTCTGTTAATTGCATTATAGACCAACCAATTGATTGAGCAAAAGAAGCTGCCCTTTTTTCTCGATAGCAATGGCTTTGTACCTCAAATGTCTTCATTTCTAACGTCATATTGAATTGGTTTTACACACAGGGCGCTGATAGCAACTCTCCTGATGACAGTGACAACCACCAACCAGGAGCTTCGTCTATTTTAAGTACATCTGAGTCACCTAGTGGTAAATTTCTACAGCTTGTCGACAATGGCGAACGGGATTTGACAACAACGGCTAGTCAAACAGATTTTCAAAAAGATGCTTGCTGGACGGGTTCAGAACCCAATGCGTTTAAGAAGTTCGAGAGAATAGATTTGAAGAGTTTAACATCAACAGGCTCTCAGACTGATCTATTAAGGGAGATTGGTGTGATGGATTTCAAGGATTTAGTATCGACAGGCTCGCAAACCGATCTTTTAAGAGATATCGATGAGCTTATCCTTGTTGATACGGCAGAAAGTATTGAAACGAATCCTAGTGGGCAACGGAGGAGGAGATCAGGTGTGACTGCGTCACCTGTTGTAGGCGAAAGAACGATAGAAACAGCACTTAAACCCGATACCGATGGTCTTAAGTCGAATTTAGAGGCTGTAGACCCCGGCAAGTTAAGTGTAGCCGTAGAAAAAGAAAGGAAAGCTACAAATTTGTGGAGGAAGAAGCTCTCCGTTGCATTTAAATTCCCGGAAGAGTTTGAATCTTATGCAAGTGCAACTGGCCAGGCGCTGGAAAATTCAGTCGGAAGCAGTAATTTCGTTGATGGAGTTTCCCTTCATGTAAGGTGCGACTTTCTTCCTTGATTTATGTGTGATGTTTAGATCCTCATGGCAAAAGCAACCTTTCGCTCTCTGCTCGAAATGGCATGGGTTTGCAATGGCAATTGTTTTAGGTGGCGCACAATAATATTATTCAGGTAATAATCATTGCCAGTTCTGCAGTTTTAAAAAAGAGCTAGTTTGCTCCCCAAATTATACAACAAGCCGGTCTAGTTGCAAATCGATGCAGTGAAAAACAGAATTATTGACTAGGTTGTAGTATGTGTAAACTTTGCATATGCAACCAAGCACACTCAGTTGAACTTGCTATAGCTATTCAGAAAGGTTGTGATTAGGAGAATCCTAATTCGATGCCAGTTTATCTGGTGAATTGACATACGTAGAGCCAATCAGAATCGAGCATATTTGAACAGTTTGTATGGTGATGATCACAGAAATAATCTATTCTTGTAATTTTTCGACAGTCCTGCACCAAATGAGAAGGAAATTGAGGTATGTGCAAGTATTCAACATAACTATTACCAGCATTTTTTCCAGACGAAAAAGGTGGCATGTAAAGCAAACATAACTTCAGTTACCCTGTCGCAAATAGCTTTCTGTGACTCTGACCTGAAAGCAAAAACCTTTGTGCAAATCTTTAACGCAACATTCCTTAGAATAGCCACCAACACATGGAACACCACCTTCCCTGCCAGGTGGAGTCCCTGTGTCTGCCTTGTGAGCTCTTAGTAGGTTATGACCTGCGGCTTTTTTGTCAGTTTGTTTTGTTTGTCCGAGTGCCAACGTCGCGATCGAAATAAACAAATAAATAAACGCCTTATCGCAGGTCAAGTATGTTAGTATCGAGTAAAACTTTGTATTTGTGTTCTGCGTCTGGCAGTGGTCTGAACATGAAGGGCTACCCATGAAATAGACAAGTGCAGTTACTGAGCTAATGTCAAAATGTCATGAATTTGTCAAGAGAATTACGTAACTGAGTCGTGTGTCACAGTTGTAACGTTAGCCGGTGTAGTTTGATTTTAATACTTATTGGTTCTGCGGTCTCCACTCATAACGCCCGAAAAGGGAAGGACAAATGTGAAGCAACCGTACATGAGCACTGATAAATAAACTAAGTACAGTGTACAAGTGTGTGCTTGTTTTCGTTTCCCAAACAGAAACAATTTAAGACTCTGGTGTTGGCTTTTCATACGGATCAGGATACTCTCAGCAGGCGCCTGGAAGTGCAGGTAAATGTACTTGATATCGGTTAACAAAATCACTTATTCTCTAGTGTAACAGGCTCAAGTACACTGGAAGGTACTTGTCAAGGTGTTGATCAATAAACAGTTCATTTTCGTTGTGTTGTTTACTCACAGGCTCGGGCTAGAGATATGGCAGAATCCAACATGAACAAAGAGATGCAAAGTTTGTCCAAGTCACTTAAGGT
Organism: Galaxea fascicularis; assembly: GCA_948470475.1. Classification (NCBI taxonomy): domain Eukaryota; kingdom Metazoa; phylum Cnidaria; class Anthozoa; order Scleractinia; family Euphylliidae; genus Galaxea; species Galaxea fascicularis. Next base: position 32,086,214 of record OX419336.1, read on the forward strand.
ACTGTAATGTGTATCGCACAGTACAAGTTTTATTTCATGCGTGTTTACCAAGGTATTATGTGTGTACCAAGGTATCATGTGTTTGCCATACTGTAACTTAAGGTTGCAGATACTCAACGCGGCACACTATACATCAATCGCCATGCATGGTTACGTAGTTGTACGTTGAGTTTCAGTGGGACTCATTCTGCGTGGAAATGTTAAAAACTGGCGATGGATGTTCATTCAGGGTCATCTATGTTGGTATGTACTGTGCAGCAGCATAGAGGATCTTGAATGGACATCTAGTTTTCTACATTTCCAAGGTTTTGCTGCATGACAGTATTCTAGTACACTACCTTCTGTAACAAGAAACAAACATATTTATTTTTAACCTTTTTCTTTCTTTGTCTCTTTTTCCCAACGTTCCCGCTAGGAATTTGAGCAACTTTGTATCACTAAGGATATGCAGGTACGTGGTGCGTATTTAATTTAGAAGGATTTCTAGAACAACTACATTCTCTTTTCTGAGTTAATCGTTTAGACCATGTTTTCCGTACAAGCGGAAACCCCCATCAGATTGACCTAACGATCGCGAATAAAAAATAGTTTTGCATTGACAGTTTCACTGTCGTAACGACTATAACGGTTGTTAATTTGTGCGTGTTAGGATATGTTGTCCATCATAAAGTCTCAAGTGGAGGTGCTCAAGACGTCTTCCAAACGGATGTCTACCCAGTCAGAGCAGCATGGTTGTGTTCAACAGGTTGGTGTTTTCGCTTATAGTCTCTAGTCTGCATGGGGATGCACAACTGGAGCAAGGCACATTCTGGAGCACAAATATGTATTAAGTTATTTTTAGTAGTACCCTTTTTAACTTTTAATTTTTTGCTCGTCAAACACTTGTGTCATGAGTTTCTGTCTCGAGAGAGGAGACTGAGTAACCACTCGCTGCGTAGTTGACATTAAGTAAGTCTATTGAGTATCTTTATCTTTATCTTTAATCGGTCCACGGAATTCCAACAATGGTATAGTGGTATACCTTGTGCTCTTTCTTGGGAGTGATATCAGTATGACACCTTTCTTGAAGTCTTTATAGTACCTTGCTCCCACTTTAACAGCGTTAGTGACCAACATGTACCATTGCTCCGAGTTCTTGGTCGGGTTTTCTCCAAACTATTCAAAGTAAATGATTCGGGAGACGGTAAATAACATCCGCAACAATACACACAAGATAAGTAATGTTTGTGTTTCATTTTGTTTGATAAAGGTAATTTTTGTTTTCTTTTTGCGTAATAACAAACTTTTTAACATTTTGTGTTGATAGTAGAACATTCCTTTAAGGTTATCGCAAAACGTTGTTATGTGTTATTGCATTAGAAATCAATAATAATGGTGATGATGATGATGGGTAGTGAGTAGGTGTGGTTAACCCTGCCCATGCGTGTCAATCGTTACTAAAAATGAACTGTTCAGCATTACAACGTCTTATTTGTAGCAAAACATAAGCTCCGCATTCAAGTTCATGCGTTGACTGAAAACCGTGCCACAAGACAACTAAGCTGATGGCTTTTTCATTGGTTTACTTTAGGAAGCTCGTATGTCATCAGGAGTGGAGGTTATGATATGCCATGCTGAGAATCTGTCTCGGCATCTGGAGAGAGTGCGAGAAGATCTTGATGAACTGCGACGCAAAGAACGACTAGAAGCAGACGAACCGGTAACACGTGGTCCATTGGCTAATGGTCCCACCAGATATGGTGAGTGACTCGTCAAAGTATGGTATAGGCAACGTCTGGCTCTTCTTCTACTCGCAGAGATGTTTTATGGCAATAATAATTTACCGCTGGAGTTCTTTCTCAGTGAATAACTTTTTACTGGTTGACGTAGCAAGACAGGCATGAGATAGCCTGGTCCTAATCGTGTGCATTTGTCAGTGGTCAGCGATTGTGTGCGGCGCTGGCTTTTTCTGTGATATGATTTTTGCCCACAGCAAACTTGCAACGGTCAATCGAGACTTGATATGTTTATCGTGCTTATTACGAAGTCACAACCGACTTAAATGATTCATTTGATTATAGCGTTTCTTCTGGTAATTACCGAAGGTGCGAGTATTAATCTCAGTCAACCTGCACCAGTTGATCGAATAACTGCGAGTTTGTTTACCAGTTACTTGTTTCAACGGCTTTAAACAGATACAATGATTAATTTGATGTATTGTATATTATATATTGCATGTTAGATATATATCAACCATTTATTTGATTTTAATAGATTCTCAGAGGAGTGAAATTGCTTCAACACCATCATCACCGCCAGACGAAGTAAGAATTGCTCCCCGACTGTTTTTGTTCAGGTTATAACTTTGAATTCAGATTGTTCAAATAAGTAGATTTAACTTGTTTATGAATTTTCTGCCAAATCTCAGAAATACTTTAACCTTTTTCTGTGGAGTGTTTCGTTTGAAATCTATTTTTATTTTTATTTGTGATAGTGAATAACGGTTGGATACATCAATAATTTTAAGACTTTTGATCCAGTTTCAGCTGTTTCAATTCAATTTCTTTTGTTTTGTTAGCCTGACGGGTTAGATGACGGTGCTAAGCAGAACAGCCTTCTTAACTTCGTTATGGCTTTTCACACCACATCCATGCGTGCCAAAGAGGCTCTCAAAAACTTCAGACGTCGATCAGGTGCGGGCAGACAAGGGCGGTCAGCCTGGGCAGGCTCACAGCTGCATACGGATGAGTCGGCAACAGCAACTGAGAGTACTGTAGAAAGAGAGTCAAGGACTGGTCCAGAGGTAGTTGTCAATGACACAGAAGAAGAAGAAGAAAAAGAAGAAGAAGAAGAAGAAGAAGAAGAAGGCAGAAACGTGGAAGAGGCACCAGTAGAGGGAGAAGCTGTGGTGACGGAAGTTGCAGAGGAAACTGTGACTGATGACGAAGGTCCAGTTTTAAGTGGGCCGACGGAATCGAATGATAATGGTAGAGAGCCTGAAGTTGAGGAACTCGAATCACAAGAGGAGCATTCGTCACAGACGTAAGTGCAGACTTTACTTGTTCATGTTTGGATGTTATTGTTGTTGTTGTTTTTGCACATGAGGAATTTTTGCCTCAGAGTTCTCAGTATTCAATTTGCACACCTTGTGACGGATGTTATCTTAGAAGACGCACAGGGCTTGACGGGAACCAAAGAGACCGTCAATTCTTCGATTTCACTCACGTGACAAGGCGGCCATATTGGTAGTCAATACCATACCATTTGTTTTCGCAGAACAGTTTGCATGAAAATAAAATTTAGTTCCCAGACCATTGTTCTTGACCACCAACATGGTCGCTATGACGTCACATGCAATCCAGCGATGGCGAACAGGCCACTGAAATTTCTGATAGTTGCTTTATAGTCGATATTTTTTCTTCCTAATTGCTGAAATCTTCGAAGGCTAAAACGTTTTGACAAGATCATTTGGTTTGTGAAACAAAGAAGGTAACTGTATGTACCTATTGTAATTATTGTAAGATTTTCAGTCGGCAGTAGATCTAATGAAGCAGTAAAAATTTTTACATCTTTGTACAAAGTTCAACATGCAAAACTAAATTGCAGTAGTCCCTTTAAGGATGCGCCTTTGTGTTTTTTGTTGTTTTGCTTAAACCAACTGATATAACACCTTCCGGGGCCCATCATTCAGAGGGAACTTTTTCCCGATGTGATCCGTCACTGAAAGAATCCTATGATTTAACCTTTCGGCAGATAAAAAAACAAAACCGAAAACATTGGTCCAATAGTGAGTCCCATGGACTGTAAATAATCTAATTTGTGTCAAGACTTAGTTTGTCTTAGTGCTATACGTTGTTCAGAGTTCTCAGTTGTAAACTGCTGAAATCATCTCCTTCACGGGATAGGTAAGACGAAATTGCAGATGGAATCACGGGGAGCAGGGTTGTCGCAGTGGTGAGAGCGCTAGCGTTCCACCAATGTGTCCCGGGTTCGATTCCCGGACTCAGCGTCATAAGTGGGCTGACTTTGTTGGTTCTCTACTCTGCTCCGAGAGGTTTTTCTCCGGGTACTCCGGTTTTCCCCTCTCCTCAAAAACCAACATTTGATTTAATTTAGAGTTTATTTGATTTACAGTCTCCGCAATTAGTAGAGCACTCGTGTTCAGCTAGAACGATTCGAGACTTAAATAAAGTTAGTATTATCATTATTATTATTATTAGGTATCTTCTTAACCCCGTAACTGCCAAGATCTCATTATACTTCTCCTTTGTAGCCACCTACTACAAAGTTCTTTGAACATTAGTAAAGAGAGGTTAGGTTTATATCAAGATAACACCCTCCAACTGATAAGTTTGTCTATTCTCATCACCTGTCTGCTGGGCAATGTATTGATATTATAAGGAGAAGTTACATACTAATCACCCCTGGGATTTAAAAGGCGATAGTTGTTCATTTCGGGAACTATCCCAGAGGTTTCATTAGAAGCCGGCAACCGGCGAAAATCACCGCCTAGTTTGTCAGAATTTACCTCTCGCCGCCGCCTACTTTGTCTAGATTTCACTAAAAGTATTAAAAACGAATAATCAGGCCGCCGCTTACTTTAGCAAGCTCAGACGGCTATTTCAAACCTCATTGAAACCCCGGTTAATCCACTGTTAACGGTGAGCTGCAATTTATTCTCTGTTGTCAATCTCTTTCAGACTCAAAAGACCTGGTGTGTGTTGGCGATACATCTCTGCAGCTTTCAGGTTCACTGTTTCCTTTATAATCCTCGTGGTCCTTCTGTTGGTGGGGCTTACAATATTGGATGGACATTCCACCATTAAAATAGACACGTACTTTATTTCATCAAAAGTGCGCAAAGTTTTGGAACCCGTCGCGCAACTTGTTTATAGTGTAAAGCCACCGGAATAGGCCATTAGACTTTACAAACGTATCTACGTGAGATTAAGTTAAATGAGAGATTATTTATATTTTGTCTAGTATCATTTGATAATATATACATTTCGATTATTTGTATGGTGGAGGTACGTAATTACTTAAGTAATTGTCGTAAAGAAAATAGTATGATGATTAACAGCATAGCTGGAAATTATGAACAGTTTTACATGTGCTAGATTTCATAGTACATTTTATACCTCAGGGCCCGGTTGTTCAAAAGCCGATTAGTCGCTTTTGAAGTTTACTATAGGCTGTTTGTTTCACTCGTTGAAAACGGCGTTTAGGGGCACTACAAAGCTCAAAGTAAAGCAAAACAGAAGGTAACAATCCTAAGTAAAAAGTTTGTTATAATAATATAAGTTAAACTCAGTGGATTTTCAGTTCACGCTATCCCTGAATTCGCGTTATCGTGTTTGAGCAACTTGACCCTGCAAAAAAGCTATGTTTTCAAGAGTTGTTTTGTTCCTTTCGTTTTTATTAGAAGTGTTTAGGTCAGTGGTTGCCATTGTGCTTCATAATTGTACCATTGTTTTAAAATGACTCGAATGACTCGAATGTCTCACCCATGCACAACGAAAGTCCGATTTATGGAGAGCAGTTTAATATATTGATATTTATGTGGTTATAAATATTGTAAGACGCATTGCCGTAGTCATTATAGGCAGTCGTAAATTTGTATTCATAAAAATACACGGACCTTTCGAGCTCTGAGTTGTCAAAAGTTTTGTGATGTTTGGTGAGTAGAAAAAGTGGAAAGTGTAATAAAGCAATTTTCAGTTGCATGCCGTAAAAACCACGATTGACCCACGAAATAATCAGAATTCGCGCGTGCAAGTTACCATTATCACGGAGCGTGGTAATGCAAAACCAAACAGTGGACGAGAATTACTTTCACTAATAAACCACGCTAATATTATAAAAGAATGCAAGTTACGTTCACGAGGTAACGGTAATAGGCCATTTTTGAGTTCGTCTGCCTCCTCTTCAAAGCGAGTCAAGTGCGAAGTTTTTGTTATGAAAATTAGCTTTCATTCATATGTAAAGTGCCATCACAAAAACTTCGCACTTAGACTCGATTTGAAGAGGAGGCAGACATGAACTCGGAAATGGCCCATTTTCATGACTTGTGAGTTTTTGTGCGGTATCATTAGAATCAGGTGGGACTGTTTATTGCGAAGAACATAAAGATGACCGTTTTGAAACTATTACTTAACCCTGACCTTTAAAGTTGATTGCTTAAGCCCAAAGTTTAACTGGGGCTTTGTTTTTCAACAGTATGCATATTAAAAATGCTTGGTTTGTTAGTCCCCAGTATAAGCATGATGAACAGTCACTACCTTATGTAAACCTCACAAGCTGTGGACCTTGGACTGCTTCAGTGAGGCGATTTCGCAAATAGAACTGTTTCTGTATTGAATGTTCCAATTGATACGTTTTGGAACTTAATGTGTTATTTCTGCGTGACGCGATTTGAGCAGCGAGAATCGGCACCAACGGAACAAGTCTTCCATAGGTGGCTCAACTTACAAATTTGAAAACTCGATTAGACTACTTTTAAGTGGTACTCATATTATGAAATCAACACGACGGATGAGTATATACAAAGCCTTTCATTTTCATTGTTCGTAACAACTCATTTAACATACACACGACTTTTTGAAATTACGTAAGAAATTCCCCAAGCCTACTGATAAGCAAATATTTTGAGGGCATTGATGTATTATTTCATGAATTCATTAAACAGCCAGTTACAAGTCTCAAACTGTCTTTCTGTTGTTTTTTTTATTGAAGTGTTCATCAATTCAATGCTCTTGTGTCTCTTTTCTTCACTATCATTAGTCTCAGTTCCAGTCCCACCACTTTCGTACGCCAGTAAGAAGTGCGAGTGAAGCTGACCTCCTGGCAAGTGTGTCGAAAACGCACCAACAATACGTCTCCCTTTAAAATCACCGTTTAATTTCTGCCAGAATTACAACTCCTCTTGAATACAGGAAAACTCCTCCGGCTCACTCTACTCAACCGCATGCTTAGTGCAACAACGAAAGTAACACGATAACTCTCAGAAACACATCCACTAAGTACAAAGTACATGTCTTGATCCGATTTCAATCATTTCCGCTCATTTGTGGGACTTATCAAATAATAAAAACACGGCATGTCCACAGTTCCCGACAAGTGTTTCCCAACCTGGACACAAGTAACGTATTTCCTTCCCCGTATGCGATTTTTTAAGGGTTGTGGTCTGTTCTGAGTATAGCAAAGCGAGAAAACCACAATGTGAGTCGTCACTTCAGTCCCTATTAGCGCAAATTAATCAATTAGTTACTTGGGGTAAACCCACCAAAAAGTCTCTCTTTGAACGCAGTGAACAGCATCGCAAATATTTGGCTTCCCAAGGCATGGAGATGTCTGCCTTCCATTCGCCTTTGTCAATGTCATACCGGTCAACAAGTGTCCTTTGCTCAGATGTTACATTTGACCCTCCCACTCCCCCAAAGACATAAATTGTCTTCCCAACTAAAGCAGCTCCAGCGAAGTACCTTGGGACATGCATAGAAGCAATGGATTGCCACTGGTTAGAAGCTGTGGAGTAGACCTCGCAAGAGGAAAGAGCTGCACGAACATTGCTCTCTCCGCCTATAACAAAGATAGACGCAGCCCCTACACACACTGCAGTTGATCCGCCTCTGGCTTGATACATCGATGGGATATCGATCCATGTGTCATTTTGTGGGTCATACCTCTCAACAGAATTGAGATATTCACCATCGCCCGCTCTCATTCCTCCAATCGCATACAAGAACTGCCCGTCACTAACTGCGCATGTGATTTCGCGAGGGACATTCAATTGGGTTCCCAGAGTCCAAGAGTCCAACGATGGGCTATAAATCTGAAGTGTTCCTCTGTTGACCCTTGAGGCACAATGACATAAAGGTAATTTCCTAGGGCTGCAACCGCTGGAAATAAAACCGCTTTTAACATTGGTGACTTATTAATCCACGAGTTTGTTTTGAAATCGAACTTCTCAAGAGCATCAGACACTTCTCCATTTCTTTCACCTCCTACAGTATACAGCTCCCGTTGATATTCAACCAAACCATGCCAGTTAATTTGATACGGAAAATGCTGCATTTCAAACCAGCTGTTTTCTTCAGGCACATAACATCGAACTGTGGAGGGATGAGTGTCCCGGCTCTGTGTACCACAAACAGCAATAATCACATCCACTGCAGGTTGAAGACATTTTCTCGGCTTCCGAGCATACAAAATATCAGGTGAATCTTGACTTTCCAACACTTTCTCGACAAGCTCTTTCCAATAAGCATGTGCCTGGAGCAATGGATTATTTATGACATTGTTTTGGATATACTTGCGTGACATGGAACTCCATCGAACGCACGTTAACAACTCGGGAAAATAGATTTCCCGTTCTTCTCCATTGTGATCTATCCAATCAATGATGCTCGTGAAAACTATTTCTTCTTTTTCCAAAATTATGTTGTCACTTGAAACTATATCTATAACCTCACTGACCCCAAGATTCAGGAAATCCCCGGATTGCGTGACTTCTTGAAAGTGCTTTTCGAGGAACAGACGGCTGGCTTGGACAAGTCGCTCACAGTTGTAACGCTTGGCAAAGTCAAGGTAGGATAAACAGTTCGATATATTAACTTTGGTTTCTAATTCCTCTGATGCCATTGCTTTCACCTCTGGGATAAGCAAATAATCAGCTAAGACCACAAGTTCCTCAGCATTGAAATGCGTGACATCAATGTTTCCAGTGTAGAGGTAAGTTAACAACGTGTCCACCGCACTCGCACGAACTTCAAGCTCCTTCAGACTTATGGTTTGAGCATTTTTCTCCTTCATATCACTCGTGAAGAGTTTTTGAAAGTAAGGGCAGCTTACAGCGAGTACATTACGGTGAGCAGGAAAGGTGGCCTCTGCAGCCTGAAGTGTGACATCGCAAAGTATTTTCTGTTTCCGTAAATCGTCAAGTTTCGTTGTTAGATCCAAACAATGTTTGTACTTTTCAGTTGATTTCGGCATTTCTTCTTGACTAGGGATAACTGAATGTTCTTGTTAGACATCCAGATCGCTCCGCAAAAAATATAATCAAACACAGCCGCTGTCACGCGATCACACGATGCTACTATCCCAGCATTAATTTCGCCCCGAATTGCTCGACGATCGAGAACGTTTTCCCACAGTTCCATGCAGTCATACTTATCCGCCATCTTGGCTGTGGGATCGTTTGTTCTTCAGCATTTTTTCCGACGAAACTAAGAAAAGATGGCATACAAAGGGCAAAAAGTGCAGAAGGTTATGGTGCAGCCTATTGTATCCTTTTTAAACCATAATGGACAAACTTGCATTGGAGTTCCAACACGGTATACTGTTGACATGGCTAAGCACGTGCTACCGCGTATACAACATCGGAGTAATTGTGGTCATGAATAGTCCATTTGACTGCCTTAGAAATTTTCAAAAGACCGTTTTTTAGCAGTTGTTACTTTTTGTATTCCTTTAGCGTTTATTTTCAACTGTTCGCAAAGTGTACGTCTATAAGCTTAGATGTAGTGTGGCTAGTCTAGCCATGGTAAAGTTTGCTCTTTGACATTAAGACTTACCTGAAACGCAACACAACTGCTCCTCGCCTCCACGAGCTATAGTTCATTAACATTGAGTATTGTGATGTTTGAGCATATGGAAAGTAACAGCTGTCCTGCTACAAACATAATGCGTTCTCCTGTACAATTCAGAAAGCGCGTTTTATGAATTGGCAGATAGATAAGCTTATGTATCATGTCCCTATTTCGTTTTGTTTTGAACGCTTACAGAGTGTCCTATATACCTTAGCAGGCAGCGAATTTCCCTTTTTATGTTGGCACAAAAAAAGGCAGAAAAATTGTTAACTTTTACTGACAACATTTGAGGGTCCTAAAGTATTAGAATTTGCACGGTGGAATTTTGAATTGTAAAGTTTACTATTGCAGACTTTTTCGAGTTTCATAGTCAAGTACCTGGCTTTGTAATAATTCAGAAATAGTAAGTTTATCAAAAGTCCAACCACTTTGTAGATTTTCCTTAACATTGTACTCCACAGAATTTAATTTTCAGGTACTTGCAGAATGTAAGTACAGTATCTTTTCCTTGTTCAGTGCATTATATTAATATTATTATATGGCTAGTGTTTGTATACGATATAACGCGCGCTCTGGTTGGCTAAGCGAAGCGAAGGGCTAGGGCATTATTCTCCCGTAATGCCCTCTGGCCGATTACGGATCATGCAAATTAGGAACAAAAACAACAAAAAGTCATCCAAATGGCACATTTGTTTTATTTACATTGAAAATTGGTGCCTCTAGAGCAAATAACTGAAAACACGACCGGGAAAACTGTTAGTGAAACGTTTGACCTGAGTTTGGAAAAAAATAACGAATAGATTACCGTGAAGCGACGACTCCTTGTGCTTGAACTAATTTTTTTTCCCCTTGGAACGGTTATGTTAGCCATATAATAAACAACTTAATAACCTCGACCGTTCGGTCGTTACGGGAAAATCTCAAACCTCGGCCTAGCTGTATTGACCTCGCTATCGCTCGGTCAATACGGCAAGGCCTCAGTTTGAGATTTTCCCGTAACGACCTCACTCTCGGTTATTAAGTAGTTATTAACAGACATTATCAAAATGGCTACCTCTTGGTAGAACTGTGCAATATTTCACAGTAAATTTTCCAAGCCCCTGTAGCAACACAAATTATACTTCATATGGTCCTAGTGGGGGGAAATTTGTTTAAAGCTCAGGTCATTTTATCGGGGTGGCACAAATTGAAGTAGACGGGGTTGTACGGAATGTATCAAAAAGCTGTAATGGTGTAGTCAATGTAAAAATGAAGAGGTTAAAGTCACATGCTCACATAAGTGTAAAATCTGTCAGGCAAATGCTTAATCATGCTTCATTCACACATGGGCAAAGCATAACTTTTGTAGTGATACTTTATTCCTGCACATTAGGGAAGGGTAACTTCTATAGTTCCCATTTTGAGCTAAAAATCCAGTTAATAACTTTCTGGTTCCTTTTTTACATTATGAAGTCTCCTACAACCATCTGCTAACTTTAAAACAAATGTTGGTTCTGCATCATGATAATTACAACATGCAAACGTTCATACAAAATGACACTCCTTTTCAAAGGTTACCAGGCTGCTGGAACAAAACATGATGGCTCCATCTCCTGGTCTGTTCCGATAAAGCTACAGTGTACCCTAGGGTTTACTGGGAGACTAAAGGAACCCAGAACTTTCTTCGTTGTGGGGGTAGTGGGCTGGTTGACCATGTGAAATGTCATGAGTGGTGTTGGTCACTTGCTCTATGGATTGGTGCTCTCACAATTTAGTTTTTAATGCTGGTTTTATGGTTGTCTGGAGTCTTACAAATCTGGTAGTTTTATTTTTAATTTCAGAGGATGATTGATAGTTAAGTTAATGATATTGTTGATTGCTGTTCATCCACAGAGATCCAGAATTCAGATTTGGCTTTATGAGCAAGTTAACATGAGGATTGAAGGCCACATCATTGTAAGTTTTCTCTTTGACAATAGTGTGGTGGTGTGCTTTAGTTTAAATAGTCTGAACAATAAGGCCAATGGTAGCCTAAACTTTAAGGTCATTTTTGTGATATGTTCAGGGTTTTGATGAGTACATGAATCTTGTATTGGATGATGCTGAAGAAGTACACCTCAAGACCAAGAAAAGAAGACCACTTGGTATGTTCATAATTATTGCAACATAGTGACTGTTGGATGTGGTGGTTTGTGGTTGATTTTGCGATGATGATGATGATGATGACTATGATGATGGTAGTGGTGTTTCAGCAGTGGCAGCAGCAGTTGTGGTAGTGAAGGTGGTGACAATGATGGTGATGTTTTTTGTTTTGATCGCAAAAGAGGGTTTAAAACCTTAAGTTACCTCTTGCATGCATTAATTTTTGTATGCTACACTTAAGGTAAGGTGAGGTAATTTATTTAACATCAAGTATACAGGGAGTGGTTGCCCTGTTTCCCAAGCCAGAGGCTTAAGACACTATTGTTTGACAAGGCAAGGCCACAATGCCGTAAAACACATTCCCTACTCTTTGCGATCAGTGTGGGGGTTCTTTAAGGTCCCAAAAAGTTATCATGAGCAAGGGTTGTGAGGTGGGACCTACTGTGTATCATCCTTATCCTAGAGGACTAGAAAGTCTAACCATTTGCAGATGTCATTTATACAAGGGCAGCATCTTATCCTCAGTTGTTTTGGTCACAGTAGTCCCACACTCTACCAATTAAGTCAGCTGGTTGACGGTCTTACACAAAGGGTGAAAGTGTTGGGTGGGATCTCTGGACTTGTTCATTTGTTTCAAGAAATAAGCATTTTGAATTATTAATGCATTTGATACTGATGATCATTAATTCCTTTTACATTCATTTTCATTTTAGGAAGAATATTATTGAAGGGAGACAACATCACTCTGCTTATGAACACACAACCAAGCTGATGACTGCAATTCATGTTACTGCAAATGACATGGAACTCTATATGTAGTCTCAGAGCATACTCAACTTACTTCTTTGCTCTTGGTCCTCATCAGCTGATCATTTTTTTTGTGACACATTTTTTTATATTTAGTGAGGTGCCTTATGTAGTATACTATTTTGTTGGAGAAATGTAGTTTCTTTCAGTTTACCATAATATCAATAAGATATTTGTTAAGTTCTTTCTTTTTCTTTCTCATATAATGACTGTTATGACGTTCGAGTGAAACGTGTTCATCACTGGAATGAAGTCTGGTGGGAAGCTGTACGTGAGCCAGACATTGAAAGAAATATTTGTTTGTTTGTTTTTATTTCAGCCAATGTTGCATTATTTTCAACCAGTGAGAAAGTTGAAAAAATTAATTGACGACAAGTGGCTAAGGAAGATCGTACTGAACTAACTAGAGCAACTCAAAACTCGAAAATGGTTATATGCCATTTCCGAGGTGTAGTTGTGAGGCCGATTTCACTCTTTTACTAGATCCTCTATTAGTAGGTAGGGTTTGCAGGAGAAAAACAATCCTGGGGTCAAAGTGGTTTCTATACTGCTGTCGTTAGTGGGCGTAACACGATGCTTCTCCCCGTAAAAAAAATTATCTCGTGGTAGATTGGTTTGAAAAATATCTGGTTAAATTTTTTAGTATGGTGAAGTTTAAGACGCATTGTATTTGAACTTTTCCGAGATAGAGATACTCGGAGTAAGTAGCGATCATATTCTTAAGGGACACCTATTATTATGGCATTCCGTTCATTCTGTTACCAATAGCAGAATGAAAACAGAACGGTTTCCTCGGAATGAGCACGTTGTGCTCTTGTGGGAAGGTTTGGGTGGAAAATTGTGCGCGCCCCGCAGGGTAATTTCCAAACTAGGAAAACAACAAGTGGAATAGCCCCAGAACAACACGCCATGCTAATTGCACATTTTGCAAAGGGTTGCGTGCTAACGGCAAGGTTCGAAGGAAGCTGAACCAAAACGGTCCCACAGCTGGTCCTGAACCACAGGGTTGGTACGAGTCCTAGAAACTTGAATTTTGGTCTTGTATTTTCCAGAACTGGCAAATCCTGAAAAATGGTTCGAGGTCTTAGAAATATGTAAACTCAAGTGAGATAGTTTCTCTGAAAGACATTTTGGGCTCAAGAAAAAGCTTTCTGATGCCTGGAAAAGTCCAGGAAATTCGCTTCTTAAGCGAAAGGGTGCGAAACCTGTTTTACGTTCGATCCAATCCAGTTTTTGGCAACATAGCTCGTAAAAGGGTGTCGTGGCAGTTCAGATTTTGACTTGAGAGATCATGAAATGGAAGGTTTAGGGATCGATGATGTAAGGCTATTTGTAGTCGAGTCAAATACCAATGAACGCTGTGTTTAACATCTGTGATCTGGTACGAGTAAGATATTTACAGATGTTAAGAATTCCGTAAGACCTCAATATCGATTCTTTTATTATGTCGGCATTCGTCATGATTTGTATTGTGACGTCATCGATTTAGTGTTTTGGCAAAAAAAACACGAGGACATTTCGTCGTACCACAAAACAATTTTAACGGCATGCAAAGATAGAGGAATTGTTGATTTTGTTTAAGAAATAGGTAAAATAGCAGAAAATATAAAAGATACACTCTTAGAAACAGTTTTATTTTGGAACACAACTTCAACAACGGGAAACAGCCTGTATTTCTCACGAGTATCGGTCTATTTTACATGGCATCGATAATACATAGAGTATCTGGTATCGATATTCAGTCCTCCTTTGTATTTGTACCACAGGGTTTAGTTTACCCAAATTTACCCACAAAAACCTGCGTAATTATGTTAGGGTGTTTGTGAAGCGCACTTACTGTTCAAGTACGTCACACAATTTAACAAGATAGCATAAAGGAAATGTTGCACCTTAGCGTTAATATCGATGTTTTGATAAAATTCACAACCATCTCTGATTGAAGGATTCACGTCAGTTTTCATTACACAAACAGAAACTTCATGATGTTCAGGCATTTACTTTAGCTGAACACTATGAAAGCTAAACAGATTAACGACTTCACGCTGAACAGATAAAGAATCACAGATTCGTGCAACTATATTAACTAATGATGCTTGCAAACTTCCAAATGAACTTTTCAGCTGATCGATGAACAACGCAAATCCAGGTTTTGATATGACGTAAGCTTGTTTAGCTGTTCAAGCACACGAAACACGGGGAAAAGGCAATCGGTCCAACACAAGGTATTTTTTTTGTGTGTATTTTTTACATTCGAATTTGTTTCAACACGAAATAAAACGTACATCATCGAGTCTTCCATGATCATTACCCCCCAAAACTTACTTTCATTCGACTCGGAACTTTCACTCTTTTGACGAGATATTTGAGCGCCACGACACCAAATCAGAAGGTGGTATCCCCGTCTTCCTCTTTTTATTATCGGTATCGCGCGAAAAGTAATATCCGCATGTGTACTTTCCAAGGGTGCTGAACGGAGCAAGCGAGTTAATCTGTCTCGTCCAGGGTTCGGCCAGGCGCTGAACTGGAATATCGGGTTTCTTCTCGATATCCCGTCTGCTGGTGATGTCCTGCGAGAAAGTGCTGTTCGTTGTCTTGGTAGCAGCTTCCTTGAGATCGTTGGAGATATGTCTGGAATAAGGAGCTTGCGTTAGAACTGCGGGGCTGCCCCATGAAGCGATTTGACAACAAACGTTGGTTGGCAACCACACGGCTTTAAACTGCTTGCGACAATTATCACATTTCCAAGTCTGGCCCAGTAACTGCCCCGTGTTGGGCATTATGCCTGGTCCGAAACACCTTGGTAGACGACGATTCTAGCGGTAACGAATCGACTTGTATTTACTTCGAATCCTAAAGTTTGTGTTCTGTTCAGATGAGTGGTGCAAAATATCAACTCTTTGACAGCGCTCGCGGAGTCGAGTCGCGAGGCATGTTAATTAACTATCATTGGTGGCGGAAAACAACGTCACAATTCTGTTAAGTAACCAATCGAATCATTAGTATTGTGTTAATGAAGATAATTATGCGATTACTGAGGAAACCGATATTACACCTGTCCAAAGACTTTTCATAAAAGTATTACTACCAAGAGGTGGAGGAAAGCCACGCTCATTTCAATCACCTAACACTGAAATTAATTTCTGTTAGGATTCTATGCTTGAAAAAACTCAATTAAAACTTTTTGAACCCGTGAGGTATTATGGCCTTATGACATTTCAGGCGTATGTTTGCTTTCTAAATAGCTCCGGATCCATGTGTTGAGGACTCCGTTGTTTCTTTTGTTCTCCTAAAGACTTTCAATAATCCATCCCTTGGGAATACTTCTAAAAAAGATTATCAGAAAACAGATAATTGCTTTTGGGTGTCATATTGATCTGGGATAAAGGGAATGAAATATTTGAGAATTTATTGGATTTTAAACCAGTATTCAATCGAAAGTATTTCTAACTAGCCTGTACCAGGCGTTCAGTTAGTAAACGGGGCGCGAAACGGTAGAACAAGGCAAAATGTGAGAAATGTTGTTGACGGGCGAAAAATGGGGGGAAGCTTGGGACGGGGGCGCCAGCCCCCCGCCATTTTTCGCCAGTCAACATTTCGCCTTGCTTTGCCGCTACAATTTGCCGCTACACGATCGGTTGGCACTATTCTCTCAAACTGACATTTTGATATACCGCTGGGCAGTTACAACATGGTTTGGTATGGGTGCTCACTCCACCGTGGGCTCAAAATGTCAGTTTGAGAGATGGAAACTAGTGCCGACTCGATCGCGCCCTGAGATCGCGCCCCGTTTACTAACTGAACGCCCGGAACAGGCTAATATCTAACAGCTTACCTTAACTGCTCATCAATAAAACCTTGTTATCACTTCCATCAGCCCTTATATCAACCCTTATACTAATATGCGTACTAATTCACTCCCATAAGAAAATCAGGATAAAAAATGATATCGAACCGAAAAAAAAAAAAAAACCGGAAGACATATAAGTGAAGGGAAAATATCATTATCACAGATGGTTGAGAAAACATCTGAGAAAGAACGCTCTCAGAGAGAAAAGGGCGGAAAGACCGCTCTCGAGCTCACCACCAAGATTAGAGCCCGCCTCACACGTGAGGAAAGAGCTGAGCAAAATTCCTCGCGAGGCAGTTAGCTCAGGCGTTTCCTCACGTGTGTGGCAAATTTTCGGTGAGAAATTCGCCTCGCGAGGCGATGAGGAAATAAAAATGTCTGGCTGCTGCACAAGATTAGGGGCTCCACACGGATATAGCCCGGCTTCCGGCGAGCGACAGACCCAATTTATTGATTGTAACGTCAAACATGATACATGAAGTATGCCTGTAACAGCTGCGTGATAAACTAACGTGCCTGCTGCCCGTCAGGAAAAAACCCCTTTCTTTTGGAGGAAACCTGATTCCTCCCGAAGGCAGAGCCAGGCACTTAACAACGACCTTGAGGGAGAAAGGTTATCAAAACTACATGAACATGATACCAGGATGAAAAAGTACAATAGTGAATAAAATTAAACTAGAACCCGAAAGCTGCAGCGATGCCAGTGTAGAATGATTCCCCTCAGCAAAATCCCGCCAGCACATGCTCTCAATTCTGATGTTACCATAGCAACTGTCAAAACTTCAGTGAACTGTGGCCTGGAAACGTTAATTTGCTGCTATTCTGCGAACCGCAGCAATGTTTGCAGGGCACGATGAGGCCCCCCAATATTTAATGGTCAGTGGAGTTCCACAGCAGCGTTAGCAGTAACTATGGCAACGTGTAAATTCTGCGGCCATTTTGTTTTTGATCACTGCGAAATTGGAGTACATCTGTCCTTGGCCCATATCGTGTGTTGTCGAAATAAGAATGCCTGACGGAGAAAAACCGGTAATACCTCCGCCTCCAGCAATACACATTGAACGGACATTGGCATTGATCAAGCCAGATGCCATCCACAAGAGCGATGAAATCGAAGAAATAATACTTCAACATGGGTTCACAATACTACAAGTAAGTGAGCTTATGCTTAACTACGTTTACAACTTGCATAGAAATAAAATATACAAGTCAAATTATATGTGATCATTTCCTAACATTTCCATTGATGTATATTTTGGCAGTTTTTATTTAGTATTACCGCGCTTGCTAAAATATTGCGCGACTTGTCGCTTAATGCAATATTTCATCTCGATTTTGCAGCAGCCTGACAGTTAATTGTAAGAATTGTGTTGCTTACAGAAAAGAAGAGTGCACATGACACCGGAACAGACAAGTGATTTTTATGCTGAACACTATGGAAAGATGTTCTTTCCCAGTCTAGTAGCATACATGAGTAGTGGACCTATCTTGGCTATTGTCTTGGCAAGACCGTCTGCTATTTCGTACTGGAGGCAGTTAATTGGACCAACTAACACACAGAAAGCTCGAGATCAGGCACCAGAAAGGTGATTATGGTCGGGTAAATTGCCATTTATTATGAAAAATGATGGAGTGATTTTTACTGGAATGTCAAAAGTTACTGTCATTTACATTGTGGTTTTGTTTTTATACTGTCATACACTGTACCGTCCAGTGGGAGAGAACAAAGCACGGAGTACTATTCCATGGAGTAACCTTGGATTACCTTAAATGGTGTACACCATTTTAGGTAATCCTAGGTAACTCCATGGAACAGTACTCCGTGTTTTGTCCTCTCCCTGTACCAGTAACAAATTTAAGTCCTGTCTGCACTTTGTTCTGGCATGCAAGGAAGTGATAAACATGCAACTGAAGTAGGAAGAAACACAAGTTTTATTGTTTCTTCTTGTAAAAATTCTTTTTAATTGGCAGTTAAAATCAGTCTATGAGAACAAGCATCACTTGGCATTTGTCCCATCAGATGCTATTAAAATCAAGTTCCTGTTTTAGATTGTGAAGAATTCCAGTGATTTGTAATGATAATAATATTGGAAGCTGCATGCGCAGAAAAAATGGCATCATTTATGTGCCTTATCCTCTCATAAGACAGGCTAAATTTCAGTGAAAAGATGCATGAACTTTATTATAAGTTGTGATTTAAGTTCTCTATTCTCACTTCATTTTCTTAACCAGTCGGAAGTTAAGCCAGTAATTGCTTGCTTCCAGGTATTTTCAAATTGTCATCAGTTCAGAGCATTGGTTATGTCTGTCATTGACTTTGGTTTTACAAAAGTCAATATTAATTCACTTTCAATTGCCAGTTTAAAGGGGGAGTAACTTAACTACAGACTTAGCACTGTTGCCAAGGGCTTTTGCAGATTGTCTTTGTAGAACACCTTTTTTTCGATGTTTTTGCCAGTATATTGGTGAAACATGTTAAAACATGTGAAATTTATAAATTATTGTTATTGCACATGCGCAACTTGCCCCAGGCCCCAACCGTGCTTTGGAGCAAAAAATCCCTAATAGTTGGAGGAAATTATATGTAGTTCCGATTTCTTTTGCCAATGGGAGATATTCCAGCCTTCTTTACAAGCCCACATAAGCAATTGTTGTTAACGTACATAACTGTAATCAGGATTCAGGAAAGCGTACGCAGATAGGTTTACTTTAAATAAATTTTAGGACTGATTATTATATTTTATTTGTACATATTATAATTATTATATACTTTTAATCATTTTTATATTAATTAGTGTAGTTAGATTTACTATTCTGTTTTAAATATACTTTTTTTGTAAAGCGCTTTTGATCTTTTATAATTTGTAAAAAGCACTATAGAAATATTAAATATTATTATTATTATTATTATTATTATTATTATTATTAATTTGTGTGCTTATGGCATCATAAATCTCACAGTAACGCAAATTTCAAAAAATTGACGCACAGAGTTTGCAGTACTTGGCGATTGTTAACCATTGGCAGCATTTTCGATATCCAGAAGTGTGCACCACTTGAGTTTTAGGCTTTTTTCTGTTCTGGTCACATGACTTACCAAATATGGTTGTGACCTTGAAAATCTTGAAAGCCTTTTTGATTACAAGTAAAAACATAGCCAGACAGCTTGCTTGAACTGTAAGTTAGGGTTTCCAAGATATGAGGGTTGGGAACTTTCCATAGCAACAACTTTAGCTAGTTTTGTAGTTGAGTTAGTCCCCCCTTATGTTTGGTCAAACCTGTATTAAATGGTCAACCAGTATTATGCAGTCAGTTGGCCATTCCTCAAGGGTGACTTGCTTAATACAGGTTTGACTGTAGTAGGCATGATGGCTGGAGCAGTAGGCAGCAGAGGACAAAGGCATTTATAGCAAGGACCTTTGGCTGTTGCTATGCTTGGGAGGTCCTGGGATACTTCCCCAGAAAATTTTGAAAATGATAGCTTCAGAGGGTTGCATTTTCAAATATTTTAAGGGATTTGCTGTATAAATGGAAAACTATTGGTTTGTAAGACTTCATACCTGATACCTTGCATTCCTAGGTCTTAGTAACCATTCCACTCTGCATGCAATGTTTGTTTGTTTCATCAGTTAGGCTTGGTTCACCACCAGGTATCTATTGTTTTGGTTACAATTCGAGCTAGTGGAAACCTTGTATTATCAGTGAACTTAAGTGTAAAAGAAGACAGCGAACATGTTGTTGTTGGCGGTGAAGTGGCTGGCTGCCAGAACATCTTTATAAATGGTCTGTTGGATGGCAAATCCTGAAGTTTAAGGCAGGACTTAAAACTTTTGCAGGATATGCCAAAAACGTGGCAAGTAGACTGTGACATTAAAGGAAGAATATATTTTTCAAACCTCATTCCCAGGGCCTCTCTTCTTCTTGTTACCTGGATTGTCTTCCAGGGGACTGGGAACTGAAGAGAGACCTGGGAATGAATTTGGGGTATTTACTTCCCATTTTCCTTGTGGAATAAAATTATACAACAAGAAATTCAAGACTATTTTTTCATTATCTCTTTCATTGTATTTCAGTTTAAGAGCAATCTATGGTACAGACAGCACGAAAAATGCTCTCCATGGCAGTGACAGCTATTCCAGTGCAGAGAGAGAAATACATTTTTTCTTTCCTGACAGTAAGTGTTGTATAAAGACCCTAGTATTTAAGGGAGAATATTTTAGTCACATGTAGTGTTCTTGTGCATGGCTATGGTTCAGCCAAAGTACTTTATCACTGACTTTGATTTTGTGAAGGTGACTCAATTTCTGGCCAGTTTAAAGCTCAAGCATACTCTGATAATGTGAGCTTTTTTAATCTCCATTTACTGTTGTAAATTTATAAGCCCTGGGTAGCAATGTTGAAGATTCGACACGTTTTCTGTATGCCTTGCAGCTACATGTATAAGAAAACAAATACTAGTTATTTTCTTCTTTAGACAAGCTATCCTCAAGTATTGATTGAAAAATGTCAAGGATCTCATTTAAGATGAGATGTCTACCCACCATAAGTATGCATATTAAGTAAATATTTATGTATTGATCAGTGGCATTTATTTGGTTTGTGTTGTGTTCAGGCATTGTGGAGCCAGTTTCAACTGGCCAGGCAGCAAAAGACTACCTCACTAGAACAGTGACCCCAACTTTACTAAAAGGACTTACAGAGTTATGCAAGAAAAAGCCAGCAGAACCAATAGTAAGCAATGTCTTAAGTGATTTCCTGTCATTTACATGAAACTCTCCAAACAAAATTCCATCACGTAAACAGACCACACAATAGATCAATGTGATTAAGTGCAATATTATATCAAGCCATCTTGTTCCATTTGGCTGTTGAACAGAATTAACTGGCTCACTGTTTATAAGTCAAATGAGAGTGAAATGGAATATTGGCAGAGACTTCTCTGCTTATAAAGAATAAACAGCTCGGTTGAAAACTTAGATTTTAACCCTTCGATTTTGCATTATAATTTTGAATACCTGCCATCACCTCTTTCAGCTGGAGGTGTAGGCTTGTATATTGATGAGCGATTTCAATATCAAACAATAGAGAGGTGTTCTAACGAAGCCTTCCAGGCACTTTTTATTGAATTACATCTTCCGAAAAACGCAAACATAATATGTGGAGTATTGTATAGGCAGCATAATTCCCCTGAGCGTTTCCAGGAATATTTTGATTCGACGATGGAAAAACTTAGCGCCACTGGAAAACAGATTATTCTAATGGGTGACTTTAACATAAATCTTCTCCATGTTCATACTAGTACTCACGCCCAAAATTTTATTCTCTCTTTACAAAGCCTGAACCTGACTCCGACAATTGACAAACCAACAAGAGTTCACAACAACTCTTACTCATTAATTGATAACATCTTTATTAACAGTCTAGAATATAGTATCTGTAGTGGTAATATAGTCTCGGATCTAACTGACCACTTTTCCCAATTTTGTATACTAAATTCTTCTTCTAAACGAGATCTCTATGATCAAGTGAAATCTAAGCGGTTAACTCGTGACTTCTCAAACTACTCAGAGACAAACTTTCTAAATGAGCTATCTCAAATTGACTTAATGGGTACAATTTGTAATAAGGCAGACATAAACAAATCATTCTCTACATTTCACAATAAACTAAACAAGCTCCTCAATAAGCAAGCCCCATTAAAGCCAATTTCAAAACGCAGTTTTAAAAAACAACAAAAACCCTGGATAACAAAAGGCATCAGAAGATCAATTAAGATCAAGAATTCACTATATTATTCTGGTGACATTAAAACTTACAAAATGTATCGTAACAAAATACTGATGCTCACACGAATAAGTAAAAGGAATTTTTTCCACAACTATTTCGAAGATAACCTAAGTAACATTAAGAAGACCTGGGAAGGTATAAACAATCTTTTAGGTCGCAAACGCAAAGCTATCAAACAGATCACCGCGCTTAAACGCCCGGGATCGGGACATGATCAAATTTCATACAATTCCTCTGAATTTCCTGACATTATGAATAAGTATTTTTCCTCAATTGGTCAAACGTATCTTGTAGTTTATATATACACATTATCTTTACTTATATACATTAGTTTTAGAATTTTTCATGACCTGGTAGTTTGTAAAGTATTGAAACTTGTTAAATACTTATTAAATTATTATTATTATTATTATTATTATTATTATTAACCTAGCTTCCAAAATGCCAAACTCAAAGAAGGAATTTTTTGATTATCTTCCAAAATCACGTAATGTTGATTCTTTCTTCTTCAATCCAGTGACACAAACTGAAATAGAGTCTGAAATTATGAACATCCCATTAAACAAGGCTCATGGACTGTATTCTTTTCCCACTCGCATCCTGCGATCAGCAAGACATATTCTTAGTCACCCTCTATCTGTACTAATCAACAAGTCGGTTGAACATGGAATATATCCTTCTAAATTAAAACTTGCTAAAGTCATCCCAATACACAAAAGTAATGATGAATCTGACCCATCCAACTATAGACCTATATCCCTGCTTTCAGTCTTCAACCGAATCTTCGAAAAAATGATGTATATTCTCTTGAAAAGTTCAGTATTCTCTATGATTCACAATATGGTTTTCGTGAAAAGCGGTCCACTGAACATGCTATTTTGGAAATCACCAATCAAATCCAAACTAATATGGACAGAAAGCTGTACACCTGCGGAATATTTATTGATTTACAAAAAGCTTTTGACACAGTCGACCACTCAATACTTTTAAAGAAACTTGACCATTATGGTATACGCGGGATTGTGAATGACTGGTTTACTTCCTACCTTACTAGTCGTAAGCAAATAACTGAAATTGGCTCCTTTAACGTATCTAAGAAAGCGACAGTATTATCCGGGGTTCCCCAAGGGTCAGTCCTGGGGCCTCTTCTTTTCCTTGTCTACATAAATGATATTTGTAACAGCTGTAACAAAATGAAGTTTTATCTATTTGCAGACGATACGAATCTTTTATATGCAGATAAAAACCTAAAATCCCTGGAATCTACGGTTAACGATGAGCTTTCTAAGCTTTATGACTGGCAAATAGCAAACAAATTATCTCTAAATATCAAAAAATCTAATTACGTTATTTTTCGACCTAGACAAAAAAATGTCAAACACGAAGTTAATTTAAAAATATTCAATCATCATACCAACTCTTACACGTCTCTGGAACGTAAAAGTTATGTTAAATATCTAGGCGTGCTTATTGATGAGAACCTCTCCTGGAAACATCATACTTTACATATCGCCTCTAAAATAAGTACATCGGTTGGTATCATTGCTAAGCTAAGACATTTTGTACCACTTAATACTTTACAACATATATATAGATCACTGATTCAACCCTATTTATTATATGGTATATCTGCGTGGGGCCGAGCAGATAAAATCTACAGAAACAAAATCCTACGTCTTCAGAAACGTGCCCTTCGCCTCATGTTTTTTGGTGATTATAAAACCCACGCAGTACCCTTCTTCATTTCTTCCAGTCTTCTACCTCTAGATCTTCTTTACTTCAAGTCAGTTGCCATCTTAATGTATGACGTCTCAAATAACACATCTCCACCTCAAATAAGTAATTTATTTAATTACCAATATAATATTCATTCACATAACACAAGATCATCAACAAGAGGTAACTTCTTTCTCGAATACTCTAGATTAGACAAGCAAAACATGTCTTTTTCTAGGAATGGTGTTAGAATCTGGAATAACTTATCTAATGAAATTCGTCAAATGCCTAAAGTGAAATTTAAACGCAGCATTCACAATATGCTCCTTCAGAAACTCTCGGAGGCAAATGAGTATATTGATCTACTGGATTTGAATATGCCTTGAAGTCTGAACTCATTACATTTGCATCATCCTTCCACCTTCTCATGTAATCTGCCTACTAATTCTCCTATGAATCTCTGTCTCTCTCCCATGTTATACTGGTCAACATGCAATTATTATTATCATTATTTTATTTTCTTCCTTTTTATATCAGTAAACTTTGTTTTCTTGGTTTCTTAGTTTCATTATCTGATTCCTACTTTGCACTTTGTTCTGTAAGTTTATTTTAATGTATTGTAAGTCTACTTAGTATTGTAATTGTAATTCTACTTAGTATTAGTATTGCTGTAACTTACTTAGTATTGTAATTCTACTTAGTATCGTAATTCTATGCGTCAAGCCACTGCTCGCCTCGAATAGCTGTAGCTAACTGCGAGCAGTGGTATATTATATTTTGTATGTTTCAGTTTTATTCTTAATAAACTTGAACTTGAAACTTGAACTTGAACTTGTCAAGCAGGCAACAGCCGATTTTTGCTTCCTGTAAATAAAATCGCCTGCAGCTCTTATTTTTCGTCATCAAAAGACATGAGAGGGATGTCAAATTTGTTTTGTAATTTCTCCGTGTGTTCTCCATTCTCAGTTTACTCCAACACTGTGTAACTAAGGAAAGCCCTCAATTATTTTGTATCTCGTGTTGAAGCAAACGTCATGAACTGCTTGGTAAATGCACTGTTGGTGATTCATTTACAGATCTGGCTAGCTGATTGGTTAGTAGCTAACAATCCTAACAAGCCAAGAGTGCAAGAAGAAGCTTATCTTGTTGAAGAACCAGAGGACTGAGGATTTCAACCACGAAAGTTTGTTTTGTGATAATGACTTGTAAAAAGATCTGCTTCAAATGTGGAAACAGAAAATGTTTCGTAAAAGAACTTTCACTATATCCGTGGGAAATATCGCGTCTTTCTCTTTTGCATATTATTTCCTTTGAAATGTGTCAATTTGGTCACTGAAATAGTTTGTATATTTCATCATTGTTTTTATTTTGTCTTTGTGAAGGGAGAGAAATCTTTAATTGTTGTTTTCGTTATGTTCCACTGCCCGTTAAGTTAAATGGGGTACAGTGCGGTGGCAACGCTCACTAAACCCGGAGACGGGGGTGTGCTGAATCTCAGTATACCTCTTTTTAATACAGAAAAGTATTAAAATGGACTTTCTGAACTGTTGTTGTGTTGATGTTCTTTCCCAGTTGCTGTCTAGGTAATATTTACTCTTTTCAGTGACTTTGACAAAATCATTTTTGACGAAATTGTATTGTATAAGAACGCGTCAAACACAAGACATCCTGTCTGAGTTTGTGTGCGCTCAGTAAATCGGTGCTCATCGTGTTTTATAAGCCTAAAGGAATGGCAGAGGTGAGGACGAGCTACCTTTTTCTTTGTATTTTCCTTTTTGATTACAGTTTTTAATCGAAATATCAAAAGAAGAAACCGCCTGCTTCTCCCTAAAATAGTTTAATGTTGCAACTGAGGACATTAAAGGACTATTTGTGGGAAGATCTTCTACTTCTACGTAAATTCTCTTCAACGCGTCCGCATCAAGCAAGCGATAAACAGGAAGAAAAGAAAAATGAAAAATAAAGATTCAATGAAACAGCTCAAACCGTTGCTAAAAAAAAGTTACAGAACTTTGAGCCCAGGCCCGCGACGGGTGTGTTCGCATAAAATGCGAAAGCTGTTTGTGACTTCGGCAAGCGCTATTTGAACCTCAAGCAATGACGAAGGGTGGGCTAATTTTCGTATATTTCAGCACTTTCATTCAACAACAACAATTTATTAGGTACTTCCAAAAAGTTACATGGCATTACCTGAATTAATAAATTAAATTAATTAATTATTCAATCGAGAAATGGCTCCATTAGGTTGGAGTCCTTGCTACAGTAAATGTTTGTGCATTTTTGGTGAGTTTTGGATTGTTTTGAAGGTATAAACGTTGGGGAGAGAAGGGTCAAAAATTAAGGAAAATTGGAAAATATTGGCTTTGAAGGTGGTTGCAAATTAGAATTTAAAGTGAATAATCTGTAGACAAGGCCAGAGAGCCCGCCAACACAACAAGGTGCCCCTGGGCCCATTGGCGGACTAACTGATTTATGTGTAATCCCTTTTCTGCCCTTCTTTCTTCCATTCTCAATCCATCCCATTTACCCAAACAATGAAATATTCAACCGTAATGCACAGATAACCACGTCTATAAGGTTAACGTCCTCGCTTCATGGCACTTGAGATTTCCAAAAAGTAAGGAGAGAGGAATGGGGAGGAATAAGTTTGAGAAGCCAGTGTAAACCTGCAAAACTAGCGTCCTTTGATTGATGGAAGAATGACTATAGCTCGACATTACTGTTCTTGTTCATTTGAGAAACTTAGGTCCTTTTTCTTAATTGCTCTTTTTGGTTCCTTTAAAACTTTCGGCTCCGTGCTTCAAATTAAGTTCGAAGAGAGTAAACACCTTTACCGGTAAGAACGAAACCCAGATAAATTTCATTAATCTGGAAAAGTGGATCGAGTGATTTGTTATCCGAACCGGTCTCAGTTATGACACATTGTATACTAGATTTCAATAATTGCCGCATATCAAAGTTGATTTTCTTTTGTTGAGGGGCTTGAATAAATGAATTTATTGTCTAATGTTAGCGCCGTGCTTAATATCAGACTGATGTTAATTACACTAGGATTTATTGGCTATTATTTCATTGTGTAAAATCTAGCCAAAGGCTATAAAAGCGATCAACAAAGGTAATAGGTTTAAACCAACCAATCGTTTCTTCGCGTTTACAAAACTGTTTGGGATCGTATTGTTTGGGATCGTAACAAGGTCTGTTTCCGGATTTGCTTCTTCCTCGTTTTCTGCGTCTTTAAAGAACTTGACATCCTGTGTCTAGTTTGTTTGTTGTTCATATGACGAAACACGAAATGTCATGCAACACTTAAGGTATGAGATAAGCAATCAATACCGCACATGTCAATAAAGGTCAGGATATGCGTGATCTTGGATACGCTTAGTTTTTACCGAGATACCTACAAAAACAGCTTGAACCAAGGCATAAACAACTGGTCAACGAATGACTACAACCACGACCGACCAAAGACGATGTAGAAAGTCAACTCATGGTAGGATTCTGAGGATTTAGCCTGGCATAAAAATGTCTCGTGAAACTCCACACGAAAAGTTCCCCTCTCAGGCACTTCTGGACTTGGCCGCAAATCGACCCTTTCGTACTCAAACTAAGGACGGACATTTACACGTTTGTGTCGACAAGAAACTAACACAGAACGCCTTTAATAACTTTCTTTTAAGCCATACACCTTACAGATGCTCTTTATTGGGAAAATCAAAAGCAATGGAAACAAAAACGAGACGAGCGAAACGGACGAGTAAAGTTCACATCTCGGCGGATGATATGTCTTCGACCTACGTAACACTTCCTAAAATACCACTTTCCTCTGAATCATTGATCGGCAAAAATGGACAGCTTCCTCAGCACAGCGCAAGGCAAGAGGTCTCAGAAGACAGAAAAGATCCGATTAAATTTGTGACCGACGAAGAAGAATCTCCTTGTGATTTTCTTTCGTGTGGATCAGTGAAGATTGCGGAACAAATCCGTGCGATGTCTCCTCGTCCTTCGATTCGAGACACAACTAGATCGAGGAGTTTGCCACTTATATTGAGCAGAAGGAACTCGTCTTGTTGTTCGAGTTGTGACGCTCCTGGCACTCACAAGTCTATAGATAAGTTTCAAGGCGAAGATAATTATACTTCAAAGAAGAAGGACGGTTTTCTTTGCCACTTGCGGCATAAGTCATCGAATGATGAATTTACCAGAGTTATGGAGGATGGAGCAAAGGTTACAGTTAACCAACATAGAATCTCTATCGAAGTGTTCATGCCAAGAACGTCTTAATAAACCTGAATTTGACAAATGTCTTGAGTTGCAAATCCGGTTAGGAAAAGGGTGAAAAACAAAAAGAACAAAAGAATGACAGTCATCGAAGGTCAAGAGCGTGATCGCGTGTAAAACAATTTAATTTTTTAAAGAATGCAAATCCACTGTTATTTTATCATACTAAATTTATGCATTCGAATATAAATTTAATTTTGGAATTATTTCATATGATTTTTAGTTTTATTATATGTTGAGTTGTTGCCAGGAGACCTCTTTAATTACAGACCTATCAAAAGGTCGTTGTTTTCAACATCGGGAACAATAATCACTGCACGGACTTTCAAGTGTTTCGGACACCTTTTCTCGCAAAATATTTGTGAAACATCATATATTTGACCATTGGGTCAGTAATGCCACGAGGGACCTCAGCTCGACTAACTGAAATTGGCAAACATCGCTTGAAACGTTGGACGGACAACTGTCTTCACAGTTCAGTCCGAGACTTTACACCGTTCGTGTTAAATTCACTGTCTACAAACAATTTTATGCAAGATTTCACTGAATCTTCTTTACTTAGAATTGCGACGCAGCCACAGGGAACCCGAGCACCTCATAGACTCATACGTATTTATAAGCCGAGCTTTTCAGGTTACTGATTCTATTACAATAAAAAAAGAAAGATTTACCTATGTGTCTACATATTGGAAGGGATCTCCTGTGGATAGTTAATAATTAATAATGGCTAATACTTGCAACATGAGACGTCAATGTATCTGAAGCAAATGAACCTGCGTCCGATCCCCTCAGAAACGACCAAAAGGCACAGACACATAAATAGTATGTGATAGTATCAGTAACTTATAAAGCTTATAATTAGCTAGAAAGCGTTCGGGATCCCTATGACGCAACTAAAAACGAAACAAATGCAATTAGCAGCGAAAGGTGGGAATGTTTTGTACTTTATTAACAAGTATCATAGCGGTAAAAACCGAAATCAACCCATGAAACGCTCTCGACTACTCGCAACGAGGAAGTTACACTTTATATCAAACCAACTTTAAGTAAACATAGTAATCATTAAGGACCTCTGTTTTCTCCTCCAACTCTTGAAATGGGAGGTAGATGAAACCTGTTGATCTCATCCAACAAGGCATCGCATGTCACGTCACGTGCCTGATCATAAACTGATTTTGAGCACCTTCCGGAGCTATTTCCAGAGCTCACAGACGTCACAGAGTGCTTATCACAACTGCTCAGCGGAAGTGAAACTTGAATCGGTGTAGCTGTATTAGGAGGCAGTGGGTGATCGGTGAAACTTCCCGGCAATAAATTGCCTTTCTTATCCAAGAACTCTGTTTTCTGGATGATGTTTCGGTTCTTAATATATTCGCCTAGAGCTACAAGAGAGTCCTTTTTATTCAGACTGTTTATTGCTCGGAAAAGATTTAGTCGCTTCTCTGCGAACGGTTTTATCTTACGATGGTTCAGGGGAGGAACACTTTGTGATTTGGGGATTTTTAATTGGCGCTGGTGCCTGTTTCCATGACTGTGTAACATGAAGGGCTCCTTGAGCTCAACAGGTTTACCGGACAGGTGTGGAAACTGATGCCTTATCTCTGATTGGATGTGTGGACTTTCTTCGTTTAATCGCCAAAGAGGCGTTCCAGCTCTCCACGTGAACTCCATAATTCCATAGCGACTTTCTCCTTCAATCTTTGCACCTGAAAACAAATGATATTTAACCAAATATTTTATACCTCGTCTAGCAAGGCTTCGCAAATCACTTCTAGAAAACTGGACCACACAAGGCTAGTTATTGACCAACAATACCCTTCACTCTGGGTTTACAATACACTCGGAGATCTGTCCGTCGACATCATCTGTTCAACACAACGGGTACTTGCTTCAAGATAAAACTCTTCCAGGAAAACTTGTGAGATACGATGTATAGATTATAACTGCGCAGTCAAACACCCTTGAATATGGCTTCAAGCAGAATAATAAACTTTTCTTCAGTGTTGTTTTGTCTTAACATTTACCTTTTTTGATAGAAACCATCCTACTTGGTCGAAGTGTTTGGGCAAGAGTGCTGCTCCGTCGGTCGACGTGTAGTTACTACATCCATGCATTTTGCTGTATTCCTTTTCCGTAGCTGGTTGGTCATGCTACCTTATCAGTCTTTATTTTTCTTATTATGGGTTATAAATCAAATCGTTCAAATTAAAAGGTGACGATGATATTTAAACTGGCCAAGTTTGAAGCCCCTGGGGTTTTATGGGTGGGTGTAAAAAGTAGATTTAATGCAGAATTTCAGGCATTCAATTGTCGAACGAGGAAGAGAGCAAAAAGTCTTAAATATATGGGATTTTTATGAAACCATTGCTCTGGTGAATAAAGGGTTTAGTTTCTAAAGAGGCTGTGGTGCTGCGTTGGCGGGGGAATGGTACACGAAAAGAAATCAGTGGTTTTATCAACTGCTTTGATAATGTAAATTGGATCTGTTTACGGTGGCCAATTTACATCATCAACTCAATTGATAAAATCACAGAGTTTTCGTCGCTGTGATGAGATGATAAAGACTCACCTGTGTGAACAGAGAGCCTATGTGGGAGTGACGTAACTACCAAGTCCTGCTGGCTTTCCCCAGATGACCGCAGCCTGGAGTCACTCTGGGCCTTTGCTCTGATTATTGTGGAGTTGAGGAGTCGCTGACCGTGTGTTCCTGGGCCCAAGCAATGTTTAAGAGATGTTTGGACAAAGATTGGCGGAAGGTCTTCGTCCTTTTTCTAAGAAAATGACACTTTTTAAATATTTTGAAGACATTATGAAACATTGACAACTAAAACCGTACCGACTCGCTCGAAGCAGTAGTTGTTGTTGTAAAATATATATATAAAATTTAAGTCTTAAGTTTTAAGTTGAACCCTCTCTTAACAAGTTGTTTAGAGTGAAAAAGATTTTTCTTTGCGCGATCAAAGCACAGGTGGAAATTCAACCCCCCCCCCCCCCAAAAAAAAAAATTATTGGAGGAAAAAGAAGGTAAAAAGTCACCGAGATAGCACGAGAAAAAATGTGAAAGAAGCTTGCATAACGCCGAGTCCGTAGAACTGATAGAGTTTCTCTTAGCACTTTAATTTCTCTCTTAGTACTTTAATTTACACTTCAGATTTAATTTTCTGTTCCACCACTTGTACGTGTTTATAGTGCTACGCGGCACAACATATATATGTACTCTGACTTTGTCTTCGCCGCGATTCACCACCTCAATCGTCCCCGACTTTATATGTCCGACCTCGTAGCTTAGTCGGCAGAGCAACGGTAGATCTAATCCGGAGGTCGTGGGTTCGATTCCCACCGAAGTATAAGAATTTTTTCTTTGCCTCGAGTGGTTCCCTGATACCCTTTACTAGGGCTAACGCCCAGTGGGTTTTTCATGGGTTTCTCTTAGCACTTTAATTCACACTTCAGAGTTAATTCTCTGTTCCACCACTTGTAACTTAATCACCTGCTAACAGTGATGCGTCTCACTTCGAGAGTCAATGAGCAAGACTTCCGGTAAGTGTTGCGCCGGTTATGGATTCAAATCCCGTATAATGCGAATCTTTTTTCATGCTTTATTTCGCAGTTGCTGCGTCTAATTCACATTTAACTTAAATGACCTCTTGTTCATGGCGTTCTTCTACTAGCTGTATGACTCACCTTTCTTGCGTCAATCTGTAATGAGGTCCTTGGGCCTATATACTGCTCCAAGTCCTGTGATATAACACAGGCAGGCGGATCTTCAACTTCCATTTGAGGATCCCATATGGCGCATAACTCGAGGATACCCTTCAAGGCCCCACTTAAACTCCTCTCCGTCCTAGTTGTACTGCCCGTCAACGACTCAACTTTCCCTAAACTTCCTCCGATGCTCAGAAACACCTCATTTCTCATCCCTAATAAAGCATCCTGGTACTTCAAAGGAAGCCGTCCCACGCCGCGTATAACAGCAGAGTTTCCCCATGCAATGCTACCCAAAGATTCAGATTGAAAAAGGCCTCGCATATTCATCAAGATCTCCTCTTTACTCTTTGAAGCTTTCCCCGCCAAATCTGCCAGAAATTCATCAAAGGGAGGTAACCGACAGACTAATTCCATTAAATGTCCCACATTGTAGTACTGCTGGACAGTGTTGTCCTCCTGTTGTACTGTCACGGGGATGATACTTTTAGTGCGCTTCATCTTAAGTAGCAGTAACATAAGTTTTTGTTGGTCAAATCCCGTGATGGAGCTTGCCATTTTAAGGATTTGCGTTAGCGATAAGAGTTCTGAGCTTTGGTCGTCGGACGTGTTCCATGGCTCTTCTCTTCGGGATTGTGGAATCGTTCTTTCCTTGTCGTAAACTGATTTTATTTAGTACAAAACGAAAATAGGAAATTTACGAGAAGGCTGATAAAAGATTAAATGTGAAGAAAAAACCCGAGTTGTAACTTTTACTACATAATGGAAGACACGGTTTGTTGGTGTGTTCCTTCTCTGCCTCGCACAATATATTACCTGGAGTGTCATCGATTTCTGCTCTGTCGCTTGAACGTTCCAATCGTTTTGTGGTCCCCTCTTCACTTGTGATCGTGAAACGGTCTGCAAACAATGAAATAAATAAAGTTACGCAAAATACTGCATTTGTGACATAAGTTGAGACCTTTCAAAGTTAAAGGTCACTCATGTTATAATTTGCACGCATTCACATACCTGTCGCAGCACTGTTCGGTACCGTTGCTGCTATATAACGAACCGGAGGGAAACGAAAAACGCAGCCTTCCGCTGGATGAGGTAAACAACAGTATCATAGAGTAGAACTGCTTAAATAATGTAGAAAACTGGATTCAACTTACTCCTTTTACTTATTAATTATATAGCTTGTCAGATGTAATTTGGCAATGCCCAAACAAGTATTAAACTTATTTAAGAAAAGGCAAACTTAAATATTTGAATTATTTTAATTTCTAAAATGTACAGAACAGACTGCTGTAATCACAAAAAAGCAATAGATTTCAAGGAAACCTGCGCTCGTAATTCTCTTGCTTTCGATTCAAGTTGTCATTGTCTTGATTGTGCAAATTCACGATCTCGCAAAATACTTTAATTTCTGCCACAGTTCCTCAAATGACGGTGCAACGAGCACTGCATAACAGCCAAGCTTTCTGGCTCATATTCGTCCCCGTCTTTTTTTCTAATTTCCGCGAACAAACGACAACGAATTCCATCGAGCTCATTGCGAGGGATGTCTTCAAACTTTCTTCGTTCGTTACGCTGCACTTTGAAAACGTTCAGCCAAGTTTTTGTACTCTTGGAGGTATTTTTGGTTTTGGTTTTTGCCTCTCAGATTCGCAGGTCGTCTTCTTGCAGCGTAGAAAATCTTTCATTTGCGGTGTTATCGCTTAAAAGGTCACGAGAAATTGTGTCCCGCGCTGACATAGTGCTTTAACTCTTTTTGGGTACTTTCCATTACCTATTGCATTTTCTTGGATTTGATTGGCTTTATACAAGCTGTCCTATTTTTCTTAAATTGGACAGTTTGCCATTTTCAATAACAAAGTCCTATCTAAAACTATCCAAATTAATCCTTTATTGGACAGTTAATTAAACTTGAAGGATAATAGCTATGTTGTCAATATCGGATTAACTACCAGCTGTATAATTATGTAGAAAACTTGATTCAACTTACTCGCAGAATCTGTCCCAGTTGATCTTCCACTGATGGCGGTTAACTCTAAAAACAAGAAGAGACTTGTCAGCAGTAATGAGATGGCGACCAGGTACGTACAAGAATTATTTTTAACATCATAATAGAGTCATAATAGAGATAGTTACTTTAGCAATAATGGAAAGTTGACGTTTTCAAATCACTGCTGTAGCTACCTAAACTACCTAATTAGAGCTATTCTTTTCTTCACTGCAGCTCTGTACTCTTAGTTTCGTGGAGAGGACTCTCCACATTATGTTATCTTCATTTGGCTATGAAATCTAGATACCACACATTTCGCAGCAAGTTGGTTCGGTGTTCTTCTTACCTCGCGGCGTTGTATCCTTGTGGTGCTCAGCTTGTAGAATGGACGCCAAGGTTGAGCCCTGGGCAGCAAAATAACGCTATAAGATCCATGAATGCCCAGTAAGAGTTCTTACATTGCTCTTTCTTCCTAAGTCATGACTTTCAAGTACTGCCTATGATTCGCTGTTACGTGCATTATACATGTCAGATACCAAAACTGGTTTGGAAATTACTTATACGCTACTACTTCCTAAGAGCAGCTCCCTTCGCCTGCGAAAAAGGAGTTACGGTTTGCGGTCGGTAAAGCAGACTGTGGTATGTTATAACATGTTTATAACTATTACCTTAATTAAAAGCATAACGCGGAAATAACTGATCGTGACATACCAACAGGAATCAGTTTGTCTCGGGTAACAGATAATAAACAAGTAACCAGTTTAAAAATTCATTGGTAGCTGATAGATTAGGAACTGGCAAACAAACGCAGTCAGAATGCACGGACCTTAAAGTTAAATTAGATATTAAAAATTGACAACTATAAATTAAACCGATTTTACAACACCCTTTATGGTTACTGCTATGTTTTCCTTATTTCAAACTTCTGATAAACGGAACTTCCATTTATTATAGGTGATAAATTGACAGAGAAAACAAAGTTTGAAATTTGGCCTTGAGAGGGGAAATCAGCGAATGCATATCAAACAAATGCTAATAATAAAGAAGCACAGTCAACCACTGGAACAGGGTACAGTCTTCTAAGATTTTGTTCATTACGAATTACAACTATGAATTCGTAAAAAACAAAGTCTGAAAACACTTGTACGAATACCTCAGCATAGAATAATTATCAACATAAGCTTTAGCAAACATTGTCCTTAAGACTGCGGTGGTCTTAGAGACGGAATCAGAAATGGTAGTCTAGTCTAGAATTAGCCGTCTCTTCTTCCTGTATTCTTGTTGTTTTTGTTTGTTTGCTTAGTAAAGCTAATAGTTAGCGAAAACGAGCGCTTCTAAAAATGAACATGCAAGAGTGCATTTTATCATTTTTAAGTCCCGAATTGTTGGTGTGAGGCGGATCCATCGCTCGATCTTTCGCTCCTTCGATTCCAATAAAAAGTTGGTACATCTGCAGATCGCATACGGCCAACCAACTGTGCAACCAAAATGACGATCATGAAAACGGCCAAATGAAAGAGCAAACTGAATTTCATCAAGATTCTACCGAAGACTCACGAAATATATCCAGAAGAGTAGCAACTTGATTTTGATAATTTTGTATTGGATAAACGCAACAGATAGCAGAGGACTATTTGCTTCGATCGAAGCAACAAAGACCTGACCCTGCGTTAAATGTATATAACGCAAGTGTCACGCTTTTCTTTTGGATTCCAAACAAATGAATCGAGAGAAGTTTGTAGTTCAGTAGCTCGTAGCCACTTTGACCTCCAGTGCTACCTATGCATGATTTCAACGGTTGAACTCTTTGAGACCTTAACGTCA
The DNA here is from genome assembly GCA_948470475.1 of Galaxea fascicularis. Classification (NCBI taxonomy): domain Eukaryota; kingdom Metazoa; phylum Cnidaria; class Anthozoa; order Scleractinia; family Euphylliidae; genus Galaxea; species Galaxea fascicularis. Next base: position 32,121,852 of record OX419336.1, read on the forward strand.
CCAAATACTCTTTTAGTGACCTGCACCCGTAAGATGACACGCTTACCCCAATCTCAAGCGAGTTTGGCCTGTCTTGATCTTTGCTTGATGGTGGAGTGTAGCCTGGGATGAGCTCTTGTCTAAAAGGTTCCATTTTTTGCAGCAGTTTGCGTCCAAGGGTTGATTCTTTCAGCTTGTTTTTAAGTTTTCCGATTTTAGATAGTGATGCTGATTCCTCTAAGATGGAAGGCCTACGACGAGATTGGGAAGTATCCTTCAACTTTCTGTTCTGTTCATGAGCAAAAGACAACAAAGAGTATGGAATTCAATACTCACGAAATCCATAAACGAAATCCATTTAAACAACTACTTGATTTTTATAAGGACTACTACCTATCAAAGCTTAATTCTTGTGACCTCCTGAGTAAACCAAATCCACAAGCAAAAACTGGAAATCATCTTTTCCTTCCTTCTTTTATCCCAACACTCTTGAGTCGGTGATGTGCGGGAAATTTTTTATCCCTGTTCGCTGTATGATGTTGTACAAGACGTTGAAGTAATTATTTCTCTTGCATGACAAATTGCATGTCAGCCGGTCAAGACAGGCACAAAAAGTGCAATGAATTAACCCTGAATTCGAAGCAATTCCATTAAATAGGCCCAAGGCACGGAAAACAAAGCGGTCGTGCGTGTAAATTAACCTAGAATATAGGACTGGCTTATTAGTTTTACTTCTCGTTGGTTGCGAAAGTGGCGCGAGTTTTACTGACCAACAAATCACAGAGTCAAGTAAATCAAAACCGAAGCAAACGAGAAACACTTTCCACTTTCACTTAAAAACCGCTCAGCGTACGGCATTGTGGCTCTTCCGTACCATTCTTTTTGGATGCCTGAGCTTGGCTTTGAATGGTTTTCTTCTCAGTGTGGTCCTCAGGTTGTCAAAAGAGGATTTCTGTCTGTCGTCCTCTTGCCCTATCTCCACCACATCTGCCTGTTTTTTCTTTCTTTCTTGTCTCAGGCGCACAGCTAGTTCCATTAAGACCGCATTATCGTTACAGGGGAGGTTCAGATGAACAACTCCCATATTCATCATTAGCTGGCTTAGTCCCTCCATGGTGTCTACTCCTAATATTGAGAAAAGAACCAATACAATTTAGAAAAGTGATTTTGTATTAGGACAGTTAGAGATTCATCAAAACCATACCATGGCAATAACATTTACCCAGTAAACAGGCACAGCTCACAAAAGCACGATAGATGTTATTTTAGATGCAACGGGACCGCTTGTCCGATCCATAAGGGAGCATAGATGTTTTCGGAAACAATGGAGGAGTTTCTGGGTATGGGGTTGGTTAGCCTCTTGTCCCGAGTCTCCCGCCACCAAACCCCTTAGACATACTTTAGGACAGGTTATAATTAAGTCTAGAATCTACATGTTTTCTAATCTTTACGAACAATGCCACTACGATTTTTTAAGTCGTCTTCCAAGTTTCACGTTTGAAGACAAAGTTAATGGCTTATCAGTCTGCCGACTGGGAGCGAAAATTACCCCAAACGACTTCTGAATTGCGAATTGACTGCGCCAAGGCGTTACATTAATGGAATCACACAATCATTAATTGGAATCACACAATCATGCAGATACAAAAGCCTCTTGTTATTGTTCTGTTAGACAAGATAATACTGGGAATTGTCTGAAGTTAATTTTTAACCTCGTTAATTTTGCTTTAATTTTCGAAGCAAAAACGTCGTGCAGACACATTCTGTAACGAAGTATTTCTCCGTCTATAAGACAATATTATAGAATAATCTGGCTTACATAGCTGAGGAAACATGCATGCAAGGTTAAATTAATTATTTTCTCTGCTTAAAGCCTTCGTTTTGGGGATTAAGTTAGAAACATCGTGTTAGAATAAGTTTCATGTTGATAAGTGGTTCAAGTCAGTGAGAATCAAGAATGCGCAGGGCTTATTTAACACGAAAACAACCGTCTGTTTTCTATTTCCGGATAATCGGCGAGAACACGTAGCCTGCGTGGTAGGCACTAGAAAGGGGAAGGGAAGGGGGAAAGAGGGTGCTCTTCCTTTCCCCTTTCTATAGCTAGCGCCTGCCACGCAGGTTATCAAGAAAGCATCAAGACTTGACCCTTCGATCCACATGTCGGATATTTCGCGCACCGGCTCGACCATATAGAAAGGGACTGTTAGCAATTCACTCGGCGTCCACTTTCTTAATTGGACGAAGAGTTTTCCTTTTCGTTTTTCTTAAAACTAAGTGTCGCGCGGCAGATCTTATAACTGATACCTGTTAGGGCCTTCAGAACGTGTTTAGCCTCCTCTCTGGTTTCTCTGTCATTATCCACGAGTCTGCGCACAACAGAAAGGTAGGCATCCTTGCGATGTGCTGCCATCTCGCCTAGTGCCCAGACCGCTGCTCGACGAATCGCAGCATCCTCGTTGTAACTCATTTTAATCAGCTGATCCTGGATTTCGACCGTTTTGCCTTCTGGGATACCAAACTCGCTGCCATGAGAGAGTGATAGTCGTAGAAGTCAACGAGGCAGACAGGTGTACAAAGGGAAATAATAAGAAATATCGGTCACGTGAAAGAGAAAGACATGGAAATATCAACAAAGTCAAGCGGTTATAGAATTTGTATTTGTATTTAAAAAAATATTCACTACTGCTCCGTCAAGAGGTGTTCATAACTGCGATGATCACTTACACCTTCATTCATTAGGGAAAGAAAATAAATTTCCCTTTGCACCACTTTTTTTCTTGTCAGATACGTTATTTACTTTAGAGCCCCCATCATATTTGGAAGCCTAATGCCTTGGGCAAGTGCAGGGGTTCCGTTAGAGGCAAGACGCCGGACTTAAGTAACGTCCGACAGTTGACACGAAATAATTTATTTTAAGTCTGACATCCCCTTGTTTAACCTATGAATCCGAATCCCATACTTCACAATGTTACCGAAAACCCTGCATATCACTAGTTCAAAATTATCCTGAACAAAAAGTGAAGAAGACAAATGAAGTCAAAATAATACGGTGCGTCGGCCGGGAATCGCAGCTAGGTCAACTGCCTGGAAGGCAGCTATAAGCTGACCACTATACAACCAACGCATTACGTCGACAGGCTCACGTAAAACCCAATTGGCAAGGTGTTATACATGCCACAATAAACCTGTTGCTCCGCAGATATGTTCAAATTACCTTTCAACGTTCATGAATTCTTTACATATATCCTGAATCCCGTTTGAGCTGTTCATTTTTCGTAGAGCCATTAGCATGTTGTCTGTAACCTCACCAACCCGAGGAGCCACACGTCTCCTTTGCGCTAACTTAGGGTACCACTTCTTTCGCAAGATTCGAGTCAACAGTGATGGCTCGGATGGTGTAATCTCAAGCTGAAAATTGAATTTGAAAACTTAGTTCCAAAAGTGTACACATATGCCCTTATATGCTTTTCGGAAGTATTGGTGGAAGTATTCCAAAGTGTTTTTTTTTTAATTTCTAGAAATCAGTTGCTCAGTATGCTAAGGAGTGTCAATAAAGCATTTTAATGAAATCAAGAGGTTCATTTAACGTCTGCGCATTTTTATGTTTAACTTAATGTTTACGTACGTACGTACGTACTTAGTTCGTTGAAGCTTCCGTCTCCAATTTCTGAACGCGGTAACTATAGAGGAAGTTATGGTGTTAATGGTGTTACGCAATAATGATATAATATTTTTTGGAACGCCCAAAAGGGGTTATGCGCACAACTTTAGGTGCCCGCTCGTTTCATGCCTCTGCGCCTGCGCTGTGGAACAGCTTGCCTGCGCGCATCCGCACAATTGATTCCCTCTTAAGACCTATCTTTTTAAGCTAGCGTTTTAGATTCGCACTACAATCCTATTGGTATCTTGTCTTTTATTTATGTACTTTTTATTTATTCATTCATTCATTGTAATTATCTATTGGAAATAGCATCTTTATTGTCATCATATATTGTTAATTTTAATTTTCTTGGATTGTAAAGCGCCTTTGATCATTCTATAATGTTAAAGGGCGCTATATAAGTGAATAAATTATAATTATAAT
>OX419336.1:32130914-32148414 GCA_948470475.1 Galaxea fascicularis
CAAAGACGCAATCTCCTCATTGTGGGATTTTGCCTCGGGCGAAACATCGTCATCTTCCTGTTGCTGAAAAGGAGAGCACATGTTAAGTTATGCATCGAAGAGAGTCGTCGTACCATAGACTACCAACTAATAGTAGAGGGGGTGATTGGCTAGACCAGAATCTCCTCCTGTTTCGTTATTCGTAGATTTCATGACATGATTTTCAGGACATTTAAGATGTGAATGCCTGCGCATCAGTAAGAATCGACCCTGGCATCTTACTTTAAGGATGACATAATGGGCTACTACAAATTGCTATATACTTGCCACAAAACGGTTAGTTTTGAAAATCAATACCAACTTATTGAAAGCGTCATTCAGTTGGTAAGTTCCAACAAAAATTTCTGTGGAGATGATGATTTTCTATTTTTACACTCATTGGATATAGTTCCAATACCACCCAGTGATCAGTAATCCTAGAAGGCTTCTTCCTCTTACTGGCGGAGCTGGTCATTTTTTTTTTTCTTTACCTTCATCGCATTTAATATTAGAGCAACGTCTACGTTAGCTGGCGAACGAGCGGAAAGTCGTCTTAGGGCCATCATGACGTGAACCTGAAAGAGAAAGATCATCTGCTGAGAAACTGAATGCATTTCACTTTTCACAAGAGAAAAAAGAGTCTCAGTTGGTCTAGCTATGATATGATGTTACACTAAATCAACCGATACGGGAACAGGCATGAAGAAAATCAACTGTGAACTAACTGCAATGCATCACGATTTGTTCGTCTTAGGTAAGGGTGGAAATATATCTTTGCCAGAACTTCCTGTGGACACTGTTTTTGCCTGTGTTATGTTGCATTACAATCAGTGGGGAACAAAGAAAAAGAGTTTTCTATGAGATGACAACAAGCTCAGCGAAAAGCCCGTAAGTGCTTCTAATTGCTATTAAAAAAAATATTAAGACGAGTACGAAACTAATCCACTTATAGCTGAGGATAAGCTTATACAGACATAAAGAGAAGAAATTATCATACCTACGACAACAACAACAACAACAACAACAACTTTATTAATTTACTGTATACGTAAGAAATACAAAAATTCTTGAGCCCGCAGGTAGCTTGATAGCTATTCGAGGCGGGTTCAAGAGAAAATAACACAGCAAATAAATACAAAAATAAGTTACATTCGCAGTAGTTCATAAGTTGGTAGGTACATTATATTAAACTGTGTGTCACAATTAATATTCTGACCTGAGTGGATAGCCTTCTAGATGCTCTCCTTTTCTGGAACAGATTAATTTCCTCGTCTTCCTCTGTCTTCTGTGGTTTTACGATAACTGCTTCCTTCTGCAAGCAAAAGTTCCCAATACCATAACACATACGTTCTTGTAGAACCCGGAAAGGCTTCTACCCTTTATAATTAAGGGTAGGTGAAATTCATCAGAATAGCAAACTCATGCATTGGAATGGTGCTTTGAATATTGGAGAGAAACGCCGACGAATAATGAACAGTAAACCAAATATCTTTCTCTCTAAAAAATACGTCCAAATCCATGTCTGAAAGCAAGGGATCGTTTATATTAGATAGATGATAGATGAGATAAGATAAGATAGATGAGAGTAGGCTTGGAAGCAAAATGTCATGTAGAAGCGAATTTGGAGGCCGTCTTAGATGAGATCGATCTTGTTTAGGGGGTGTTAATAAGTGGAGACTCGTACCAGGGCGAGGTATTCTCCAATATGACTTAGTGATTTTCACACCGCTTTTACAGTTTTACCAGTTGAAAAAGTTGAAAGGGCATTTCAAGTAGGGTGTTATATTGAATATTGATGAAAATCACGCGTGGACTACCTATTCCAGTCTAAACTAGTTGACATTTACCGTTTGCATGATGATGTTACACAGTTTTGGTCAGTAAAGCGACTCGCACCGGATTGAGAGTCATAGAAACACCTTAGAGGTACTATCAAAAGTGTCAACAACTCCTTATCTTCGGAAGAATCATGATTTTGCTTACATTTTATTTTGGAAACAAACAAAACTTCTTGACAGTTTAACCAAACTACCTTTCTCCTCTTTCCAGGTCGTTTTACTTCTGTTGGCTCTAGTGGTCTTCGCTTGATAGCTTCAAGAGGCATTCTGGGAACACGGTCAGGATCGTACCAGAATTTCAACAGGTCATTGAATTGCACATGGTCCTCAAATGGATCATTATCGAAATGCATCTTGGACAGAATTTCCAAATATGATAGTGGCAAGTAGTTCAGGATGGTTACCAAGCTGATGTGAGATTGAAAACCAACTAAAATGTCCCCACGTGAGTTTGCGAAGCACACACCACACAGCGACTCGTCAAAACACATCTCCCTTACGAGCTGATTGTCACTGTTCCAAATTTTGACGTAGTGATCCTCACTTGATGTTGCAAATAAACCAAGAGTTGCACAGCAAGAGAGCTGTGTACCAGAAAATCAATAGCAATATGCAATGAGTTTCTTTTCACTTGACGGGGCACTATTACGGCAAAACGTTTGTTCTGATCATGAAAAGACACTTGAGACCGGAACTCCCTGTATTAATCAAAATATCATTGCTTCTCCAGGCAATACGAACTTATATGTCTTTTAATTTGGTAAAAGCCTAATGCTATTAATCAACATTTCTAAATGATAATATGACATCAAAATGGAGAACAGAAATGATCACAGATACCTAAGATGAATAACATTTATTTTACCCCATTAATAGGTGCCGTGTGTCCTTCATCCATGGAATGCGTGAGAAACTCGTGACCCATTTTAGCTTTGTTGAACATGTCGACTCCACGTTGCTGTTTTTCTGCTTGCACTCTGACGAACGAGAGAGTACATAAAAAGTTATAAACCAGTTCTATGACTTGTACCTCTAGCACATCTGTAGCGTAATGAATACGGCGTCGGCCTTCAGCTACGCCGTTTTCCTGGTGCCAGCGAGTTCAAGCAACCTCGACGTAATGGGCAGCCAACACTGATTGCGGGTTCGAGGTCCGTCCTGTCGTTCCGTTTTCTTTTTAACCAGCTCATTTTCCCAATGAAAACTGAGTTGGAAAGAACTTGGTACAGGATCTCGGTGGGATGCTTAACCAGGCAACTCGTTTGGCATTCTATTTTTTGTCATTTTCTTTTTAAGCCAAATACATTGACATCATATATAGTTTGATTCACGTTTCTGACACCCTTCCCTATCATTATGTATCCATGTGTTCAGCGTTCTCTATGAACTGGTTTGTTATATATAAGTTAAACGAGTAGTAAATTCATGTTATTGGACCTGGAAGAGTGATCAAAAGTAATGCGGTGTAGAAGAACATTGCGTTAATGATAATTTCGTTAGTACATGTAACGTTGTAAGATAATTATGGACAAAACGGTAGGTGTGGACTGCCGATTCATAGCAAAAGGGAACAGAACGTAGTAGCAGTATAGTCTGAAGAGGGGTTTACGGGAGCATGGAGTGATACACGTAAGATTGCTGAAACCCAACCTGCACATTACGACGTTGTTATCAGGCATGGCCATACACAAGGTGTTACCAGCCATAGCCAGGTCTCTAGGTGGCTGAAGCAACTTTACAAGAGCCATCTGTTGAATTGATACGTGAAAGATTTCCCGGTGGATAAGTTGCCATATCCTAACAGTGCAGTCAGTACCGAAGGATATCAGGCGGTCATATGATCCAAGACTGTCACGTGACTCTGTAACTGAGGCCGAGACTCGCAAAGACGTGACCTGGCCTTGATGAGCTTGAACATTATCTCTCATGTACACATCTGAAAGGAGATAAAACATGAATGACTGAATTCTACACGTCAGATAAAAGGCTGGGCCTTAAATGGTTTGCGATTTGCACCCAGGTGGACTCGGAGCAAGCAGGCACAAGGTAATAGCTGATTTGATTTGATTGGTGAAGGTCAAATAGCTGGAGCATATTCAATTATACGGACTGGTTAGTTCTTCTGATGAAGATACTCAATGATATTTTCTACCTGTGTAGCGCAACGGTACGCGCTAGACCTTACTTGAATGCTACGTGAAATTGCATTCAAGTACCCAAACAAAACAACACCACGCTGAAAAAACCTTAGGTTGAATTGCTGTGAAAGATATTGTTGCAAAATCATGCCCTAACGGAGATAAATAAGAGAGACGTTTTGGTTGTTTTTTCCTTGTTTTTTCTTCTTTGTCTCTCTTGGTTTTGGCCAAGGGATTACAAAGCCTTGGTCCTCAGTAATTAATCCACATTCCGCCATTACTTACCTTTACCACTAATCAGTGAAATTTGTCCACTGTAATGTCCAGCGAACAGTAATCCTGATTTCAAGGGAATTTCATTCTCATGAAGAGCAAATTCAGCATTTATCATTGCAAGGCTACAGACCCCTTCGTCAGGACATTCGGCCACCCACAACTGATGGACACTGCAAAAAAGAGAAGAAAGTGCACGCAATAAGAAAGTTTCGTACTTACCATTGTTCAATGTATCAAACTCTACCACAAAATATCTAACCACGATAGGACCCGTTTTTCGAATGTCCCGAAATTAAACTTTTCTTGCCCGAAAAACCCTTTCTAAAACTGCGATCCGCTTACCCCTATAAAGTTGGGTTTTTTTCACTATAACAACTGACTATGATTTCAAGGTAAGAAAGGGCAAATTTGTTGTCGACTACTTCGAATTTTCATACTTTCCTAGAACAATAAGACAGTGAGTGGAACGTTTTACCTACTGAGGCGATTGATCCCCCTTCTCTCACGACATTTGTAAACTTCCATTTCCAAAAATCAACATTTTGATGAACGCAAATTAATGAGATAGAAAGTCTTTGGAACCCCCTAAACTATCCCTGTCTAAATTTAATGGGGTTCAATTGTCTTTGTATTTTTATAGAGAAGTAAAGTTTACGGGGAACAATAAAGCTCTTGCAAAACATCACATGTTTAAGTAGATTGCCGAAAAGCACTGATTTCTAATAAGAGTAGCTATTCCTGGAGTTTCTTTTCCTTCGATATGTCCTTAGCTGGCACCTAACATTTTTACTAAGAACAAAACTGTTAGTATGACAAAGTTTTTCTCGTCGACCGATTTTCGAAACCGCAAGGGAGGTGCAGACAGACAGCATACTGCTGTTTATACCCTATCGTTCATTTACTGACAGTAGAACTGTGTCGTCCATACTTTGTTTCTGTGCGAGACACAGGTGCAGACAGTGTCCCGGCCAAATTGAACAAGACAACTTTATTTGAAACCTGAGATTCAGTAGAATTTCCTTTAAATGTTTTCTCAATTCCTTGCATTTGTCTAGCCGTAACCGAAACAACCCAACAGCTCTGTAAATTGGTGAAGAAATAATAACATAGTTACTCCACCTGCAAACAGGTGGCGTTGGTGACGGTTGGGTTTGGGTGATTCATGTTTCTAGCTTAGTAAGATTTCTATTTATTTTTGTCGGCTGACAATTAAGAACCAACCAGTTCCTCGAAGCCCAAAAAAGAGCCCACCTCTGTCGGGACTCAAGTAAAATGTTAATTGTCAGTCACATCTTTCACTAGAATACATAAGTGCTTCTTGCAAACGTATTGTTTTCACAAGAGGCAATAAATGAAGCAACTTTTTCCGCCCTAATACCAAGTGCGTCGGTGGTATAGTGGTGAGCATAGCTACCTTCTAAGCAGTTGACCCGAGATCGATTCCCAGCCTACGCACCTTTTTTACAATTCTATTGAACTTTTTTTGGGGAGCAGGGTTGGCGCAGTGGTGAGAGCACTCGGCTTCCACCAATGTGTCCCGGGTTCGATTTCCGGACTCGGCGTCATAAGTGGGCTGAGTTTGTTGGTTGTCTACTCTGCTCCGAGAGGTTTTTCTCCGGGTACTCCGGTTTTCCCCTCTCCTCAAAAACCAACATTTGATTTTAGAGTTTACACTCTCCCCAATTAGTAGAGCACTCGTGTTCAACTAGAACAATTTGAGACTTAAATAAAGTTATTATTATTATTATTTATATTTTATACTTAACGCTCAAGAGAACTAATTTAGGTTAACCATACACGTTGTTGGTAGTTATAAGTATATGACTTTTTTTCTTAAGAAAGAAAAAAAGATTAGCTTTGTTATAGAAGAGCCACACAAAGACTATGACATTACACCAATCAGGACGACTGAGTAATCACATTATTCGTTGGCCTTTCACACAATCTTCCCAAAAACCTTCCTATACTACACTTGGCCTATGCACCCTCTTTGGTATAGTCAATAAACACCTCTGGCAAGCTTCCCCTCGGTACACCATAGGATATCCCACTTGCCAATTGTATTTCCTTGGGATACACACTCGCCTCGTGTGATCAGGACTGGTGTGTGCACCAAGGAAATACAAGTAACAAGTGAGATTTGTTATACAGCTGGCGTTTTTCCCGCTACAGTGCGCCCATTCATTGGCTAGTTCATGGTCACCGTGATGACATCTAACAGTGAAACTGTTTACCGCCAAATGCCATCAGCGGGCAACATTGCGAAAACTATGACGTCAAAGGGGAAACAGTTCACTGTAACCCGAAAAGTGTTTGACCGCTGTTGCACGTTAAAGGTGGCCTGATGTTGTCGTTGGAATCTCAGCGCATTTTTCAAAATTTGCTTTTTTTTTTGTTTTCCACCGGTTTGATCCATTTGTTTTGATATATAACAAATTACTGAATGACTGGTCCTTTGGGGAACAGTAAGTTTTGCTTCCCTGGAATCTCTATGTTTCCCTCGACTTCGTCTGGGGAAACATCGAGATTCTCGCGAAACAAAATTCACTGTTTCCCTCGGGGCCAGTCATTAAGTGTTAAATATTAAACCGTATTGGGAAAAACTGTACTAGAGGTGAATGTAAATATATCACATCACAGTTGTACCAGAGGTCTTGACCATACCATACTTCTGTCCAAGGGGGAAAGGCGCAACAAGGTTATCTCTTTGTGAAGCACCAACCCAAGGGCAACACTAGGAGTAGTGATCACAGTCAGGGGTCGTTGTGTCCATAGTGCCGGAAGCTTATTAACATCCCACAGCAATTGTAAAGAGTTGTGAGACGGGATCTCCGGTTTATCGTCCTTATCCGAGAAGGCTAAAAAGTCTAACCATTTGCAGATGCCATTACAAAGGAAGTACTTTCTTCTCAGTTATTTGATGATGATGATGATGATGATGATGTTGATGGTGATGGTGAGAATGAAAATGATAATGGCCATGACGATGATGGTGATGATGATGATGAGAAGGAAGAGAATGATGACAGTGATGGTGATAGTGATGGTGTTGATAATGGTGATGATGATGACAGTGATGGTGATAGTGATGGTGTTGATAATGGTGATAGTGAGGATGATGATGATGATGATGATGATGATGATGAAGAGAATGGTGACAGTGATGGCGATGGTGGTGGTGTTGATAATGATGATGGTGAGGATGATGGTGACTTAGTTATCCCCCTTACCAGCACGGGTTAGTATCACTCTCAAACACCAAGACTTCCCTTGTGCTCAGAACCAGATAAATCTTCTCTTGCCTCGGGTCATGAGCCACATCGACAATATCAGCTGACATTGTAGTAATCGGCAACACAGTTGTCAGTTCGTACCCATGAACAGGAGACACAAGCCGCACGCCACCGTCCTCAGCATGAAGTAAGACCCTTGCAGGGTACCCGGGGGATTTTATCCTCCCCCAACTTCTAATGCGTGAGCTCAGGTTGGTAAAGAGACTGTGAAACAAGTTAAGACTCCATATTTTAACGTTATGGAGAGAGTGATAGTAGAGCATGTCTCCGCTAAGAAGTTCCATCTCAACAATTTCTTCGCCCGCTTCAAGTCTGAAGGTTTGTGAGGACGTGTCAAAGTTCCATACTCGGATGGTTTTGTCCAGGGAACTGGAGATAAGGAGTGGTTCCTTGGGGTGAACTAAGAGTTTGGTGACTGCAGCTGTGTGCCCTGAAGATAAAATGGAAGCTAGCACTCTGAAATACACAAAAGGGTCAAAAGTCACAAAATAAGCTTTCATTTCGTATTGCTTTTTTCTATTATTCCTGACGACATAAGCCTTTCTCAAAGTCCGTATTTGTTTGTATTTTTGTCGCTCATCTCGAGTCAATGAGTAAGTAAGCTATTGACTGATTTATTAGTGGTTGATTGATTGATTGATTGATTGATTGATTGACTCATTCAATCAATCAATCAATCAGTCAGTCAGTCAGTCAGTTGTTCGTTCGTTTGTTCGTTTATTCATTCATTCATTCATTCATTCATTCATTTACTGGACTCAACTTGGCTCTTGTATACCTAGACTGTCTTTTTCTTAACTTCAAAGTCACCGTTTGGTTTGGTGCTTTTAGTTGTTACAAAAGCTTCCTGGGAGAAAAGGGCTATGAACAACAACAACATTTAACTCACCTAGAAACTGAGTCACCATTGGAAAGCTGTTCACACTCGTGCTCCAGGCCCGGATTGACCCATTTTTATCACCTTTTAGAAAAGACAGGTACAGTGTAGCTTCGTGATCTCGCATTCTCTTGTGTGAAACGGAAAATGCTCCATTTATCTTGTACAGCGCAGTATGCGCAATAGCCGCTTCGTTTGATTGAATAACGCAAATACCAACCGAAAGTTTTCAAGTGCACATTAAGTAATTAAAACTAAACAATTAAGTGAACACTATAAGGTAACAGCTATTGCTATAATTAAAATTAAATATTCCATATTATTGCTATTGAAAGTTGCATAAAAAGTAAAATTTTCTAGAAATGTGGAGTGAAGTTAGATTACAAAAAATCAAGATCTATCTATGATGAAGTAAGAACCGGCTTTTCGGCTAAATTTGAAGCAACTGACACTTTATCACAGTCAACTGACTTGGAATGTTGTGAGACTACAGCAAACTTTACTCTAAACTAGTTTTACAAACAGAGCTAATAAGGTGGATTGGCCATCGTAAAGCGATTCAATTGCCAATATGGGTTCGAGCGATAGCCCTGGAACCGAATCGAGGAATTGTGGGTTATGTGTGGCTTGTGTTTACAAGCGCGTGAATGAGCTACTCTATCGACGCTTCAGTAGAAGTGACTATTTGCTGTACTTTAAGACGTGATGCTCTGTTCCGCGGCACCACCAGCTGAAGTGATGTAAAGCACGCCTTAATTAAATATTCATCCTCACTGGTTACGATACCTGTTATGAAGTAGCTTGCCGGGCTATAGAACACACACGTAGTGAAAGAAATGTCGCACTTCTTTTGGAAGAAACACTTTTCTTTGTGACTTGTAATATCTATCATGGAAATCCTAACGTCCGATATCGCTAATATCTGCTTCGATGTGTTGTCAAACGTTATGGACACCACCCAGTCGAGTGGCGTAAAAGAACACCTTATCAACTGGCCGGGTATTAAGGAATCCGTCTGACCAATCGGGAACTTCCACGTCATTATTCCTCCAGCAATACCAGTGATAATTTCATCTCTTATTTCATTGTAGGCAAGGCTGAGGACAGTTCTATTCACCAATGTGGTCGAAAGGGAATGGAACTTGGCGCTAAACATCCTTATCGACAAATCCGTGGCGTACATGACATACACCCATCTCCTCTGTAAAAACAAAATGTGCAAAAACTTGAGATCTGTGGGGATAGTTTGGAATGCATTCGCTGAATTTCCGGGTTGCTTGTCCTTGGAAAAGTTCCAGATGTTGAGTTCGTTGTTTTTTCCAACTCCATGGTGTGATACAAAGCTGTGACCGGACCCTGTGTTTACATGCAGCACCACTCGCAGCTGTTCAGGATTCCAAATCTCTTTCTGTAACTGAAAACCGTAAGGAATACCAACGCAAAATGGAGTTTCTTTGGGATTTTCAACAATAGCCTTTATCTGGGGAAATACTTCTGCCCAAGGAGGAATCTTCGATTTAAATATTACGGACATTGCAGATCACAATGTCAGTCAGGATCGCTCGTACCCTGACAGTCGTCCTTTTTCCATGCTTTGAATTGAATAATCAAACGTTCTGCCTTTTGCCTGTTTTTCTCAGTGCTGTCATATCCATTCCCTACTGGTGCATTGAATGACGCTGAAGCGGACTAACAAAGTCGCTTTAGTGACTAATTTGATGGCAACGCGTTAGGTCTCAGCAAGAGATTAGCCTTAAACGTACATCAAATGGTTACAACAAGAGCATTGTTCACGCAACATTCTAATTGAGTATTGGACGTCTGTGGCGCAGCAAAAGCGTTCTATGATTGCGCGCGCTCATGTATTAGCGATGATTTGGTTGTATCGCGCTTTTCTACATGCTCATTTTTTAACATTTTTCAGCCTGAATTAAATCTTTGAGCTACCATTAGTGAATATTATCCTGAACTTCTGATATACCTGGATTATTGTCATTAGCTTTGCATTTCTATTGGTCTACAAGTACCTATCTTCTTTATTTAAGTTTGTTACCTAGCTTAGTCTACTGTTCTTTGTAATAGTCTTTGTCTCTGACCAAAAGCCATTTAAGCCTCTGGCTTTGGCCAAACTTACGGTTTCGCTTTGTATGGCATAAAAAAACAAAACAATAAAGAACACACGTGAAATAGCTCTGCGCACGTAACTTTGTTTGGTGCGATTTACGTATACTTGCTTTAAATTGCTGTTGGTTCATTTCGCTAATTGTGTTTGTGATGGTTTTTTCTTTTGTTTTGTTTTAACATAATTCAAACTGGTCTAATATCTACACACGTGATAAGTCGTTTTTACACAAACGTGCGCGATGAAACGATTTTTAACGTTCTACTGTCGTCGGGAGGAGGAGAGGTGTGTTAGGGCATAAATCTTTGCTTTCGCAGTGTGAGCTAAAAGCTTTTATAAACTTTTAGCTCAATTAAACACAACTGTATAACGACAATAGTTGCGGACAAATGATTGAGAAAATCGAGCACAGGCTCCTCTCGGATCTTTCGACTGACTTGTATGGCGACTCTTGCGACAAGCCCGCCCCTGTCTCTGAGATCCATTTCATTTAAAAATGACCACTGTATTTATTTTTATCGTGATCAATTCTTAACGCTCCTCTTCCTCCCGCCCCCTTCCCCACAGGACGATAGTTCCGACCAGAGATATGTTCACTAGCTTCAGTTATCCTAGGCGACATTGGTTAATTGTGCACCAGGCTATTTGTATGGTGCTTGAAGCTTGATATTTTGGCTTTTTTTTCTCTTCTTGATGAGTACTATCGATACACCTTTGGACTCGATAATCTCCTTTACGTTGAAAAAGTATGACTGAACAACTCTCCCGTGGCAGTTAAGGTTTCCAACTGGTATACACGTATGAGAATTAAGAACTTTCCATACCGCCAATATCATGATATGGATATGGTTGTCTTTTTGTAGTCCCACCCCAAGAAAAACCTCTTATTGGTTAACTGGAAAGACGAGTCTAGTCAAATAAACACAATCTTGCTGTTTTGAGGCCATTGTTCAGTATCTTCAGTATCTAATGACTTGTCTGGACTGATGTTTGGTTCCTATTGTTCAATAAAATACTGCAGTTATAATCTTTTTGTTCTGTTTTGCATTTGTTTTATTTAGATCTGTCAACTGTTCACCTGTTACATTGATATACCTCTTATTTTCACAAACAAGAACATGAGGTGCAGCTGTCTACACGAGAACTGGTTTTATCTTCATTTCAGCTCTCTTAACAGAGTAACGATACCCTTTCCAATGATACCAGTTGACTCCATCAGCATATGATGAATGTGCGCCATGGTGATAAATACCATTCAGGTTGGAGCTGTGACAGGATGTGTACCACCAGGCTCCCTTATAGCTGATAGCACAACTGCCGGAATAGCTGTCATTGTCCTGATCTTTGGTTGAAAAAGAGCTACCACGATGCCCCGACAAAGAGTCACCAGCATTTCCTGACAAGAAAACAATTGGTACCGGTTAATGTAATGCTTACAAAAGGGAGGGCAATGCTATCAGAAGTGTGAAGGCAGTCCGCTGAACATTCCGAAACCCACTGTAAAATGGTACAAAAACCGCTATTGTTTGTACTTCTAACATGTTCTAAGAATGCTCTTTATATAAGTGCAAAATGATCAGAATGTATTTTCATTGACGTGTTTTTATCAGTGGTATGTCAAAAGTAAATTTATGCCATACAAGCTCCAAAGGTCTGGCAATAACATAAAGTGGTGTGAAGCACCACTGAATAGGTCTGGGTCTGATTGGGTAAAACAGGCACAGATCCCCCCTGCCCCCCCCCCCCACCTCCCTTCCCAACCCGATCTTGAATATGGTGTAAACTATTGACAACAACCTGTGTAGGTGCCAAGGCTCAGTTGGTACTTAGTCCTCTCGCTGGTAACGGCAAACATGTCATACTCGGCGTAGGCAGTTGCGCCAGTAGTGTCCTCCAGATCAACTCGAAGCCTGCTCCTCGTTTTGGTCAGCCGATGAATCTTGTCCAGACCAAGCCAAAACTCGCCATTCAGGTTTCCAAAACCACGCTTGTAGTCAGCCCAGCCGCGGAAAAAATCAACCGAGCCGTCCAGTCTCTTTTGGAACACAGTCCACCCCCCACCGGCTGTTTTCTGGTCACAGTACACATCAAACGCACCCGCACCATCAGGGTCGATTTTGTAAACGCCACTGATTCTTTCACCGGATTTGTACACCTCAGCGCAGTTCTTTTTAACTTCTGAGAGAGAAATAAAAGCGTCTATAACGAGAAAATATAACTAAACAGTAGTTTCTAGTTTCTAAAACTAAAACGGTGATAGAAAAGTGTTGCTTCCCAAAGAAAGATAAGAAACTACTCGTAGTACATACCCATAGAAGACCCATTTCCTTTCAGTATGTTGATGTCGTTTTGCAACTGAGTTAGCTGCTTCTTTATCTCTTTGAGAAGACTTTCGCTCTTCTTATTTGGAGCCTCGTAGAAGTACACGTTGTTACAATGCTGAGTGGCTATTGGAGTTGGGCTCGCATTCACGACAGTCCCTGGGTTTGACAAAGTTTGTTTGATCATGAACACCACGATGAAGACCAAAATCATTCGAAACTTTAAGGCAAAACAGGACATTGTGCGAGTTCAGTAAAGCCCAACCTAGTTAAGACAACCGATAGTGAATAATGAGTCAAATACAGGGACGCACAGCATCTAAAAGCGTCTGTCTTAGATGGTTTTAGAAAATATTTATTCTTGCATCACATGCAAAACGTTTACTCAGCTGTGAGAGCGATGATAAACAGTTCAATTTTGCTTTCAGAGTTATGACGTTTTTGTGTCCATCTCTTAACTCATTCTACTTTAGTGTGTAGAGGTTGAACATAACAGCCGACTCCTACCTACTTCAGTTTGCACCAGATGGAAAAAAAATAACTGTTTCCTCTTTTCTGTTGCTGCAAAACAACGGGAAAACCACTTCTTAGTAAATTCCTTGTGTGTTTCTGTATTTTTGTGTAATTCTGACTTCTGTGCTTTTTATCACACCAAATGCAACTGAATAATTAATTCAGGATAGCGTTTGGTTAATCGATTTCCCGTGTCAGTAAGAAACATCGTCTTTTATAACCATGCTATATTTCTACAAAGGAATCTGTCATCACTAAAATCGGGCATTAACAAAATATTGTTTTTGGATTAACAAAATATACTTTAATGAAAATTGACTTTGTTTGGAATCACTTTGCCAGTATTTATCAATCGCACTTACGAGAATCACGCATGGTTCGGGTTTTCGGCTTTACTGAAGTAAATTTATGATGCCACAAATAGGAAACCTACTGTGGTGTTTACGCTTAAATAAACACTCGAAAACTACTTGTCTGAACACAACGACATTTACTCACAGACATGATGGCTAGATACAAAAGACAACTCTCTCTGAGACCGCGTGGGTCATTTGCATAAATGACTGACAGGTCTAGAAACACTACATCTCTCCCCTTCTTACTAGTGAAATCTGGATACACCTTATTTAAATGATATAAACGACTTGTCTGTATTAGCAAAAACGAGCAACAAATTTGAACGACGTTAGAGTCACAAATCAACTGCATGCTTCAAGTGTCTAGTTCTCGTGGACAAGTAGAACATAGTCTGCGAGTCTTGCAGGAGGCCTTGTCTGCCTTTGTGACCGTCGCGGGCCTGTGGTAGGAGTTGGATAACTAGACTCCTTGTCTAGTGTCGGAACATCTTGTGGTGTGAGATCTGTTGACAAATGTTCGTCTACTTCTTCTTCAAGTTTTCCAGCGTGCTTGATGTGGCCGGGGACGACTTTGAACATCGATGAATTGCGCGTTATGGTCTTGCGTCCGTCGCTTGCGGTAACCATGGATCCTTTTTTCTCTTCAACTACGAGAGGTACTGGACTAAACGGGGTACTTAGCTTGTTGGTCTTTGGTTGCTTGATCAGAACTGTATCTCCCAGCTTGATCTTGCTCTCTCTTGCACCTAGCTTTTGGTCTGCATATGCCTTCATTTTCTTCTTCTGTTCTGCGTCTCTCTCTGCCAGATTCTGTGTCTCAGGAATGATTTGTTGGCGAGCTGGTGCTGGTGATGCGAATTCTGGTAGGGTGGTCTTGAGCTTCCTTTGGTTTAGTGCTTCGCAAGGTGAGATACCTGTAGTGGAGTGCGGTGTCGCTCGATACTGCCGTAGAAACTTGTTGAGTTCTTGTTTCCAGTTCTTGTGCTCGACAGTGGCGGCTCTGATGCATTTCTCTAGTGTTGTCATGAAACGTTCTGCTTCGCCATTTGCCCTTGGCCAAAGAGGTGTAATCTTTCGGTGCTGGAAACCTAAATGTTCAGCAAAGTTCTTGAATTCCGTACCATTGAAAGGAGGTCCATTGTCGCTCTTTAACACATCAGGAATCCCTTGTCGTGCGAATATTGCATCAAGCTTCGGAATAGTGGATCTGGCTGAAGTGGATGTAACAATTTCCACTTCTGGAAAACGGCTGTATTCGTCGATGACAACCATGAGATAGTCTCCAGAAGGGAGTGGTCCTAGGAAGTCTATCGACAGTTCTTTCCACGGAGCTCTTGGTAGCGGTGTCATCTGTAGAGGTTCGAGTCGCTGTGCATTGCCCGTAGTTGCTGCTTGACATGATAAACAGCTGTCGACTTTCTCCTTCACCATCTTGTCCACGCCGGGAAACCAGACCTTCTCTCTGATGAGGCGTTTTGTCTTTACTATTCCCTGGTGTCCAACATGCGCTAGTTCTACAGCTCTATCCCTCAGTGTCTTAGGGACTACGATCCTGTTTCCCCTCAGAATTGTTCCCTTGTAGACCAATAGCTCATCCTTTACTTTCTTGTACTCCTGCACTTCGGGGTCTGACCACTGGTCTGTTTCTATGGCCTTGATGAGCGCCTGGAGTGAAGTGTCTTTCTCCACCTCTGACTTGATTTCTTGTAGTGTCATCGCTTTTGGTACAGCTTGATTGCATATGTAGTTAACATAGTCCTCTGCAATGTTGCGCTCTTCGCGTTCAGTGATCCTTGGATGACGACTCATGAAGTCGGCTGGGTTTTCGGCATCTTTTCCGGGTCGGTAGATAAGCTGACAGTTGTAGGGCATAAGCCTCAGCTTCCATCTGTCGATGCGGGCTGATGTTTGTTTGTGACTGTTGAAGATCCCGAGAAGAGGTTTGTGATCTGTGATAATGGTGAATTCTGATCCGTACAGGTAAAGATGACAATGTTCAACAGCCCAAACTACTCCCAGCATTTCCCTCTCGGTCTGGGAATATCTCTGCTCGATATCGCTGAGTGCTCTGCTTGCATAGCTGATAACTTTACCGTCCTGTACCAGCAGACATCCAAGTCCGACAGGGCTCGCGTCCACTATCACTTCAGTCTTGAGTCTAGGGTTGAAGTACGACATCACATGACTCTCGGTTAGGGTGTCTTTGAGTTTGTCGAATGCTCCTTGCTGCTCATCGGTCCACTGCCATGGCGTCTCTTTCTTGGTTAACAGTCGCAGCGGGGCTGTTATTGTAGCGTAATCTGGGATGTAACGGGACACGTACTGAGCCATCCCTAGAAGTGATTTCACCTCACTGACATTCTCTGGTTTGCTCATCTCAGTGATCGCTTTGATCTTGTCTGGGTCTGCCTTGACTCCGTTCTTGCTGAAGATATGACCATAGAACTTAATTTCACTCTTTGAGAAACTGCATTTATCCTTGTTCAGGCGGACGTCGTGTTGCTGGAGCCGTTCCAATACGCCACGGAGATTCTCGTCATGCTCCTGCTGGGTTTGTCCGAACACGATGATATCATCTGAGATGTTCTTGCATCCAGGGAGACCTGTAAGTACTTCCTCAACTGCGTTTTGGAATATTTCGGACGCCGCGTGTATCCCAAACATCAGACGCTTGTATCGCCGGAGACCTACATGTGTGCTAAATGTGGTGATGTGACGGCTCTCTGGTGCCAGCTCGAGTTGGTGGTATCCAGACGAAAGGTCTAACTTAGTGAACACTGTCGCTCCGTTAAGGTCTGCAACCAGGTCATCGATCGTTGGCATCAGGTGCTTCTCTCGCTTCACAGCTTTATTCGCCTCTCGCATGTCTACACATATTCTGACTTGACCGGAGCTCTTGGGTACTACGACGATGGGGCTCACCCAGGGGGTTGGACCTGTCACTGGCTCGATGATGTCTAGTTCTTCTAATCGCTTCAACTCCATCTCGACATCCTTTCTGACATGGAAGGGGACTCGACGGTGCGGTTGTTGCTTGGGTTTGACGTCAGGGTCTATGTGAAGCTTGATTACTTTTCCTTTTACTTTGCCGATTCCTCCAAAGAGACTTTCAAATTCTCCGCTCGCTGGGAACTGGGGACTAGTCTCGTCAGTTTTCACTTGATTGATGATCTTAAGCACGCCTAAATGTTTAGCAGAGTTATAACCCAGGAGGTTTCCTGATTCACCTTTAACGATGTGCAAGGTTGTTTGGGTGCTGTTGGCGTTCGCGGATAGTTCTGCCTGGATGGTTCCCAGTAGAGGTAACGGTATTGGTGATCCGTAGGAGAAAATTCTGCGCTTGGTGTTTTCTGGAGCTTGTTTCTTGTCCTTGTATAATTCCCTGAAGGTTTTCTCATCGATGAGGTCAACTGATGCTCCGGAATCAACCAACATTTCCACTTGCTTTCCGTCAATCGCGATTTTGCACATGGGTTGTTTGTCACGGCCTACTGTGTAAACGTATTCATCTTCTTCACCAGGGTCTTGATGCGTGACATGTTTCGCCGACTCGGGTGGGTTTGTTCTGCAAACGCGGGCAAAATGGTTTAGTTTCCCACATGAGCTGCACTTCCTGTTCTTCGCGGGGCAGGAGTCTTTGTGAAGGTATGTTCCACCACAGTTTCTACATTTTTCGTCTTTTCCGTCGAGCTTTCGGGACTGGTCACGGTTGCGTGACTCATGGCGACTTTGCTGACGGCGTTGTTTA
>OX419336.1:32153414-32223414 GCA_948470475.1 Galaxea fascicularis
ATTCTTTGGGTACCTGTGTACCCAGCACCCAAGAACCTCGAAAAGCAGTTCATCTTGCCTAAGCTCAAAATCTCAAATCCGCGGGCATTCTCCAGTTCTCAAAATTTTCAGGCCAGCCGTAGAAGCGTGCATATAGCGAACATGCACTGAAACAGAAGAACCCGGCATGGCCGAACTTCAGAGTCTTTCTCCCGATAACTTTAAAATGGTTTTCCCGAGAGTTGATGATTTATGTAGTCCATCGGTAGTTTCAGTAGTGAAAAGGATCAAAACAAGATTGTTGTCCTCACCACCCCTAAAATTATCTTTAGTATGCCAAGAATGACCAAAGGGAGCGACACGAAAGGGGATGTCTGCCTACTTCTCAGGTCCTGATCAGTCTGACCTAAAATGCGCGCGCTTACTTCCATTCGCTGGCCCAATGAAATTGCGTCGATCCTTTAATCCTTCCTTGAAATTTTGGACTTAGGCCCTCAAGACAATGAAAGGGTACGTCAGCCCAGCAACGCAGTCCTCGTGATTTGTGGATTTGTGGGTCTTGAAAACGATACCACTAGTTTTCTTTGTTTTCCGGAGCAAAGGTTGTAGTATTATCATTTCAATGGGTCAGATTTTCACATTTATCGTCACCCGCGCCTAGAAAATAATTTTATCTCTTACACTAACATTAGGATTTGATAGGTATAAACGTGTACTGAAGGGGCCATGTACAATAACCTTGTTCTTCTGGCGAGAGGAACACGCTTACGGCAAGTTCTTTCGTTGCATTTTTAAACTCCACACGGATATCTTCGCTATACGTGTTTGTTTCCTGTTGACTCGTTGAAAACATGGCTGTTTCACGAGGACGAGAGAACACTTGTGAGCGTGGAAAACGTCTGGAGAATTCTACTGATGGTAAGAATATTGACTCTATTTTCAATTCATGTTATCACTTGCCGCATTAAATGTAGGATTATTTACCCTACAACATGATAGATTAGTTATAATCTCAGCGCCGCAACCAAATCGTTAGCCGGGCTAGCCGTACCATCGTTTTGTACTATTCCGTCAGAATTGCTAACCAAATTGCTACTCCTTAATTGTGATGACAATGGTACATACTACATCTTTGTGAAGACATAGCGCATCATGACGAATTCATGACTTGACCCAGGAAACCTACCATTTTGGTTTCCATGGTATTTGTATAGGCATGTGGGGCTGGCCGGGCTCCGGCACAAGCGTTTTTCTTTTCCCTTTCCTTTTCTTTTGTTTTCTTTTGCTTCTATCTTGCAAATGTGGTGGTATTGTTGGCGTAAGGGTGTACTTTGAATGGAGTGTTTAACTCATCTGACCGTGAATACAATTAATGACAACCGTGACAGGGAGCTAAAGCTGTTTCTTGCGTGTCAACGAATTTATCGTAATAAAGATAAGAAAAGATAAATAATTAGTAATCGGAGGGTTATAGGTCCGACTCCTGTTGGGAGAACTGGAGTTTGCGTGTTGTTGATTAAATCTATCTATTTCACTTATTTACGACGCTAGAAACAGTATAGACTGCGAGCAGTCTCTCTTTTGCTCTAAAATATGCGGAATGAACGCGATATACGAGCGGGGAATCCGCAAGCCGGTAGTCATGTAACAGGCGCCTACAAAGCTACCGGCTCGCGGATTCCCCGCTCGTACATCGCGTTCGTTCCACAGATTTTAGAGCAAAAGAGAGACTGCTCGCAGTCTAGAAATAGTATCATCGCTCTCGCGTCATTGAGGTCAGTACCAATCCCACATGATGAATAATAGTCTGTTGGGTGAATAACAAAAGATAATGAGGAGAATTTCATCATTAATCCTCATTACACTACAGCTACAGAGAAACGAAGTGGGATGTTAAACTTTCATCTTCTGAGGCTCTCTGTTCCACCCAAAAAACTATACCTTCACATCCCGTTTTCACATGACGTCACGGCTGCCATGTTGGTCTATCAAAACAAAGAAAAGGCGGTCATATTGTAGCCTCCTTCGCAGCCGTTTTTTGGGGTATCAGATGTCATATTGGTGTACCAGATGAACCCTGAGGTAATCTCATACCCAGATTTTTCAAACCTACAGTGAGACCTGGGTACGAGATTAACCCTCAGGCCAACCTTTCTTTAACTTAATGCAAAAATACCGCCTTAGATTGTGTGCAATATTTGATAGTCTTTTTTTCAAAGATCTAATCAAAAGAATCCTGTCTTCTGGCACTGGTTCGTTTGTGACGTATCCGAGTTGAAATTGTTATGGTACAGTAATGGGGATAACCAGAGAGGTCGCTCTAGAGCTACCTATATATATAGAAGGGGTTATGTTCAAAGCTTGATCAGAATGGAATTAGACGATTGCGAAAAAGCCATTCGTGACCAGGCAAAACCACATCGACTGGGTGACAAAGGACATTGTTGATACCCCCACCCCGTTGTCTGAAGTGACTTGTAGGTGGCCTTATGCCAACTGGAGCGACAATTTATCCTGTTCCGCTTGCCAATTTTTTTGTCTCCTTAAAACCTCCAGGGGTAGCTATTTCTATGTTATTAACACAAGTAGCTGAATTATCTTTCTCTCTCTTAAAATGCTTATTTTAGCTTACCACATTTGAGCGATCGGAAGCTAACTAAGAGAGAAACATTCTCTTCTTCGTGTTTGCATGTATCTATTCATCTGACCTTCCTGTCTGTTGCAACATTGAACGGTTTGTTTTTGGAATCTATCTGACCTCACTCAGAAAATAGACCTTAATTTTAATGTCCCGTTTTCTTTGTATTTTTAAATGAAATTATATCCTTGTGTTAAGTCGAGTAAATTTATCGCAGTTGAGTTAATGACTGTCATCAGTTGTAAATGAACTACTGTCGACAAAAATGGACATCGAAGGCTTTCATGTGCGTGAGGACATGTTCAACATTCCTGAATGATTTTGGTTGCACAAATGCTTCTAGAAAACGGTCTTGCTTCGTTGAATAAGGAAGTGAAATAGTGGAAGCAGTAAAGCTAACGCACTGGTGTTGAAACCAGGGCAAGACCTCTCGAAATACATCATGAACAATCAATCTGTTTTGTTTTTTCAGTTAGGTTTTCTCAGAAAATATTACAATTTTTAATACCTTTTTGAAAGACAGACTTTGTTGAATCTTGAATGAGCGTCAGATCGGCCATTATATTTGATCCAAACAGTACTCCAGTCAGAATTATATGATTATCATTTCATGCCGGCAGTTTCCGTTGGCTGCTTAGCTTAGTTTGGCTGTCATTAAGCACTTGCTCATGATTTTATCTGCAAGGCTAAAGGATGTTGTTAGAGTTTAACCCTCAGACTTCCGACCAGCTTAAATTATCATAGTTTTGATACTTTTCGGAACAGTTCCTCTTCTTCCACTCATCTGCATCGTTATCAAAAATCAATACATTGTAGCAGTCAGCCTTCACATTAAATAGCTATTCAATACTAACCAAATTGATACGTCTGAGATGAGAAACTCGTGGAAATGTCATTACAAACAGATTCTCTACGCGCAGATGTTTCAGGGAAAAGGTGCTCCTGGTTTTAAGCAAGTGAACAATGGCTGCTTTAGGAGAGAGAATCGTTCATGCGTTTAAATAATGGCTTTGTCCGCCCACTTGCCTTCATATCATGCAAAAGTCCTGTGTGAGTTAAATTTCCGCGAAGGCCTCCCGCCAGTTTTATGTTATGGATGAGTGACAGTTTTATTGAGTGATTGATTATTTGCCATATCGAGTTGTTTCGGTATATGTTTGGTTTCTTCTTCGCACGGCCTCTTGACTCGCAGTAAGAGTCGACCTAACTTCGGCTAATGTTTTCTCTCACACCTGAAATTTGCTACAAGAAATCACGATGTTCACTCGTACACATTTACATCCGAGGAGAAAGAGTTCTCTCACAGGCGGACGCATTGCAAAAATAGTGGGAGAATTAGGTAAGGTTCGACCAAAACATACGTTATGTACGGTTTAATAAGTTACAAACCTATTATGAACCAATTATTTCCTTTGGATTAATTTGTCCAGCTTGCGATACGTTCCAGATCTTCCTCTCGGTCGGGACTCAATCGCCTCGCAGTGGCAAACCGCTCAAGGGTTAATGTTTTTCGCGGGAGGCGAGGAGGTGGATAGACTAAGCAGGCTTGCGTTCAGGCAGTAATAACCGATTACCGGTACAAGATTACCGATTACCGGAACAAGATTCTATTGAGAAATTTCAAACCAACGAGCCTTGTTACTAATTGCAAATTGCCCCACGAGTAAAATTATGAGACACATTTCTGTGCCATTCCATAGACGGCGCTAAAAATAATACCGGAATCACATTCCATTGCATTTCTCATTATCCAATCCAGTGCCAATTAAATTAGCATTTGGGTCATCATGTATCTGTTTCTAATCCAAAAAATGCTACCAAATGTACCGTAATCAGAATTGATCGATTTCTGTTTCTATTAAACGGATAGTGGATAGTTTAGTTTCACAACAATCGCAAATTTCTGAGCGGCTTGAAAAATCAGCTTTATAATTTTTGTTACATAGTTTCTATTCATAGAAAGGAAATCCCTGACATTGTTTTAAACTAAGGTTAACTTGTATCTCGATATTAAATATCTAGGAATCGAAAACTTTACGGCCCTGACCTTTTTATGTTTAATTCTGAGAAAATATTAAGCACGAGGTAAAGTTGATGGGCCGGCCTTTTTCAGGCACTCCGCGTCACTGTTAAACAGGGTAAGGAGAGGTGAGATGAGCCTGCAAACAGGCTTTATTCCGAGAATGGTCTTGAATGGCACGCGGTCAAAGGTAAGGGATTGGGGCGAGCTCACTTCGCAAGGGCTCTCTTCTCGCGCGCAGATACTACTAGTAGAGCCCTGGATACAGGTTAAGGTGAGATGTACTTCGGTAGTTGACCTTTTTCTATTTTTTACTGGATGGCGTCAGAGCAGACGCTACGACAACACATTCAGTCGCTCATAGGAAATTTGGACACTGATTTACTACTAAATAATTCACGAAGGGCCAGTATGGCAACTGATGAGGGACGTGCATGTGCTCTTGATCGCGGCTGAAATTAAAAATCATAAGAGGACAAATTGTGGATGTCACGTACACTCCTTTTTTGTAAGAATCTTTTTTA
Source organism: Galaxea fascicularis (assembly GCA_948470475.1). Classification (NCBI taxonomy): domain Eukaryota; kingdom Metazoa; phylum Cnidaria; class Anthozoa; order Scleractinia; family Euphylliidae; genus Galaxea; species Galaxea fascicularis. The sequence goes on from OX419336.1 coordinate 32,158,576, forward strand.
CATTAAGGACGTTGAGGCTGAGATTTATTATCGTAGTAGTCTTCAGCAGATGCCATTAAATTTGTTGTTGTACTTGAGGTGATTTGGTTATTAGAAATGCTTTACTTACTTGAACTATTTCACCTGCTTGAGAGTGTATGGGAATGATATACATATCTATACCCTTTTTTATATAAGAATAAGTTTATATTTTATAAGAATATCGAAGCTGAAATTTGCGATATTTTAAGAATATTTTAAGAATTAACCCGAGGCTGAGAAATGGAGAAGAATATAATTTTGTGTGGTGCAAATTTGTAACTACAATACAATTATATGTTTTTAGCTAAACCGTCCACTTTCTAAACAATAAAATTATCGACGGAGCACGTGTACAATTTAACCACGACCGGCCACATCATTGAAATTGATACTCCAATACAATTTCTAATCTAAGAATATACACAAGAAAAATCGGCAGAAAAATAAGAGTATTCAGCCTTTGCCAGAAAAACAATATTCTTGTAAAAAAAAAAACAAAAGTGTGTATGGCGTGTTAACATGAAGTACATAGCTATTTCACTCTTTTTTTCGGTACTTGACTCCTTTGATTCCTTTTGAACCACAAAATGTGGTTTAAACCTGCCAGAGTACACTAAGGTACATGTACATTGAAATAAATATAAGAATGTTTCATTTCGTATTCTTTTTAGTTTCTCAGATGGATTTTTATCAGCTCATAGGAACAACAACAATTAGACTCAATTTCCTACAATTTTCACGAGCAAGGCAGTTCAGTGCACAAGTGATCTGAGGAATTCATATTTTAAAGAAAACTGCTTTTTTTTATTTTAGTTAAATCTAGTATCTAGTCAATTGGTAAAACCAACCCACACTGTTATTTCAATACACTATATTGGCCAATTTTTCTCGGCGTTATTTTCTCTTTACTGTATTGGTCTTTTACTGTGTTCACTGACATTCTGTACCTATGATTTCATTGGAAAGCTAAAGTTACAAGAGATGTGCTGGTTTTAGATGAGCTGGAAGTAAGAATTTCAGTGACAAATTATATACTGGCTTCAGGGAGGCTATGGCCTCTACGGTTTCAGCATTTTCTACAAATTACCAAAAATATCCGTCAAAAGTGGGTAACGCGCTATATCACCTTTAGTAGCTTGGGATCAAGTGAGGCTACTTTTATTGTAAGTCATATTTCTCGAAATGGTATTTTTCCACTTATGGACTTATTTACGAATGATAAATCGAGAACAGCAATCTTTTTAAATTTCTCTCTCGATACTGAACACCGAAATACAAACCACACCACTGACAGGTTCTTTTCAGTGGTAGCTGACGAAATAAGCTGCTTCACGGAATGTTCTGTTGAACAGTTTTAGAATTCTCACACTCGATCATTCCGTACAAAGTCCCAACAGTTAGAACAAATTTAGGCTGCTCGAGAATGGTAAGTTGTGATGGTAGAAGGTTCGCCTTTTAAAGGCCGATGTTAGTGTTGAATTTTCCGCAAACTCCATCGAGTTCAGAGACAACGTCTACTCAGCGACTTTATCAGAAATTCTTGATTATTTTGTGGTGCAAAGCGGAAGAGTATCACTCCATTCACGGTTTTGGTGGACGTTAACTTTTTAATTACATTTGTTTGATGTGTTTCAAAATTAAGTTAAGTTAACTTACTCTCGATTAACGACTTAATTTAACAAACGAATCCGTCATTGTCAGAGTTGTAGTTTATTTCAAGAAGGTTCACACCACGACACAAAAGAGAGCAAACCGCCAACACAAAAAGCCAAGCCGATAACCCACAGCCTCACACAATGACTATCTATAAAACCACAAAAGAACATTTGGATCGTTCTAAAACAAATAATTCCGCTTGGGTCTCTATTGAATTTTACAGAGACATGGCGATTGGACGGCGAATAAAAAAGAGCCCCCGCTTTGAAAGGTAAAGGAAATTGCAATACAATGAAGTATATTGGTGACGCTCTTCTGCTTTTGCACTGTAAAAAGTCGCTTTCATGTTCGTGCCTATGCACACAGCAGAAGTGGCCGGTGTTCGTCTTGTCCAAAGGCAAAGCACTCAAAGCTTTTCTGGAGACCCAGGTCCACGGAGGAGAACTTCGCGTGTTCTTCTGAATCCTGGTGGGTGCATTTCTCATATTTACGTATTTTTGCGCGCATATCTTGAATCTGTAATCCTTACAAGGCCTTATGGTGGTAAGTCTTTTACAATGCTTTATATTCTGGAAATTTGACAGTTACACGGAAGTTCTGCTCTGTAGCTTCCATATATTAGCAGCCACACTCCAGGGCCTACATACTAAAACCAATCTCAGTTGAACACCTAAGTAAACTACATTTACTACACTTACGTACCACGGGAATCGACTCAGGACCTGGGTCTGGGAATGATGAGTTCGTGTACTAAAATTACTTAGTAGTAAAGAGCTTATTCCTCGTTGGGAAGATCTAACCATGGTAATAACAGCTTTTGGGGCAATCAAGTAATGCAAACCTCTTCTAGTTTTACTTCAGTTTATCATTTTAAGAATATTTCGTGACTCTGAGTGATGATAAAATCGGAAAGATATTGTTATGTTCATCTTTGATTTTTACGGACACCGACTTCATGTATCGCGAAACAAATGTTCTGCTGATACGACTGAGTTGGAGAAGATTCCGATCAGTTAACAATCGACAGCGAGTGCGAAGATGTGATTGCCGACTTTATGAGTTGCTGATAGAGTATTTGCGGTGATTATCATATATGTAGTTGCGTGACTTGTTTCAGTTACTGTCCAACTGAATGTCGATTAGTTGAACAAGATAAACAATATCTTCAGAGGACATTGTTGTTTTTTAAAATTAGATCATTTTGTTCACGTGGTTTTGAGGGCCAGCGTATTGCATGATGGTATCAGGACGTCAACCGATATACTTGTTGAGTTGTAATCTCCATTTCCGAGAAAATAGGGGGCGTCTTGTTTGAAAACGTTTTGTATTGGTTGCACATTGGTGAGATTTAGGATTTTGCAAGTCCTTGCAATTACTTGTTACATTTTGCTCATCCATCCAGGCTTGCTTTACTTATTTTAAAGTGGCACCGTCGCCCAGAATTCAACGACACATTCGGGACTTTTATTGAGACGCTGGCGCTAGATTTGAAAGCTAATTAGAAAAACATCGTCAGACAATAGAGAAAAAAGGCTAATGAGTAATAATCAATTTAAGTATCTTTCTGCGGAGCTGGCAGCAACATAACTACTGAGATGTTCTTTGATAGACGGCTAGGACAGATACCGCCGAAATGAACGAGTTGACATAACTTTCAATGGCATACGAGCTCCACGACTAAATCTTGATAAAAAGCAATAGAACTAATAAAACTGTATTTTCTGAGCTTCTTACAGTGCAACATTACACCTCGTAATTGATATCACAACCCTTGAGCTAAGAAAAACTGTACCAGGATAGTCTGCCTTGTGACTTTTTACCAGAGTACGCTTCGCACACCACCAACTTGAATATACTGCGCAACCTAACACGATGGACTCTGATTATTAATGATAGTAATGGTGTAATATGCCCGTGAAAATGATGATATGCTAGTCGCTTGGCAACGAGCGAAAGGACAACTGAAGAGAATTCAGAGTCCCAGGCAGGAATCGAACCTACAACCTTCGTAACACCGGTCGGATGCTCTAACCACTGAGCTACAGGAACCCCTGGTGAGCTAGGTTGTTTATCTAGGTTCTTATACATAGGGGGCCCAGTCTACTTCGTCTGGTACGTTCGCGGCTAATTCTCCAAAGTTATAAGAATTGATTTTGGCAGCTGTGAACCAGTTTTAGAAGAAGGGATTACAGTTTTCATGTAAAAATTTTGGAAAGCTAGAAAGCCTGGGTGCTGCTTTATTCTTCGCAAGAAGCTTAAACCAAAAACTCGAGCATTGTCCAGGTGTTCGACAACTTCAGAGGCATACGAGAAATTACACAGAACTGCTCTCGTTCTAGTACATAAAATCTTCTCTATCTGGGTGTGTTGCAAAACTAACGTATGGAAAGAATCCGAGTTAGTCTGACTTTTCAGAAATGGGTACTTACAACGCACTTGTGAGATAATTTTTTCTGACGTAACGAGTGAAAGAATCATATTCGAAGCGTTCAAGATAGTTAAGTTCTTACTGACTTTTGTTCTAGTGCACTTAACGTACCATTATTTAACGTTAAAAGTAGAAAGAAATACATTTCTTGTTGCTCAAGCCGACACTCCTCGTAATTAATCATAAGAAATGTACACTTTAATTTGCTTGTACTGTGCAGTCAAGTGCCAGGTTCCAAGGTCGAAATGAATAGCTTACAAAATGAGCACATTTTTATCTCAGCTCACTCATGACGTGCTCGTTTGAGAGAGTGACAATATTGTCAAATTGTAGCAGACATTAGCACGCTGGTCGCGATCGCTATAAGCGGTTGTAGCCACTACACTGGACAACATGGCTCAACATTATCGGGGTTCCACTTCAACTTAAACAGTTAAAGGTTCCAGTGCAAGTAGTGTCTCCGTCCAATTTATAAGAGCGATTTGTACTTTTCGATGTTACAGGCTTTCGACCTCTGAACTAAAAAAAAAAAAAAAAAAAAAGTTAATGCATTTTGCATCAGTATTCAGTAGCACACACCGGGGAATGAATTGGAAAGATCTGCTCGACCTTTTTGACTATCACCATGCATAAAGTCCATAGTTGTCAAGAGTTTATATAGCCTCCCACGCAGTCGTTTTTAGGGGAGTCGTGGGGTGGAGGTGAAATACGACTCCCCTAAAAACGACTGCGTGGGAGGCTAGAGTTTATACCGCTTTCAAAGCTTCAAAGGTTTGTTGTAGAAGCGTTAATTGATGATTAATTATGTCAAGACCACCACAGATTGGTGGTCAAGGTGAACTATTTTAAACCATTCTGCGTGTGTCAGGAGTGACAACAAGGCCAACTGGAAAACATGGACTGGACTCTGGACTGGACTCTGGACTGGACTCTGGACTGGACTTTAGACTTATAATATAATGATTAACCAATTATATTTAATTATTAACCAGCAGGGAATTTCTCTACATTTTCAACACGTTTTGAGCATGCATGTTTTATTAGGTGAACTTTAATAATAAAATTTAAAAACAGACATTTGTACTTTCAAATCAGTGTATAAAATTAAACAACAATTGGCCTTTGTTGTGGTCGCGTATCGTATATCGGATGTCATGCTTCAATATTTATAGGATATTACATGGTGGAGAGAAGATAATACAAATTTTATGTTCGAATGGCAAGAACAATATCTCACGATTGAGCCTACCCTCCTATAATAAAACGTGATATACGCTGGACAAAAAAACGGGGAAAACTATAAAATACCTGGCCCTCTATCAAGTTACGTGGCTTCTTTTCAGAACAGTTATTTCAAACCGCTACACTCTCCGAAAGGAGCTCTTGTTCTGCACACTGCAATATAAACTCGAGGTGTACACCAAGACTCGCGCCCTTGGGGGAACATGTCCATATTGTCAGATCTAGCACTCTATTTGCTCTTTATTTCTCATGGAAGAAAAGTTTTCTTCTTGTTGTTTGTTCTACTCTCAAGTTTAGTCCCCTCGGATAAAAGACCACCCCGATAGTGAACATTTTTATCACGTTGCAGTTCAGTTATCACACAAACGTTCATTTCACACGAAACTGTACTGATAACACTAAAAACGTTGATGACAGTACGTTTTTTTCGGTGTATGTTTGCTTGTACTCCAGTACCGATGGTAATTTGTGAAAGACGTTAACTGCAAAAATATACGAAAAAGAAAAGAAAGTGACGAAGCTACTCTACATTCTTGTGCAGTTAATTTGTGCATTGTATGGAATGAGAATAAATTAGCGACCGACAAAGGACGATTGTCTTATTCGTACAATATACACTGATTTGAAAGTACAAATGTCTGTTTTTAAATTTTATTATTAAAGTTCACCTAATAAAACATGCATGCTCAAAACGTGTTGAAAATGTAGAGAAATTCCCTGCTGGTTAATAATTAAATATAATTGGTTAATCGTTATATTATAAGTCTAAAGTCCAGTCCAGAGTCCAGTCCAGAGTCCAGTCCAGAGTCCAGTCCAGAGTCCAGTCCATGTTTTCCAGTTGGCCGTGACAACAACCGCTTTTAGCATTTTTTCAATTCAGAAAGCATTATAATCTACACCAATTGCAAGCTAATAGCACCTGTAATCTTTAAATAAGAGCAAATGATAATTTCAACGTTTCTATTCATTTTGCTTCCAGCATGGTACACTCTTTGAACAGACTGATCAACCAGCTTTTAGCCTGCGGATACAGCCGCTTCTCGGCGTCGTTCCGGTTCCTCGCTGCGCGGCTGTATTTGCATTCTATACTGCTTTCTGTCCAGCGTTCTTATCGCACATGTAAAGCATTTTTATCCCGGATTTTTTTGTAGTTTGTGGTTGCGAGGTGAGGATATACATTAGATATATTTCAAAGGCGCCTTCAGCCTGAAGTCCGGACTACTAAATGCGAGTGTACCGTGTAAACCTCATGAAGTAAACTTGTTGTCAAACACACGTGAACTGCAAACGTTTGTTTGCTGTGTAAAGCTTGCCAACCGCTGCATTTTTTACTGATAACCACCCTTAAATAACTGATGATTGGGTTAAGGTCAGTGGATGTCACGTAATGTCACCTCAGTTTGTGCCAGCTGTCTGTATGATGCTTATTGATAACACTCCTGCCTGATAGAATTGCCCAACTGCTCAACATGCTCCACTGCAGGCATTCATTTACTCCTGCTGTAAGAGCAATTGAACGATATTTCGTCGATGCATTTCATACTCATCTGGAGTTTCTCTCCTTTGAACACAATTTGGCACACTAGTAAACTACTACTCACAGCCGAAGCTGCAATGCCGCAACGTTCACTTGCATAGTTGTGTTTCACTCCCACGCTTTCCTCTCAGATCACCTAGGCTCAAAACTGATCGAACTTTTTCTACTTTGAGATAGAACTGCGACTATTTTTAGGAAGGGACTAATCCGCGTTTGCCAGTACGCACGATTAAACATGACGCTGACAGCGCCAACAAACACTGTATTTTACCGGTTTACTCCATGCACTGTTAATCAGTGCCAACGTCAAGCCTCTCTTTAAGGTGAAAATTGATCGATGTCATCTGCAATCTGTTTGCAGTCTCGGTGTAAACTAAGTTGAACCAAAGTGATCTCAACTTATCTTTGTTACATTACACGGAAAATTGTTTAACCATGTAAATGTTTGTAAACAGAACGGTGGTAAACACCAACTACTGTAGATCAGTTGTGGCGAACATTAGGAGAGAACATTCCTCGAAGCTCCTTTTCATTAGAGGGGACAATCGAGATGCATTTGATAAGAGGTCCGTATCAATCCTGATCCTTTCGTTACTTGGTTTCTTTAGACCCAGTTAGGTCACCAATGATCTTGTGGTCTAAGTCTTCAAAATAAACAAATTTGTTTTGTTTGTGAATATTTTCCATAGGTAAAATTTTTCAGTCGTCTTATAGTTATTACCCAAAAGGCACTGCACAGAGAGCAAACGTAAATAAGTATGTTGATAACAGATGCACTTACATATACAAACTCTTATCGTGCGTCAAACGCAACTTAAGCTGCAACTGATCTGTGAGAATTTACTCGATGACCCTCGAAGCCGACGAGGTGAAACTCGGGACATCCTTGACGCGCTGTTATGCAGTGTACTTTAAACCAAGGTTGGTACAATAGCCATCAGTTTTCGGTTTCTCTATTGCATGCGACTGAGTTTTTTGCGCGGTGTCTTTCCTTTCCTTGCAACTGAACAGGTGGTTGCTTTGCTTTTGAATGAATTCGCCTCGCGGGATTTTACTATTTATCGAGCAAAACACTCCTGAAAACAGGCTTAGAGCCTAACAGATACTGTAATGGAACATATGAAATCGTACTTTAAACCTTGAGTGAGGCGGTCTATGCGACCACCTGCTAAGCTGTATTCGGATGGGATAAAGTGGCTGATAAATTGTAAGAGGGACCTAACATGGGTTTGTATGAATTAATCCAGATTTATAGCTGCATGACATCTTTTTCAAACGCTGTTTGTAAACATTTGAGTCTAAGAGACACCTGTAGAATACGAAGAGGTGATGTGTACGCTTGTTACATGGTCGACTGTGGAACAGGTCAATTCTTGACCGAATATGGATCGATCAGTTAGGATATCTTTCCATGTCATTGTAGGGTAACAAAATGTTCGCATTTGATCGAAAATTAACGACATATTTCCAGACAAGCAGACAAAAAACAAACAAACAAACAAACCACCTGAATTAGTTTATTTTGCTACGTATGTCAAAATGTTCTCGAGTTCTTTTCAAAATGCCGGTTAGAATTTAGTGATTGATGACTGGGCATTGTTATTAAGTATAACAAATAATTGGTCATGTTTCTAAAGGATTACTTCTCGCAACAACAAATTGGAACGAGATCGTCCTTTAGTTTCTGAGACTACAAACAAGTTATCTATATCGAGAAAGATCCAATGAAGAACCGCATTTTATCCCGAAACTTGTCTTGTTGTGTTTAATTAAATAACAGCGCGGATTAGTGAATTTGAAATCTTTTCTGAAAAGGCTTTTATATCTTTTGTGATCTTCGATGGAACATTCGAGAAGGAATTTGGCGATGCGTATCGTAGATCTTGGTAATACTCAGATAAACTTGGTATTCATGAAAGAAAAAAAAAAACACTTGAATCGACTTGATAAGCCGGTGATCACCCAGAGTCGTAACCAAATAAATCAGTTCGAAATCATTGCTATGTCCTCAACAGAATCAAACAAAAGTTCCTTTGTAATGCTCGTGGACCTACCTAAGGCTGGTAGGAGGTCATAAAAGCATTTGTTTTTGAGCTATTAAACATGGGAATCAATGCCACAGACGTTTTGTTACTGTACAGTACTGACACTAAAGAACGACTGAACCTGGCTGAATTCAGAGCTGTATGTTTATTTCATAACCCTAATCTAATACTTGGTCAAGCATTGTCGTTATATTTTTCTCGAGCAGAATATGGGGACATTTAATTAAATGCCGGTGTGTGCCTAGCATTGACTCACAATAGATTTAATGGCGTTAATAAGTCATTTCCTTGTTTGTTATTTCAAACAATTAAAATTCATGAGCTAAATGCACATTTCGCTGGATTTGTTTATTTTCCGTCTCTGAGGCTCCCCTTATTAAGAAAAACGTTTCTCGAAGGAGAATGTGGGATGGGTTATTTAAAGTGCAGTGCATTTGTAATCAGTTTCGAGTAAATGGTACAGCAAGTCAAGAAAGTGACCCCCGGTCAAGTGTTATTATATTTTTCCCTGACTCAGGTCTAAATTTTACTGTAGGGCAGCGGCCTCACCAAATGTCAACACCACAATGCAAAATAAATATGTATAACAGTAAAACATATTAAACATTCACAGACCTTGAAAGACTTTGTAACTCTTCAAAAACCTCAAAGCTTAAGTACATGCTGCTTTTATTACTGGATTTTCCAACCATTACTCTGTCGGCAGCCAGCCCATTGATTTTAAGGCTTAATTGAAGAACGCTTGTACCAACAAGACTGATTTGAAAAGGCTAATTAGTCTCGGCGAACTCAAAAGCGCTCTTTCGTGGTAAAACTGACAGAAAAAAGGCATTTCATATCTGTGTGTTTAGTGAAGGGAGGTTAATAGTCCTGGCCCTTGGAAAATTAAAAAAGTTAATGATTTTCGATGTTTTAACTGTTCAACTGTCAGAGAAAGGCGATGTCACGCCCCAAAGAGCAAAGGCGATATATTGTTTGAAAAGTCTTCTTCCTTATAGGTGGTTTGCAGCCAATCTCTAGAGACACAGATAGCAATGGTGAAATCTACAAATGCTGGTAGACGAACAAAACGAGCTAAAGAGAGATCTATTGTTTACCGCCCAACAGCATGGCGGCGATGACGTAACGTGAAAACCACCTATTAAACGTCCCAATGGAAGAGAGAACTGATAACGAACTTTTCGGACAAGTAGAAACAGCGAGGACACTGATGCTGTGAAAAGGCGGGAACAGGGCCGCCAAGTATTTTTGTTTTTCAGTCTACCAGCAGGAAGGCGAAATGGAAAATACGTGCGGTAGTTTTGATCGTCAGTTCCGGCGACATTTTGATGCATCATCCGGCCCAACATCGTGTTTTGTTTTCGATTATTCAAATCTTTTGCATCTATTGTTCCAAGCTGACGCGACTTTTGTCAAAATCGGCTGCGTGACCCTCGCCAGCTCAATCGTTGACAGAAGCGCTTGGGTGTCTGTTAACAGTTAATGTTTAGCTCAGTATTGCTCAAGCACTGTGACCTCTGGACGAGGCAGAGCGTGTTATGATAACACATAGTTTCTTGTTTATGCGCGAATGACTGCGTTAATTTTCATTGTGGGACGGCGGTGAGTAAGAAATGATGTCTACGATTTTCTGTCTTCCGTGGTCGAGTTGTAAAGTTTCCCTGCACAACGCAGCACCGCCATGCACAATGCCCATCTTTCTTTAGGTACCACTATCTTATTGGCAAGATTCATTCAAGACATTGGATACCTGTTGCAGACTTTTCTTTATTCATGTCGTGCTCTTTCGTTTTGTTTATACAGGAGAAATGGGAGCCAGTTTAAGTACACATGGTGCAATCACATTGAGACTAAAGAAGAGGGACGTCACCACTAAAGCGGCCGCTCCCGATCATGAAGACGAAAAATACATCGACCGCGACTTATCCAGTGATGATCGAGAAGTTTCTACGAGTAGTGGAGGACATAACGTCTCGAGTCACGTCAAAAGACGCTTGCCTTCAAAACGCCGCCGCATCGTTATAAACGTGTCCGGATTCCGATACATGACATATGTGAAGACATTGGAAAGGTTCCCCTCTACTCTCCTAGGAAACAAGGGGAAAAGAGATCTGTTTTACGACGAGGACCACGACGAATATTTCTTTGATCGAAACATTCAAGTGTTTGAATTAATTTTGTATTTCTATCAATCAAATGGTCGATTGGTCTGTCCGCCCGAGCTCGCTCCGGAAATTTTACTGGAAGAAGTGGAATTTTTTGAACTCGGACAAAACGCTGTAAACGCGGTTAAGGACATTCTCAACGAAGATGAATCATCTGAGAAGCAAATGGAACTGCCGGAAAAGAAAGCGCAGAAGTTTATATGGAAATTGTTCGAATATCCAGATTCGAGCATAGCGGCGCGCGTGTTAGCATTAGTGTCTGTTTCAGTAATAGTGGCTTCTATTGTCGTTCTGTGCATAGAAACATTGCCCGAGTTCACAGTCTTACCTAAGGACGATATTCCCGTAAATGACACAGCAAAGCGACAGGAAATTCGCGAGCACAACGACTATGCCCTATCAGTAAAAGCCGTGTTCGCGCTGCTTGAGATAGCATTCATCAGCTGGTTCACTTTTGAGTACCTTGTGCGATTGATTGCCAGTCCGAAGAAATGGTTTTTCGTTCGTTCCTTCCTGAACGTGATTGATTTATTGGCCATTTTGCCTTTTTACGTCGAGCTGGCGCTGAAAAACAGTAGCACTCAGAACTTTTCGTTGGCATTTCTACGGATTTTAAGACTTGTGCGTGTGTTTCGGATCTTTAAACTGTCACGTCACTCAAGTGGACTACAAATTCTGGGGCTGACGTTGAGGAAGAGCCTACGAGAACTTGGACTTTTGATATTTTTTCTCGCAATTGGTGTCGTCATTTTCTCCAGCATGGTTTATTATGCGGAAAATGGCGTCGAAGAATCTTACTTTCGAAGTATCCCGGATGCATTCTGGTGGGCTCTTGTAACCATGACAACAGTCGGCTATGGAGATATGTATCCCAAAACTCTTTGGGGCAAGCTAGTTGGGTCGTGCTGTGCACTTTGTGGCGTTCTAGCGATTGCCCTGCCTGTGCCCGTGATTGTTTCAAATTTTGACACGATTTACAAAAAGTACAGAAGTCGCAAGCTAAAGCAGCAGGGCCAGTTGGAAGCGGATGACGATAAATCCAGAAAAGTAAGTTTGGTGTTTGCTTCAAGAAAGACTTCTGAAAATAGTGGAGCTCCACCTGAAGGCCCTGACATGGAACTTAAATTGTTACATGGCAATGATCATTCGAAAACAGACATCAGCGATGATAAAAGGAACGGAAATGTCGTCCAGATGGAACAAGGAGAGGAAGCGAAGGAAAGTGGCTCTGAGTCTTCACTTAAGAACGAAAAAAAGAAAAGATTACAGGATAAAGATAACGATTTTGACCCAGGTAACCCCTCAGAGATAGTTTCATTGCTCGAAGAGGAGCACAGCTCTTTTGCCAAGCTTGATCAGACCAATGTTTGAACAAAAGCTTAGAGACAGATGTCAAGGGACCACCTGACAACCCAAATTGTCAGTGATAAAGTCCAAAGTATTTCTTTGCCGAGCAATCAAAACAAATGCACTGAACAGAACTCGGAGAAGACATTGCAATGGCGCTTAATACCCGAAAACATCTGCAAGGAAGAGCTCTGAGGGATACTTAAGGATATTAGTGACGAGGAAGTGAGAACCTGAAAGAACAGCTCTTCCCCTGCTCTCTCCCCTTCGTTCAACAGGCACAATCGCGACAAGTTCGAATATTTGGTTTCTGAAACATTCACACTGTCGTTTTTACGACTCTTTTAAAAACCACTGCCTGGGAGGCTATCCTAACCGCAAAAAGTCCACCAAAAAGTCCAAAACATCGCTAATTATTTTGAACCTTCGCCTTCGTACATCTCCATTACCAAGATCCCTAGTTTCTCGGCTAGCTGTACCCCACATTCAAAGAACTGCCCCCACCCCACCCCCCATCTGGTGCGGATGTTAAGTTGATCTGAGTAGTTTTAAGATAGAACCCGCAAAGCAAATTATTTCAAGACGCAAAAATTGCAAATTTAAAACTCGAATCTTTTTGTGACAATAATAGACGTGGGAAATGCCTTTTTTGTGGCAAAAGGTTTTGCTTGATATGGTACAGCAAAATATAAATCCAATCAAATTAATCAAAAACCAAGTATGAGTCTTGGCCAGAATACATTTTTGATGCCGACAACTTTCTTTTAAGTGTAAGGTGATAACAGACACCCCGGCTATTTTTATTTAATAAGACTTTACGCGAATTGATGTTGTAAAATAATACAGCATTTTTTTCTTTCCTACTGCAGTTGCACATTGCGAGATTAGAGTGTATTTTATTTCATATTAATTGTGAACTTCAGCTTAATGGATAACTTATAATTTGTGAAGGTTTCTTGTCAACACAAGTCGAAAGTAACGATTTAGTGTACTGAAGTACGAAGTCGAATTAGGGACCAAGAAAGGACAGATTATTGTAAAAGAAAATAATTTATGAAGTATTTTTGTAGCACAGAATCCAAGGACTATTTTTTAATTACGAAATAAAATTTTGCTTTGAATTAAAGAGTGGTTTCACATCGGCGGCGTTTTGAGCCATCGCCATTGTGAGCGACTGCCCCTATAGATCGATCAAGAAATCGGTAAACGCAGAAAATATTTTGATCATGTTTGCTCGCACAGAAAACGCGCCATTTCCTGTGAGTATGAAGCGCAGTTTTTGCTTTTTAAGCGGTGAAAGTGTAAGGCTTGTGGGATGTGGCTTGGAGTTACAAGAATACCTCACAAATCAATGTGTCTAGGTAAGCTGAAGGCCACCTATTGGGCACTAAGGCCACGTGGTAGCGGGCATTACCCCTTAAATCTACCAAATAAAGTTTGAGCCTGAGCATTAGCAGCCATGGACAGCTGTTTCGGCCTTGTTAGGCCTCGTCAGCACGGCATAGCTAATACCCAGGCTCAAGTACCCACAGCTGTCCATGACTGCTAACGATCAGGCTCAAACTTTATTTGGTAGATCTAAGGGGTAATGCCCGCTACCACGTGGCCTTAGTGCCCAAAGAGTGGCTTTCGGCTTACCTAGACACATTAATTTGTGAGGTATTCTTTTGCTTTCTAAGAACGAGTCCACGTCCGTTTCTGACGAGTGACGTGGAACTCACCTTTGGTTTGGTTCATTTTGGTAGAGGAGACTTAAAAGGTCACGGGTAAAGTAAGCCTGTCTCACAGGCGGTAGAAAAGGGAATCAAGGAAACGGTCAAATCGAGCGCGCACTCGAAGTGAGGGAAGCATGTAATACGCGCTAGGACTGACGTTCACATATTTTAGCGTCAAAGTCGGCCAAAGAAACTCGTTGCTATACCTACTTGAGATGACAAACAGAAGTCAGTTGTCTGAAAACAACAGGCCAAAAACGAATGGCTTTGGGATAGTGTGTACATCAGTGAAGTACAACCCAAGGCATGGGACAGTATTTCGTTAATCCTGTAATGGGGATCGAGTTTGCGAAATCTCTCTCCAATCTCCCGAGTCCTTTTTCATTGACCACCTTTCACATACTCAGACTTCGCAGCAAGATACTTTTATTTAGAAAGATTTTGGAAACATAGTGATACAAGGCATCACGATTTACAATAAGCAACTTTGCCAACCCAGGAGGATCACTTAAAGGGGCACTGTCATGGAGATGTTGCTGTTTCTCGGCCCAAACTTCACAGACATACCACTTAATGACCTTTATTCATACCGAAACATTCTTTGAAATATAGGAAAAAAGATGTTGGCCCAATTTATCCAAATTTTTTAATATGCAATTGGCCGCTCCGAAATTCAAAAGGGAACTGGGGCGGGTTTCAAATTTGAAGTAATCGATAAATTGACACCATCACATGAAAGATAACATTGAGATTGGTCGTTTGAACAAGTTTGATTCTTTTAGGTTGAACAGAGACCAAGTTATGGACCTTGGAACATAGCTCAAAATCCATACAAACGTCTCTAATTTTGAGGCTGCGTCCCCCAAAACCATATAAACTCCTAAAAATATTATTCAGTTTTCTGACAACTGTAAAATGTCGTCATCCACCTACTATTTGGAAATAACTCAGGTGAAAATCAATATGTTTGCCAAGTTTTAAGAATATCACAGAAATCTTAAAAAAAAAAAATACAGTTTGTGTAGTTTTGGGGGACGCTGTCGCAAAATTAGAGACATTTGTATGGATTTTGAACCATGTTTAAAGGTCCGTAACTTGGTCTCTGTTCAACCTAAAAGAATCAAACTTGGTCAAACGACCAATGCCAATGTTATCTTTCATGGGATGGTGTCAATGTATTGATCACTTCAAATTTGAAACTCGCCCCAGTTCCATTTTTGAATTTCGGAACGGCCAATCCATTTCCATCCGTGCCATACGTAACAGAAAGACAATTTCTAGTCTCATTGCAGTACCGCAGTCCCAAGTTAATAAACTGCTTCATTATTTGGGATTTTTTTTTACTGATTTAAGGACATGTTTTAGCATCTTACAGCGGACAAAAATAGAATGACAAAGCTCCTTCAAGCCCTGGCTAAACGATAAAACAGTTTCGTCCAACATTGTGTTTGGTAAACACAACGTTCGCTGGCGAAGTGGCAAACTATGTTTAACCAAATACAGCACAAGGCGACGCCCCACAACGTTTTGCGGATATTATCACTAGAATTTCACTGTTTTCAATAGGTTGCTTTTTGCTGCTTGCTCGAGCTTCGTTGACCGAGGTGACGAAACGATTAAACATTTGTTCGTTCCGCGAAAATGTTGGCTCGCTTGGTTTTCTGCATGAAAAACCAAGAAAACATTGAGGGAGAGAGAAACTGCTATAAGCCCAGCATCTGAAACATGTCATGAAACATGTGTCTGAAACATGTGTTTGGTCTTGTGCAAGAAACGTCTTTTTCAAACGAGCAGACCTAGCGAATAGTTGATGGGGTAGGAGGGAAAAAAATGAGGCTTGCAAACTGAAGTTAACTTCTAGGTGGTTAAATTTTTACAACTCTTTCCAGGAGTAACAACCTTCTAAATCCCGGCCGGGCGAAAACGAGAGACAATTGCTAATTCCGCCTTGGTCCTTAACTTCAAATGCGATCAGGATTTTCGATCAAATTGTACTCTCGTCTTCACTGACCCATACGATCAACTACCACAGGAAAAAAAAATGAAACAAATCTTCTCATACTCATTTGAAAAGACTCTTGACGAAACTCAAACTACAATGCAGGACAAAAGTCTTGGGACAATTCCCAACAGAATTTAACGGTGTCAGTGCTGGAAACAACAATCGGTCATCGGACATTGACCGACCAAACTTTGAAAATGTCCGGCCAATTTCCCATTATGATCGGAAATGATGTCCGATACAAAGTTAAATACAGTTTTCAAAATTCCGTATTGAAATACGTTATGCTAATTAATGTAAGGTCAAATTTATGAAATGGAAGATTTGAAAGGACAAATGTCCTGTAATGGAAGAAAAATTATTTCCAGCACTGGATGTGCTTCAGCGACAGGGTGGATATGATCACCTGAACCCGACAGTATCCTTATTCCTATTCTCAAAAATTACTCAATGTCCCAGATGTTTCACTGGGTCTTGAGGGCCCGTTTCTCGAAACGCCCCAAAACTTTTCGGGCCCAAAAAACTATTGTTAAAACTGAAATCCCCTAATTCTAAAAATGCTGGTCTTTTACTATAATTTCAAGGTAGGTAAGGGAAAATTTACTGCAAAACTTCATTCTTGGAAACGTCTTCGGTTTGAAGATATGAAGGAAATTATGACACCCGAACTAGGCCCCAAAAAGTTTCGGACGCAAGTTTTCCGTGGGTAAATGCGTGAATACTAAAGGCGTGAGACGCGAGAAACCACCCAGCTCGCTTATGCAAGAAAACGGTCGTCCTTTGTTTTCTCACGGACGCGCGCGATAAGTTTCCCGCTATATTATGCAAGAAGGTAACGCGGTAATAATATTACAGCACACTCTCACTATTTCAAACACGCAAGGGAAACTATAAATTGTTCGAGGTAACAGTAGTTCGGGATATCCAATAGTAAACAAGTGAGTGATTTAGCAAGGGAAGTTAGTTTCATTTCGAGATGGTGGCGAATTCCACATAACCAGGGTTTGAGATGGTGAGAGTCTACTGCAACCGCTCTAACTGATGATGTCCATAAAACCAGCTGGCTCGTCTCCCTAGATGTCGGCACGTCTGCCAATCCTTTAACCCTTAAGATCAAAATTTGAATCCTCGTTTGTTGCCCTGCAGATTTTCAATAGCAGTAGAAGGGAGAAATTGAAATATTAAGCAAGTTCATCTTGTGTGATCATGTCCTAAATTCTCGCGACCACCTTGTTTTATGAACCGTTGATATTACAAGGAGAAATTTGATGCTGATCACTCAAAATACGACAGAGCTCAGCCATGGAAAAAGACTCCTACGAGTAACCAAAGGAAGTGGTGAACAAGTTGATTTTTTGACAAATTCTCCTCATCATTACCACAGAAAGTGTATGAAGAACAGCCTGGAGAATATACACTCTGATATCAGTGTTTAAAGGGTTAAATCACGAAACCCCGCCAGCTCGGCTCACGTGACCGGTCATTAACATAGTGATATTTACACGTACACGGATCGTTCAAAATGGTATCATACAAGCCAAAACGTTGTCAAACCTCTATTTACACTACTTTGTACGGGTTAAAAATTCTTCCCATGTCGTGCAGTTTTGTCTTCCCTGGTAACTGAACACAATGATAAAAATCCAACCAGGGACGAGAACAGCACGCCATGTCCGTGGATTATTCTGTTGGGAGACAAATATGCAAATTGTGAAAAACGGAGAGAAGGCCTCCTTTGAGCCGCTGTACAAAAAAGATACACCTCGTTGATTAAGCTGAGTATTAAATCTCATTGTCCTAACACTTGTCTTCGCCGAATTAAATCCTACAAATCTTTAACGAAGGAGGCAGGATGGCCGAGTAGTTTAGGGCGCTGGTCACTAGCTGGAGTTGTTCTGGGTGAGTGCCTGGATCAACTCCTCGCTCGTCCTTGTAAATAGCCCACTGGTCTGCCTCCCGTCAGTTGGGATTCTTAACTCTGTTGTTTTCATTTGTATTATTTGTTTCATTGGCCCAGAAAAACCCCTCTAGGGGAGTGGTCAATTAAGTATTTATTTATTTAACGTTTTGCATGATTGCAACAACACAAGTCGGACCGCGAAACTACGTCAAAAGGGAAGGAATAGAGTTAGTGCAAACCAGGGAAGACACATCAGGAGCATCAGATTTACCTTTGGTTCCGTTTGCCGTGTGGATAATTGATAGCAAGCAACGCCCAAATTCTTCTAAAATCATCTTTTCAATCATTATCTGAGGCTTTCCCTCCTGACAATAAGAAATACAGCACAGTTAGCCTGTCCTTAGCTTTAAGACTTAAGAAAGAGGAGGAAAATTAGGATTAAATAATGACAATCACTTTATTGAAGACTAAATTCTTTCTAGCCTAGCACAAATGCTCTACTAATAGGGGGATGTTACGTATAAAAATTGCATTAAGCGTTACGTGACTGTTAAGAACATTCATTCGTGTCTGGGAGATTCTCGCGCTTGTGTTTAGGAGCAAGGGTGGTACAGTCGGTTAGTGCGCGGCTTTTGCGCATAAGGTCCTGAGTTCGATCCCCGGATCTCACATCCTTGTTTTGACTTCTTTCCTTTCAGTGTAGCTTAAGTAGCTTTAAATACCCTTAAAACGGAGCACTGATGGAAAGAGGGGGGTAAAATGAGTGCACTGTCGGCTTCCTGGGAGAATACTCTCTAGAGAGTAAAGAAACTTCCGACGTTAAATACGGTGTACCTTTACCTTTACCTTTACATCACGTGAGCACGAATCAGTAGTTTTCGTCAGTTACTTAAATTGAAAAATGTTGTAATGCTTATAATTTTAGCCTTTGTTTAGATGGTTCTAGAATTCCTGTAACAAGCTATGCTGAATTAGATAAAGTGAAACTAACGGAAAGCAAACTTACCCTTTCCGCATCAGCGGCTTGAGCTATAAGACACTGGCATGTTGCTTGCACTACATCATCCGTTACAAACGAGAAGGGGAGTCTGAAAAAATAAAACAAAATTTGTGAAATTCTTCAATTAAATACACCAAACTATACACAACGTTCCAGCTAGACAGCGATGAAGCCAAGGGTAAATGCATTGAAATGTTATTACCAAATAACATCGTTCATGGTCAGGCACAGATGTAATCTTCCAAATCAAAATAGACACTTAGTATCCAAGGCATGCACTCTCCCTCTTCAGGCTCAACATCGAACTGCTGATTCATCACAGAAGACCACCATCTTAAAGCCCATGTCTCTGCAGTGGCACACCACTCTTTAACTGCCACAGATGTGGCAGACTTGAAAACAAACTTCCAACGTCCAAAATATACTTCAAAATTTATCATTATGATAACAAACATCCCAACTGACCAGTAAAAACAGGTTCAGCTAAACACTGGGAATTAAACATTCTAAAATTAATGACAGAAGAATAAACTGAACAAAGCACTTACCTCTCTCCAGAGTTTGTCAAGAAGGTTGGCCTAGAAGGCAAGTCTTCTATTTGCGACTCAAGTTTGGTCCGGGCAGCATTCTGCTGTTTCACACGAACCTCTGAAAAAGAAGAACAAGTCAGCATTTCATTCAACTTTAAAGCGAGCGAAAAAACAATGCATTCTCTCCGCCATACCAACTAAACACGAAAGTCAAAGTGCACACTGTGACACTAAAACCAAAGATTTAAAACTGAAAATTGACGCAACTGTCAACCCAATCTCAGCGAACATAGATGAAGGTAAGCGAAGAAAAGACCTTGCATGACAAACCAACATCGAGAACAGAAAACGCACTTTGGTACAACATTCCCCTTAAATTTTCATTTTTGTACTCACCAACAGAAGAAAAAATAAACAAACAGTGCCTCATGGTGTTTAAAGTGATGTTTCCAATAGCTAGACGAATTTGATCTGTTCGGATTCCATTGCCTGATTTCATACCATGAAGGACTAGGTACGAGTCTGTAAATTATGGGATTAGCAACTATTGATCCACACAGTCAGAAAGAGCACACCGAGATTCACAAAATCCCCAAGTTTAGTGTTAATCAGGCTAGTTTTGACTGAGATACAGGCATTTAAAAATGTAAAAAATTACATTTTAGACATGTAAGGAAATCCGGACAAATCCGGACTTTTGTCCGGATTTCCATACATTTCTTTGTAATTTTTTACGTTTTTAAATGCCTGTATCTCAGTCAAAACTAGCCCGATTACCACTAAACTTGGGGATTTTGTGAATCTCGGTGTGCTCTTCCTGACTATGAGGATCAATAGTCGCTAATCCCATAATTTACAGACTCGTACCTAGTCCTTCACGGTATGAAATCAGGCAATAGCTGAAATTTTAATTGCCCGAAAGTTTTAGGGAACAAAATTTTCTTTTTTTGTTAGCTAAAGTGACCTTTCCACGAACTTTCTAAGGAAATAAAAGATAAGTTGCTTTCCGAAAATGCTAGCTGATGTTTTTGACTGCCAAAAACAGCAAATATGACCTTTCTGAAAACGTCGGCTATTATTTCCCCATTGTGAATCTTTTAGGCCATGTTTTAGTTGCGAAAATCGGAGTGCACTCTTTGATCGACGCCGAAAACCTTAGGCGAACTATCCCCCACCGAACAGATATCTACCAAAACGTGTCATTGGGTGCCCCTGTAAAGCCACTGTGCTTATAGATCTTGTTCCAAGCTTTCGCGATCCATGGCATCATCAGGAATGAAAGCTTGGAACAAGAACTATATACTTCAATACTTCAAATACATCCTTTACTTTTCTCACAGACAGCGTAGCTTAAGGCCTCACTTGAATATTCAATCAAACAAACACACGAAACAAAGAAAGAACCACTTAAAACTAGCGTTAGTTATGGATCACATTAGGGAGCTTAAGCACGCACGTTTTTGAGACGCGAACGGCAACCGGAAGTGAATATTTCGCACCCCAGGATAGCGGTCTCAACCAGACTTTTAAACTTAGGGTCTCTAATAGTGAAAAGATACTTAGCGATATAAATATAGTTGTGTGAAGACAAGGTAAAAGGGAAAACATCTCACTTCCGGTTGCCGTTCGCGTCTCAAAAACGCGCGTGCTTAAGATCGCTATTATTAGTTATGGATCACATTATTAGTTATAGATCACACATGGACAACAACTATTTGCTGTTCTATTCCCTTGGCGACTGATTCTCATTACCACACAAGATCACTGAGGGTGACATCCAAGACACCTCTAAAGGAAATAACAAACAGAATGGAAAAACCACCAAACACGCTATCCATGAGCCTGGCATTTTGACATTTGTTGGTTCCTACAGCATGCAGCTTAACAAAATTGGTGACCAGCCGCTTATAGTATTCTGTTTACTCAAGACCACAATTGAAATGAGTATGACCATACTCGTTTACATGAAGTACTGATCCCCAACCACTCCATCAATGCTGTAACAAAAACTAATACAACAATTTTCACTATTTTGTTTACATTATATCTCACCTGCAGCATCCGCTAGGTGCATTAACGTTTTTCTCTCTGGACTCTCCTCAAAATTCTTACATCCTGTGCATTTACAGATATTTGTACACAAAATCTTGGCCTATGATCAAGTAAAAACAAACGACAACAAACCACAAAACTTTAATTTCAGATCAACATTAAGCAATGGACAGTTTAATGTCAGCAGGGGTGTCATTGAGGGCCAAGGACCAGGGGCTATCGATTTCCTCTGGAAATTCTTAATAAGATGCCTGGCAACTTTGATAGAAAAACAGCATAATAACCAAACCACAAAAGCCGGATTCACCAGCTATGCTCTGCACATCCCTGCCTACTTGGTAACAGCTCAGCAGAATTAACTTCCGGTAGTTTTCATTAGGATGTTGAATACTTAGTTGACACAACACTTATAATGGATTAATGTGGTTGCATCTGAAAAGTGCATTCCAAAATGCTGTTACATGCATGTGTACAGGGCTGGCATTAGTAGCCGGTAACCGGCTTTTATAGCTAGTTACTACAGTAAAATCAGCTGGCTACTCTCCATGACAAAATCAGGAAAATAACAGCTACAGGAAGATTTACTCTATTTTTGACCGCTTACTTTCCCTGAGAGACCAGCTTCTAAAAATCTTAATGACAGCCCTGTGTGTACCCAGACACCAGTTCAGTATGAGTATAAGTGCGTAATTCTGTTCATTCAGGTTGTCTGATAAGAAAACCTCTATGGAGTAAACAAGGCATGACTATACAATTAAGTCTTCATCTATGTTTCTTTTAATACAACTGAGCGATACTGTGTCAAAGACTAGAGTTTTGAAGAGAGATGAATTAAATAGTGCCGCGCTGAGACAGTAATAAAAACCCGAAGATTACCTCATAGCATTCACAGTAATTCTTGAGGCACCCTGAACGTTTACAGTGACACCCTGTTTAATAAAGAGGTAATTACAAAAAGGAAATTTACAAGTAAGCCATGTACACATACAAAACATTGTTAAAAACAGCACGACTCAGTATCACCAAGAAAGACACCAGGTAAATGTAGTTCTACCTTTATTATGTCTTCGGTCGCTATCACCCTGAAAGTGAAATTGAGATATGTGAACAGCTGTTGGTTTACTGTATTTTTATCTTAAGAGCCATTACTTGTGGACATCTTGTACATTAATATTTTTGACTATTCAAGAAAATAAACATCCGAACACAAAGATATCTGATAAACACCATTAATATGCCTCCCACTGCTGAGCTATACACATTTGGCTGTGATAATGTAATGATTGGTTACAAGTGTCTATTTAGGTTGCACTTGGACCAAACGAAATTATCTACAACAGTTGACAAGGTGGTTGTGGACTTTATTCCCTTGCATATAAGAATTATGGATTTAAAATGTCTGCAGACTACCCTTAAAAAATCACTGAACAAAAGGTGAAATGCTTTCAAGTACAGGTAAATACAGCAAGTAAAGGAAGCACTGTGTAATAGCCCTAGGTTCTGTTGGGCTGAAGAATATGTCACTCTTGTTGAGTGATGTGCTCTTTCCCCACAACCTATCTTAAAAATGATAAAATAATAATTAACAAACAGATATCATTCTATAAGAGAATGGTGACCATTACCCTTCCTTTTCCAATTTTAGGATGAAAAGCTTGGGGATTTCTCTCCAAACAAGCCTGAAAATAAAACCATTCTATTTGTTAACAAGTAACCATTATCATTTCAAATTAAGAGTGTACCTGTTGGCATACTGTAGGAGCCTCCCAAAATAATATATAGTCCCATATAAAAAGGTAAAAAGACTACTTGACAATACAAGTATTGAATAAAATTTTACATATTTAGAGATCTAAGTCAACCAGAACTATTATACATGTATTATAGACTATGATTGAGCAAAGATGCTTTGGATGTGGACAAGCACATTAAACAATGGCATGGTCAATAAAGTATGTGTAAAATAGCGTACACTAACCTTAATAGCTTTACTCCTTTCCTTTTCATGGTCCATGTTGTTAGAGCAATTCACACAATTGCAATTATTGCAGAATTCACCATTGGCAAAACAGTCACAGTACCTGTCACAATCAATATTAATATATGAGTGAATAAAAAGAGCCCCTCTTCTTGGTCTTTATTGGTACTACACACGCAAAAATGTTTCAGATCATTACATTTATTCATGATTGCATTTTCAGGTATGACATGTAGATAACTTGTCAAAAGAGTTACAAAACTACTGGATAATTTCTTTCAAGTCAAGATCATCTGTCAAAATAGCATTGCAATCTCAAAGTAATTCTCTTAAGTCTCAAGATTTCAGACCAGCTAATGTCTAGACTTAATAGCACAAAATAGCACACACATGAAGAGGAAATGTTATGCTACAAACTATTGCACATCATTAATTTTAAAGTAGCATGTACCAATATTCAGTTGCAAGTGTTCAACTTACAGTTTGAGGCACTGTGATTTGGTGCAGTTACAAGGCTTGCGAGGCCTACTGGGTGGTGAGGACTCAGGCGAATTCCTATAAAACCAAAAAAGGCACCATGTTAAAGATCATGCCTACAGCATATCATGCCCTATTAAACTACTAAAAGAGTGAGTACACTTTTGCAAAATGGATACTGTAACAAAACAGGCACATACAATCACCTTATTCAAAGTGTAACAGAAAGACATGTTACAGCCATCTGCCTGACTAGCTACTGGTAGTTTATTTACAGCTGTATAGCAGAGCTCTGCTAAGGAAATGATATTGTGTGAAATGGCACTACTATGCAGCTCTGTGTTCTAAGTGATTGTTGACTGACCTAAACTGTCAGGTTTGTACTCTTTTTTGTCTTTTACATGGACTTTTATGATTGCCTACTACAATAAGGCTGTGTCTAGCCTACTACAATATATGTCTGTTACTTGCTTAATTCACATTCTCCAAGATACCTCAAAGAAACATTCACATTCTTCTCTTGTCTTCCAATTATGTTTTGTTGTTTTTAATTGGCAATGAATTCTTTTAAATTTCATATGAAATTAGTTTGGACTCAAGAAAGATGCTTGTTGTCTTTTTGTCCAAATGATTGTTTTCTATCCAGTAATTCATGTGGATCTTAATTGCTCATTGTTTTGGGCACAAAATTGGTTGAAGAAAAGCTGTGCACAGTTGGCAGCTTTTTTTCAGAATGGTTCATACATGTCACCTTTCTATACTTTTTTCTGTACATGTAGGATTGACTCAGCAGGGCTGGATGAGGCAAATGATAAGCAGACTTATGCACATGTCAGTAAAAAAATAACTGTAGTGCTAAACCATGCGTACCACATTCCTGTACATGAAGCAGGGCTGTCAATAATTTTTGAGGCAGGAGGGGATTTGAGTTGCTGTAGTGAAGTCAACATGCTGGTTTTATATCAAAGCAGCCAGGGATATACCTCAACTTATGAGGGGAAAATCCCCAGCCCCCAGCCCTTCATGACAGCCCTGATGTAGTCTCATTGTAGTTTAAAATGCTTTTGAAGGGTGAGATCAGATGAAAAGACACCTCTGCAGGGCTGTGCTGCAGCAGAGCCCGGTGGCCCCTAGCAACTTGCTTTTGTCTTTAGGCAACCAGGAAATATTGGCTACAGCTGTAAATAAGTTGGGCACCCTCTATCTCAAGAATTTCGAGATCATGGGCTCCCAACTACTTTTCTTAGAGTAGTCTTGCTCTGACAGCTGCCATCAGTCCACACTTGTGTCTGGTCTCACCCATACACCCAACACACGCATGAATGTGACTGACAGGTGAAATCAGAGATGAGATAGATCACCACACAGGGGACTACACACCCTCCTCTATTCGAACAGCTTTATTATTGGGAACAAGTCTCGGGAGATGGGACCTACGGTTTATTGTCCTTATCCTTTATCGTCCTGGTTTGAGTTGCTCGAAGCATGGTTAGTGCTTGTAACCCAGGTTAAATACCATGACAACCTATAGGTTTTAATACAACTTACATGTAACCAATTGTTAGCACTAACCACGCTTCGAGCAACTCGACCCAGAGGACACAGTGTAGTGTTTGACATGCACCATGAAAACTGGTCTAGATCGCAAAAGAATGATGAAGCACATCTATCTCGCCTTAAGTTTCCTTTTCTTACCCATTCACTGTCATCCCTCCTTGTGTCCCTGTATTCAATGCATTTGTCTGCAAAGGAACTGCAATGGGGAATCCTCCAGTAGTGAGGGCTTGCTGGAAGATAGAAAACAAAGAAAACAAAACAT
Organism: Galaxea fascicularis; assembly: GCA_948470475.1. Classification (NCBI taxonomy): domain Eukaryota; kingdom Metazoa; phylum Cnidaria; class Anthozoa; order Scleractinia; family Euphylliidae; genus Galaxea; species Galaxea fascicularis. The sequence goes on from OX419336.1 coordinate 32,184,490, forward strand.
TAAATATGCAATTGCAACATACATGAAGAATTATTGTATCAAGGGCCATAACTTGCAATGCCAATTCAGAGCTGTCACATTGGGCCATAACATGTACCACATGATACAGTGAGCACTATGATTGATAGCACTTTATTGTGCTTGGTATCTGGGAGAAAGGATCATAGCAAACTGTCCTACACCCATAAACACAAGGTTTTCATTAAGGGCCAGGTACTGGACAAATTTGCTGGCTGTAAGCATAGTTTTGTCCACCTGCAAAGAGCACACTAAAGTAATTTTTTTTAATGAAGAGGTTAAACTTAGGCAAACATATTCCACACCTGCCCATCCATAAAATCAAACCTAAAGCTTAGTGAAACCCCTAATAAAGCTTAATAAAGCTCAATAAAAATTACATAACATGTAGGATAATGAAGGGGGATATGAGAAGACTGGGGGAGGAGGAAAAAAAGGAGGCACAAATAAATAACTAAATGGGACACTACATTGAACAGGTTAATGTGTCAAATACCAAGTCTATTTTTCAGTTGTTTGCCGCTTTTTGTGATGTTACATGGACATTATTAAAATGGGGCGCTTGTCAACTACAAGTCCCTCTTAATTACCTGAGGAAGGTAAACCACTCCTCCACTGATTACTCCATGTGGAAACTGTATGTTTCCTGTAGCTCCCGCACCACTGATTTGCGGCATGTTGGAGGGTAATGCTGGAACTATGAGTCTTGGTTGTTGAGCTCCACTAGTAGCCTGAGTTACAGTAGGCTTTGGTGCCAACTAACAATAGGGAAGTATACATACGTACTTCACATGACAGGACACATGTAATTTAATGTACAGTAACATAATAACACACACATTGGCTGTTTAATCTTGACAAAGCCATGCTAAAATGTGTTAGGAAACGTGATCCTTTTCTCAAGAAAAAAAACAAACAAACAAACAAAATCACAAATCTGAATGAATCTTTGATATTCCAGATTGTCTCCAGCATAGTTTTATAGTTATCACTTTCAGGAAGGAAAGTTACCAGTTCAGAAGGTGGATGGTATTAGAAAGGTGTGCAAATTTTATGGAAATTTTATCCAAGGGGAAGTGGGGGGAGGGGCACAGGGAAAGGATTTGTTAGCAGTAGTTGGAGGTTGCTATGAAAATCACATCTGTCTTATAACTCTTTGAGCAATGTCTTTGGATAGAATATTTCATTTTAAAAAAAAGATACCTGCTGAGGAACTTGAGCTGGCTTCTCAGCTGGTGCAATGTTCCTGACCTGTATTGATGGTGTTGTTAACTGGACAGTCTGTCCACTAGGCATCGCCGAAACAATGTTCACTTTAGGAGCAATATGCCGAACACTAGTAGTAGGGGCTGCAGGAGCAGCTATTGTGAATTGAGGTTGTGTTCCTGATTGTATTTTTGACAAAGAAGTCGCTGCAACGCTTATGGGTACAAGTTTCTGAATCTGAAGCGGAACAGGTTGCTTGCTTGGAGAGCTTCCTGTCTTTGGTGCAATATGTTGTTTCGCTGCTGCATTAAATGGCTGGACATGAACCAAGGTACATGTAATGTTCCCTCCCGTAGCAGAGTTTGTCTGTGCACCAGTGAGAGCTGCACCAGTGCGCGATAAAGGGGTTAGCTTGATAGGACTTCCTGAGATGACTACCACTGGTGGTTTTGATTGGGCAGCTGTTGCCACTGTCCTAGTGGCGGTCATTGTTCCAGAGGCTCCTATAATTTGAATTTTACACAATTTAATATGTCTATTACCAGAAAGCGATTTGCTGTCTATCAACAAAAATGAAGCAGCAAACAGGATAAAAGGTAGCATATCTAGGCTAAACAAGGACAGGATGGGAAGCCAGGACCACTTCTCAGCTATTTTAATTAATTTTGTCCTGCCTCTTTTACACAAGGTTATACTGATGTATTCAAATAAAAAAAGTATACATGTAGTTGTTCAGTTGTTGTATCTACAAAAATTAAATCAAATCAAATCAAGATAAATCTCGCTCATTTTATTTTGAACCAACATGTAGCAGATTCTGTGGATGTGTATCTGATTTAGCATTTGTGACCATTCTGACTCTCTTTTGTGTTTATAATCAAGCAAGTTGGTTGCGTGATGTTATTACTGGGCAGAGTTGTTTGTAAACGTCACTTTTTTTTGCAGCATATTTCTGTTTTGGAATTGTGTTTTATCCACCATAATAACATAATACTCTTGTACTTTGCAGTGTTTTCACAACTTTTGAAAATAGAAGTTGCATTGAGTTAAGTAGGAGTTGCAAGGCCCTTTGGGCCTAACCACCTAGGGGGGTCTGGGGGCATGCTCCCCCAAGAAATTTTGAAATTCTAGACTCTCGGAGATGCATTTCCAGCATTTTGAGGCGCAACATGGGATGTTCAGATACCTTTTTTTTCTATTAAAATAACCCTAGCAATAAAACTGCATGTCTTTTGTTAAATAGGTACATCCTTTTTCCTTTTGGTTTTTGGCTCTGCCAGCTGCCACATCTCAGCTAGCCCACGCTGTCGCTTCACCGCCATTTTGCTCGTGTTAAAATACAGAATATGTTGTCTTAAATAGAGTACTTACTGTTGGAAACCGCTGGCTTGCAATCTGAGCCTGATTGACGTATTGACGTATGCAAACAGATTCAGACGATTCAAGCGATGTTGTGGCGAAATTCTCAACAAAATTTTCAAGTTTATTCACTCAAAAACGTTTGTGGACACTTGGCTCTTTTACGAAAACTTTATTTACTTCAGAATTTATTTACCCAAGGGAAAGTAGGCGTCGCAAATGGAAAAGTTGGCGTTGGATGCGACGGCCGACGGCTCAATTTGAAAACACTGCTTTGTAATGTTAATTTCCGTTAACGCAATTAGTTAACCACAGAATGCTGTATTTCTGTAGCTCTGCCCACCGCAATTCAAGTTTCAAGTTCAAGTTCAAGTTTCTTAAAATTGATCAACATGATACACAACAGCACTAACCCACAAATAGCTAAAGCTAATCTGGGCGGGTAGCGAGAAGGACTGATTTAAGAGTATGGGATAAGTACAGAGATACATATACCCTTTGCTACAGTGTATTTGTGAAGGGAAACAGCCTATATCTTTTTGTGTTTATTCAGGGCTGTCACTTTGATATAAAGGATTTTAAGGAATGTTTGTTGTCAAAATAATGCAGCCTATATATGCTTTAAAGTGTATATGACAGACTTTTTTTATTTGCTCGATTAAATCTGCTCTGAATGTACTGATATGTATAGCAAAGAAAAATTTTCGATAGCGATTTTCCTTCCCCGTGTTTTGATGTACCAAAAACGTCAAATTTCACTTCCGGTGGGGTACAAAACTGCGAGACCAAAAATAGGAGACTGGGAACGATTGTGACGTCATTTCAGAACTTCAAGCTTCGCGAAAAATAGATTTCTCAGTCATATTCTTATTGTGAGCTAATCAATTTGCTAAGAAATGGTACAATAGTGCGTTGTTTATAAGAAAATAAGAAAATGTTGGAGAAATCTGTTTTTCGCAAAGCTTGAAGTCCTGAAATGACGTTACAATTGTTCCCAGTCTCCTGTTTTCAGTCTCGCGGCTTTGTACCCCACCGGAAGTGAAATTCGACGCTTTTGGTACATCAAAACACGGGGAAGGAAAATCGCTATCAAAAATTGTTGTTTGCTATACTTATCAGTACATTGGGGAGATTTAATCAAGCAAATAAAAAAAAATCTGTCATATACACTTTAAACAACCATACTCACCTTGCACAACAGATACCACACTACATTGTGATTTTTGAAGTTCAGGTTTTGGTTGAAAGAAGAATATCTGAGGTTCAGGAGCTGAGGCTGTTGTGGCCGGCACAGAGGATACTGTTGCTGTACCCAAAGTTACTACAGGGGTAGTTCTGGTTGTCACATTCTGAGGTACTGTTGCTGTTACTGGAGTAATGGTTGTTGATGCTGTTGTGGTTGATGGTGGTGTGGGATATGCATCATCAATTGGTTCTTGCTTGACTGTAATTATTTTCTCCATACAAGTTGAAGTTCCCTATTTGAGGAAAATAAATAATACTCAAAATGCTCCTTTAAAAGCCAACCAATACCTGGATTTTTTACTACTACCACATCATTAAAAAAGCAAAAACCAAAACAAAAAAAAAAACAGAATTTAGTAGTAATACACAGACATAACAAATTAGTTGGAAACTTGTTGTATTGTTAAAATGAGATTTTGCAGTTTATTACCTATGATGCTCCCCAAGCGGGTAGTCAGCCTGTTACAATGGGTAGAACTACCTGATACCTGGTTATTATCAAAACCCCTGACTTAATGTTGCTGAACTGGCTTGTGAAAGTTAGTTTATGATCGATTACTACTATCAGTAGTTTCATCTTGGAGTATTGTTTAAAAAAGTGGAATCCATCATTGCAATGTCCAGTTCCTTAGTTGCCTTGGAGGAGGTTATTTTTGGACCTTTTTGAGACCATCTTTCCTTCTTTGTTTAAGGTGTTCTTGGTCTCCTTCACCGCTTTGCCGGCCGAGGGCAACTGGTGGTTGTTTGCATACACTGTAAGCTTGCCTTAAAGTACTGATAGATTACAGTGCTGATAGGACATGATTAGTATACGATAAGATGTAATTTTTTTTCTCCCTGACCCACAAAATTAAAATTTGAAGGGAATCTGTTATGTAAATGCACCTGCTAAAGGCTAGAAACAATCATGTGAAGTGTACTGACAAATTTCCAACTCTCGGCCACTGAAGCCCCAAATAGTGACCAATATCTAACATCTAACATATAATTACACCTGTGTAATAACATTACTAAAGCAAACATATAGGTTATCAGCACGATAAAAATAATTACCGATTTCAACACACTCTCCTCTATAGAAATCTTCTTTTACTCACGTATCATGGGACATCTATGGATTACAGCAAGTAGCTTTAAAAAGTCATTTCATTCTTGTTATTTTAACTGGCGAAGGCATTCCCCACAGGGATACTGACTAAAAGCATACTCAAAAAACAAATCAAATCATTCTGCCTAATATTAAAACATGTCACATAAACTAAAAGATTTTGTTTGTTCATGGTTTTATTGCTTGGTCACAAATAAGAAAACTAACGAAAAATCAAAGAAAGCAAAGTTGGAAAATAAACATATTTGATAAAAAAGCGATTTGCTTCCGAAAAACCTCTACAACATGTAAGTCTGTTAGAGCTGCAAAATACCTTGAAAGTAATATTACAGAACGCAAGTTTGACTTTACAGCTATTCATGATCAGACAGGAAAACGATCGCTAAAGTTGCGATTGTTTACATACAAAATTTCGCTAAAGGAGAGAGCGTTCTAACAAGATGGTATGCATGTATATTAAGCCAGAGGTCACGTAACTTGTGTTAATTGTATTACACTTTCGCATTTTTATACTGCAACGCTGGAATGCAAAACTTTAAGTCAATGCATAACCTCAATTTCGCCGGATTACGAGAAAAGAATATGCAAGACTTGCTATCACTATTGTTTTAACACTTGCAGACTGATATAAGTCTTATTCTTACAATTAAGTGTTTCATGACCAGAATATAATATCTATCATTTTGAATCAAAATCGGCCAGTCAGAAGTTTAACGCTACTCTGAAAAATGTTTTTGTTGATGCCACGAAAAAAACTGGGATCGGTAATTTTACAAACAACAGCAGACATCTAAGAACTTGTATACGTAGGCAGAGTGCGCCAAGCGAAAATTTTCCGTCGACGCGTAAAATAGAAGTAATGTACACGCAATTTCTCCAGGTTAATAATGCTTACGTTTACTCGTATTAAAATAAGGATAGCAATCCGATCACTGCTAAGAGTTATGGGCATAACAGGTTGCCGGACAAATGCAACACGAACTCAGTGACGACAAAAGGCCAAGGGGAACGATCGAATGGGCTACACCAAGTTTACGACTTGCGATTTTTTTTCTGGTCACTTGACACCTTGAGTTTTACAAGAAAAACGGACTGGGTCAAATCAAATACAAGTCTTGAGGCCAGAAATATCGAGCAAAAGAAACGTAATACAATAATCGCGAAGGGAGACGTAACACATTCATATAAGCCCGATCACTAGGCGAAACAGTACGTTTTTCCTCGCGATCGTCAGTCCGAGGACACACAGTACACGTAAAGAACTTCTGGTTACCTGCAAGATACATCGATCTTAAACAGCGTCTAAAACAAGTGTCCCTTGCGTGGAAAAATCCCATAAAAACTGTGTAGTTAGTACAGTCAATTTACTCCACTTTGCGGACATCTTGTTGTTCAAAATCACGCGCTTTTGCCAGCTAAAGAAAATCATCCCACAATGCATCAGTGAAGAACTTGCGTTGATTGGACAAACGAACAATAGTAGTAGATGTTGTGTCTTGTGATTGGTCTAATTTGTGCGATGGAATTTTGATGACCATTCGAGGGTCGAGGGATGGACATGTTTTTGGAGAGATCTTGCGGCCTGGAAGTAGAGGGGATTTGAAGGTAAGGCGCTTTGTTCACTTGATTTCATTTCCCCGCAGTGTATTAGAATGTTTTGGATCCGACAGTATGAGTGCCTTGTTTGCAAGTAGCCAGTCATACATGAAATTCCAAAAATTATGAGTGAAGATAGTCAATCAGCTCATTTAAGGCTTTTGCCATGTTTACACCTTCATCCATTGCATTTGTTGCTGAGGTTAATCCCACCATGAAAGCAGCACGATTTAGAGAGGGCGTTGCTAGTTTGATCAGAGCAGACAAGCTTGGAAGGGGTGTCAAGAATGTGTCTAGGTAAGCTGAAAGCCACTCATTGGGCACTAAGGCCACTTGGTAGTAGGCATTACTCCTTAAATCTGCTAAATAAAGTTTGAGCCAGAGCATTAGCAGCCATGGACAGCTGTTTCGGCCTTGTTAGTCCTTATCAGCATGGCATAGCTAATACCTAGGCTTGAGTACCCACATGAATAAAACAAGCAATGAAAGTGTAAGGCTTGTGGGAGGTGGCTTGGAGTGACAAGAATACCTTACAAATTAAAGTGTTTTGGTGAGCTGAAAGCCACTCATTGGGTACTAACGCCACATGGTAGCGGGCATTGCCCCTTAAATTTACCAAATAAGTTTGAGCCTGAGCATTAGCAGCCATGGACAGCTGTTTTGGCCTTGTTAGGCCTCGTCAGCATGGCATAGTTAATACCCCGACTCAAGTACCTACAGGAATAAAACAAGCAATGAAAGTGTAAGGCTTGTGGGATGTGGCTTGGAGTGACAAGAATACCTCACAAATTAATGTGTCTAGGTAAGCTGAAAGCCACTCATTGGGCCTTATAAGGCCACGTGGTAGCAGGCATTACCCCTCAAATCTATCAAATAAAGTTTGAACTATGCCATCCTGATGAGGCCTGACAAGGAAGAAACAGCTGTCCATGGCTGCTAATGCCCAGGCTCAAACTTTATTTGGTAGATTTAAGGGGTAATGCCTGCTACCATGTGCAGGGCTGAGACAGGAAGGTTCCCAATGAGAATTGAAGCCCAATGTACGAACATTAAGTTCTGGTTAACCTTAACCAAAAACGAAAACAAATTATCCCAAATAGCAAACAATGATGTTAGATGGAATGAAAATAAGGCTTTCTGGAGCAAAAATTTCAAAACTGGATGAAAGCACACTATGCAGACATAGGAATTGTAAACATGATCAGTCAATGACTTAAGGGTATCAAACTACAAAGATGGCTAAGTGAAATGAATAACGACACCAGAAAAGATGCTAACCAAAGCAACAAAATGAGAACCTACCGGTTATTCAAAACGATAGACAATTACAAATGTGAAGACTTCCTACATCAGGTTACCAATATACGACACAGAATAGCTCTAACAAAACTGCCACTTAGCAACCACAAATTAGCCACATAGACAGAATGTTGTTCGAGACTGTTCAAGAAACCTGCACAAAGAATTTGCCCAATTTGTAAAATAGAAATGGAGGACGAATAGCATTTTCTAAATACATGCCCTGCTTACCAGGAAAAAAGATGTTCGTTACTAGATTATCTGGAAAAAGAATATAAAACAAAAATAAGGAGAATGTCACCTAACAAAATACTCATGTTTCTAATAAACCCCCCTAGCGGAAATGCTAAAATACAAAAACTAATAGCAAAACATATATTTGAATGCTTTGAAAAAAGGAAAGGGCAAAATGGACTTAATCAATTAATAACGTATTAGCCATAGATATTTTTGTTGTCTGTAATTTTTAGTTATTTAGAAATCGTAGTTGATATACTATTTATTGTATAAGACTCCAAATAAAAACATGTCTGTCTGTGTGTCCATATAGTCTATGGCTGTCGTGTTTCCAGATATCTGAAAAAACCTTCATTTTAATAATTGTTCCTCTGGGGTTAATTTGTGACTGTTCTTGGGAATTATGCACCTGTTAATGTTAAGCTGCAGAGGAGGGGGGGGGGGCATAGGCGGGAGATTTGACCTTACTTTTTCTGTTCAAAAGCCCAACCCCAGGGATGTTATTATTGTTCAAAAGAGTACAAACTTCCTACTAACGGTTAAAGTCAAATGTCCCTACCCACAGGCGGCAATGACCAAAAGCCCCTGCCACAGGCAGACTTCTTACATCAAATAACCCGCCTATGTCCAGCCTCCCAACCCCGGTAGCGTGCTCACTACCATGCAACCTACTTACCAAACAATGAAAATGTGAAGCTTGTATTCTTGTCACCCGAAGCCACATCCCACAAGCTTCACATTTTCATCACTTGTTTTATTTGTGTGGGTTCTTGAACCTGGGTATTAGCCAGGGCATGCTGATGAGGCCTAATAAGGCTGAAACAGCTGTCCATGGCTGCTAATGCTCAGGCTCGAACTTATTTGGTAAATTTAAGGGGTGATGCACGCTACCATGTGGCCTTAGTGCCCAATGAGTGGCTTTCAGCTTACCTGAATACATTCATTTGTGTGGTATTCTTGGTACTCACCAAACAGCTTGCAGCCAGGAGGTTGTACTGCAGCATCAACCACTAACTTATTAACCTCATTTCACAACTCATACATGCAGTTGTGCAGTTCCAACGCTGCTGCCTAAGAAAATTTTAAAGGGGCCCTCAGAGCTAAACACTGAAAACTTACAGTAGGAGCCCAACATATGAAGTGAAAGGTGTTGCCATAAGAAATTACATGTAAGGTGCCCAGCGCAGAGCTATTCTTTGGGTACCCCAGGCTACCGGGCTCCTGTTAGGCAACAGCCTTAAGTTCCAGAAAATAGCTATATCTCTCCCACAAACGTTCAATGGAAATCCTAAGGGGGTGGGAGTGGCAAAAGTTTTTAAAGAAACACATGGAGCTGAAATGGAAATTCCAGGGGGTGGGGGTGCAAACCAAAAACCTTCTGTGGGGGAGATACAGTGTATGCATATTTTCTGGAACCACATGTTGACAAATACAAAGATGGCTCTCAAAATGATTAAAATGCCTTGTTTCATCAGCAACAACACCAAAAGCAATATAAAAGTAATTTAAGTATCATAAGCCCTCTGTTGAAGTTGGTGCTTGTTAGTGAGTAGTGGCCTGTGAGAAGATGCCTGTACTAGCCTGAGTATCAGGTGTTTCTAGGGTGGGGAAGGCAAGAAGAGCGAGAAAGCGAAGGAAGAAACGCCTGACACAAGCAGCTTCTCAGAAGCCTTCCACCCCCAAACAGCATGTGTTATAATTAGCCAATCAAAATCACTTCCGGTAACTGTCATGTGTCATGAGAGTAAACTTCAATATGGTGTCTGTAACCAATGCGTTGGAAGCTTGACTTCCGGTTGACTCACGTGACTTGACTTGTCTTTTGACCAATTAGCGTAACATCCTGAATCTGGATGTTGGACACAAGCGAATCAATGGTTTTGTGTCAGGCCCTTCTCTTCTTCCTTCCCCTCGTCCCCGCTTCCCCGATAGGGCCTGATACTTAGGCTATGCCTGTACATGCTGGGTTATGGTGACCTTGGTGTTAAGGCAAGATGTATGATACAAAAATGTTTTTGAGAAATGCTTCAATGTGTGCTATGGCTAGAATCACAGGGTGGTCAGTGTGTTTTTCTTCCTTATAATCACATCTTTACCAAGATGGATATCTAAAGGAAAAGCATGAATTGAAAACAGTTGGTGTACATTATGATATATGTAACTGCTTTTTTGCTGATTATGTAATTTGCCATGACTGTAATTGCCCCCTGATAATTAATGAGATGAAAAATAGAGAAGTAAGTGCTTATTAATTTTAGTTTTGTAGCCTTTCCTTAAAAATATATATTTTTTAATTATTCAGTTTTCTCTCTTCAGCTGTTCTATGAAATGGCTCTACAAGTTAATGCTTTCAGGATAACAAAAATATTTATTACTTTATTTTGTTTTTTTCTACATAGGGTTAATAATAAAATTCCTTCCACCTTATCTACCAGGAAATTGTGAAAGTACCAACATTTTCACGTTGAACTGTTTCTTCTTTATGAAATGGCGTTTCTCATCACTAGTTATCATTTTCAGTGTTAACGCGAGCACAGCATATGAGGATCTCTAGATGGCATAGAAGGATGGCATGGATACTTGGTGCTGGTGGGATAGCTGCTATTGCAGGCTTTTTTGCTGCTAACTGGGATTGGTACAAGAACAGTGCAAGACCGGATTTAGCTTACTTAAGTGCCATTAAACTCAAAATGTTGGATGGATCTGGAAAAGACCTAATGGCTTCTGAACTGTGGAGGAAATCTGGAGCAGTGATTATGGTGGTCAGAAGACCAGGATGATCCCTGTGTAGAGAGGTAATTAAGTGGTCCCCAGGCCTGTCACTATTATTATAATTTATAAAAATTAATGTCATTTTATTTGATAATCTCTCCTCCTTGAGGACAAAGATGCAGCTTCATTCAATAGGTGTTAACATATGTTATGTTCTTCAGGCAGAGATTAGGATGAGGTGTTATTGATGTGGTTACATTTTAAAAATACCTTCAAAGCCCTGTTTGATTTTGCCATTAACTCACTAAGATCGATTCCTGTCCTTTTTTCTGTTCAATCCTTGCAAACCATAAAAACGCTGTGTACATACTTTGCCTAACCAAGATGTATAATAAATTGATCTGGTTCATACATGTATCTGGTTCTCTTCCCATGCATGTGGTCAAATACCAGGGGTTTGCTTTGGTGAGGAAGGGGGGGTTGGCAGGAAGGGGGGAATTGGTTGATCACCATATTAACCAGATTGTGAGATTGGGCATCTGACAAATGTTAAGGTAAATGATGGGGATCAAAAAGCATTATTACATTAGGGTTTGCATACCAAGACTTGCTGAAAATCCCTCATGCCAGGAGAATTGCATAACTAGTCAGAAAAATTTAATTTTGAGCACCTAGTGTTCAGAAGAGCATTTCAAAGCTTTGATTGCTTCAGTATGCAATTCACCTTCAGTTGGTAATGATATTATTAATACAAGTTGCAAGCCAGCATTTGGGTCTTTGGGTTGCTGCCTTCAGCCAGATTAGGGGATTTTTCATTGAAGAAATAGATTGCGATCAACCGCCACGGTAGCATAGTGAGTGAACTTCCATTCACTCAAACATGATTCGAAATTAATGTTGTATGCAGTGGAACCTCGATTTAATGAACCTCTATAATAGTGAGGTCCAGGGAATAATAAACAATTTTCTTCTTCAGCCTGGCGAAACTCATAGTAAAATGTATGAAACAGATTCTTGGTACTAAAACATTGATATGAAGAACCAGTTTCCCCAGTATTTTGGTACTTCATTAAATCAATTCCATTGACTGCATTTTATGAGAGGAGATGGTTTCGGAGTGGGGGGCTAAAATGTTTTATTATTATTATTATTATTATTATTATTGAGGAGAATGGGAGAGTGAAAACTTATCTGGGTGAGTGCATTTTCAAGGTCATTCACCCAGATGGTGAGTGCTCCAAAATTGTAGTTTTCATCCCTGCAATATAATAACTGCATCAGTTCCCACTGTAAAGGGTGTAAAGATTTGTTATGTGTTTTGATTAGTGTGTCAGAGTTTCATATTTTTTACCACTTGTCTTAATAATTATTTGTGATTATCTTTTTTTCAGGAGGCTTTAGAGCTCTCCTCTCTAAAACCTGAACTGGACCAGAAGGGTGTAAACCTTGTGGGTGTGGTTCATGAAGAAAAGGGAGCAAAACAATTTCAACCATTTCTGAATTCCACACTTTACCTGGATGAACAGGTACCCTGTAGCACCAGTCTGTTAATAAGTAAAAGGGCAGTATGAAGTACATAGGATTGAGTGATTGGAAATAAAAATGCAGTTTAACAAGAAATAAATCTTGAATGCTGCTTATGTTAACTGCACATCTTGCTTACGGTGTCTCTCCTTTGGCCTTCTCAGACTTGTGGGAACATCTTTATGCACTTTTACTTTGAATGGTCAAGTAGCTGGCCTTCAGCAGTTGTTTGTATTTTGTTCTTGAACGCATGGGAAAAGAGAGACCCTGAGAACAAGATTGATTGATGATCAGTGTGACAGCTGCCTGTTTTCCATTTTGCATAGGTCTTATAGCTGGGTTGCCAGGAATTTGGAAGCCATGGGTGCACTATCTCCATCTTCAGCTACTGACAATAATGGAACCTAGACATCACAGGCACCCAACATTCAAAATAATATGAACTAAGTAGCTCTCTTTGGTCGTGTCAGTAACTGTAGCGTATAACATGCAAATTGTTAATATAACATTGTGGTAGTCACACAAATCCTTTTACCTCTCTCAGAGAAAATTTTATGGTCCTGAGCAGAGGTGGATGTCTGTAAGTGGTGAGTTTCAATCTTTTATTAATTTTATTGTAGTTTATTTGTATATTATTTAGCGCCAGTCAATAGGAAAAGGGCAAGAACCAAGGCACAACCGGTTCGTGTAAGGCTTTTAATCAACTCGAACAAAACAAATAGCTGAGTTATAGATCCAATATGGCAGACACAGGCAAAAACAACAACGAGGGCGCATGCCGAGTGGTAGTACCGCTGACCGGTACTGGTGTAGTTTAATGTGCTCTAATACGCTCAATGAGTAGTTTAAAGAGAGACGTCCATGTCACAATTAAATTTGAAAGTGATTGTGCCATTGCCATTGCATTTTTCATTGCAAGTTTAGTGCCTGTAAAGAATGCAATTTGCATTTGAGTGGTCTTGTGTCATATGAAAGTGCCTACATTACAGGGGCACCCAACGGGCCAAAAGCTGTAGAAAGGCATTTTAAGTACCTTATGTTGTTTGATGTCTGTTTAAAGTGATGTTTCCATATTTAGCTAGACGAATTTGATCTGTTCGGATTCCTTAGTTGAAATTTAATTTTGCCCGAACATTTTAAGGAATAAAATCTTCCTTTGAGAGAGTGAACTTTCCACGGAACTATTTGCTTTCCGAAAATGCTAGCTGACGTTTTTGACTGCCGAAAACAGCAAATAATTATGTCCCTTCCGAAGACGTCAGAGGCTGTTACCAGTATTTCTCCATTGTTAATCTTTTAGGCTACGTTTGATTTACGAAAATCCGAGTGCTCTCTGTGATTGACACCAAAATCCTAAGGCGAACTACCCTCCACTGAACAGATATCTACCGAAATTTGTCGTTGGGACAACAAAGAGTGAAAGGACATGTACAGCTGTAAGCTATTATTTGAAACCACGATGAATAACCTCTTTTACTTGGCCAGACATGAGGATGCAAAAACATAGAAACCACTGCCTTTGTTTATGTGTTTTTGTCAGGCTTTTTACGTCTAAGTGTGTGGAAGTCATTCTTCCGAGCCAAAGGCAAAGGAGTAGACGGCAACTTTGTTGGAGAAGGACGGCTCTTGGGCGGAGTCTTCGTAGTTGGACCAGGAGAACAAGGAATCCTGCTTGATCACAAAGAGAAAGAATTTGGTGATAAAGTTGACCTTCAGGAAGTAAAAAATGCTGTTTTTAAAATGAAATCGAGTATTGGCAAGTCCCAGTTGTAATGAAATATCACTCTGATGTATCAAGAACTCTGACTAATGATTTTTGTTTTTGCATTTTGTCATTCAATTCCAGTAAAAAATCCGAGAAGTGATTGCTTGTGGCACTATAATTCATTATCTTGTGTTCAACTCATGGTTGTTGAAATGTGAAGTGGCTATTGGTAGAAGTTAAGCGTGATAGTAACTTTAACGTGGGTGAAAAGACCACTTGAATTCTACACGAAAAGTAGCAGTGACGCCCGTTGTTTGGTGCAATGTGAATTTGATCGAACTTTTGTCAGTCTTGTAGATGTACAAACATGTGCACTATTCTTTCTTACTTATGACAGCACAGATATAAATAAGTTTCCTTATAATCTTTGCTCGATGTAATGCATTTATAGTATGCAAGTTGTGTGGTGGACACATGTAATGTACTGAAAGGCCAATACAATTGTCCAGTAAAATTGTACAGCAAATGAGAAAAATTATATAATCTTGCAAATTAAAATGTTGAACATTATTTTGTGACGTACTTTGTTATGTGTGAAAAATGTCATGGGACGTTTTTCAGTTCAGTGACATTTAAGAAAAAAATACGAAACATCCAAACGTTTCTGATCATAAAGCGAGTAATTTAGGTGTTTTCCACCTGCCTTTAGAATAACACCTTTCAAATGAGTGTTGGAATGTAAGGGGGTCAATTTCCTCTATTTTCTAAGCTTACGTAAGTTGGCCAAATGTTATTGGTTGCAACTCGTATAATTGTGTAATAAGCCTGTCAGTAAGAACTTTGAGTTCTGCCTGCAATGAAATCAGTGAAGATCTCCAATAAAGGCCATGTTCCTAAACCTGGTCGGGTTCACCACTTGGTAAAAGATTCCGGAAGGTAACAAGGGAACTCTCGTTCAGCCACAGAACTATCCCCCCTCCCTTCCCCTCACAGGAAGAGTCGGGCGAAAACAGTGAAATTTTGAGATGCACTTGAGAAACAATAGACAACGACATACAGTCGAATTTGTCCAGTGCCACTGAACTATCTCCACCGTAGCTCGCCACTGTCGGGTTAAATCCCCCAGCCTAGCCTGCAAACAGGCTCACCATTTGGGTATTCCGAGAGATGGTCGCGTCGACTTGCTGTTGAATGGCGCGCGGTCAATCCTTTAGCTTTTGACCGCGCGCCATAACAAAGCAAATATCGGAATAACCCATACAGAGAGCCTGTTTGCAGGCTACCCCCTGCCCAGCCCAGTATGTACAGCCTACCCAAAGAGCACATCTTGTCGATCGTGGTTTGTTGACGTAAAACTGCACATTTGATGTCAAAACTCCCTTGTAGGTCACCTAGCTGTCAATCCATGAACAGATATGCGTGTAAAGGACTTTCCATGTTCTCTAAAACAGCAGAGCCCGAGGAGCAGTTTTTAAAGTGCGGGGGCCAAGCCCGCCTCTTCAATTGAGAGGAGCGGGCTAGATCTCTAACAATGGTTAACATGCGTCTAAGTAAGTTTTCATTTTTGGAAATATCATTTTTGGAAATCTTTTTTTTTTTCCACAAAAAGTATGGAGGCCTTCCTCCCCCCACCCCCCCTAATTAATGTGGCCGTTCAAGTTCAAGTTCAAGTTCAAGTTCAAGTTTATTAAAGACTTAAAAAACATACAGAGAAAAAAGATACGCACTGCTCACCGTTCAGATCCGTCCTTGCATTGGGAGTAAGACAGCATCCCATTTTACTGAACTGACGATTTTCAGCTGCACAACAATTCCAGTACGTCCTATGAGTTCAGCCTCGGGCATTCTGTGGTCATTCACTAAATGTGTTTTGTCGTAGTCTAGCTGGAAAGCTTCATTGTCACATGTTGAAACCATTATTGTATTTTATTATATGGCTAGTATTTGTATACGATAGAACGCGCGCTCTGATTGGCTAAGCGAAGCGAAGCGCTAGGGCATTATTCTCCCGTAATGCCCACGGCCCGATTACGGATGATGCAAATTAGGAACAAAAACAACAAAAAGTCATCCAAAGGCCACATTTGTTTTATTTACATTGAAAATTGGTGCCTCTAGAGCAAAAAACTAAAAACACAACCAGGAAAACTGTTAGTGAAACGTTTGACCTGAGTTTGAAAAAAATTAATGAATAAATTTCTGTGAAAGGATGACTTGTGCTCAAACTATTTTTTTCCCCTTAGAACCGTTATTTTAGCCATATAATAAACAACTTAATAACCTCGACCGTTCGGTCTTTACGGGAAAATCTCAAACCTCGGCCTAGCTGTATTGACCTCGCTATCGCTCGGTCAATACGGCTAGGCCTCAGTTTGAGATTTTCCCGTAACGACCTCACTCTCGGTTATTAAGTAGTTATTAAATTAACAAGTTGAAACTGTAACAGACCAGAGTGGAAATCGTGGCACTGAAATATGAGGAACTGGGACCGCCTTCTGCTAATTCGAGGAGCTCTGGTACCCAGTCGTGAATCCAAGATGGCGGTTCTGGTGCTCGACAATGGCGCCAGCACAGCCAAGCTCGGTTTTAATACAACAGACAGCCCAAGGTAAGATAAATATACCATAACTGATTTCTTTGTTATTTATTAAACGCTTTATTGTCTTTTTATCTTGCTTAGGCTCATCCCGAACTGTATTTTCAAGGCTAAGAGTGAACGCAGAAAGCTTTTTGTTGGTGATCAGATCGAAGAATGTAAAGACTATTCGGGTCTGTTTTACGTGATGCCTTTTCAAAAGGGCTTCTTAGTCAACTGGGATGTAGAGAAGCAGATCTGGGATTACATGTTTGGCAAAGACGTCATGAAGGTAAAAACGCAGCGTAAGAAATGTTCAAATAGTAACACCCGTGCACCAGACGTCTGCGGAGCTCGAGTACGTACAGTACATGAATAAAGGGGGTAGTTTCTAAAGAAACTGTGGTGCTGCGTCGGTGGGGAAGTAGTACACAAAGATTTTGGTATTATCAACAGAGTTGATAAATGTAAATTGACCACCGTACAGGGATTCTAAAAGCTGACGTTTCGAGCGCTAGCCCTTCGTCAGAGCAAATCCAAAATGCTCTGACGAAGGGCTAGCGCTCGAAACATCTGCTTTTAGAATCCCTGTACGGTGGTCAATTTACATTTATCAACTCTGTTGATAATACCAAAATCTTTACGTACAGTACAGCAGAACCAGAAGCATATACCTGCAGCAGAACCAGAATTTATATGCTTCTGGCAGAACTTGACGAGATCCTGGGCGTACAGAGCCCTGTTTACTAGTTAGTCGCATGTACCACGGGTAATACGATGCATACACTGAATAACAATGGCGTCCATTGTAGTATGCCTCGTTCTTCAAAAGTCTCCGACATATGTAAATGATCGATGTGGATGGGTATTCTTTAATTGCTCCGACATTCAAGTTTATTGTACTTTTAATAAAATTCGATTGCTGTAACTTTGAAAAGATGCACGTTAACACTGCAACTTTCTGTGAACTTTTAATATTCAGTAAAGCTGATTGTCAGTGTTACAGAAAACCTGATCTTCTGGCAATGTCCTAGATGCTGTCATTGTTTTTATCATTAAAATACATCAAGGAACTGAGCCCTTTAGGAATTGTGACTGAAAATGGAATATATCAACAATCGATGGCAATCAATGCCAAATAGGCCATTTGATAATCGATGAAAATCAGTGCCAATCGACAATCACACCAACCTGGATGATCGATTGTTCATTGATTATAAATACCAACCGATTAAATAGCATTGAGTGCCATTGACTGCCATTGATTGTCATCAGTCATCGATTTCATCGATTACTTATACCCTGATCATCACAGTGGTCAAAATAGACCTGTTTTATGAATTTGTATGAGGCAGTCTCCTGCTCAAGTGCTATTGGCAGAATTCATGGTAGAGGCGAGAAACCCATCCAAGATGGAAATCGTCTCTTTGACAGGTTTGTTGGTCAAAGTTACAGTGTTTTTGGTTAAAACCATTAATTTGTGTCCAACTTATACCTCCAGTTTAACTGTGTCATATTTGACTTTGTTTAAGGTTGACTTTTCTGAAACTACCATTCTTGTGACTGAGCCACACTTCAACTTCAGTTCAATCAAAGTATGTGTGATGTTTTTACACAGCTAACAACCTTCTGTACACTGTATGAGTATCTGGTCTGTGTTGCGTGTGAATGAAGGCGGGATCCTAAAGGCCCTAGCAAACGGCTTCAACATTTGCTTCAACACCCTTTCGATTTTGTTGAATGGCAATGTTGAAAGCGTTTGCCACCCCCTTTCCAACTTGTTGAAACGTGTTGAAACGATGTTGACTCTACATTAAAAGAGTTTAAAAGCCTTTAAACTTTGCTTCAACATGCGTTCAACATTTCTTTTGTTCTCTGGAATGTTTGGAATGTTAAAACGGAGTTGAAGTCATTTGCCCCGCTCTTTCAACATTGTTGAGCAAGCGCTGGGGCCTGAAACTAATTTCCAGGCCACTCACTAAGTTTTGTTGAATGAAATGTTGAAACCGTTTGCTCATCCCACTGTTCAACATCATTCAACAACCTTCCAACAGCGTTCAAAAAAATTGAATGTATGTTGAAGCAAATGTTGAAGCCATTTGCTAGGGCCTTAAGCAATTCAGGTGACACAGGGAGGTAACCATGGCAACCCTGTGAGTGGGAACCACTCAAGTGAGCAGCCGCCAACCAGCACCGTCACACTGAAATAAATTCAGTGGAATACTTACCATTTACCATACTTACCAACCTTGACCTCTAAAGGGTGGGAGGGAATGGGACCAGAATCTGCAAAACATTCGCTCAAAGAACTAAGCAAAGGCTGAATTAATCTGCAAAGATTTGCTATGGCTGCATGAATCAGCAAATATTGGCAAGCGATGATCCACTTTGTTTGCTTGAAGCTAAGCATATGTAATCCGTCCCTGCAAATTCCATGGGTGGCCACCTGCTGATTACTAGCACAAATGAGCAAGACTGCTTGAGTTTAACTTTGCCTAAATTGCATTCAGCCACATTTAAAAATGATATCAAGCAAAATCGTCTTGCGTGATCCTGTCCTTAATTCTCATAACCACTTTGTTTTATGAAGTGTTCATAATTATTACAAGGAGAAATTTGATGTTGATCACTCTATAATAACAGATGAACTAAAAATGTGCTTCTCTAGAACAAATTACTATCATATAGGGTTGTTCTCTAGGATGCTATGGATGAAATTCTGTTTGAGGAATACAATTTCAAAGCCATCTGCCGTTCAACAGGTAATGTACATTTTGTTATGTTGTCATGCTTATTTCTAGTTCCTTGTGCTAACATTTCATGTTGCTGAAATAGTGTGGTGTCTTTTAATGTAAAATACCAGTACAGTATGTCTACATATTCCATTTCTGATTTTGTATTCCAAGCTGCTCAATTGAGTGCCTATAAATGCCACAATGATGAGTCAGAGAAGCATCTCATGTGCCTGGTTGTAGACTCAGGATATTCCTTCACGCACATTGTACCAGTTTTCAATGGCAAAGTATTAAAAAAGGGTGTAAAAAGGTAAGAGAAATCTGCATACCTTGTTATTTGATCAGTTTACTTTCTAACCTATTTAAAGTTTTTAACCCTGAGAGTGATCAGCATGAAACTTCTCCTTGTAAAATATCAGCAGTTTATAAAACAGAGTGGTCACAAAAAATTAAGAGCAGGATCATGCAAGGTGAATTTGCTTCGGCAGGGTTGTTATTAGAAACTGGAACCTGTCGAGCAAGTTGAATTCTGAGTGGCCTACATTTGTAATGATTTAATGTAAACATGGGCGTGATGTATGCCATAGAATGTGGAGAAGCAACTTTGATGTTTTTCGGAAATATAGTTAAGATTATTAGTTTCATTGCCACAATGTTGTGATGGAGCCCAATGATCTGATCTGATATAATCCACATGCACTGTAAGCTGGTACCACAGCTTATTGCTGCCTGGAAAGATGCAAGACCTTGCTGAAAAATGCTTAAAAGTGTTTGTGCACTGTTCATGCATTTGCTAATGGCCACACTCTGATCACCTTATCTTTGAAGTATGCAGGAGAATCCAGTTATTGGCAGTGGCATAGTCAATATGCTGTTTCTTTTTTTTTTTTTATCGAAGCAGCAGCAGACCTAACTCAGAATTTCTGTGGAAAATCGCTGGCTCCCAGCCATTGGTGACAGCCCTCCTGAAGATGCTTCGGGGCAAAATCATAGTTATTTCATCAAGCCTCTCTCTATTTTTTTCACTTTTATTCTTATTTATCCCCCAGGATTAATGTTGGTGGTAAACTGTTGACGAATCATTTAAAGGAAATCATATCGTACAGGTGGAAAACAGTTTGGTGTGGTCTATTTTATTTAATGTTATTAATATGACAAAAAAAATTTTCTGATATAGCTGACTTGTACAGTATATGTAAAATGCAGATATTTTGTGAATTTAGTAACAGTTTACAACAGAGTTAGCATATTCTTTGTTGAGTTGCCCCATTTAATAATTTCCTCTATTTTAAATACTGTTAGGGAAAGATTTTTATTAGTTATACTCTTTTTAGTACTCTTCTGACAGTGGAAGAATTCAGACCTTTTTACTCTATAGGTAATAATTATGTGATGTTTTTTGTCAACCAACTTCTAGGCAGTTGCACGTCTTAGATGAAACTTATGTGATGAATCAGGTAGGAGGGTTAAATAGAAATATTATTACAGAATGTTTTTCCTTTGAAGTATGAAGTTCAGCAGTTTTAGAGCATTTCTTTAGGATATTACATGGTTCACAGTGACCTTCAGTGGCTTTAATATCAATTTTTGCAGGTCAAAGAGGACACCTGTTACGTGACAGATGACTTCTACAGAGACATGACTTTTGCTAAGTATGTGCAGTAATGATTGAGCTTAACCTTGAAAATACATAGAATCTAGAATAAGCTTGCTACACTCAGGGGTTCAATTTGAAGTCAGATGTCAGACCTAACATCTGGTTGTTTGACATAAAAAGTCGGGTAGTAGCATACAAAATAGTTATTTTCTGAAGTATGCCATCCACTTGTTTAACCTGTCAGCCCTAACATCAACATGTATATTCTCTTAACTGGTCTTCTCACATATTTCTTATACTGGTACTAGTTCAGAGAATTTGGTTTAAATATCATTGAAACATTAATTTCATGTTTGATGACCATTAATTTTCTTCATTGTCCTAACCTGTGTGTTAGTTGAAATGGTGATACTTGGGTCTCATGTTTCACTTACACTCAAGGTTGAGAGGTGCTAAAAACACAGTGGTGCGGGACTACGTATTACCTGACTATACACATATAAAGAGAGGCTATGTTAAGGTGAGTAGAGTCAGTTCTAAATTCCAAAGTTTGACAGGTGACATTGCTGCAAAGTACTGCTTTGCACCAGTATATTTAGGATTAATAAAATATTAAAATATATGTAGAGCATGTGGTTTGTAGCTCAACTTGGTCTTGGAGTGGGTATTCTCTTGTCTGCCGCATTAATCCACAGCAAAGATCGGAAAAAATTGTTGTAGATGACAACTGCCCAGAGGGCCTCTCTTGGTACAGTGTATTTTAAACCACTCTAAAAAATTACTTTGGCCATATATCATTCTGGCTTCAATCCATATTTTAGATGGCTCATTCACCAACTTTATGTTTGAGGTTTAGAAAAGTATTGTATGTACATTGTTGGTGTACATATGAGTTTACCAAACATCCATTAGCATTTGACAGACTTATGCCACAATCTCGTTTTTACCTTTTCACATCGGCCATAATTTTCTTCATCAACTAATAATTATTGTTATATGCACATTTTACAAAAGTCCAATTAAGATTGTGAGTTTCAACTCAGTATATTGTATTTAAAGGTTTTATGACATTGTGCATGTTAAGTGATTTATGGTGCACCCTATGCATTTATTGATTGATTTGCATCTGACACCGGGGTGGTAACTTACTTTTGAATAGTACTGTATAATTATCTTAGTGAAGCCTGACGAAAAGCAAATTTACATATTAGAAATAAATGGCATAATTTCTATGTTGGGTTTTAGAATCCCTGTATGGTGATCAATTTACTTTTTTATCAACTCCATTGATAAAACGTACATACTGTATACACTAGTCATCCTGTGAGTCAATAGATAACATGTCATAATGGGAAAAATCCTGTTAGTGGAATATCTTACTAGTTTGTTCTCAACATGCAACTTTATTGACCACCAAAAACGGGGCTACATACACCTGTACATGTCAAAGGAGCAACTACATTTTGTTAATGGTGTTATTACTGCGTGATGCAGTCGTAGTCTATACCCACATTTCACCCGTGCTCGCCACAAGAGTCTCCAGTAGCTCAGTGGTTAGAGCATCCGTACTAGATCTCGGAGGGTCGTGGGTTCAAATCCCATCTGGGGCTCGGATTTTTTCTGAGTTCCCATAAGATGCAAAATATCTTTCATTTCATGAAGTTATTATTATTATTATTTGTATTTTCAGTCAGCAACAGAAATGTTACTTGGATCTAAAAAGGAAAATGAACAGGTTTGTTTATATAACGTGCCTTATGTGTAAAACAAAGAGCAAACAAACCACATGTATTTAATTCTCTCCAAACATTCAGTCAAAACTGTATTAGAGGAGGGACAAAGAACAAAACAGAGAGAAGAATCATCTGTGTCGGAAGAAAAACGTTCGACCCTTTTGGCCCTATGACCCTCTGACCTCTTCTCTCATTGGAATCTGCCAAACTTCTTGGTAGAAAGCAAACGTCATACCCTCTTTCTGCTCTTTAGACCTGTAATGATGGAAGGATGATTACCTAATTTCCCACCCTGAGGAAATCCTGCTCCATGTCTCTGCGTTTCGATCCTCCTCTTTCCCTCTGGCTCCCTTACTGAGGGTCTTTACTCTAATTTTTGTTACGTTATGTTGGAATGAATTGATACCAAACTTGCAATTGAGTGATGTACATGTAGTGCTAAGCGTGCAATGTACAAGGTATTGGTTGACTTGGTGAGCGACACTGAGCTCTTAATGGCAGAGAAGTATTTTCATGGTGTCACAGATATTGCAAGCAGATGTTTTAGAACCAGTGGCGGTGAAAGTGATTTCACTATCTTTTTACAAAAAATTTAATTTGCAGGTAACCAAAATGAAACGGTGCATTAGCTGCCTCTTTGGGAATACAACTGTAGCCCATTACAGTTGTGTGTTGAGTGACCGGGCCTTTGAGTCCGAGACTGGGGGTGACCTGCTGTTTGGTACAGACCTCACTGCTTTTCTCATGTAAATCATGTTGTTGTTATGCTAACTAGTCCACGTTTGCACGAGAAAGACAGAGAGGTTTGTATCAAAACAAGGTCACCTCCAGCCTCGCTTCTACTCAAAGGCCAGGTCACTCAACACACAACTGTAAACTGGGCTTTGATCATTCAGGTGGGATGAGGGTGGCGACTCTCTGTAGAACTATAAGATGGGATTAGGGCCTGTTAAACTGTTTCATTAGCTTTTAATTATGTTTGCTCTGTTAGATATTACGGATGAATAACGAGAGATTTGCTGTTCCGGAGCTGCTGTTTCATCCTTCTGATATAGGTACGCTGATGACCTGTCCCAGTTGTTTGAGCTACGTAAATACACGTATTATTGAACAAGTAGATTCCATGTGGCGGTGCGTGTGCACTGTGAAAACGCACGGATGACGTCAAAACGTGGTAACAACAAACAAGTACGCTACGAGCGCCACACACACAGTGCCAAATGGAATCTATTCTTTTTGCACACCATTTTTTTTTTACATTTTCTTTGACTCGTGTCGTCATTCCTGCGGAAACTTGACCAGACCAATCAAAACGCGAGATCAACACTGTCTATTGTATAAAGAATTATCGGAAATATGGTTATGTGCATTTTGAAGTTATTTTTACCCGTCGCCTTCAGTGTAGTGAAAAGGACATTTCAGTGAGTCTTTTATGATGTCACTGCAGATCAGAGTATCAAGTTTCGAAACAAGCACATGGTTTCAGTTGAGTTTATTTACTAAGAAAACAAAGCTTTTTTATTGCGGAACAAAGGCACGAAAAAACTTGTAAGTGTCGATCAGTTTTACTAAGCTTTCTCGTTCGTTCTTTATTCAGTTTTCTGTTTCGCTTCATTCAGTCATTTATGTGTTTAATTTCAGTGAATCGCTTGTTCGTGTGACATTCAGCGCATCTCAAATTTTTCCCTTTGTTACCGTTGTTAAGTAGAGAACATTGGGTTCCTACATTCAGCTTCCCATGGGTTTAATCCCAAGTAGACTATGAGTAGTCGGTTTTTGTTCCTGAAATCTTCGGCGCGCGGAACTGTTTATATTATGCAAATTAGGGAAAGAAACGAGGAGAGAATGGGGAGAGGCAGGAAAAAACCTTCCCTTTCCTCTTCCTCCGCGCCTGCGCTTCTCGCGGCTCGCGCTCACCCCTCGCATATCGCAACCCTCGCAACCCTTGGAAAAGAAAGAGACTGCTCGCAGTCTAATCCCAAGTTGTGCTTTCCACAGTTGGCTTCAGTGCTGTCCAATCTGTTGTTGTGCGTCCTCTCTTTTGCCCGTCTCTTTCGATTTAGTGACAGTTTCTGTGGTTTTCCGTTTTCGTGCGCGTGCTCATGTCAACTGAATAATGTGCGCAGTACAGCTGTACAATTTTTGCTGTCCTTTCACATGAAGAACGCTTTTGCTATTCTTTTTTATCAATGGTATCATTCATTTGGGTCTTTGAAAAATGTTTGTCGGCCACACAGTAAGTTCAGAGCTTCCTGTAGTCTCCTTTCGGAGTCACAGTGAACATGTGCGCTGCTCTGTTTATTGGACACAGATTCAGTATGGTGTATATTTGATATTTGTATGATATGATATGATATATGGTATGATACGATATGATATACCATTATTGTCATGATTTATTCATTTGGAAGTATTATTGTTTATTATTATTGTTGTTATTTTTACTTTGTAGGGATTCAAGAAATGGGAATACCCGAGGCTATTACTCACGCTATAGAACAGCTGCCGATAGGTAAGCATCTGGAGTGCATGTTCGCCAAGGGGAAGGATTTTATCTTTTATTTAGCCGAGTCGAGATATGCCGGGTTTATGAACTCCCAAAAACTAAAATGACAACATCAAGCACACTGCAACTTAAATGCAGGATTTAAACCGTTTCGAACACTGAACTCCTTAGCATTACTGCTCTAAAGAGCTACCTGTTAGAATCTAGTAATCATGTCATTTTACGCGGTTCTGCATTTTCCGCAAGTTACAACCCAAACTCAAGTGGTGTATAGTAAGTGTTATCACGAAACTTTTTTTTTTTCAAATCAGTTCTTAAGTGTCCCAACATCTACAAACACCATTTTACTCCAACAATGTAGTGTTTCCTCAACATTCGATAACTCTCTAAGTGCATAGATCAAATTGGTAACTTATTCAAATGAGCTTTTTTTTTCTTTTTAATTTTCATCACCCGGTTTATGTTTCGTGTAGAGTAGAGTGCACACAATTTACATGCAGTATAATGACATTTGGTTCTATTTCGTACTTTCAGAAATGCAGCCACATTGCTATATGAACATTTTGTTAACTGGAGGGAGTTCCCTTTTTCCTGGGATTAAAGAAAGAGTGTAAGTGGCGTACTTCTCTGTAAAGGACCGATTCCTTGTTTCAGGGCTAAATTTTTGCTTATCGTACACTTTGATTGACTTCCTTGCACCAAGTATGGTATAATTTACTCAGTGCGTTTGTACACTTTGTGAATGTTTCAGTACAACAGTTATTTGATCTCGAGTCTCTCTTGTTTACGTCGTCTAATCCTGGCATCTACGTTCGTAAAAAAATCAATCAATACGACGACGACGTTTATTCATTATGAACGAAAGACTTAATATACATAATGACATACACTCTTTTTTTTTTTTATAAGAACGTCTAATTTTGGAGCTGAGGCTCGACTTTCTTATTTTTTTCGCGATTTGAGCCCGAAAACGTTCTTAAGGTGTTCTTACAAGGTGTTACATGGTATCAACACGATGTCGCGCGAACCAACTGCTGATAAATGTAGCTTTACAAAATGCATTAAAGTCTCCAGATTTTGCAGTGAAAACGCAGAAAAGTTCATATGTACATAGTATACTACTCATTTAAAAAAATAAATCAGTAAAATAAAGATGTTCTTAACTGACTCAAAGCCTGGGTTATGTTCTAACCATGTTCTTAAAATTTGGGTTAATCTCAGCCTCAACGTTGTTAAAAAAGGTTCTTATAAAAAAAAGAGTATAACTGCAGATTTTGCTTACATGTACTGGTTGTGGTGAATTTGTTGCGGTTGTTAGTCATGATTGAGGGTCTTACTTCGAGTAACAACGATTTGATTCTTAGAAATGTCTAAATTCCTGGTTCTTGGTTTCCTAGCGCGCGTTTCTCGAAACTCCCGAAACTTTTCGGGTGTATTTTGGGTGCCATAATTTCCTTCGTATCACAGAAACGAAGACAAATTTGCCCTTTCGTATCTTGAAATTATAGTAAAAGACCAGCTTTTTAGTATAAGCGGATCGCAGGTTGTGAAATGGCTTTTCGGGCCCGAAAAGTTTGCGGGACTTTCGAGAAACGGGCCCCTGATGTCTGTTGTCTAATGTGAACCTCGCGTTATCGTTGATTCTTTTTTGTTTTCGTTTGTTTTTTCATTGTTAAGGTTTTCTGAGGTTCGATCGCTCGCTCCTTGTGATGTAGATGTCGGCGTTCATTGTCCGTCCAGGTGAGCTTTTACATGTATTTAATTTGCTTAAAACAGTGCATCGTTTTATATACGGTGCCTAAAGTAAACACTTCAGCCCAAGGATTTGTGTGACTCTTTATAGGTTTATGTCAGGTTATGGTTTCCTTCCCTTTTGTAAAACAAAATACACTTCGTGAACAAGCGAAAAGGACCGGAAATTTACAACAAACTTTGAAACGAAATACGGAAAAATAAAATTGCTAGATGTCTGATGAGTCGAAGCGACAAATTGACGATCTTTGCTTTGGATTAAATCGTGTTAATTGAATTTTCTTGTTATATACTCTTTGTAGATATTTGAAAGCTAAGTTTGGTAGCGGTTTTTAAATTCAGAGTAAGTCAGCAATTTTAGAGGCTTGCATATGCATGGATCGTACGATCCATGTTGCATGTAATACCAAAATGAAATTGGTACTTAATGAGTGGAATGGACCCGAACCTCTGTCCTCAGATTAAAGAACTTTGGATTGAATGAAATCATGCTATTTATTTTTGTTTCGTGTCGTTCGCAGCTTATTTATCATTAGGGAGTTTAAGAAACAAGGACGGCAACGGCAACGAGAACGTCATTTAAAAATATAACTTCTCGTGTTTGTAACTCTTTCGCAATCATTCCAATTTGTTTAACTTGGAAAATGCTGGCGAACTCTCCAGGAACTAAGTTACTATGAACGACTTCAAAGTAATGAAAGAGAAAGAGGATTTTGCCGCCATACGATCACGTTCTCGGGAAAACCTAAAATTGGTCATTTCCCGTTGCTGTTTTGCAGAGGACGGTAAAGGAATGTACCAAAATGCAAAACGCACGTGCAGAGCGATTGTTTTTGCCCATTAAACCTATTGTTTTGTGGCGTTCTCGTTGTCGTCGCCGTCCTCGTTTCTTTAACTCCATATTTATCAACCAGTACGCAATACGACTGTTTTCTGTTCCAGGCCTGTAACTCATGCTTGGGAAGGCGGAGTAGCTCTGTCCAAGACAGACGTGTTTCT
Source organism: Galaxea fascicularis (assembly GCA_948470475.1). NCBI lineage: Eukaryota > Metazoa > Cnidaria > Anthozoa > Scleractinia > Euphylliidae > Galaxea > Galaxea fascicularis. The sequence continues at coordinate 32,212,396 of OX419336.1, forward strand.
GAACAAGATGTGTGTGACCAAAGCGGAATACGACGAGCATGGCAAAAACATATGTAAAGAGAAATTCGATTCTTAACATTGTCGGCGCCTTCGCGCCTGCGCTGCTTGTGTTTGACCGCAGAATGCGAGGATCTACGGTCCCACGCTTTGGAGAGATCGGGAGAGGTTCATGTTAGATGGAACTAAGCTAAGTGAATATACATACTTACACTTCAGCTGATACCCAAGCTAAGAGCGTCTTGCGGTGGGACATACTGGATGTATTTCTTAATCACTTCTTATTTACGAGCACTAAAGCTCAACACTGAGAAGAAAAAATATCAAAAGCGAACGCATCTGCGTTGAAAGGCCTGTTGAACAGCTGGAATTGGAGTCACGCCTTGTACGGACTTAGTAATAGCAAAAACAACGCACAGCTCAGTGGTTTTCATTTGAGTGGACACGCTTTAGGATTTTATCCGTAGACGAAAACGCTAGGTGCACCATGCAAAGCGTAAAAAGCAGCTCCACCGGAAAGAGCTGCTTAGGACCTTTTATTTGAGTGGTTGAATTTAGAATTAAGTCTTCCATTTCATGACTCGAGATTTTAATAGAGCCACCAAATACAGCATAACAAGCAATATAACAGCGAAATAAACAGGTCCACAGGCAAGTATTGCTCTATAGCTTTCTACTGGTCGTAGTCACATTTGAAAACCCGGTTTGTTCACTGCGACGTAAAGCCTGTAAAGCATTTCAATTTTACCATACAGCCACGACTACAAAGAAAAGTACTGCTGACGACCTTTCATTTGTGTGACGGATTACAACCGAGGCCTCACGAACTACACTGTTTAGAGTCATCTTGAACAGCATAGTCTAATGTCATGAAAGTAATGCTCTGTAGTTTTTGTGTAATTAAATGGCGGAACTATAGCATTTCACAAAATAATAGTTTGTACCACGTTCTCGCTAATTTGCGAATCCTTACTGCCCACTTAATTCGTACCACAATGTCACGCCACGTCAAACATCGAACACGCATTTAACTCTTGCTTCTGGTTGGTTGGTTAGTTGGTAGTTTATTGAAAATACTTTGGCAGCCAAATTGGCTAAATTGCGTATTTACAGTTTTAACCATATTAAAAACTATATACTATATTCTTCTGATAGGTCGCTTCGTTCCTGGTTTTCTAAAGTTTTGACAATGAGAAAACGATCATGGTAAAAAAAAATATCATGCATCGATGATCGAATTTCATTTTTCTGTAACGTCACTTTTTAAAGATTTATTTAGCTAAGAGGGTTGTTTTCTGTTCACAGTTGACCTTACTCTAAGTATAGTATAACCGGGTCTTCTTCGTTCATTTTCTAGAACCATGAAAGCCACTTCATCGAGAGAGGAGCTGCCGCTGTTAGTCAAAGCGAATCCGGTGACTCCTTTCTCCCTCTTTCCCTGCCCCCCTGCATACCTCACTCTCTCCCTCCCTCCGTCTCTCCCTCCCTCTCTCTCTCCCTCCCTCCGTCCTTCCCTTCGTCTCCGCCTGCCTGCCTCTCTCCCTCCCTCCCTTCCTTCCTGCCACTGAGAATCTGCTTACCTCTCTCCATCCCTCCTTTTTTACTTTCCCATACCACCCGCACTTTATTTTCCGTTTCAGTCTAAAACAGGTAGCTCAAAGCAAAAAAATTAAATATCAATACCTTCAGTATGATTTTAATCTCACGCTCAAACGCTACAACAACCAGTGACAAGTGCAAAATTCGTATTTACGTATCTGTTGTAGATTTTGAGTGGTCTTGTATATTTATTTCGCAAAGCGAAACAAGCGTGTTCCTAGCCGTGAAGCGTCCCTTCGCTCTACTAGAAAAATAAACAACTGGTCATAGTCTAATCTGTTGTTGCCCTAGTAACTAGAGTTTTAATGTGTTGGCAAATTCTCAGTTCGTATTCTACTCATTTTAGAATTGATGGTGAACTTGATAGGCTCGATCGGCTTCCACCACGCACTGGGTTAACCGAAGTGCGGGCTCATTTCGTGAAAGCCAAGCGGCTGGTGATCAAGCCCACCAACGTGATCGTTGCGGCATTATTATTTAAGCACTCACTCAAGGAGGTGTGTGGGTTTTCAAAACTCTGCGTTGCCTGAGACTCTTAATCTTTGAATCAAAATTGCTTGGCATGGCTGATAATTCCTAAGTACATGGCAGTTAAAAGGACTGAATATGGTCAGTGACGATTTAAACGTGCAAACATTATTGCTCTAAAATGACCATGAATTTCTTTATGCAAAATGATAAGCCTTCAAAAACAAACGGAACCAGCATCACAGGTTAAGTTTGCGTTATCTGGTTCAATCAATACATGGCACGAAGCCATCATACAAACCCAGCGTCGTATGGTATGACCAAAAAAGACATCTGTTTCGACCCAAGGGTTAATGCAATGGTCAAGTTTTGTTTTCCAACACTACTATTGCACGAAAGGTAATCTTCAAAACCTTTGGTCACAGACAGGCTAAGATTGAAATCAGTTGCTGTACTTTGAAAAATTCACCTGCTGGTTAATGCCTGTCATAGATTGGTTTTTCGTTGAGAAATCACCTTATATTTTGCTCTCCCTGGTCTAACCACTAATTTGAATTGCGTCAGTACTTTAGGCTTAACACAGCAAAATCCCCGTGACATAGTGGCCTTTAAATCCTTGTCTAGATCCTGCGGCTGTCCTGTCAGTATGACGTGATGAACGTGCAGTTATTTTCCAATCTTAACCCCTTTTTCATAATTTTCATAAATTAAAATACGTCACTTAGTTAAAAGACAATACTGGTCAAACTCTGTATTCCCTTTACTACTGTCCAGCGGATCACTTCCGGCTCTTCGTGAATTCGAAGTTGTCGCTTCCTTTCCCTGCTACTTCCTCCTTCAGTTAGACTCATAGAGTCTGTCAAACTATTACCTAGAAAGTAGAAATGAGAATATTGGCATTGGTCAGTTTAAGGGATGGGCCCTTTATAAGGAAATTCAAGGAGAGTTTTGGCCAGTGTTGTGTGCGATACGCTAAGCGCACGCTGCTTGGCGTAAGTGCTTTGCCATTCTGCTACGAGAATGGGGGCGTTCCCGGACTTTCAACATTTCGCTGTTCTTTTGATGTTGTGTGTACTTTCGTATCTGGCTGAAGGTGAGGCCGGTACATTTATTTGTAGCTAACGGGAACCTATTTTATATAAAGTTCCGGGTCTTTAAAGTTTTTAAAAGGAAAATTAAAGCAAGAGCAAGAGATTTGGCCCAGTACAAACAGGGCCATGACAAACTTTCTCGGCTGGCAAACACCAATATAAACGAACACCTGATTTAGTTTAGAGTAACGATATTAACTTCAGCATTGTAAGTGAATCGGGACAGATTTAATCGCAGTTTCTACCATTATAGACTGTTTTTATTTGCAGCTTTATTGCTACTTTGTGCCAAATTGATTTGCATAATTATAGCGTTCCACTAACGTTCCCCTGAATTTAAAATTCGATGAAAATTTCAAACTGATTTTTAGTAAAACGCTTGAATTACACCTTAAAGCATGTTTTCTGCGAGGAACACAAAGCTAAATAAATTATTTGCATCGTGGTTGGCCAGTAAATTCTGAGTTGTTACTATTTGACATCTGTTTGTACAATTTTCTTTCAGGGCAAAATCTGTTCCAACACGGAAAGTCTAACTTCACTGCGCCATCTTCAGGCCTGCTCCATTGCAAGACTGTGCAATACCCACAGGTATTTTCCAGCTCCAGTAATATCCGTGTCCTTGCATCCATCAGCCATGGTAATCAGCCGTCCAGTGTTCATGATTCAGCAGTGGTATGGACCACAGAAATAACGCAGCGTAACTTCCGCGTCTGCGTGTTGGAATCGGGACCTGGAACAAACGGATCATCTGTTGTGAACTGGGTTGCGTTTCGCGGCACGCCTTCTGGGTCACTTGACGGCACTGTCTCCTTTAATGCATTCACCAGCGGAACAAAGTGTGAGAGAGTTGACTATGCACAGGTACTTTTAATTGTACTTTACAAAGAGGTTAGAACATCTTCAGTCATTGTCATTTGTCACAAGGAAGATATCTACGAATACGATTTTTTTTTTGAAGTTATTATTAAGTATGGGCTCATTGTTTTAATGGAGCAGTCAAATTGTTGTTTATTCATTTGCACATTAGTTTAATTTAGTCTTTAGTTATATATTTTGCCTTTGCCCTCCTCCGTGAGTCGACAAAACATGGATTATGGAGATGCAATAGTTGATGAGGTCTTGTATGAACCTTTTACTTCGGTATATCAAAACGTCAGCGTAGTGTTTTTGTCATAACCATTATTTCAGCCATAAACCGAAAAGACAAACAGTTTTGTTTCCGTAAGCCTTATTGAGATTGCTTTTAGTGGGCACGTCTCAGTAAAGGATTTAATGACGTAGGAAAACAATCATTTTTTTTTTGTTGAAATGAAAACCACTCTTGCCCGAACCTGTCCCGCAAGAAGTTTCATGTCTTGATATTTGTACAAGCTCTTTCAAACGGTTAGCCAATTCATGGTTGATGATCGAATGAACATGAAAGAAAACAAGAAACATCACCATTTTAACCTAATTTTTCGCATGTAAATCGCAGTGAAAGCACGACCGTTATCGAATAAAGATTAAGGGTAGTGGGGGTGGGGGACTTTGGAGAGATCTGAAGTTTTTATTTTCTGTCCTACAGCAGAATCGTTTTCGTGACTCTTTCTTTTGATGTTTGACATTAAAAGAGATTTTAAGGTCAACTTAAACAAGGAATCCTTGTTCTTTGTAAATCTAAGGAAGCAACAATTAAAAAAGATTCTCGTTTTTCCTTGCAGCGATTTTCTTCTGTTCCAAAAGTGCTGGCCACTGTGCGTCAAGTTGGAAGTAGCAGACCACAGGACGCCGTAAACTTGTGGTTAGAGGAATCACAGGAAGACCATTTCCGAGTCTGCATTCGTGAGGTGAAAACGTTTGACGGAAAACATCAGAATATACAAGTGGTAAGTAGCTTCATAGTGCTAGCGTGACACTCTACATCCCGCAAGCCAAAGCGACCAGTATTATGATATGGACTTGCTGTATACATGGCATCCTAAAACGAAATTTTGTTGCGTATAACGAGCATTGTTCAAAATTTCGATTCCGTTCAATTCTCATTGTTAATTGCGAAACAAATAGATGTCAGAAAGCCATATTATGGCAAGCCAAATGTAGCAAAATTCAATATCACCATATTCATTTAATTTAATCCTTATATTTATTTACAATTTTCATATTCATTCAAAGTTCACTCGATTCAATTTACCAAAGCATCCATTCAATTCAATTTCTTTAACTTATTCAATTTTAAAATTCTCACGCAGGTTCGACGACCTTAAATTATGCTCGTCCTCGAAGTGTTTCCCGATTACAGAATATTTATGTTCCTCAACACGCTGATGGAGGTGGCGGCAAGTGTAACCGATATAATTTGTATCACAAATCACATTTGAATTCGTAGACTAAGGCCATGTCCACACTGATGCGTTTTTGTTTGAATGCGTTTTCGATAGGTGTGAAAACGGATCGATTGATCTGCGTCCACACTGATACGGATGCCGTAGCGTTTTCAATACGATTCACTTTCAACAGCGTTTTCAAAAGTATCCGTTTTCGATAAAAACGCTCAGTGTTTTCGAGCGTATCAGTGTGGACGGGAGGCCAAAACGCATACATATCAATGCGTTTTCAAACAAAAACGCATCTGTGTGGACATGGCCTAAAATTCTCAAGAAATGTCGGAGCAAACTAGAGTGTTTAATTTTTGAAATGCTTTTGATTAAGAAGAAAAGACCGAAGTTAAATACCCAAAGTGACTCTATTCGCGCGAAACTCTTTGTGTGAATACTAGACTCTCGCGATATTATTTCATTATTCACATTCTTGTCATTCACATACACACCCATTTCTGTACACATTTAGTGTCAATTATGTTAATGTATCTACATTCGTCAATGATGACATGAGGTCATCGAAACGTCATGTAACGTTTTCATCGTTAATTTTCCTTTTGAAATGAAAATTTTAAATAAATTTAAGGATTAAATTAAATGAATATGGTGATATTGAATTTTGCTACATTTGGCTTGCCAAACCATATCATTAAGATGGTAATGTTTTAGCAGATGAGTGTCCTTTAATACACTTGATCATGAAATGGGGGATAACAAAACACTACTAGAACAAGTGACTTGCTAATTCGAAGGCTCCTGTAAAGGACCTTGTTTTATAGAATTTTATAGCTGAAGACATTAAGGAAAAAAAATGAAATGAAATGAAAAAAAGTGTTAATGTCAAATTCTCTCGCGAGTTTTCATCGTGTTGTAAGCCTTAATTGATATCATTACATCCAAGGTTGCTTTATGTGGAAACAAATTCAGGATTTGTCTGCTTAAGTCAAAGTCAAGTTAGAACGAATAGTTCCACCAACAAGTGAACTGTGTCAAGTACTAATCAAAGTGGTTTCCTTCTACAGGACTGGTTGGCATTTGCACAGGGCATCGGACAGCTGACATTTCACGGGAAACTGCAGTTTGAAAATAGTGGGGCTCCTCTGGAACAAGACAACTTTGCCTTTTGCAAGGTAACGATCAGTTTAAAAATGTGTCACCTGAAACACTGTAAGGAAGAGTCACTCTGTCTACTAAATGGCATTTAATGATTTACTATTTATTTCTTTTTTGTCTATTTGTTTAGCTGATTACACATTTGGTTATTCAATTATTTTATCAAGAAGAGATGCTCTGCCAACGTGTCCTACTTTTTTTTTTCAAAGTAGATGCTTTCACATTTTTGTGGAAATCAATGAAAACGTTGCTCGTATCCAATAAACATAAATTTTTAAGGCAATACAATGCTAGGGGGAAACTCAGCTTTACTAATATTACCATTTGGAAGAAAGCTTAGGAATTAAGTCACATTTGCTAACCTCAGCTTGTTCCCTAAACAGGTTTTCAACTTTACTAAGAGGTTTTATGCACCTCCCGTTGTCATGGTAACCGTCAGTCACCTTTACGATAGCACGAACGTGCATTCTGTTAAACCGGAAAACAATGTCCTCAACACCTGGATTGAGGTGAGCTAATGATATGCGTGAGAGCTCAAGTTCTTTGCTGAATCTAGTACAAAGATAATTTTTCTTAGCTTTGAGAGAAGAGGGAAACATGAACTTTCATCGAACCCAACCTCGTTCCCACGACTTTTCATTTTAGGGAACAGCCTGGGAACGAGGTTGCAGAGACACCCCTTCCCAAACAAATGCAAGAAACCCTTTTTGCAGACGTGTCAAGATAACTGCCCATAATGTTTACGTATGCACATGTTTGAATGCTCATGGACATCTAATCTCGAGAGCCATTTCACGTACTCAAGGTTTTCTCTGTTGTTACCACAGGAAATAACTATTTCATCTTTTCGAGTGTGCGTCAAAGATCTGGCAGGAATGGAAATTCAACATGACCCTGTTACCGTTGATTACGCGGTTATTGGAGGTACGTAGCAACATTAGATAACAGTTTACTAGTTTCAACCCAGAGTACCTATTTCTTGATGATGCGACTAAGACGAGAATACCGCCGGTAGTGCCGGAAGTGCTGTATGCAAGGTATATTTTCCGAGTTAAAGTTTAAAGGTAAAAAAATAAACCCAATATTCATACATCTTATTTTTAATTCTTCTTTTAGTGATAAAAAAAACAAAAAAACAAAAAAAACAGTAACGAAACAGTTTTGCATCTTTTGTTTTACAGATTTTGATCCGTGCATCAATGTTTCGTGCAAATACTTTGCTGTTTGTAAAGCATTTGGCCCCAGGGACCCGCGGTGCGTATGCGTCGATAACTGTCCGTCTTTTGAAGATCCTGTGTGTTCCTCTAATGGTACCAAATATGACAACTTGTGCGTGTTCCAACGAGAAATGTGCCATCTGAAGGCCAACTTTACTTTTTATCATCCTGGCGACTGTACAGGTAATGGCACACGGTTCTCTTCTCTCAAGAGAGGCTTATAGAAAAGAAACAGTAACATAAGCTAATAGAGAGTGATGACTGTTGAAAAAAACATATAAATGTCAACAACACCCCCTTCCTTCGAAAAAAAGCTTTGCTATTAAAGTGTAATATACAATGAGTCAACAACATGAGCTAAAATAAAATAGCTTGAATCTCTTGAACTTAAAAGAGTGAACAGCTTGATCTCCGGCACGCCAACGAGGGTTGTCCAATACACACGAACTGAGTCGGGTCATCTATAGCGTTTGTCGAACCGTTTACCGGAAGTCAGGTCAAGACTTTTTTCAGGGAGGTAATGTGAACTCTCCTGAAGTCTAGATGAAAAAAGTATGGTGTAGGTTCGTAACAACCCGTTCGGGTGGTGACGACCCGTCTCTGAAAAAGTCAACCCGACTTTCAGGCAGTCAGGGCGTGAGGGAATTTGAGCAATATCACAGCATGATTGGTATCTGGACAGTTCTGACAGTTTATCTTTATTGTTTGCTCAATCTCGTTGTATACAGTGCGTAAATTGTCTGTGACGATTTTAACCTGCGATCAAGCTTTGTTTTTGTTTCGATGGCAATTAAGCTTTCTCGTAGGTAAGGCGATTTAAGAAGACATAAGAGCGATGGTACAATTGGGCATGATCGCAGGTTATGCTGATTGATTTCATACCAGTTAACCATTGTTTTGTGTTTTTTAACATATTATGTCATGAAAACATTTTAAATTTATTCGCGTGGCGAATTTCCGTTCGTTTGGCTCTAATTTGAAAACCGAAACGTGATGTCTAAGCAGGGGATTATAATACTAACTTAATTGGATTTATATTGTCGAAGTCGAAAGTTCAACTGGTTTCAAAAGCACGAGGAGGTTATACATCGCCACGTTGTCGAAGTTCAGTACCTTAACAAAATACATGAACAGATGGCGATTTCTGTTTTTAATGCTTTTTGTTTTGGATAATCATTGATTTGTCTCGCTCGCGTGCTTCGTCTCATGGTTTAAAAGAGTTAACTACATGTGTTGTGCGCTTGTTTCATTTCTTGGGGTAAAGACATCGCTGCACGCCTTTATCGCCATTTGCTTTTCTCATGGTGCACTGATTTGTACAGTTTCCGAATGGCTAGGGTCCATATCAAATTACAAACGTCAATAAACATTCACTGAGTTTCGCACTGAGAATTAAAACGAGTATAGTCATTGATTTTATGGCCTAAGGGAGTTAACTACATGTGTAGTGCATCACTTGCTTCGTTACGTAGATTAAAGACCAGCTCTGTTCGCCGTCTTCTCGTCGCTGAAAAACGAAAAGTATTCTTATGTCGTCCGCTTATTTCGTCATATGGCTTATAGAACAACTGAGGTACATACACTTGTTTCTCAGCGCGATGTGTTGCGCGCTCGTTTCGTATCGTGCATTGAAAGCAAGATTTATTACCTGTGTGACTTGCGCGCTGTTTCGCCTCATGCCTCAATGCTTTAAGTCCCAATCGGACGAATTCGCCCGATAGATTCGCACTTTCAAGCTTTGCCACGTTTTCAAATTGAAAAAGCTGGTTATTATTGCCTGTCAATAGTGTCAACCAGTAACTGTTTTAGGCTTCAAGAGCCAATGAACTAAGGATAACCTTAGTTTAGTCTTCCATATCTTTGTTCCTTTTCAAGCTAAACCACAAATACCCATTTTATACACCAAACAGCAAAGCGAAAAACACACATCTTTGCTGGAACTTCTTTAATTTAAAATCTCCTTTTGAAAGCAAAATTTCCTAATGACAAAAAACTTTAATCTCATGACTAAGCATTTGTCTTCGATTTTGCCTCTCACGCCTACAGCGAGTCGAGCAAAGTCTCTCCATTCCTCTTTGGCGCCCGATTTGCATTATGGGAAACTGATGCCACAGCGAAATGGAAGTCCCGCCATCTACAATTTCCAGAGTTTTTATAAGTGTCGAACCAGTATGACATACCAGAAAATTATTGTAAACATTGTGTCCTTTGCAAGTCAAATCTCGCCAAAATTGCCTTGCTAGGTCCAATAATCCAGCACAGACGGGCGAGAGAAACAACTTCAGATTCTGAGTAGCCACGACTCGACACGAACACTTTTGGCGTCCCAGTAGGCATGAAATGATCACCCCTGGTTTCGTTCAGAGGTTTGCCTCTACTCTCCATTCCGGCTTAATGATGCCAAACTGGGAGCTTAAAGCACTAGGTGTGGACACATCAATCTCATTTATACAGAAATCAGCAATGTTGGGGTCGGCTGCAAGAATACTGAGGAGGGTGTTAGAGATGTAGAGCTAAAAATGAGACAAATAAGTGCCGATGTTTCTTGGCTTCCTTTGGCAACTTGTTGTTGCTCGGCGCCAATGTATCACCAGCTTCAATAATAATAATAATAATAATAATAATAATAATAATAATAACAGTAATGCAAAACTTTATTTACAATTATTCTTCGAAAACAAATACAGAAAGGTTTCAGATAAAAATTCAATAAACGCTTTCAAATTCTGCACTTCATGTTAAAAAGTGTCCATTTAAAAAAAACGTTGTTAATAGATGTAAAATTACAAGTCATAAAAAAATCATTATGATTAAGATGGAATGTGTCCCTTTGTTTCTTGGAGTTCGATTACTTAGATTTTATTCTCGAGACACAAAACTAGAAAAGCGAGAGGCGAATGGCAAAACTAAAACCCTATTACAAGGCTGCTAAAAAAAAGAAAACAAACACTAAACAACGTCAATGGCTCCTTCGACAGTTGCGATTTCAATATCACAATTGTTGTAATCAAACGCAGTACGGCGCTTCACCCGCGATCCTCGAAGGCAAACCAGGGCCGACCGAAGGAGTGCAAAGCATGTCCTTGCTCGAATCCAGGAAATTGTTTGCGAGTATTGTTCTCCTTTCTTGGCGGCTATCAGCTCAGCCAGTCGACTATGGTACCTTAAACATTC
>OX419336.1:32230914-32240914 GCA_948470475.1 Galaxea fascicularis
TGCATAACGTGCAGGTTAGGCAATAAATGACATTTGCGGAGGTACATGTGAAACGATCAGTGATCTTAACAGATCGCTTAGGTCCCGATATTTTGCTAGTGTTAAGAATGAATTGACAAGTTTTACATCGTGAGCGCGCGCATTTGAAAGTGCCGGGTTGCTCGTGAGTTTTAAATGCGCTTCTAACTAAAAAGTTGCCGACGTTTTTGTCGCGTTTGAATGAAATTAGTGGAGGTTGCGAAAAGATTCTACCAGTCTCAGGATCATTTTGGAGTAATTTGAAGTTATTGAGAATGATACTTTTGACTACATGATTATGAGGATGGAAAGTGAGGGTGAATGGAATTCTGTCGTTCCTATCCTTTTGTGACGTTTGTAGTGATGACTGTCGATCAAATTGTTGGGCGCGATGATGGCTACCTACCCTGCCTCTGTGGTCAAAGCGGGCCATCGTCGCGCCCAACAATTTGAACGACAGTCATCACTACAAACGTGGAAGACGACTAGGTGACCGATTCCGCGAACACCTTCGCGATGTTGAGAAGAATGACAAGGACGCATCTAAGCCAGTCGCTTGCCATTTTAATCTCCCTAACCACTCCAAACAACACATGGCTATCTGCGGCCTTTCCCTACATCAAGGTACGACGGAAAGCCGCAAGAATCTGGAGCAAAAATTCATCTTCCAAATCGGCACCCTTAATCCCCACGGTATTAACGAACGCTTTTCATTTAACTAATGTATTCCTATTTTCACGTTGCCATGTTACCACCAATAGCGTAGCTCCTACTCCACTATAAAAACTACACACAACCCATAATTCCTCGATTCGCTCTGACGAAGGGCTAGCGCTCGAAACGTCAGCTTTTAGAATCCCTGTACGGTGGTCAATTTACATTTATCAACTCTGTTGATAATACCAAAATCTTTGTGTACTGACTTCAGGTAGACGGGTCGACTTGAACGTTGAACGACCTGACTCAGTTCCTGTGTATTGGAAATGGATGACGCCAACTCGTCGCTATACTCACCAATTCACCAACTGACAGTGCCATGATGCTCGTCACCTGCCTGACATTTGAATAGAGTGCTTACACATTATCCATGTAAGTATCGAGAAAGTGGACAAACTCGGCGAAAGGACATGTTCAGGTGTATGGTGTCGCATATGTCTTAAAGAAAGAATATTGCTGGTAACATAAATTGCGTCTTTATCTTGAAAAACTGTACAAAAATACGAATTCACTTCAATCCTATTTAATTTTATTGTACCGACAAGTGTGATATGAACGCAGTGTTTTAACTAGATGACCAGTATTAGGAATAAAAGTAGTATATAATTGTATCTAACTGAATACTTTATTTCAGGGTTCCCTTCCCAAAAAGGCCGCCATCACCTACGCCATAACCCAGTCTGGGCTGAAGCAGTTTGCGAACAAGTTCCACTTGCTCCGTATTTCTTCTATCCTGACAAACCGGTTCACGTACAGGTTTCTGTCAATCATGTGAACTTCTCAGACCCTGCCTATGTCCACGAAACCATGGTGGTTTGGGTTGAAGAAATTTTGGAAAATAATTTTACAGTCTGTGTTACACAGGCTGGGAGAAACGAAAAGAGAAATGGAAAAACCTTGGCCACAGTTGACTGGCTTGCTTATCAGGGCGCCCCTGACGGGGGAGTGTCTGGTGACATAGATATGCCGACTTGGTGGACTGGGACGAGCTGTCGCACAGTGGCGCTTCCTTCTGTAAGGCAAAATGTTGTGCTTTTATTTGCAATTGAAAATGACCTTCTCCCAACGCCAGTGGCTTCATAGTTCAGTTAGTTAGAGCATCGCACCGGTGCTGTTGAAGTCCTGCCTTTTTTCAGGCTTCTTTATACGCAATTGCATAAATTGCGTTCACAACTGCGAGGATCATTCTTCATTTGATTTCATTTCAGCAGTTCATATATGATTCATGTCATATACATCATTCACATTCATCTCTTTAACGGGAACATATGAACCCACAGTTGACCTGTTCCCAACGTCAGTGGCTTCATAGCTCAGTTGGTTAAAGCATGGAACCAGTATCGCCAGGCCACGGTCTCAACCCCGTTGAAGTCCTGAATTTTTTTCAGGCTTCTTTACGCAATTGCTGTTGGTAAATGAATACCTGTTACAACATTTCAATCAAGCTTGTAGCAAGAAAGCAGAAATTTTATTTGTGAGATCGTTTGAAGCGAGCTCACTGACTTTAGATCTTACCTTTTAATAGAAACACTTAAATTCTTATTGCTAACTGCACCTTTTTTTCTTTTCTTTTGTCACAGAGAAAGTTTACCACTGCGCCCACAGTACTTGTGACAGCGGAGCATGAAAGACGTGGTGTAAGACACGATGCAGCCTCTGTGTGGTTAGAAGATATCACGGCAACGTCGTTCAAACTCTGTGTCCGCGAACTGCAAAACTTTGACGGGGCCCACCATAACATTCATATTGTAAGAAATTATTGATATTCACTAGGAAAATTGCCTTCACTTTCACGCCAACAAACTGAAGAACACCCACAATTTGTTTTTCAAAACTTTCAAATGTTCATGGTAATGTCACACCAGCTCATTAAACCCCTTCCTTTAATACAGGGTCTGCTCTTTAGGATTGTAATACAGCGCGCGTTCTGATTGGCCAATTAGTCATTTACTATTTCCCATGGGTGCATGCTCGTTGACGACAGCTGACGTGCGATCACAGGTAGCCCTATCTCTAAGGTCTGCGTTGACCTTTGTAATGTAAACACCAGCGTAATGGTGAAATTATAAGGCTTTGTATGATGGAAAAAACGTATCGGATTTGAAGGGAAAATTAGAAACAATTTTCAATAAAACCTTCCCACCTTAACTCCTTATGTGGTACTCTTTGTGTCCTGTGTGGTTCTTGGGCCGATTGAAGGGATTTGGTAAAGTTTCAGTTCCAACGGTTCCTCTATATATATACATCTTTCCAAGGTTGGATAGTCCAGCAGAGAAGCGACCGATCTGCTGACGCAAAACAGCCATAAATTCGTGATTGTTCATGGAATCAATTGACCGTTGGCCACCAGATGAGTAAGTAAGTTGATTCTAAGGCCGGGTTGCTAAGCCAAATTTGAAACGGTTGGGGGACGAAACGCTTGAATCAAGCCTCTTCGCTGGCTCCAGACGGAAAAGGTTGTTGTTTGTGGTCCTCAAAAGCCTACAACGGATGCGTTCTGTTACTATCTGCCGTGGTCGACGTGGAATTTTGAGGCAATTGGAACCTTTGAAACGAATTTATGGCTGTTTTCCGTCAGCGAATCCGGTCGCCTCTCTGTTGGGCTACCCAACCTTGGAAAGAGATAAAAAGAGAAACCGTTGGAACTGAAACTCCACCAAATCCCTTCAAATCGGCCCAAGAACCACATAGGACAGAAAGAGTACCACAAAGGAGTTAAGGTGGGAGGTTTTTATTGAAAATCGTTTCTAATTTTCTCTTCAAATCCGATACGTTTTTTCCATCACACAAAGCCTTATAATTTCACCATTACGCTGGTGTTTACAGTACAAAGGTCAACGCAGACCTTAAAGCTTGGGCTACCTGTGCTGAACTCTGCTCAATAGGCCATATTCGTATTCTCGGTATTGAACTGGATCTAGCATGATGTGGAGGCTCTTGCGGGGGAATCTTTTCATATGTAAATGTAAGAACTCAAGAAGGTGTTAATTAGCATCGAGCCACTTCTTTTTGCAAACGTTAAACTATTGTATGGTACCCTACAGATATAGAGTATTAATAACGTAATGAATGCCTGTTAGTTCTTCTTTTTGACAGGACTGGATAGCGTTTGAAGAGCTTCATCAACCTCTTTTTAGAGAGCATGGCTCCATATATTTCTTGAACGCAAATAATCCATCCCAAGATTTCAGTTACGCTTTTTGTGAAGTAAGTGTACTAATTTTCAGTCGAATGTTTGTCAGATAGTCCATCTAACAGAACTGATAAAAAAAATGATACTTTTTCTTGTGCGTATATGCTACTTTATTATTCCACTGTCATGTCATTTTACCATATAAGGTCAAGAGAAGGCGCAAAATACGAGGCCGTAATACACTGTACTGTCCCAGTTTAACCGGTTTACAACAGGGCGAATACCGGCGGATGAAGGAGCATATTACAAATAAAGAACATTTAACTGGCTTTCGTGTTGTTTACCTCATTCGCACAGACAGAATCAGGATGTTGTGGATACTCTTACCAGAAAATAGAAGCCAAAAAAAACAATTTTTTTTGCAGTAGAATAATCAACCTCTCGTTCAATGGTTTGACATATATTACCCGCGAACATTTTGATCATTGTTAACGTCATTTTCACAGACGGAATCAGGGTGTTTCTGAATACTCTTACCAAAAAAAATAGAAGCCAATTGCAAAATAACAATTTGTTTGTAGTGGAATAATAAACCTCTTATTCGATGGTTTAGCATATAATACGAGCGGACATTTTGCTCATTGCTCGTATTATATGTTAAACCATCGAATAAGGTGTATATATTACCTGCGTGCTCACTCCTTTATCTGAACCAAAGTTCATCTGCACTCACCCATTCCAACATGTAATTGTCTGCGCACACTTGTGCAAGTATGTGCATGCAAGCTCACTAACACAGTTTATTGATTTGTTACTTGCTTTTAACCATTACAAATTTACTGAAACACAGCTTTTACATCATTCGCAGACCTTTAAACGTTTTTCTCTTACTTTAGGATGTCGTGTTTAAGAAGCCCTACAATGACATTCCGGAGGTGTTGGTCTCTGCAAACCATTCAACAAGAGGAGGAAACCTCAATCCTCTGTACAACTCAATTTCAGCCTGGGCAGAGGTGGGATATCATTTGTTTGTTTCGCGGCAATTCATTCACAGGAGGCAGGATGGCCGAGTGGTTTAGGGCGCTGGATTTCAATGCGCTGACCCGGGTTCAAATCCCGCTCTAGCCACTAGCTGGTGTTGTTCTGGGTTCGTGTCTGTTTCAACTCCTCGCTCATCCTTGTAAATAGCCAACTGGTCTGCCTCCCGCCGGTTGTGATTCTTAACTCTAATGTGTCCATTTGTTTATTTGTTTCACTGTCCCTAAAAAACCCCTCTAGAGGAGTGGTCAATTAAGTATTTGTTATTATTATTAGGACACCATCTGCGATGATGGTAAACGACCGCTTTTAGAGTCATGCAATCTTGACCGGGCTTATTTCTTGGAAGTGCAGTGTAGAGAAAATGTCATGTAGAAGGGTCTCTGGTTGGAGTTCTGTGTTTGGCTTCATAATAAAAAAAGATTTAAAGCGTCCAAAAATGGCAAGTTAAGAACCATCTACTAGTAGTTTCTGATAAATTTGCTTATGGCTGTCGTCTCGACACTTTTCTGTACTTTTCTGCAGTACATAAACAGGACCGGCTTTAGAGCGTGCGTGAAGGAACTGTTTGTCCAGCAACATGACCCTCTGTCGGTTTCGTATGTAGTTTTGCCAGGTAGGTTGCAAACTATAGCTAGTTAAAGGTAGCGCTGAATTTCTTGGGGTGACTAGAACCATTTCACAAAAGACTGTTTATAATTGTCTCACGTATGACTTTCTCCAATTTATCAGTAAAGCCACCCTGTGTATGACTTATTTGTTCGTAAATAAACAGCGCTAGTTTGATTCCTATTAGTCAGGATTTAAATGAGGGATTTTTCTTCAGATTGAAAGACAGCTGATTTGGATCTATCGATTCTCGTATGGTAAAAAAACTGCTATGACTTAAATGCGTACGCCAATGACACTGAAACTTTGCGCACTGAATGCAGTTCAGTGGGACACTTTGTTTGCCCATGTTCCTTCTTTTGTACTTAGGTGTTACTTTTGGTAATATATTGGTAGTCAATATGATTATCATGTTAGGTTTCCAGCTCAAGTTATTACTTTGTCTTCTAAGATGTCTGTGAATCTGGATGGAGTTTCTACAATGGCTCCTGCTACTTCACCAGCGAAGCATGTCAGACATGGTCCAACGCAAGTAAAATCTGCAGAGACATGGGTGCTAATCTACCTGCTATTGAAAGCCAGGAAGAAAATGTTTATATCCAACACAGACACAATGGTGATAAAGCTTGGATTGGTTTGAATGACATTGCTACAGAAGGATTATTCACTTGGGTGGATGGATGCCCTTACAGATTCCGCTACTGGGCTCAAAACCAACCGAATGACTTCAAGGGGGGGGACTGTGTGCACACTCTTGGGACAAGGTATGGGTACATGTGGAATGACGTGGATTGTTCTGCCTGCCATCAGTACACATGCAAGAAAGGTAACTGAGATACCTGAGTTTTCATGACTTCAAAGAAGTCGATTTAATACTCTAGTTTTCAACACTGAGGAAGGTTACCGGTAAACCGCTGTACATAGTAATGTTGACGCTAAATAGTAGATAGCAATAGAGCCATTTATACCGGTGAGGGTAAAAGGAGGAATGAGTTTAAGAAATGGCATGTGGCATGTGGCATGACTTGCGGAATGGCATAATTTACGCGGAATATGATGTCTGCGGAATGACGTAATGACCACCCTCGTTCTCAACCTCCCCGATTTTTTTTTTTTTTTTACATTATGGCGGTCTCAAAAGCAACAATACTGCCAAATTAATAAAAGGAGCCACCAAAAGGAAATACGACTACAAAAGCATTCCTGATCGTGTGAAAAAAGGCGAGTACTCCTTACAGTTCTCCCGACGAAATAATTTGTTTTATAGAAGGTTCCACTCGTACGAGCTCGCTATCCGATGTTAATGGACGGTTGATGAAAAATATCCTCTCTTGTAATTAGCTAACTGTATGCACGAGACATGTCTGGAAAACTTAGAGTTAATGTTGTGCCTTTTTTAAAATCTAGATTATGACGAATGCTCAAGCCATCCCTGTTTGAATGGAGGTACCTGTGTAAACGGGAAAAGGAAATTTAGCTGCAGCTGCCCTCGTACACATAAAGGGAAGATTTGTGAAGGTTGGTTCATTCACAAACGTTGGAACCGGGGCACTAGATCGAGATAGAGGCCCTGAAGACGTTTTTTAACTGTCACGAGCTCTCTCTATTTACTACTCTTGTAGTAGCGCGCTTTATTGCATAAGTTAAACTTAGAGGAATTAGTTTTATTGTCACTTTTTTTAAAATTTAGTTTCCAACATAACTGGTGTGCTTCCTCATTGCACACCATTCGCGTCACTACCTCAGACGCCCTAATCAGCAGAGAATCACGCCAACAATTAGATACCGATAGATTTCGGTGTTTGCAGGACAGTGAATCTGTTATTTGGAAGTTAGTTTCTTCATCCAAAGAACCTACTAAGCATTCTAGCCATACCATCACCATCGCCGTCACCATTATCTTCCTCATCACCATCGTCGTCGTTATTGTGATTGTCAGTATTATCATTATTATTGTTTTGTTAATGAAATTTCTATCTGTAGGAATTGTCAGAAATATAACGTTCAGACTGAATATGATATTTCTTTCTCCATCCAGAGTTTGACGAATGCTCCAGCAACCCCTGCCTGAATGGAGGCACCTGCACAGATGGAAACTATAACTACACATGCGCATGCCCCTCACCTTTTTATGGAAAGAATTGTCAAGGTATGGAGCTACCCTAGTCTGCAAAGCAGGCGTTTTTGGATTTAGGAACACTCGTTTATTCGAACGCTCGTTAGAAGGCCTCCATTTTGGATGTGCAGCTACCCGTCGTCCTCTCCCTCGGAATCCTTTTGGGCTCGCCCCAACCCTCGGTCGGCTTTGTCATCCAAGATGGCGACATAGAGTATCGTATCCTTTACCGCTCGCCCACTAAAACTACGCCTGCTCTGCAGGCTAGAGCTATCCTTACTCACACTCAAGAAATTATTACCAAACAAAAAGCAAATGTAAGACTGTTAAGTTCCTGTGAGGCCCACTTCTGCTATAGCTGTTTAGTTCATTTTACATTTTAATGACACTTGAGCAAGAAATGCGAAGGAAGAGAAAAAAAGACCCAAACATGAAATTCAGTGGAGAAATGAATTTTCTGTAAAGTAAAATGTGAAATAGACTTTCATTTAATGGCTAAAGAAAATCGTTGGCTTCCCCCATTGGCAACGTCGTTATCCCCGTCGTTATCGCGCACAGAGTGAATACTTAAAAATATCCCACAGCTGACCGAACATACTGCTGTATGAGCTGATTGTTTTAGCTAACAAATTTTTGTTTACAAACATTACTTTCGATATTTCTCGCCAAATGCCAGTAGCAAACTGACCAATTTTTTACCGGTATGGGATTTAACCTAGATTCCTACTCGATCTTTTTTAACTGTAGCAAGTTATTTCACCACATCATGATAACAACTAAGAATGATTAAGCAAATGTTACCATCTCGATAGCTGTAAGGGAAGACTTGGAAGTAGTTGAAAGGAGTAAAAAGCAAAAACAAAAAAATTCGCTACTTTTTAATTGTTTATTTGAACAGAAACAAACAAGTGTCACTCCAATCCTTGTCAAAACGGTGGAACCTGCATAGATGGAGTGTACAATTTTACTTGTTTATGCTCAAGTTATTACGCAGGAACATTTTGCCAAGGTAAGAGCCAGAAGAATCAGCTACGTTGATTATTGATCATCGTTATCTGTGTAGTGCCCATTTAATATCAAGTTATACCATGTATCTTTATATACCAGACATAAAAAAGACTCATGGCAGTTTACAGTTCATAATCATGTCAAATTGCTCAATTTAAATCATTTTCTGTTGTGTTGATGTATAACGATACACAGGAAGTACGCCTCGTGCGACATCAGTAGCTGGTGCTAATGAATCAATAGCGTTACAAATACAACAAAATATAAAAGAATTGTCAAGAAGGCCTCAAAGAGATTGTATTTTTTGATTCAACTTAAGAGAGCTAAGTTTGCTCGAACTGATTTAGGGCTCTTTTACTCTAGTTGTATTAGATCAATTATGGACTGTGCGGTACAAGTCTTTCATTACAGTTTGCCTAAATATTTAATGAAATAATTAGAACATGTTTAGAAGAGAGCAATGTCCGTCATCTGCCCTGGTCATGGCTATCATGAGGCCCTCGGTATTATGAACTTTGAGGAATTAGCCATCCATCATGACGAAATATGTGAAACACTTTTCGACACAATTTTAAATGACAACAATCACCGCCTTTATAAGTTATTACCAGCAACGCATGAAACTACTTATTCGTTAAGGCACGCGCGACCTTTGAACGTACCACGTTTCAAAACCGACTGTTTTAAGAATAGTTTTCTTATCTCTTCATGTCTTAAAGCGAACATTGTTTAGAGTTTCCTTTTTTAGCTGAGTTGATCCATTTAATAATTAGATAGCTAATAATTAGATCTGTGTAACTTTATTTAGGTACCTAAATACGCACATCAGTCACGTTTTTTCGGTCTGCTATGTATTTATGAATAAATGAATTTCAAAACTTCAAACTTCAAAGAATATGTTTATTAAACGAGAAGTAATCCGCTAGACACTTTCAGAACGAGTAACATTCTCGCACTACAGAGAAAATTGGTACACGACACCTCGACGCCCTAGTTTTAATTAGTTGTATAATCCATTACGGGAAAAGCGGGGAAGAAAAGGAACAGGGAGGACGTTGAAGGAAAAATTGGGGTAATCGGGAAAATATTCCTTTATTTCTCTCCCACAACACCGCTTTCCGCATTTCCCTCCGCGTTTCAACCTCGTTCCCAGGCTCTCTATTCAACTTGAAGAAGGGAAACTCTGGGAACGAGGTTGTCGCCGTTTACACCTGCTGTGCTGCAAAGCCATAACTGGCAAGCAGTTCACGTAACTTAAGTTCGAAGACGTATTGAAACTCAATGTAAACGTAGCTCGTTTTGTAGCGAAATTAACCCAAGATAGCCAAATAAATGATTATGATTTACTTGATTATTCAACT
>OX419336.1:32250914-32270914 GCA_948470475.1 Galaxea fascicularis
AATCGACTTTGGTGATGACAATTCTTATACCACCAGTTATTCTCTAAATCTATGGATTAAGTAAACTTCTGTCAATGATCCTGAAGCTAGTCTCTGTTGTACTGACATATTAAGACTGTAACGGATGAGCTTACCTGATAATAAAACCAGAAGTAAAAAGAATAATTAGCAAATTAAAGCCTGACGGATTTAAAAAGACGAAGAGACAGAATTACGAAAAGTAGACATAGAGCATCAGCGTTAAAATCTCAGAAATCAGTGCATGTAATGTGACCTTATGCCAGTTACTAGAATGTAAATCAGTATGTGGTTGAATTTCTACCGATCAACATTCAGAATGGTAAGCCTTCTTTACAAGGTTTCACTATGCCAGAACAAATCGTTTCTATAGTGTTGAGTTACACAATTAGCCATTCCGAAATTAAAAAGGGAACTGGGGCGAGTGTCAATTTATCGATTACTTCAAAATTTGAAACTCGCCCTAGTTCCCCTTTGAATTTCGGAATTGCCAATGCCAGAAAAAGAGAGAAGCTTTACTTGCTTAGCATTTTCAAACATAAGAGAAATTAATCCCCGCTGTTGCTAACTAAAGTGAAGTACCTGTTATTTTGATTAGATTATTATCTATTTATCACTAGTTTGTACGTGATTTGCTCGAGCAGCTCCCATTTTAATAGTCGTTTAATTTGTGGACGTGCGTGTGTGTGCGCGTGTGCTTTTCTTTTTCTTGATTGTAACTCTGTTTATGAATGTATGCATTTTGTTAATATGCATTAATATGAAAATGTTTAAAAAATAAAAATATGTCTTTCGAAATGTATACGCTACTATTTATTTCTCTGTCTGATATTTTACTATGTAGTTTAACGCTATTTTGAGCGAGTACGTAGGAAGGAAATTAGAGGGGTAGGGGTGGAAAAGATAAACAAGTGAACGTGTTGTGCTATCCGTTACTCAACCTTTTACTAAGTGGAATTCCGCCCCCCGCATTTTCTATCAAGAGTTCACTCCCCAAACGAACGGAAAACCAAAAGAGTACTCGTTCACAATTTTTGTCACTGCCGCAAAGGTTTGGAAAGGTGAATCAAACACTCTAGATCATGCAAGTATCCAAACAGCTGGCTTAAAAAATTGAAACTCCGCTGTATCTTTTATATCCAGTTGTTTCAATAAAATACTCTAGGATGACATGAACGAAAGAAGGTTTAAGTGGCCGCTTTAGTCAAAATTCTGCTTTGTTTATAATTGTAATTTTCAGTAACGTTTTCATGAGTGGTCTTAGGAATTCCACTTCTCCCAACTGCATTTGTGTTAACCGCTCACTGAAAGCAAAGACGGGCCGGGGAGACTTTATAACATTTTCAGTCCCATGACATTTTCAGCTTTCGTCAGCAGGTTCTACTGGGCCGTAATTTGGTGACATCAGTGGCGTGGTCGCTCGGCATGTCATAACTCGGCAAGCTGCAATACGATGGTTAATTATTTCATTGAGCCATGCGTGGACGAGTGGTAATATATTGCTGATTTGAAATAAACTCTTTTCCGGAGCTGGTGAACAGTTAAAATGAAATAAATTCTGCCAAGGAGTGGCCTCTGCTTTCCTCAAGCATATGACAGAGATTAGTTTTCTGCAACAAGGAATAGGTGTTTTTATTAACAATTTTTGCAGACTTGAATCGAAATATGACGGTTGTCATTTATGCAAATATTACCTTGAGTACGAAGAAAACAGCGGTGTTCCAGTTGACGCCCAGTGTATTTTATTCAGTATTAACTACTGCATGAAGAGCCAAAAATGGCAAAAATCTTAGCTCAATCTTAACTCCAACCCAACGCAACTCGTGACGCTATAAATAGCTGTTCCCTCTCCCCTCCATATCCCCCTGCTGTCCTCTAATTAACTTCCCCTGTAACTGCCCTGCTACTGGTCAGCGGACTCTAACATCGAAGTTTTCCTGGCCTGTGTCGCCTGGATCGCGGGAAGCAAACATCTGTGTCGACATTGTGTACAAAACTCTCCATAGATACAGTATTTAATACCCTAAAGCGGCTGCTCTGCAGTAAAGTAAACTGCGATTGAAAAGGCACCGTGTAAGCCAGTAGTTGAAAAATAACACCTAGCCTTTTGCCGAGTATGCTTGCAGCCTTCTTCCCTGGCAGCTAAATCGCATAAAAAATCGTCTACTTACAGGATTTTTCAGTTTTCATTGTTTACGACATCGAAATAATTTGTAAGGAAAAAAAATCAAAACTTTAATTATTTTAATAATCTGCTTTTTCAGATATGGATGAGTGCAAGTCAAGTACATGTCTGCATGGAAGAACTTGTAGACGGAGTGTAATTCTTTATCACTTTTTTTTTTCACTTTTTTTTTAATTTTGAAAATTTAATTATTCTTTGAGTCACATGATTTATTTGTTGAAAACTTTATTTAGACGATTCAGCTCAAAGACTGGTACCATAGGGGCTCTGTATAAATAACATCGGGTTAAAAATACAATTTATGTACACAGATTAAAACTTTGTAACTTAACGTTAAAAAACTTAAAACTACATTAAAAATCTGATAACAACACTAGTATACTCAAGAAACCACTAAGAACTATTACGATGATAAAAACCCTTTCGCACGGTGGCAGGAAGTCTGTCCGTCTTCAGCTTTCGTTA
Organism: Galaxea fascicularis; assembly: GCA_948470475.1. Taxonomy (NCBI): domain Eukaryota; kingdom Metazoa; phylum Cnidaria; class Anthozoa; order Scleractinia; family Euphylliidae; genus Galaxea; species Galaxea fascicularis. The sequence goes on from OX419336.1 coordinate 32,253,583, forward strand.
TGTCGATGGGCAGCTCATTAAAAATTTTCGCTCCGCTCTTGGAAAGACTCGACCAACGTAAATGATTCATTGCCTCAAGCACGTAATTTTACACGCAGATCTATGTTGTAGACGCTGTAGTCTGTCCTGGTCTTGCTGTAACAGACTGCTGCAAGCGATATCGCAATAATCAAACAATGCCAGAATTAATGTCTTGTAAACGAGTATAGACACCTCTTTTGTCACGAAAACTAAACGTTTAAGATCTTGGTTTAAATACAAATTTAAGCTTTAAGGTATCTATAGTTTGACTACCAAGATATATAGCTGTGTGGTCTGCGTATATGTTTACTCAGCAATGTTTCAAAGAACGAGGTAAATCATTAATGTAGACAATGAACAACAGGGGGCCTAGAATGGACCCCTAAGGCACTCTAGCAGGGTTTTCAACTGTTTTGTAAAGTAGCGGACATACTTCTGAAAGTACCGGACGTGAATGTTTACAGTAGTAAAAAAAATCGCCAATATTGATCTCAAGTACCGGACGTGGAATGGCAAACGACCGGACGAAACGTCCGGCCTCCGGCCTCAAATGAAAACCCTGCTCTAGAAGTAATTTCAACTTACATAGCAAGCCTTGTTCGTCAAAACCCGGGTGCTGCTTATGAATTAGCCTTTCAAGGACTTTAGATACTGCAGGCAGTACCGATATGGGGCGATAATTTTGGGGGTCATCCTTTGCACTAAATTATTTGCAGCTGCAAAAACTCTGCTCAATCAAGGCGACCAAAAGTCTGTCTTTCCTCCATGCGTCGACAAGCTGAAATTTGCTAACCAAATGGGACAATATTTTGTAGAGAAGATAAGGAACATTCACTCTAAGTTAGATAATCTTGCGTTCACTTTACCCATCGACCTACATGACAAGGGTGCAGATGCCCAACCTGCTGTTGTTCAGCTTAATGCTTTTACGGCACTTAGCGAGGACGATGTTCGACAGCTCATACAGAATTCCAGCAAAAAATCATGCAGCTTAGACCCACTGCCTACATCTGTCGCACTCGACTACGTTGATATATTGTTGCCAGGGATTACCAAGAGTATCAATCTGTCTTGGGTATCTGGTCAGTTTGCAAAGGAATGGAAGTGTGCTCTTATCAATCCACTATTGAAGAAATCGGTTTTTGATCTACTGCTTTCAAAGACAGGCCTGTTAGCAATTTACAATATATCTCCAAGCTGACTGAGAAAGCGGTGTTTAACCAAATACACATGCACATGACGACTAACGCAATGTATCCTGAATTACAGTCTTCGTATCGTAGATTTTATAGCACTGAAACAGCCCTACTCAAGGTCACAAACAATATTTTGATGAAGATGAATTCCCAAGAGGTTACGCTATTGGTTATGTTAGATCTGAGTGCTGCTTTTGATACAGTAAACCATGGCATACTAATCAGTCGTCTACATGACGAAGTGGGTGTTAGTGGCCTAGCTCTGGAGTGGTTTAGATCCTACCTGCAGAACAGAACACAACGTGTGGCTGTCGATGGGACACTCTCTGAGAGGATTGTTTTAGATCATTGAGTCCCTCAGGGCTCCTGTCTTGGCCCACTGCTGTTCATCATTTACTCATCCAAGCTCTTCAAGGTTATCAGGGATCAACTACCTGAAGCACACTGTTACGCTGACGATACACAATTGTATTTGAGTTTTAAGCCGCATAGCGGTGCGTCGCAGACTGCTGCTATTAATGCTATGGAGGGTTGTATAGAGAAAATAAGGGAATGGATGATAAAAGACAAATTAATGATAAATGATAGTAAGACTGAATTTATTTTGATTGGAACTCGCCAGCAGTTATGCAAATTGCAGCCGTGCGCTATTTCAGTAGGGCCCGATACAATCACTGCAAGAACTCAGGTCAAAAACCTTGGTTTCTGGCTGGACTCACATCTTAACATGTCAAAACATGTTAATAGCGTGTGTAAATCAGCTTTTTTTCCATCTTCATAATATAAGGCGTATAAAGAACTATCTTTCTAGGGAGAATCTTCTGTCTCTAGTTCATGCATTTATCACAAGTAGGCTCGATTATTGCAATAGTTTACTTTATGGTGTTCCAAAGGAACAAACTTCGAAATTACAACGCGTTCAAAATTCCGCTGCAAGGTTAGTTATGGACATTGGGAAATATTCCCATATTACTCCTGCTTTGTAGGATTTACATTGGCTCCCAATTCACGCGCGCATTCATTTTAAAATTCTACCGCTGGTGTTCAAAGTCATCCATGGGCAAGCTCCTGCATATCTGTCTAGTTTAGTGTCGGTAAAATCTAAATCTCATTATAGTTTACGCTCCAACTGTAGCACCCTTCTTAAGCCTCCTACAGGCAGGATGCTGGCAACTCTCGGAGGGCGTTCATTTCAGGCGGTCGCACCACAATTATGGAACGCCCTACCGCCAAGTCTACGAGATGTCGCATCAGTTGAGACTTTCAAGAAAAATTTAAAGACATTTTTATTCAGGAAAGCGTACGCAGATAGGTTTACTTTAAATAAATTTTAGGACTGATTTATCATATTTTATTTGTACATATTATAATTATTATATACTTTTAATCATTTTTATATTAATTAGTGTAGTTACATTTACTATTTTATTTTAAATATTGTAAAGCGCTTTTGATCTTTTATTGTAAAAAGCGCTATAGAAATATTAAATATTATATTATTATTATTATTATTATTATTATTATTATTATTATTATTATTATTATTATTATTATTATTGCACCTGACTTGTGTAAAGGGGTTACCATCGCTTTTTTCCATTCCGCGGGGATCACATTTTGTTGGACAGTGGGATTACAAATGACAGATAACGGTGAAGCCAGGGCATCGGCTCCGTTTTTAAGTAGCGAATACCAGTAGCCTTTCTTGGTTTCAGTTTTTTAAACGTCTTTCGAACCTCCGATACGGTGACAGCTCGGAGTTTAAAATTGTTTGAGTGTTCCAGCTGGGGGTAACCATTTATAAAAGGATTGCCGTTAGATCGATGGGTTGAACTTAGGTTCTCCGCGCAAGAGACAAAATAGCGATTGAAAATGTTGCACTTTTCTTTCGCTTCATTCGCAGTACCGATACTTTTTGAGCCGCCAAGCAGTAGTTTCAAGTTTTTCCAGGTCATACGGGGTTCTTTTGTCTCGGGCAACTGGTCACAAAAATACCGCTGTTTTTCTTTTCTGAGCTTCAGAGTCACTACATTATGTAGGCGCTTGAAGGAACTCCAATGAAGTTCATTGCATGGTTAGTCTTCAGCGCAAGTTTGTGAAAGTAATCTCTTTCTTTCATCAACCATGATACCTTTTGTCCCCTGACCCGTACGTGGATTTTTGGAGCGTGAGAATCAGTAACTTCAGTAAAAAGCTGTTTAAAAGGGTCCTAAGAGTCCCTCAAATCTGAGATTTCAAGAATTTACCAAGGACCATGGAATCTTGTTTAGATCTTCGACAAAAACATCGCAATGAAAATGTATGAGATTTCGGGTCTCCAAGGAGGAGGCGGTTTCAGGCGATGAAGTTTTCGAACCGCGAAAATCGCAGAATAATCACTGAAACCAACTGGTATTACTCCCGAGATGTAAAGGTCAGGTCGACTTGTGAAGAATAAATCGATCAGGGTCTTCGAACATTCAGTATATTTGTCAATAGTCTGCAGAAGGCCGAACTCTTTAGTCATGTTAATGAAACGCTTTGTGGACGCGGGGGAGTAACTGCTGAATACCCTGCCACTTGAAGTTATACTCCTAAAAAAGCTGGCTACATGGATACACAGTCATTCTTCGCGACACTTTTAGAACGAGACATACATATATTTCTTACTCTCACTCTATGATATTTGAAGGTTTTATCCTAAATGGCTACGCGGCTACGTGGCTACACACTGAGGAATTTGAGGTCTTATCCGACGTGGCTATGCGGCTAGGCGGCTACGCAGTGAGGAATTTGGAAGCTTTATCCGACGTGGCTACGCGGCTACGCAGTCAAAGCACTGCGTAGCCGTCGGTGTAGCCACTTCTGAAACCTAACCTTGGAGTGGCCGGGTATTCAGCAGTTAAACTGACGCGGGTTTATTCGATTGCCTCAAGTCGAAATTCAAATCTCCAGTAATGACAATTTCCTTTCCATAGTCATCCATTTCTGTGAGCATGTTTCTCAAGCCCACAACATAAACCTGCTCATTATCCACTTTTGGCGGGCGATAACAAGAACAAAGACCAAAACCTTTGCTTTTGGGAGGTGTTATTTCCATCCCGGCAAAGACACTGGAGATCCGTTTGATTATACACGGGATCTTGAAACACGCTGTACGCAAGGTTTGAGGACATGGGATAACACCACCTTTACGGCGTGAAATATCCCTTCCTACAAGCGAATTCGGATAGCCATGGAGCTAGATTTCGCTGTCAGTTATTGGGTTGAATCTAACCAGGTCAAAACGCGAGGGTTGTGGGTTTCGCAGAACACCCTGATTTCATTGATCTTGTTGACGAGACTTCGCACACGCTTGAGAAAGGCTCAACATTTCCACTGGAACTGAGAAGCAGCGATAAACACAGGCAGCCGGCTAAGTCCTACCCTCCGCTTGTCCGCAATGTTAGGCCCGGTTCAGAGCAGCTCCACTCATGCGCCGAACCTAATTGAATTAGGTTCGACTTTGGAACGACATTGACGCGACAGCTGATTCAGACAGCGCACCGTGTGTCGAACCTAATTTCTATTTTATATACGGAGAAGGCATTATGCATTTATACATTGTCATAATTAGTGCACTTCATGGTTCGACACATGAGAAGAGCACCGTATGAATCAGTTGCCACTCTAGTGTTGGATAATGCGGCAGACCTTGTCGAACTTAACAACGTTGCCGCACCGAATTAAAACTGTCGTACCGAACTGATTCAGACGCCGCTCTTTTGCCGGACTTAATTCATCAGTTAGGTTTGGCACATGAGTGGAGCGGCGTCTGAACTGGGCCTTAGTCGCCCGACCAGAGAATCTGTCAAAGCTAGTGAGGGCAAATTTCGCCGAAAAATCGCTATTCCAAGGCTCTCCAATCCTATCAAAAGGTTCACAACAACAACAACCGAACAACAACTTTATTTAAAAACGGTTAAAATATCAGTTTGGTGATTGGTTTGGTTTATTTGGACGACATCAACATAAGACGCATTTACACTACAGAAAAAATGGGTCCGGACCCCGTCAAAAAAGTAGTACGGACCCATAATTCTTGTAAAGCAAATACTGGAGTTTCCGCAGGGCCATAGGCGCCTATGGCCCCGCGGAAACTCCAGTATTTCTTTACAAAAGTTATGGGTCCGTACTACTTTTTTGATGAGGTCCGGACCCATTTTTCCTGTAGTGTAAACGCGCCTATAATGTTTATTGCATAGTCTTTTGAAGACTTTAATTTTTGCCTCGAGCTAATAATCATAAACTTCGTTTTGGCGACATTGAGGCTTCGGCTTGTTGGCTTTAAGCCAGAGATTTATATGTTTCAGTTTACTATTGATCTATTGATCCCTTCCAAATAAACTTCGATTTGGCGACGCTTTAGGTGCATTAACACGAAAAATAAAGCACAGAAGTTGAAACATATACAGAGCGGCCGAGACAACGAATATCAGTGATTTTTTGTTTAACTACAGTAACATTACAGTAACATTACAAGTGAAAGGCAAGTCAGCACAGGTGCCAACAGCGCTGACAATAAACAAGAACCACAAATTGCAGGAAAAATTTGGACAGTTTCAAGCCAACGAATTACACAAGTAATCAGTAAAAAACACAGGCCCAGTAGTCTGTAAAAATCCAACAGACAATTTACAGTCAGTGATGGTCGGCGAAATTAAATACTTTGACCAACAAAGAGCTCAAAGAGGCAAACCAACAAACGTTTAGACCCAAGCAGACCCACAAAGAAACAATGTAACTTATTGAGACGCTTATTAAGACAATGACATTGAATTTACCCAACACTGAAAATATAGGCAGAAAGTGTTCAACTGACCAACAAAATGACAATAACCAACAAAATTTAAAACACAGACAATTAATGAAAATGTCGAACAAAATTTAGTAGTAAGCAGTCGAAAAGGAAATAAAATATGAACAGACCCTCTGAGTGTTTCAAATATGTGCGTAAGTAAATGTATATGGGTGTTTTTGTGTTTTACATAGGAATGTACTAAGCAATCATTGTAAGATGTTACTTTGTCTGCGCGTTATGCTATACGGTATTGCTTTGTTATTTGCTATGTAAAATATACAAGGAAATCGTTCCCTGCAATAATAAACACAATTGAATAAAAAACTTCTTCCGAGAATTTGGGTCTGGAGTGCGGGCCCATTTCGCGAAACAGCGGCTATCAGATCTGTTATAAAGTACACCATGTAATGAAGTGTGCAGGTTCAAAACTCTACACTGGTTGGAACTCAAATGAAACTGCTTGGGATGGTTGACAGTTCCTACATATGGATGTATTCCCATATATCGTAGTTTGAACAAATGACCATTGAAACGTATTACAATATTTTGTCGTTCAAAATATTAATTGGCCTTGAATTTGTTTATACAAAGGGATATAACTGCCTACAAAAACATTTAAACGAAAGCAGCATCAAAAATTAAGTTTGCTTTATCTGGCTACTGTCAACAGATGGCACGAAGCCATCATACAAACCGGGTTTGCTGCATTAAAACGTCCCCCAAAAAAGACGTCTGCTTCGACCCAAAGGTTAATAAAATAAAGATTTGTTTTGTTGACAAATATTCTAAGCAAGGCCACCTTCAAAAGCTCTGGTCAGAGACGGGCTTAGATTGAAATGAGTTGCCAGTTGGAAAAGTCATTTTTTTCAAGTTGGTTCAACGCAATGCGCAGCAATTACGCAATGCCTGAGAAAACACTTCATATTTTGCTCTCGCTAGCCAAAGCGTAATTTCGTGTTTCATGCAAATAATCGCGTCAGTATTTTTGACCAAACGCAGCAAAATCTCTGTGACATAATGGCCTTTTAATCCTCCCTGTTAGATCATGCGGCTGTGGTGTTATTATGTCTTAACACTGATGAACGTGCAGTTATTTTCCAACAGGTTATTTCGAACCTTTTTCATAAATTTTAGCAATGAAAATACGTCACTAGCTAACAGACAATACTGATCAGACTCTATATTCCCCTTACTACTGTCCAGAGGATCACTTCCGGCTCTTCTTGAAATCGAAGTTGTCGCTTCTTTTCCCTGTTACTTCCGACTTCAGTTAGTAGTAGATTCTGTCGGACTATTACTAGAAAGAAGAAATGAGAATATTGGCATTGGTCAGTTTAAGGGATGGGCCTTTTATAAGGGAATTCAAGTGGAGTTCTGGCCAGTGTTGTGTGCGATACGTTAAGCGAACACTGGTTGGAGTAAGTGCTTGGCTATCCTTGTACGAAAATGGAGGCGTTCTCGGGTTTTCAACATTTTACTGTTCTCCTGATGTTATGTGTACTGTCGTATCTGGCAGAAGGTAACACCAGTACACTTATTTGTAGCTAACGGGAACCTATTTTCTATAAAGTTCCGGGTCTTTGAAGTTTTTAAAAGGAAAATTAAAGCAAGAGCAAGAGATCTGGCCCCCCGGGTTTGGCCCAGTACAAACAGGCCATGACAAACTTTCTCGTTCGCAAACACCAATATAAACGATTTAGTTTAGAGTAACGACATTAACGTCAGCATTGTAAGTGAATCGGGACAGATTTAATCGCAGTTTCTACCATTATAGACTGTTTTTATTTGCAGCTTTATTGCTACTTTGTACCAAATTGATTTGCATAATTATAGCGTCAACTGATGATTTCCTTACGGCCTTTATTCCCACTGACGTTACCCTAAATTGACAATTCGATGAAAATTTCAAATATTTTTATTAAAACGCTTGAATTACACCTTAAAGCATGTTTTCTGTGAGGAACACAAAGCTAAAACTACACTGAATAAATGATTTGCATCGTGGTTCCAAAACTAAAAAGGGCCAGTAAATTCTGAGTTGTTACTATTTGACATCTGTTTATACAATTTTCTTTCAGGGCAAAATCAGTTCCAACTCGGAAAGGCTAACTTCACTGCGCCATCTTCAGGCCTGCTCCATTGCAAGACTGTGCAATACCCACAGGTATTTTCCAGCTCCAGTAATATCCGTGTCCTTGCATCCATCAGCCATGACAATCAGCCGTCCAGTGTTCATGATTCATCAGTGGTGTGGACCACTGAAATAACGCAGCGTAACTTCCGCGTCTGCGTGCTGGAATCGGGACTTGGAACAAACGGATCATCTGTTGTGAACTGGGTTGCGTTTCGCGGCACGCCCTCTGGTTCCCTTGACGGCACTGTCTCCTTTAATGCATTCACCAGCGGAACAAAGTGTGAGAGAGTTGACTATGCACAGGTACTTTTAATTGTATGTTACAAAGCGGTTGGAACCTCTTCATTGTCATTTGTCACAAGGAAGATATCTACGAATACGATTTTCTAAGAATTTGAAATTATTATTAAGCATGAGCTTATTCACTTCACATACCCTGTGTGCCCGATTGACGTAACATTTATTTTAAGACAGCGTAAAATCCACTTTTTTGTTTTGTTTGGTAGACAAAATATATAGTAATGAAAGTTAGTACTGAACATTTCGTTTTATGCTTAAAGTTCCGAGAAATTTTTGTTGATGAATTGTTTTAATGGAGCAGTCAAATTGTTGCTAGTTCATTTGCACATTAGTTTAATTTAGCCTTTAGTTATATATTTTGTCTTTGCCCTCCTCCGTTAGTCGCCAAAACATGGATTATGGAGATGCAATACTTGACGAGGTCTTGTATGAACCTTTTACTTTGGTATAGAAACGTCAGCGTAGTGTTTTTTGTCACCATCATTACCAATATTTCAGCCATAAACCGAAAAGACCAATCGTCTTGTTTCCGTAAGCCTTATTGAGATTGCCTTTAGTGGGCACGTCTCAGTAAAGGATTTAATGAAGTAGGAAAACAATAATCATTTTTTGTTGAAATGAAAACCATTCTTGCCCGAACCTGTCCTGCAAGAAGTTTCATATCTTGATATTTGTACAAGCTCTTTCAAATGGTTAGCCAAGTCATGGTTGTTCATCAAATGAACATGAAGAAAACAAGAAACATCAGCATTCTAAGCTAATTTTTCGTCTGTAAATCGCAGTGAAATCCCGACCGTTATCGAAGAAAGATTAAGGGTAGTGGGGGTGGGGGATTTTAGAGAGATCTGAGGTTTTTATATCTGTCGTACAGCAGAATCGTTCCAACTCGATACTTGATACCCTTCGTGACTCTATCTTCTGATGTTTGACACTAAAAGAGATTTTAAGGTCAACTTTTTAAAAGGGATCGTTGTTCTTTGTAAATCTAAGGAAGGAACAATTAAATAAGATTCTCGTTTTTCCTTGCAGCGATTTTCTTCTGTTCCAAAAGTGCTGACCACTGTGCGTCACGTTGGGAGTAGCAGACCACAGGACGCCGTAAACTTGTGGTTAGAGGAATCACAGGAAGACCATTACCGAGTCTGCATTCGTGAGGTGAAAACATTTGACGGAAAACATCAGAATATACGAGTGGTAAGTAGCTTCATAGTGCTAGCGTGACACTCCACATCTGCAAGCCAAAGCGACCAGAAGTATTGACATGGACGTGCTGTACATGGCATCCTAAAACGAAATTTTGTCACGTTTAACAAGCATTGTTCAAAATTTCGATTCCGTTCAATTCTCATTGTTAATTGCGAAACAAACAGATGTCAGAAAGCCATATCATCAAGATGGTAATGTTTAAGCAGACGAGCGTGATCATGAAATGAGGGATAAGAAAAAACTACCGAACAGGCCCCGGTTGTTCAAACGTCGGATTGCGCTATCCAGCGGATAAGTACTAGGAAAGCTAATTGCACTATCCACTGGATAGATATTTATCCGGTGGATAGAGTTATCCAGCCTTTGATGAACAACCGGGACCAGGTGACTTGCTAATTCGAAGGACGTCACGTTTTATGGAATTTGGAAGTTGAAGACATAAATGAACAAAACAAAAAAAAGAAAGAAATGAAATGAAATGAAAAAAAGTGTTGATGTGGAATTCTCTCTCAAGTTTTCATCGTATTGTAAACCTTAATTGATATCATTACATCATTGTGTAAAATTCCAAGGTCGCTTTATGTGAAAACAAATTCAGGATTTATCTGCTTGAGTCAAAGTCAAGTTAGAACGACTTGTTGCCGACCAAAAAGTGAACTGTGTCAAGTACTAATCAAAGAGGTTTCCTTCTACAGGACTGGTTGGCATTTGCACAGGGCATCAGGCAGTTGACATTTTACGGGAAACTTCAATTTGAAAATGGTGGGGCTCCTCTGGAGCAAGACAACTTTGCCTTTTGCAAGGTAACGATCAGTTTGAAAATGTTTCACCTGAAACACTGTAACGAAGGAAGAGTCACTCTGTCTATTAAATGGCATTTAATGAGGGTACTGTAACAGCTCTTATAAGCTCTAAATTTCATTGGCAGGCATAGTGTAGCACCTCTATTGTTTTAGGGATAGGGTCCATTGTTTGTGATGTTTGTTCCCCTTGTTCACCTGAAGGGTTGCAAGGAAATCTCGTGAGACCTTACGAGAGTTCCTACATGCCCTTTTAATGATTTACTCTTTATTTATATTTTTGTCTATCTGTTAGCTGATTACATATTTAATTATTCAGTTATTTTATCAAGAAGAGATTCTCTGCCAACGTGTCCTAATTTTTTTTCAAGTAGATGCTTTCACATTTTTCTGGAAATCAATGAAAACTTTGCTCGTATCTAATAAACATAAAGTTTTATGGCAATACGCAGCAAGGAGGAAACTTTGCTACTTTACTAAAATTACCATTCGGAAGAAAGCTTAGGAAATAAGACACATTTGCTAACCTCAGCTTTTTCTCTAAACAGGCTTTCAACTTTACTAAGATGTTTTATGCACCTCCTGTTGTCATGGTAACAGTCAATCACCTTTACGATAGCACGAACGTGCATTCTGTTAAACCGGAAAACAATGTCCTCAACACCTGGATTGAGGTGAGCTACGTGCGTGTTCTTTTCTAATCCAGTGCAAAGATAACTTTTCTTAGCTTTGCGAGAAGAACAAAACATGAACTGGAGCGTACAACTGCCCTATATTCCTGTCACGACGTTTTCACAGACCGATTTATTTTTAGATTGAATTTGCCGCGAATATGGGACTCCCTCAGGAGCCCATTCTCTCGTGCGAAACTTTTCCTCGACTATTCTTTTGTCCTAAAGTTTCTCTGCGAAGCTAAGAAACTTAAGAACAAAAGAAAGGTGATGATGATGCAGTATCACGTGTACCGGAACTACGTTTTTTCACGAGAAAGATAGTCTAAAAATAAATCGCTCTGTAAAAATGCCGTGACATAGGCTTAGAATGTGAGTTGTACGCTCCTAGTGATGGGCTCCTGACTTTCATCGAACCCAACCTCGTTCGCAGTACTTTTCATTTTAGGGAAAACCTCTAGGTATGAGGTTGCAGAGACACCACCCCCCCCCCTCTTCCTCCCCCCAAACAACACAGGCATAACCTCAAGGGGCGGCTCGCTCCCAGACAAGTGCAAGAAACTGGTTTTATGCGCGTTTTGAACTAAGGGTTTGAATGCTTATGGACCATACACTAATCTCGAGAGCCATTTTTACGTACTCAAGGTTTTCTCTGTTGGTACCACAGGAAATAACTCTTTCATCTTTTCGGGTGTGTGTCAAAGACCTAGCAGGAATGGAGAGTCAACATGACCCTGTTACTGTTGATTACGCGGCTATTGGAGGTAAATACGCAACATTAAATAACAGTTTACTTATTTCAACCCAGAGTATTTATTTCTTGATGATGCGATTAAGGCGAGAATGCCGCCGGTAGTGCCGGAAGTGCTGTATGCAACGTATATTTTCCGAGTCAAAAAGTAAAGGTAAAAAAAGAAAAAAAATACTAATATTCATACATTTTATTTTTAATTCTTCTTTTGGTGAAAACAAAAACAGTAACGAAACTATTTTGCATCTTTGTTTTCTAGATATTGATCCGTGCATCAATGTTTCGTGCCAATACTTTGCTGTTTGTAAAGCATTTGGCCCCAGGGACGCGCGGTGCATATGCGTCGATAACTGTCCGTCTTTTGAAGAACCTGTCTGCTCCTCTAATGGTACCACATATGACAATTTGTGTGTGTTCCAACGAGAAATGTGCCACCTGAAGGCCAACTTTACTTTTTTATCATCCTGGCGACTGTACAGGTAATACCACAAAGTTCTCTTCTCTCAGGAGACTGAAGCTTATAGTGAAAGGAACAGTAACATAGACTAATAGAGGGTAGTGACTGTTGAAAAGAAAATGTGAATATCAACAACACCCCCTCCTTCGAAAGAAAGCTTTCCCATTAAAGTGTAATATACAGCGAGTCTTCAACATGAGCTAAAGGAAAATAACTTGAATCCCTTGAACTTAAAAGAGCCAATCACTTGGTCTGACGCACGCAATCTCGTGGCCATACTCACCAATTCATCAAATCACAGTAACACAATGACCGTGACCTGTCTGACATTTCTTTCCTTATTATTTTAATGGAGTGCTTCCACATTTTATTTTTGTAGTATCGAGAAAGTGAAGGAACTAGGTGAAAGAGCATGTACAGGTGTATGTTGCCGCATTTATCTGAATTTTTCTTTTATCCTAAAAAACCTTTCAAAAAGACGCACTCACTTAACTTCAATCCTATTTCATTACACTGTACCGACAAGTGTGATATGAATGCAATGTCTTAACTAGACGACCATACTCTTATTAGGAATAAATGTGGTATAGAATTATATTTAACTTATTATTTTTTTATTTCCAGGGTTCCCTTCTCAAAAAGGCCGCCATCGCCTACGGCACAACCCAGTCTGGGCTGAAGCAGTTTGCGAACAAGTTCCACTGGCTCCTTATGTCTTTTATCCTGACAAACCTGTTCATGTACAGGTCTCTGTCAATCATGTGAACTTCTCAGACCCTGGCTATGTCCACGAAGCCGTGGTGGCCTGGGTTGAAGAAATTTTGGAAAATAATTTTACAGTCTGTGTTACACAGGCCGGGAGAAACGAGAAGAGAAATGGAGAAACGTTTGCCACAGTTGACTGGCTTGCCTACCAGGGGGCCCCTGACGGGGGAGTGTCTGGTGAAATGGACATGCCGACTTGGTGGACTGGGACGAGCTGTCGTACAGTGTCACTTCCGTCTGTAAGGCAAATTTTTTGTAGTTTTGTTTCTTTTTCGAAAGGTTCTTTTATCATACTGTAACGACTGCAGTTAGAGAGGAGGTGTTATAGAGCATATCACCACCAAATGAGGGAAGAATTGGGTTCAATCGTGAAGAACGTTCGCGAACAACGATTCACAAAAATATCTGGCATGTCAGGACCGTCATTGATGAAATTTGTTTTCTTTAGCTATGACGTCTTATAATACGATGTTAGCTAAGCAAAAGAACGTCTTCTTCGGCCGACCAGCTGTCCTTCTTACTGTTCAAGGGTGTTAAATGGAGTAGAGGACTTAATGCCATCCACTGGTCTGGTTTTGAAATATATCCACACACCCCCTTCACCACACTAGTCTCGTTTTTGTACTCTCTTTCGGCAATCATTAAAATTTGTTTAACTTGGAAAATGCTGGCGAACTCTCCAGGAACTAAGTTTCTGTGCGCAACGTTAAGGTAAGGAAAAAGAAAGAAGATTTTGAAGCGAGTTAATGACTTTAGACCTTAGCTTTTGATAGAAATACTTAAATTATTATTGGCAACTATACCTTTTTTCTCTTCTTTTGTTACAGAGCAAGTTTACCACAGCGCCTACAGTACTTGTGTCAGCGGAGCATGAAAGTCGTGGTGTAAGACACGATGCATCCTGTGTGTGGTTAGAAGATATCACGAGAACGTCGTTCAAACTCTGTGTCCGCGAACTGCAAAACTTTGATGGGGTTCACCATAACATTCATGTTGTGAGTAAATGTGGATATTCACTAGTACTGACTTAATGTCCGCACCAAGAAACTGAATAACACCCGCGATTTGAGTTTCAAATTATACCACAGTTTCAGATTATATCACAACAGCGCTTTGAATAAACCCCTTCTGATTTACATAGTCTTACAGTGGGTATCTTCTCTTAAACCAACATTCTACTGCTTTTTTCGTAAACGTTAAAATCTTGGTTGAGTTGCCCTATCAGAGTATTGACAAACGCGGTAACTGGGAATGTTTCTCTTTTTTGACAGGACTGGATAGCGTTTGAAGAACTTCACCAGCCTCTCTTTAGAGAACATGGGTCTATATACTTCTCCAATGGAAATAATCCATCCCAAGATTTCAATTATGCTTTTTGTGAGGTACGTGTACTATTTTTCAGTTTCATCTTTCTGAAATTCACTTTCTCTATGATGCAATACCATATCACCTAGAATCGCCTGCAATCGCGTCTCTTCCTTCTTCATGTCAAATCTCTTTAATTTCTTCCTTTCTTCTATATTTCTTTTTCTCGTGATTTCTATCAATCCGTCATTTGTATTTTTTTATTTTATTTTCTTTTCCTCCTTCATTCACTTTCGTGTTCATGTCACGTCTAATGCATAGTATCATAATTCGGCATAGTTTATTGCTTTGTTGCTAAATCTATTGAAACATAGCTTTACTGCGAAACTCCGATTCGCTGAGGTTTCAAATTTGTTTCTTGTGTTACTTCAGGATGTCGTGTTTAAAAAGCCCTACAACGATTCTCCAGAGGTGTTGGTCTCTGCAAACCATTCAACAAGTGGAGGAAACCTCAATCCTTTGTACAACTCAATTTCAGCCTGGGCAGAGGTAGGATGTTATTTGTGTTTTTCTGTACACACAGCAATTTATTAGAAGAGTATCTACGATAATGTGTAACGGCCGCGTTTTAGAGCCAGTCTTGACCTAACTATTGTTTTCTAGTGCAATATAGAAAAAACGTGGGTCAGATAGAAAAGTCCGCTGACCGGTTGGCTCAGTTGGTAGAACACCAAGTTCAAACCCCGGCCGGACCAACACTCAGGGTCTTTAAATATATCAGGAGAAAGTTGGGTGTGAACATATTAAAATCATGTATTGAAACTGCGGATCAAAGAATGAAGATGTGAGTTATCATCGCAGTTTTTACTTGAGCAGTAGTGAAAATAAAGCCTAAAAAATTCAGGCTTGTGAGACTTGTATGACTCCTGCGATGTCGGTGCAGTGTTCTACGAACTGAGCTAACAAGCGAACTGGGGACTGGTCTTTTTGTGGGTTCATGATAAACCTATGACGGATTAATGGATGAGTGTGAATATATGAAGGGGAAAGTGAAGACGGTGAATAAGTGAAGGAGTAATAAATATGAGGAGAAAGTGCAGTCTTGGTAATGACATTTGCATATGGTTAGACTTTCTAGTCTTCTCGGATACGGAAGATAAACCCTAGGCCCGGTCTATCAACACTTGTTCCTTGACTCTTTGAGACGTTAAAGAACCTGCGCACTGATCGCAAAGAGAAGGCAACGTACAATGCAAGTCATAAGACCTTGGGACACTTTAGCTTAGGGCGAAAACACACACACACACACTATGAAAATCATAACTGTTTCTTCCCCATTCCTAGAAGCTCTTTTACGGTCGAATACACTAGCGAGTGTGTAGTTTCCAATACTTCCCACCCTACAAACAGCCAAAAAGCTATTAAATGCCAGCTTATTCTTTTACAGTAGCCGAATTCATTCAATTTTGTTTCTTGGGCAAGAAACGTCAGCTACATATTCTCCAAATTACATATAACACAACAGGCCACATATCCTAAACGGTTACATCAACTACACAACCAGAAAATATGTTTTCATGGGTGAGAACTGTTACCGTTGTCAACAACGGCTTGGGTCACCCACAGACAGTTCTGTTTCATCACACGTGATTGTTATCGGCAACATCACACCGAATAAATTTGGCGAAACAAAAGCGACAGAGGCATGACTGTGCGTCTTTCCTTTGCGGTTCAACTTATGAGGACTCCATTTCGGCCAAGCAAAACGAGAGGTAAGCGGACAATAAATGGGAACGAGTCTCCAATGAATATCTTTCGCTGCGTCAGTTTTAGCTTCCAGAAAGCTCACTTGAACTACCGACAACAAACTTTCTAATACAATGCTAAAACTCGAGTTGTAACTCGCACTCGAATTCCTTTAGTCGTACTCGGTTGCCCAGAAAACGAAATTGATCCAAAAATAGTTTACTGCTTTGAGGACATATGTGGTACGATTTGCAACTTTTCGCTGAAACTCAGTTTCAGACAATGCAGACAATGAACTAATCTGCAGTTTTGCGACCGATAAGTTTCTGGCGCTGTGGTAAGGCCTGCTCCCCTGAGCAAGTGACCGGCTTAACAGTTATGTCTCAAAAAAGGCTTATGGTACATGAAGCCTCATAACAGAAGACAGCCATAAGTCAAGGGGACTCTGCCGAGTGCTGAAACTATGTAGATGTAGTTGTAAATGGTTGGAGGTCTCTACATCTGTCTTATTAATGAAAACCGATATAAAGTGTCCAAGAATGACAAGTTAAGAGCCATTTTTTTTAGTTTCTGATAAATTTGCTTATGGCTGTCTGTTTCACACTTTACACTGTTTTGTAGTACATAAACAAGACCGGCTTTAGAGCTTGTGTGAAGGAAGTGTTTGTTCAGCAACATGACCCACTGTCAGTGTCTTACGCAGTTTTGCCAGGTAGGGGGCACATCGGACGCCAGCTACAGGTAGCGCTAGAGTTGTTGGTGTGATTTCATAACTGTTTGACGTGTGATTTTCTCCAACACATCAACGACCAGAGTACTTATACCATCTACTGACGTTAACAAATCACTTGACTCTGATGATGACTTCCGCTCAGGTTGTCGAAACGTCAGTCAATGTCACCACAAACAGTCCTTCTCAGGACTACATTCACCAAGTTATGAAGTTATGAAACCACCCCGTGTTTGACTTTTAAGACTTTTAACTGCATGTGTATGCTGCAGTCATTCTTGTACTAAAGAGAAGCATAATTTCGTAGGATGCCACGTCTAAAATTCGTTCGAGTTGCGTCGTCATGGGAAGAGTGGGGGGGGGGGGGGCGCATTTGAAAAAATACGTTTTGTTCGTAAATCCAGAAATCCAGTATGCAAATTTGATTCGCA
>OX419336.1:32275914-32285914 GCA_948470475.1 Galaxea fascicularis
GAAGCAAATGTGAAAAA
Source organism: Galaxea fascicularis (assembly GCA_948470475.1). NCBI lineage: Eukaryota > Metazoa > Cnidaria > Anthozoa > Scleractinia > Euphylliidae > Galaxea > Galaxea fascicularis. The sequence goes on from OX419336.1 coordinate 32,275,932, forward strand.
TATTATGAGATCAAATGAGCTGAATGAGCTATCAATGAGTACAAAAAGTGCACAAAGGCTTTGACTTGAGTGGAAACTTTGACACGAACAGTTTAGGTGCTGGCGAATACAAGATACCCGTTGATAATGAGATTAGAGGTACAAAGACGAAAAGCAGTAGTAACAACAGCAACAGGAAAGCGTCCATGTTGGGTGATGAAGAACCCACGCATCGAAGCGAGGATGCAAGAAACGTTTTTACTTTTATGGCTATTGTCACCAGTATTTCATTTCTTTTGAATACTTTAGATTGTGGATTATCAGCTGTATCAAGTCTGTGTAGTGTGTTAGTTTTATGTGTAATCTTGTACCTTCGCGTGTTCTACATGAATGTGTAAGTTTATCAGTTTTATCAACACAAATGTCGATCATGTACTTGAAAAATGCGAGGTATTTGAGAAGGCAATGCAGTTATCTGTACATGATCAACGTGATGCCTTAGTGAAAATAAAATATAGAAAGGAATTCAGATCTCGTTATGCTAAGTTTGTGTATTTTAACGACAACCGTGAATGCCATGTGCCATCAAGACGTTGTGATCGCGAGCCCAGTAGGATACCAGTGAAAAAGCTGAAAAGTCTGTCACAGAAAAGCAGAAAACTAAGGGCCCGATTACATGGCGAATTTCAGCCCGGTTAACCAGGCTGAAATTTTGTTGCGATTACATGATGAACTTCAGCTCGGGCTGAAATATTAGTCTCGGCACCAAATATGAAATTTGGCGCGAAGAGTCTCGGGAAAATCAGGCAGCCGTGTTATTTCCTGCTTTTCAGCCTGGGCTGAAATTTCGTTTCGATTACATGAGATTTTTAAGATCCTGTCGTGTTTATTTCCGCTGGCACGCACTCACACAGGCAGCCCAATGCTTTAACGAATCGAGTTTGAGTCACAAAATACATGTATAATTTTATATATTAGGCTGTGCGGAAATCATCCACAACATCCATTTGCCACTCGAAAAGCCCGAGTGAAGGCCATTACGGCCTCTAGTATTAAACAAGATTGGAAATATCGCAGACGTCAAAGCTGTTTAAACCTAGAGGTAATAGTAAGCGTGCCACAATCATCTTTAAACAATAGAATGTCTAAAAGTATACAATGAATTGCAGCCTTAAATTTATGTTTTGGTAATGAATGAATATGAAGAGGAATACAATTCCATGCCTTAGCACCGGAGCAAGAAAACGACTTAATCCTCTGCTGTCTTCTCGAATTTTGTATGGCGAAAGTGCCAGCCTGAGAAAATCTGATCGTGTTATACTGCGATGAGCGTCAGAGGCGAGAGTAAATAAACTGGAGATATTACGGGGTGCTTTGTTGATGAAAATGTCATGCATTATCATACAAACGGATTTAATGTACAGAAAATCCAGGGGAAGAACATTATAGAAGTCAGATAAAGGGACAGCATGAGATTTGAATGGTGCAAAATTGATTAGGCAAAGGGCATGCTTTTGTAGTATCAAGACCTTATTAAGATTAAATAAAGCAGCTTGGCCCCAAACCCTGGTGTGCTGATGGCAATTCAGTTTCATTCAGTATTTCAGGCTATTTTTTTTTTTTTACGTTTGGCCCTCATGATTAAGTTGCTAACTGAATGCGTACATGATCGCCACCTTATAGACGTTCCCTCCGGCCTCCCTTACCCCACCTCGCGGAATGCAACACAAGGGGAACAAACATGAGTGAAACTAAAAGCAGGGCACGCAGAGCAATTTTTAAAATGTGAGGATTACTTCCGCCTTTTCAACTGAGGGGAGGGGGATGATTCTGAACTCTCGCGAGGTAGGGACCGCGGAGCCTGGGGGGCTTCAGCTCCCCCTCCCCCAATAATTTTGGAAAAAATTTTTTTTCAATTGAAAAATTACTGTTAGGTCCGTCAGCTTTAGCCTACCATTATTATCCTGTCAAAGCACTTTTCAGTTTTTTTCCACATAAAGTGAATTTCTTGAAGGTTTATAAACCTTTTGCATGAATACACAACCTGCCACTTGACAACGCTTCGCTGGCCTATTGCGATCCTCATCTAATCGGCTGAAATGACGCACAAAAAAGGCCGTCTTGTTTCTTTAGTTTGATGAACGGAAATGGATGGTGAAAAGCCGCCGTTATTGTTTAATTTTCCCCTGACATCTGGTTTGTGCAGTCCAGATATAGTGTTTTATACACTGGGGTTTATTTACGAGCAATTCTTCAAAGCTAAATTTAAAGCTATTTTTCTTGACGGGTGTTAGCATTTATTGTGAAGAACGACAAATAAAGCTTGACTAACGTCTATATAAAAACGTCAAAGAATTTAGGCATCGACTTTTGAAATTTTGGTAATAACTTTTTTTTTTATTTTTGGCAACTGTTCAGCATATTTTTGGCATTCCAGTGAGGAACCGTTCCAGCATTTTCCGAGCACAATCGGGACAGGCCAAGAAGGGGGGGGGGGGGCTTGCTTACCGGCCCCTCCCCCTGCGCGGTCCCTGAAGACAACTGTCCACTGTTTCATAACAGGGTTACCAAGTACCGTAGTAAGGCTAGCAAATAAACTTAAATTCCTCGTTTCTAGTCAACAAGAAGAGCCTTTTCTCGTTTTTGGATAGACGATCGTAACGCACTTAAGTCTCCTTTCCTATCCCGTACACTTCCACGCTACTTAGCCTTCTCTGACCTTTTTAGAAGTATTGCCATATTTTCTAGTTCTGCATATGTGCACATGTCATACTGCCTGACATGTGAGCATGTGCACTGTCAGTAAACCCACCGGCCGGTGTAAGACTAGCTCTGTACGAGTGAAATTTTTCTACCTCAAAATGAATGGTTTAAGTCAAAAACCTTAAATGTGTGAGAAATGATAGATTTATCGTGAGAGCGTAAGATTGCATTCAATGCGTGAGACTTGAGAGCTCTTGTGTCAACTTTGTCGAAAGCGGATGAGGTTCCTCGCTCGGTTTTGTCTGTTCACAGACTTCGCTGATACTTTTTAATCAGGGATATATCAAGATATATAAAAGAAGTAGTGTAATTTTGTTAAATCCTGATGACGTCTTTTTCATCAGACAAAACCAGTCGGATAAAAAAGTATTAACAAAGTTAACAAGATCTGTTGATGCGTGCTACTTACTAGTTAAAAAAAAACTGTAAAAAAAGAAAAAAAAAACATTAAGGAATTGAAACACATTGAAAATCAAAAATTCGCTTTTCGGTTGATGCCAAAGGTAAAATAATGGTTTAAATTCCTTTAAAGGTTTACTGTGAGACAGACAACCGAGATAGGGAGCAGTTCAAACTTGAAAACGTCGGCCCGACGTTTTCAACTTTCAATTGAATTGTTGCATTTCTCTAAAACTGGTTTTAACATATTTCGGTACGTCCTTTCATTCTTAATTCAATTTATTTCTTGGAATTAGCGATGTAGAAAGGATTCGAATATTAACAAAGTGTTTGAAGCTAGAATTTAGTGAATTTTGAGCAAAATCGCAAAAATCTCCATGATCGGCTGCCCCTTTAAACAAACTAATTAAAGTGTTCATGGTTCACTGTGCAGCGAACTCAAGCAGTTCCACAGTACAGTTTTTGCTTGCAAATGGGCCAGAATAATTCTTAAATCCGGTAACTTAGTTAAAGTACTTAATTACAGCATTACTGATGTTAGAAGAGATGACCAAGATGTGGCGCTAGCGTTACGGGCAACTCGTAGTTCCAGAAAAACCTAAGTAATTATTCGGGTTATGAGAACGAAAGTTTCAACATGTGAACCCACCAACGTCAGTGGTTTCATAGCTCAGTTGGTAGAGCATCGCAGTGGTATCGCGAGGTCACGGGTTCAAACCCCGTTAATTGAAGCCCTGAATTTTTTTTCAGGCCGTTGTTCTTTACGCAATTACCTAAATTGCGTTCACAACTGCGAGGATCCGTCTTCATTTGATTTCACATCCGCAATTCAGATATGATTCATTTCATATATGTCATCCACATTCATCTCTCTCACGGGAACACATGAACCTAAAATTGACCTGTTCCCAACTTCAGTGGGTTCATAGCTCAGTTGGTTAGAGCATCGCGCCAGTATTGCGAGGTCACGAGTTCAAACCTCGTTGAACTCCTGAATCTTTCAGGCTTCTTTACGCAATTGCCTAAATTCATTTGTGATTTATTTTATATATATCGTCCACAGAAATAATTAAGTTGCCAGCTATTATGTCCAGCGCCAAGCCAACTAAAGGGCAGATCAACTTTGGAGCGCACGAAACTTCTCGTTTTAAATTCAAGTATCAAAACACTCCACTCCACAGAATAGCATAAGCCAAATTATCAAAACACTCGAATATAAAACTCTCACTAGTATGAAATAAGCCAAATCATCGAAATTGGTGGAACCATCAAAATATGTGAAAATGCATGTTAACACTACTATCTTTGAAGAAAAACAAGGACGAGTAGTAACATGTCGACTGCCAGGAAGTATTTCACACCTACGTCCCTCTTCTTCTATCTTTAGATTACGATGATTGCTCCAGCGCACCGTGCCTAAATGGAGGCACTTGTAGCAATGGTAAAAGAAAGTTTACTTGTGTTTGTCCTCCTACGCACAAAGGAAAAATGTGTGAAGGTCAGTTTGTGAAAGAGAATATCGAAATGTCTTCCTTGTACCTTCATCTGGCCTGCTGACTGGACAAAGTAGTTTTCTAATTAATTCTGCTGGTAAAAAGTGGCAGCTTCTTGATTGTGCTTAGTTTTCCTGTTTTTTTTTTTTATTTATCAAGAGTGTAGCATGTAAGATGTATTGGTCCATAATCGAAACTTCGGTTTCCTCCATTTTTGTTTTTTTTTTTGTTTTTGTTTTTTGTTTGTTTTTACCATCGGACGACCGTTTTCGGAAAATTTCTTGCTGCTTTCAGCCATTTTCAGGTGAAAAAAATCGTTTTCAAACTATCGATCGCGATTTCTCTTACAAATTTACTAGTCACTGGAGGTTGACGTCACGCCCCGTAGACTAGAACACAGGCCCTCGTTTTCCGAAAAAAAAAAAACGTTTTCCGCTACGCCAACTTTCTTTTCCTGTCAAAATACTTCTTGCAACACCAATTTTAAGATTACAGAAAAAAAAAAATGGTGGTATGATTTCCCTTCATATGCACTTTAATTTTGATGTTTTTTTTTTTATAAGGGTAGATTCTTATGCTAATCATAAATGGGTTTATTTAAAAACGCAAAGTTTTTTTGCCAATAGATATAGTGTAGATTACGTCCTAATGCGTGTCAACATCATCTCCCTATTGTTGGCGTCCGCAGTAAAGTTTTACTAGCACACCCTATAGCAGGAGGGTGTTCCCTCGCGTGACCAATATAAAATTCAAGCTTGAAAATAAAGAGTTAAAATATAGAGTTAAATTCCAAGAGGACTTGTTTGCTCCTCCAACATGGCCACCATATTTTTGTTTTGCTCATGCACTGAATCGTGACGTCGAGTTCACTAACGCTATACAAGGCAAACCGTTCCATTTATCCTGGTGACTACTGCAATTGAGTCTTAAGGGTATTCCGTTTGATTTGAGTTGATTTTATTAACTGTCCATGCCTTCATATTAACATTATCTTCATATCTATTTCTTACGTAGAATTTGATGAATGCTCCAGCAGTCCCTGTATGAATGGTGGAACATGCAGTGACGGCATTAATAACTTTACTTGTTCCTGTCCTTCTCCATATTTTGGGCATAGGTGCCAAGGTGATGTGCTGTTTTATTCCAAAAATAATGGTTATGACTGCGCAATTTGTTTACTCATAACTTATTGGTCGAAAAGTGATTTGTGTAACGTCAGTAGTGGTACAAATTCGTTGATGTGATTGGTCAACAAATCTTGAGGTTTTTGGTTGACTGTCAGTCAAGCCTTGTTGTGAAGACCGTAGACAGTGGGGCGTTTCGTTCCGCTTTTTGTTGGTCTTATCAGTATACTCTCTGTATGTGTATTGTTAGTAAAATTAGTAGGTCAGTATGATGTTTGTCTGTTGTTTGATGTCGTCGGTATGTCGTTTGTAAGGTGCGAGAAGTTGTAGGCAGCGGTTCAGTGGTGTCTGCTCTAAGTAAGCCAGCTTTCTAGTACGATCCGTTGGTAGTATAGTAATTTGTACTGGAGGTAACGCATTCAGCAGAGTCCCAGTCGATTCTGCGGTTTGTCTGTAAATGGTGTGAAACAATATTATTGTCGATGCCATCATTTCCGTCGCTCGTTTGTGTTCAGTCAGTCCTGCGTTCAAATTTCTGCCAGTCTCACCAATATAGGTGGTCTGGCAGTCCCTGCATTTAATCTTGTAAACTGCTCCTTGGGTGTCCTTTGCTTCCTTTTTGCCTTTGACGTTCGTCAGTAATTGTCGTAAAGTGGTGATAGGTTAACCTGCGATCAGGCGTTTTTTTTGTTTTGTTTTCGGGGAATGGGAAATGAAAAAATAAACGCCTGATACATTTCATTTACATTGACTTTACGAGTCGTCTGCCGCCCATCGGATGCCTACCTGTCAACACCGATGTTATGATGCGTCGGCCAGTGAGAATTTACCGGACGCTCACGCGGCTTAAAGAAAAGAGCGAAGGCGCTTCCATGGCAAGTTGAGGAGATGTCGTTAGCGAAGTCATCGGAAATTAGCCCAGCGTGTCTTGCGTGTATTTGCATAAATGGAGTTTGGTCAAGATAGAAAAATTTAATTGTGCTGTGCAGTAGATAATTATTAATTGTAGGCTTATTAAGTTCTTCGCGATCTTCAACGACAATTCTTAAGGAAACATTTTCTAATGTCAAACGCTTTGGTTGCCCATCAAGGCATGGCAGAAAAACACCTTAAAGGCCAAAACTGGTAAAATTTTGCGCACTTCCACCGAAAGAGTTCGGATATCATATTTCAATGCAAACATGCAAATTACTCTATGTCAACTCAACGTCGCTTCCTAATTAGCGAAGACAAAATAATCAACAAACAGTTTATCCAGTCGAACATTTTATTGGAATAATCAATAATTTTGTTGTTAGTAGAGAAAAACTTTTGATTTCCTTGCGAGCGTGGACACAAACACGCTGTCTTCACACATGCTTCGCCTCTGTATAAACTGATCATTCCATCGTTGATTGCGCGACTTTCCAAGCCAAATAACGCTAACACTATTTCAGCTCAAATGGTTAGTCAAGCAAGTCTCAAATAGAAAATCGAAATTCAAAAACACTATTTACCGTCCTGTAACATATTTCCTGGTCTCATAAATCCATTTTAAGTCCGCGATTCTGCTTCAATCTTTTAGCCGACTTCAAGTTGTGTTTTGGAAATCAAAGTAGTTCAAACGCGAAACGATCTTTCGTTGGTTTACGACCTCCGTGTCCTCATGTTTTCACCGCCGATTTATCCTTTAGGATCATATCTTTCCATTCTCAAAAACATCTTGCAAGGACGAAGGTAAAGCTACATTTCCCTCATAAGGCTTTGTATTCAGAATTCGGTGCACCGGTCGACATGTGATCACGTTACCAATCAGAACGGCCAAACAGAACAGGGCCTGAAGACTCTTTTGTTGAAACGACCAATCAGACAAAAGTCCAGATTCTGGACTACGGGCAGATGATTGTTTCAGTAAATGTATAGGCGTTCTTCCTGCCCCACGCATACAAAGAACAAGGGAAGTACGCCTGATCACAGGTTAGTGATGGGTTTGTGAGCAACACGGATGTTGTGGGGCTGTAGGATATGTGCAATGGTTTCTGAGGTTCCTTTGATTTTGGGTATAGTCGCTGTAGTGACAGGTGTCGGGTTACTGTTCGTGACGTTAGGTTCTGGGCCTGAAGACTCTTGGGTTTGTGAGCAACACGGATGTTGTGGGGCTGTAGGATATGTGCAATGGTTTCTGAGGTTCCTTTGATTTTGGGTATAGTCGCTGTAGTGACAGGTGTCGGGTTACTGTTCGTGACGTTAGGTTCAGGGCCTGAAGACTCTTTTGTTGAAACGACCAACCAAGACTCTTTGGGTTTGTGAGCAACACGGATGTTGTGGGGCTGTAGGATATGTGCAATGGTTTCTGAGGTTCCTTTGATTTTGGGTATAGTCGCTGTAGTGACAGGTGTCGGGTTACTGTTCGTGACGTTAGGTTCAGGGCCTGAAGACTCTTTTGTTGAAACGACCAATCAGACAAAAGTCCAGATTCTGGACTACGGGCAGATGATTGTTTCAGTAAATGTATAGGCGTTCTTCCTGCCCCACGCATACAAAGAACAAGGGAAGTACGCCCGATCGCAGGTTAGTGATGGGTTTGTGAGCAACACGGATGTTGTGGGGCTGTAGGATATGTGCAATGGTTTCTGAGGTTCCTTTGATTTTGGGTATAGTCGCTGTAGTGACAGGTGTCGGGTTACTGTTCGTGACGTTAGGTTCTGCACGGTAAGTGTTGCGTCTAACGAAGTCGCGGTTGTAGTTGTTCTTACTTAAAATGTTGTTTAAGTGCTTATGTTCGTTTGCTAAACCGTCCTGTGAATCACAAACCAGTCGCGTTCGTCTCCCCAAAGTTGGTATTGTCTTTGCTCTCTGCGAAGTAGTAGGGTCGGTTGGAGGATTCGTCAAGTACATGTAGTCGGTCAGTGTGTGAAGGTTTCCTGTAAGCCGTCGTCCGTACTTTGTTGTTGTCACGGGTAATGAAACAGTGTATAAGAGGTATCTTACCATTCTCCTCGATTTCTTCGGTAAACTGAATGGGGGCGTTCTGTCTGTCAAGTTGGTCGTAAAAATCGTCGATTTCGTCTTTGTGTACTGCTGTAAAAGTGTCGACGACGTAGCATAGCCAGTCATGAGAGTGGTATCGTTCGTTTGTAAGTTGCTAGGGCTTGTTCCTCAATGTTTTCCATGACGATTTCTAGTACAACAACAACGGAAACTGATGAACAGCTGTCCCGTACAACATTTCGTAGTGTTTGCTGTTGTACTGAAGGCAGGTAGACGTAAGGCAGAGGTTAAGTAAGTCCATAAGGTCGTTCATAAGTGGTGGCAGTTGTAAAGTGGAGTTATTGATGGCGGTCTCAGTGCAGTTGAGCCAGTTGAGGTGGAATACAGGTGAACAGTAATTGCACATCAAAACACAGTAGTTTGTGGTCGTCAGGTACTTGTACTGCCTTGATAACGTCAATAAAGATCTCAGTGGACTGCATGCAGTTTGAGTAGGAATTCGTTGTCAGGTATCTAGAGAGTTGGTAAGGAACGCATAGGTACGCCAGCTTCAGTTTCGGTGGTCCGTAAAGTTCAAGTGGCTGTGGTACTCGGCACCTCAGTCTGTTGTAACGTCGGATGTCGCGATAGTGTCGGCTTTCTTAAGTTAAAGTAGTTTGCTGTTGAGCTTTCGTTGAAGTGTTGGCGTCGGGTCTCGTTTACTAAACGAAGTACTTCGTAAGTCACTAGTCAGCTTGTCGTTAACAAGTGCGGCGTCCATTTTGTTATGAAAATCTTTCTTGTCCACAACAACAGTCACACGGGAAATGTCACAATGTCCTCGCCGTTCTTTAGTCGTATCAGTGCTTGTTGAGAGGCTGATTGTTCGGTAGAAGCTTTATTACTCCTGATGTTATCCTTTGTCACAGTTCTGATAATTCTCGTTGACGAGACAGAACCGCTTCAACACACTCGATACAATGGCCTCAGTCGGTACGTATAGGCTTTACGGAATGTTTAAGTCTGTTTGAGAGTACTCTGTGTTTCATTCTTGTCTAAAGGACGGGAAGACATGTTCCTGACTCGAGTTGGCGTCGGTCTTGTGACGTTTTTTTTTTGTCCTTAGTACTTTGCAGTCGAGTCAGATCTGAATGGTCTCTCGTGGGTTCAACTTGGACTTAAGTCGAAGTCCGACTGGAACAATCCCAAGATCTTTGCAGTGGTGGGTGAACCAGAATTGTTCTCGTATTCGTCTGACGTTGCTTGCGGAACTGAT
>OX419336.1:32290914-32313414 GCA_948470475.1 Galaxea fascicularis
GCGCCTAGTACACACTTCACTGATATCGCCGATCACGACGTTTCCTTGTTTCTCTACCATCATGGCCTTTTCTGGTGTATCGATGTCAGTGTTTTCGCAAATTTCTTTTAAATTTGCTGAGCTTTTGACTGGCATTGCAAGGCCGCTGGATGACGGTGTCCTCTGATTACTCCTTTGCATCTGAACGGGATTTGCAGAAGTTATCTCGTTGCTGGCATCTAAGCACTTGTGTAGAGGGCATCGCCAAACGGAGCGCGGCTCGAGGACGATCGCTGTCGTGGCTAGCTTCCCGAGCGCATTCGCTAAAATCAATAGCGTTGACAAGCTTTTTTAACTGACTGAGTGTTCCATCCTCCTTAAGGGTACTTTTGTCTAAATTTTGTCGTAGTATCACCGCTAGCGATCCGAGCGATGACGCTACAGTTTCGCGTTCGGTTATTTCGAATTCCCCGCTATTTCGAACTCATCGTTCTTCCCTTACACCTTAAATCAACCTCGTTATTTCGAACTTGTCAAAAACAGAGCACGTACATAAGAGCACAGCTGGAAACGTATTGCATTTAATTCGAGCTGGGAGTGTAATTAACAAGCTTAACAACAAAACGCATTGTTACTGATCTGTTCTTCCGGCTGAAATACCTCATGTATTCTGATCATTCGACATTCTATAGTAATGTTCCGAATTTTCTTTGGCGATTACAAAGGTCCTTTGATATCTCCTTGATGATTCAACTCTAAGCCATCTCAGTTTGTTTGCTGTCAAGCCAGTTGTCAATTACAATTGACATGAGTATTAGAAAAAAAAAAAACAAAAACAACAGAACATTCAAAGATTTTTCAATGTAACAGCATCTGCTGATTTTTCCGACATTTAATTGCTGTATCTTTATTAAATCAGTGTCTTTCTTTATAATGTACTGTATTTTATTAAAAGATGATTCACTGTTAAGAATTTTACGCTTCCCCGGTTATTTCCATTTCCCTTGGGACTTCGAAATAGCGGGGTTCGACTGTAGTAACTACCACGCTTCTTTTAAAAAACTGGTTCGGGCTCGTAGCACAAATGCTCCTGCTTAGCACATACCAATTTTTTTCCGGACAAAGTAACTCCGGATTGATTACCCGAGTGAAAGGAGTAAAGCCCTTCCTCGGCGCCATAACAATGCATTCTGGAGTTCTGGTCTGACCAAGGGTACAATAAAGAACCTTTGTCCTTTGTGAAACAAAAAACCATCAATTGCTTTAAGGTAAAATACGAAAGTACAACAATAGATTTAAAGAAAAACTTTTTCCAGATGCCACAGACAGGACAGTTGACAGATGAACGTCACAGAGTGTTACAGATTATGACGCCTTCACCGACCACAAGAAAAATTCTCTGCGTGAAACGATACTTACAGTAAAGGTCCGCTGCGTCCCCTCATGATCTAGTTGCTTTTCAAGTGCACCCTGCTGATTCGCCCAGAGGATTTCAGCAATCTTTGCAACTTGATAACTACTATCAAGCTTAACACAGCAGCAAAAGCCCCCTGGGCACGAGTTCACCCTGGGCACAGGGTCTAGTTCTTTATCGATCATCAGCCAAACTGTACGATGGCGGCTTTGTACTAGCGCTAGCTTGTCTATAAAAGACACTTAACAGGAAGTGATCCCATGAAATCACCATCACACATGATTTTTGTCGTTTACAGATTTTGATGAATGTCAGTCTAACCCATGTCAAAATGGTGGAACATGCATATGACGGAGTATACAGTTTTACTTGCGTATGTCCAAGCTTCCTTGCTGGACCACATTGCGAAGGTATGAAAAGTGCTAGTGACAACATGCGCTCTACTGATCCACCTTTAGTTAATTGAGCATCCTGCACGGGAACCTCAGGTCTGGGAAACTAAGAAAGTTGCCCGCAATAACTTGTTGCCACCTCCTCTCGTCACGTGTAACCGATCAGTATATAAGCTGAAAACTATTTTGCTATTCCCTCGCTGCATCCTTCTGCTTTTCTTTCCTTGTCTCTAACACACCAGTTAACCACAACATCCTCCACGAGATTTTACTGAAGCCAGTAGTAAAAGACAACTCAGTCCCCATGGAAAATGAGAACTGTTTACGATTAAAACGCTTTTACTGTGTCATTGGATCAAACGTTTGGTGGTAAACTGACTATGTTATACGTTGTCCAGCCCAAACCAGATAAACCGACACAACTGCTAGTCAAGTTCACTGACAGCTCTAATACCTTAAGGTCATGAATCTTCTTTTGAGAGGGTTTTAAAAAATCATAAGATAGAAAATAAATTGTCTGTCTTCAGGTTCTGAATTAACCCTTTTCATATTTATTCAGTCACGCCACAAACATCCTGTAAGAATCACTTCGCGAGAGGAGCAAATTCAAGTGGAATATATTACTGGGAACTGACGCCGAAGAGGCGACTACTGTATTATGCGGAATCTCACTGAAACATCAGCGAGTTTTTCCCAAGCCCTACTCCTACTACTATAAAGGCTTATGATCTGCCTTCGCTCGCCCACGCTTTTATGAACGACTGGTTTACGCAGTTCTTGACAATTAACGTTTGCTCTGTCAGTAATATGACAAATTGACTTCCCAATAAACCAAAGCTCACGGAAGGGAAAACCCTACTTAAAGCTTAAGTTGAAAAAGAAGCCTCAATCAAAATTGACCACAGTAGAACCTTTGATTTCCACGAAGCTTTACTGACACCTTTTCAATCCATGACCAAAGTTTATTTTCTCGGTATTTTCATGGCAAGTAACAACTGTTCTTGTGCAGCGACGGTAATGCATGCCCTCTCACTGTAACAAAAAATGTCGATTATTTCTAAATTTAGTGAGACACTCGGTCATAATAATATCATTAATTAAGATATTCGGCCTCAAATCAAAGAAATTTTTCCAGCTAAACCTGTTTTCCCTGCTTACCACTGAGCCAAAAATCTCAAAGACGTTCTAGCACCATCTAAATTTCGACCAAGTTCGTCTGCTAATCATGACACGCTTTATGCTTTTGAAAATGGGAAGATGGTAATGCAAGCCAACTTGGATTTAAATGGGTATGGTTTGAGGAATCATGAACCACTTGTAGTTGAAAATAAAAAATGGAGGTGGAAATGGACATCAACATGAACAATCACGTCATCAGTCAGATTTAAAAAATGTGCCACCTTAATTTAATTATGCTCTTTCTCTTAACATGTTGAATAGTGTAACTCACAACAATGGATAACTTTTGGAATTAAAAGTTCTTATTAATCGATATTACATTAACAGTGACAGGATCAGGATCAATTCGATTAGTTTACAAAATATCATCAAATGAAATTAAAAGTTTTGACACTGAGTTTTTCAACACCAACAGTTATTACATACAGTTTTAATAGAGGAGACACTCATTTTAAAGAAATCAAAATAATTAGTAGTAGATATAGCAATTTCAAATATACATTAAAATATAAACCATTGTTTTTTTTCTTAATTAAATATTTGATAAATGAGTATATTGTATTCACCTCTTTTTGGTAAGACATAAATTAAATATAAATGTAAAATAAAATGACCGAAATCACATTGACAATAACATCACGCCTGAAAAGTTATCTGAGATAAAAGCGTTGTACAAATTTTATCACAAAAAGTTCTGGTGTTATCGCTAAGCTTTCAAATATTTCAAGCGGTTGAACTTGGCAGCCAATTTAGCCTGAGTATCAGGCCCTATCGGGGAAGCGGGGACGAGGGGAAGGAAGAGAAGGAGGGCCTGACACAAAGCCCTTGATTCGCTTGTGTCCAACATCCAGCTCTCGATGTTACGCTGATTGGTCAAAAGACAATAAGAAACGTCACCTTCCAGCGCAGGGGTTACAGACTCCATATTGAAGTTTACTCTCATGACACATGACAGTTACCGGAAGTGATTTTGATTGGATTATTATAACACGCGCTGTCTGAGGATGGAAGGCTTCCGAGAAGCTGTTTGTGTCAGGCGTTTCTTCCTTCGCTTTCTCGCTCTTTTGCCTTCCCCACCCTAGAAACGCCTGATACTCAGGCTACAGCCAATTTGACTTCAACAGCGCCTATTGCTTGTGGCACAGTAGCCGGCTCAGTAACGTACACTAAATCCTGCAATCCTTGCTTCTATTTCAGGAGCTGGTTTAGTACTCAAAGCATTAACCGAGATTAAAAATTATAAAAGGAAAATCGAAATGGCTAAATTTGCTTATACAACATGTGAGAAAGTGTTAGTCGATTTACGCTCTTGTGAAAGAGGTAATGATTTTAACCTTATACAAGTTATCAATGAAATGAAATTGTTAGATGAAACTATCATTGATCTCTGCCCTCTTGCTGATGAATTTGGAAAACAATACAACAAAAAGTTCATCACGCAATAATTTTATGAATATCGTCCGTAATTAATTTATAAGCAGCGTTCCACCATTAATTAATTAGTAACTTTTACTGAATCATGCATAAGGTAAATTCATTATTTGAAATATTTTTCAGATCAGAAAATTTATACTGAACATTCGTTTACGATTACCATTTACGTCTGATTTTATTAATTAAATCAAAGATTTTATATATCCTCTTTCTGTTTTCATGATTGATTTCAATGTTTATTTTATTTAAAATGTTTTCTATGTGATACTTGCTATGATATATTGACTTTCTTTTTATTCTATATCTATTTTCATGAAAATTAATAAACTCGTTGGCTATTTCATAACCATGGACCTGTCCACAATTTTTACACCATTGTCATTCTTTATTATCACAACATAATTCATCATTCTGTACACACATATAATCTTCCAACTGTTTATCACAAAAAGGACAAGTGGACTCTCCCATATTCTTAAATTCATTGTGAATAACTGAATTAGAACTCGTTTCTATATTATTACTATAGAAAATATTTTTCAATTCATTTTCCTAATGTGGTACAATTTGTGATGTCTTACATGATTTACCAACTCATTTTAGAATACTGCTGACCAGTTGTTTTGCGGACTCAAGTTTTTAACAGGGACAATTAGCTACCATAGCTCTACTCAACACCTTGACACCTTGACACCATCATAAGGATTTCTTTTCATTCCCTCCAGCTATGAGGGACATGGCCTTTGACGCCTTTTTTTCATTTTTTATTTCCCTGCGGCTTGAGGATCAAGCAGCACTTCCGCCGCACCATAGCTCTACTCAAGGCTTTAACACTATTTTCAGGATTTACTTTCATTTACAACTTACATAACCCCGCGGGGTTTTTAGGTTATGTGAGAGGGTGCTTTGAGTGCAGCTATCATGAAGGCTATTATTGTTATGAAAACTGTTCTTTAAGAACGATTATTTGTTAGTTTTAGAATGATTCTTTAAAATGATGCCAGAATGAGGTGAAATAGTTATAAAGTAGTGGCATAAAACCCTATGGGGGTTCTGAAACATACTCCAAAATGGGTAAAGTGGCCCAGAACTCCCATGTCCAATACTAGTCCGGCATATTGTTTTATTAACAAAATTCGTTTTTAGGCGTTTTGTGACATGTCGAATGGTGGCTGGACTCTCATCTCACGCTTCTCGAATGCTGATGGTAAAAACTGGATGCAGTACAGCGGGAGCTGGTGGTACGACAGAATAACACTTTACGGTAGCGTTACCAGTCCGTCAGGCAACTACGATATGATATCGCCCTCATTTTGGCTCGTTCAAGGGAGTTATATCAAAATTACCCGCAGCGACGACAGTACTAACACAGCCTTGTTATCAACTTCTAGCTGCATGAGTGGGAGAACCTTCAGGCGTTTTATTACTAGCTTCGGTAACTTTAGAAATGGAAACGTCTGGAACAGTGATGCCTGCCGTGGCAGCTGTTACATCGTGGGCTATGGTGGTAGCTACTCATCCACAGTAGGCTTCGGTAAGATGCACTGCAGCAGCAATCTTCAAAGTCGCCGTTACTTGTCATTCTGGTGCGACTGGAGTAGTGGCGACGGATCTGTGATGATGATCGGTGGAGGAGGTGATGGTTGCGACAGAGCCGATCATGGGATTGGCATCACAGAGACAGGCAGTGCTCAGTTTGGGTATAATAGTGTTGAATGTCCAAGTGGGATCGGCGATAAGGACTTCGGTGATAACTGTGCATACACAATAAGTTATTCTCTTAACTTGTGGGTAAAATGAATAGGAATGATCAAACACTGTTATTTCAATAGCTTAGCCATTTCCTTACACCAATCTCGATAATACTTTCTATTAGGGACCTCAAGCAACGACGACGACGATGGCAACGAGAACGTCATTTCAAAATATACCTTCTCGTTTTTGTAACTCTTTCGCGATTATTCCGATTTGTTTAACGTGGAAAATGCTGGCGAGCTGTCCAGGGTCTAAATCACTGTGAACGGTGTTAAAGCAAAGAAAACGAAAGAAAATCTCGCCGTCATACGCTCACGTTCTCGAGAAAACCTAAAATTTGGCCATTTGACGTTGTTGCCTTTTGCAGAGGACGGCAAAGAAATGTACCAAAATGTAAAATGCACGTGCAGAGCGTTGTTTTGGCTCATTAATCCCATTGTTTTGTAGCGTTCTCGTTGCCGTCGTCGTTGCTTAAGCTCCCTATTATTTCAATCTCGACGATGAAACAAGTAAGAACCATTGATTAGTCGTTACCTCACAATCAAAACAGGCATCTATATGACTGCCGATAAGCTCAGATACTTGTTCAGACTACTATGACGTGAGCATGGCATGAGCTTCTATTTCCAATATATACTTGCGTTCTACAACTTCTTAATAAAACTTGGTGCTTGCGTAGAGCGTGTGTGGTTAAACCAGATGTGAAATTCCCCAGGAACAGCGCATGCACATCTTGCGGAAAGTGCTATAGATCAAACTATGAACACCCCTTGGGCGGCTTTGGACCAAGTTTTGATCTCGGCTCTCAAAGAAGAAGCTAACCACATATATGAGGATGAAGAGTAATAGTACGTAATAGTACTGGCAATGGTACTGGCATGGTAGAGGTAATAGTAATGGCAATGGTAATGGTAATGCCGGTAATGGCAATGGTTGGCGTAATTTTTTTTTTTTTGTGAGCTTTATTAGCAAACATACAATAAAGATTACAATACAGACAAATACTAACTCTCGGGTACTAAAGACTACACTCAAGCTACGCTGAACTGGGGTTAATGATTTTTTTAAAAAATTTATTTCAACACTTAACATTACGGACTAGCTTTACAAAATGCTTCTGCTCTAGGTACGGTTAGCTCGCCACCTTCGATGTGTACTGTTGTTTACAACATAACTGAATGAATACATCAGCGTATTACAATCAGGCTATTGTACAACACTAATAAAAGGGAACTAATAAAAAGGAGTATTACAAATGTCTATATATTCCCTTTTTTTGGAGAGAGGAGCAATACATTTCAATCAGACAAAATTAAGACAAATTTTCAAGATCTGTATCTAGTGAGTAACTTACTAATGAACGAATGAAAAGAGATGGCAGTGTTATTTAACTTGTTTGAATAAATATAATAACGCATAAAAAAGGTGGTGTAGTTAAATTTCCTTATTAGTTATGGATCTTGGAAACTTGCAGTAATACCAAACAGGGTTCTCATTCATTTGGTTGAACCATTTCAAGACCATTTGTGTAATCAATTTGGTAAATGAACAATATATCAATTAAAGAGTGCTCAATTGAATACTGCTGTACGCAGTAAATACAATCATCGTCCTACGCCTTAATCCCAAAACGGAATAATTATTTCTTAGTTGCAATTAACTGGGGTTAATGATACAAGGGGTTCTATTTACAAAAAGAAAATTATTAAGGCAAATTGGCTACACGATCTCTTCTTGTTTACAATATTTTACATGTAACTTAGTTTCATAAATTAAGTTAATGTTAGTAATGTTTAGAAGTAGTTTTTAAGGATCAAATCTTGAATAGAACTTCACTTTAAATTCTTGTAAAGATATCTTATTTTGAGCTAATTTTTGCGAGAACAGATAATATTTAGCAAAGAGGAGGGTACAATTTAATTCCTGTACTATTGGATCGGTCTTGAAAGGGACTTTGCCGAAGAGAATTTCAGTTGGAGATAGCACTCCGAGAGAGATGCAACATTTTCTGCATTAAACCATTTAATAACCTCCGAGTAAAACTCCTTAGACCAGTGACGGGTATGGATAATAGAATCAAAATATTGTCTTCGTTTGTTATCACTTGACATACAACTTTACACCGCTGAAAAAAGTCAGAATTAATCGTGGTGGCGTATAGCTTGAAATCTCTCTGCCATTTTTCAATCACCGTCAATGTGTGTTTTTTTTTTATCAGAAGCCAGTAATAATCCCTATTTTTCATTTCAAGCAAATTTATGGTGATATCAGTAGTTGGTTGGTACTCGCTCGATGGTACTCGCTCGCTCGCTGGATTTGTCTATTAGTTTTGCTCTTGTCCTATCAATAAGGGACTGTGGAATTGCCGATACAACCTACATGTGAGTTAAGAAATTTCAATTTAATTAAAATCGTGAGAGAGGAACATTCCATCCGCTCTCAGAAGACCTTGAATAAGAGTAATATTCCTATTACTCAGGTCCCATAAAAAATTGTTCGACCATTTATGCGAATTTGATTGTTATTGAATATAACCAATTCCTGGTCACTTTCTTGGGGATTGTAAGAGGATTTGAGTTTATTTTTATTGCAGTTTATTTTGTATAGGTAATCACATGATTCCGAGTCGAATTTTGAATAAATAAGCACGAGTAAATTTTTTCAAAGACCAACAAAATTGCACGAGCCCGCAGGGCCCGTAGGGCTTATTTATTCCAAATTGCACGAGAAAAATCATGTGATTACTTATTAATAATGCACTTGAAAAAATAGACTACTTATAAAGCTTCAGCCCATACATTGACTACTGAGGTACGCAGAAGGCATTGCCCTCGATCTTCCGAAACTTGGAGAAGCTTCGAAAATATCCGGAGACCACCGGAAGTGTTCGGGTGATCGTTGGAAGCATTCGGGTGATCTTCAGAAGTGTTGAGCGATCTTCAGAAATCTTCGTGTGGTCTTCGGAAATCTTCGGAAGGTTTTGCACGATATTCGGCGGCCTTCGAAATACATCGGTTGGTCTTCGGAAGTCTTCGAGTCTTCGTTTTAACTTCGGAAATCTTCGTTGTAATTTGCACTGGTGTTACACTTTTTTGCACTGGTGTTACACTTTCTGCACTTTGTTACATTTGAACTGCACTGCTCTCAGCCAATTACAATCGAGTAATTTTTTCAAGTGTATTATTATATGAGGAAGGTTAGACTGACTTGATTCTGGAACAGGAGACTGTAGGAACCCCAGGTGAGCAAGTTATGCATCCGGCAATGAAGTTATGACTTGCACCATCACGAATTAGATACCGTGAAAGTTATGGTTCTTACTCAGTTTCGTCTAGTACTATGCTTCGGATTTGCTTTTTGAAAAGAGCGGTTTTTGTATCCACGGATTCAAGTGTTACCCTCACTCACCTTATCCCGACAGGAAGATCATTTTTATATTCGTTTTTATCTTCGTTTTTATAACAAAAACAAACCACGAACCATACCAAATAAGAAGAACTGTAGCCAGTGAGAACGATAATGGGCGTCATTTAATTATTGCATAAGCCGAATGGTCAGAAAAACCGTCCCAGCAACTGCTACTGAATAACTAAAAAAGCTACCGACTTTCTGGCAATTTAATTTAATATCAGCATTTATAGAAATTCCAGATTAGAAAAAATTTCAAAATTCCTAACATATATGGAGTGAATTGCGTTTCGATATTATTCCTAATTTTATCAAGACTTATGGGCTAACTGCCTGGTTGCAGTGCGATCAATTTATTATCTATTAATTACGTCATCAATCGCACTTAGTTCGTTGTGCTTGTTGCCGTATTTCGAAATCGTTTTCTTGCGAAAGATGTAAGCTTATAGGAATGGTGTGGCGTTGTAGCTTGTCTTTTATACTCGTGATAGCGTTATTGCTTTTTGGATCGAGGAGGTGTTGCAGTTTGACGCCCAATGGGTCGAGTACAGGTCAGCGCACGCGTTTTCAATAGTCCTAAGATATGACGACAGCATTGAATTAGCTCAGTCTTCGCGAATTAAATTTATCTGGAATTAATATATCGCAAGATGAGCGCGTGCAAGATAATTTGGAATTCGAATTCAAATAACTAGTAAATAAACGGGAAGCTTAGAGCCGCAACAAAAAGTTTCGTGATCATGATACTCACGGAACCTTGGACACTTGAATGCTCATATAGTATTTTAGGGGATTGATATGGACATCTTTGCGCTTGAATCGTTTTATGCTATTTTTTATTTATTTGTTAGCTAGTTGTGAAACGATGTTTGTTTTGTTTAAATCAGATCTTACTTTATCCCCTGAGTTAGACCCAATAAGGTATGTACTACTCTTTAACTGACGTTCCAAGTCCCGCTGAGCACTCAAGAGCATCAACAAGAATTCGTGGGCCCGGTTTTGTGTCCATAGTCGAGTCTTGAATACGTGCCGCATCGATAAATTAAACCACGAAAAATAAACATTTGAAGCGAGTTTTTAAAAGTCTACGAGCAACTCCGTCTTTCGAGTGTAAACGTAATAGCGTCAAAAACGAGGACAAAATAAGAAGAATGAGAAGTTTTCAGTTTGCGGTTACGGAGGGTTACAGAATGATTTTGAAGATCAATTTATGTTCTTTGGAGATGCCAGCGAAGGGCCAGTGCGCTAAACGTTCATGAGCTTGCTAATTTGTGGCTGGCGATTTATATTGAAGATCACCTCAGTGCACAAATTGTTTGGTGTAAAAGGTTCAGGCAGGATTCATCATGAGTCGAAACTAGGATGCCGACCTGCGAACCGTCTACTGTCTCAGTAGAAGCTGAGTAATTGCTTGAGCCGGCTGGTTGCGTTGGTGGAGGCTCTCTGATCAGTATCCCTGTGCTGAACACTTCCATTTTAAGCTGATCTATACTTTTTCCAACGTTTCTCATCGCAACGGCACAGAACTACGCCGAGGATCTTCTGTACATTCTAGTTAAAATCATTATTCCGCAGTTCTGATGGAGTAAAGGATATTTTTCTAGTAAGCGGCACGCAACACTGAACGAAGTTTTTTTTTCAGAAACTAAGCCCTTTCCACCAAGCTCTCTGTTTTTTCAAAAGAGAAGCATGGTTGGTTACTGTCGAAATTTGGTAGTATTTTCGCTGGAATTTTTGCCGTCTTAGGCAGACTAGTGAACAACTTTTCAACTTACACATTGCTCACACTCTCAAACAGGCAAGCAAGAAAAAGGCAGAGACGGCACTGGGCTCCCAATTAAACACCATGTAAAAAGGGGAGTTGGTAGGTACTACGAATTTAAATCAGTAAACATTCTAATAGTCTTCTAGAGCTCATTCCGTCATTAATGCCTTGAATATACTTGAGTTGTAAACAAGCAGGTACTATACCAAGATCTTCAATATACGTGCATGTTCTGAGAGACATTGCATATGCCATTGATTGAAGGTGTTTTGGGTTTGGCCTTATCAGTTCGTTCAAGAGACTTGCGCTAATTTATTTCCCTACTTACTATTGTTTGATTGAAGGTGACGAGCTTAATACACTAAAGGACAAAGCGAAAAAGGCAAGCTCGGCTTACAGATGGATAAAAGAAAACTGGCAAAAACTATTCATTATCATCGTTTGCTTATTCGCCTTGATTGCTGCAGTGGGGATTTACCGAAGATGCCTCTCTGACTCAGGGTGAGGATGCTTAAATATACCTCCTTCAAGTGACTACATAACAACAGTTTGATCGATCTTTGTGCAAAAATAACCATACAACACATAATCAGCTAATTGGTGTAGAATGTGTAGCATGTAGCAGCGTGTACTGAATGGACCTAAATGAACAGGTGATTATCCGAGTAATCCGACACAACTGATCATTCGTATAATGCTGATAAAATGTGGGGGATAAGCCGCATATAATAATCAAATATTTAGGGAGCTGAACACAAAATACAGCAGTGATCTATAGACACAGTCTGAATCGCGATAGGTATGGTATTCCACAGTGTAGGAGCCGCGAAGACAAATTGCAAAAGATCGCTAAATTTTCCGCGCTCACGCGAAGGACGTCTGGTAGGATTCCACCGGTAGGAAGTTTGTTTCTTCATATCATGATATTGCTATCAAATCACTCGAGTATACCGATAACTGATGGAACAACTGGAGAAACAATTAACGAGAATTTTGCAAAATTTGTAAACGTATCAAAAACGAGAAAGAGAGAAAGCATCATTGACAATAAACTGACTGGCATGAGGAATGCTGAAACGTGCTTCGTAATTCTGGAATTCATTTTCGACATCTTCTTGTTAGACAAAGCTACTCATGATTCCTATTGCACAACAATGAAATAACAATTAGTCATCTCAGGAACGTTAAACCTATCATCGTCAGACTTTTACATTTTGTTTTTAGCTCTAGTGGAGATGATGAAGAAACAAATATTGTGGTTGTGAGGATGTTAAAACATGATAACAAAGGAAATGCAGCCTGTTTGGACCCAGTATTAGAAGGCGAAACCACTCAAGAAATTGCGGCAGTGGGAAAAAGCTAATTGCGTCGAATGGGTGTGCAACTGGTATGTCCTACAAAAGAGACCCTCAGAACACACAGGAAATGGTAACCGGTGGAAGACCTCGTGATCGAAAAGCTTCCGTTACCACGATGCAACATTGCCAGGTTAAGGTACCACACACGAGTCCAAGAGAAACAGATTTGCGTTTACTTCCCCCAGCGCGCTTTCAAGCAGTCAGATTGGCTGATTTTCAAGTGAATAATATTCCTATTTCTGGTTACTCTTGTTTCCAGCAGATTGAATTCTCCCTGATCTACTTTTACGTCATTCATTATGTTCTTGAAGTAGCAACGGCGGATCAACGTTGGGCACAGCTAACGAGGATCTCCAGGGGAAGCACACGCAAAGGGCCTTTTCCAGTCTATGACCAGATATCGCTGATCAACGTCTTGATTGCGGCGCTGATTGAGAAATATCTCGATGATTACATCCCAACCGCTGACACAAACATAAACTTGCCGCTAACAATATCCCCGTGAGTCTAACAGAGTTACGCATGCTGCGATCATCATTCGGTTTTCACAGTTCAGAAATGCCAACCCTCTCCAATCTGAAGTCAAAGCTCCGGATAACACAGCATTACCGCTTGTTGCCTTAAGTTCCGTTCCATTGGTTCTTTCAGTTCATTTGAGGTCCTTTAGTAGACTTCGTCTAAATCTCTTTTCAAAAATAATAATAAAAAAAAAAACTCCCACCGCGCAATTCTGGTTATGTCCAGTTTGAATTCTCTAGTTGAAAAAGTGACGCTAATCGTATGTCAGATTGTTTCTGCTGTACCCTCCAAGCGCTAGCCAAACAGGTGATGCACACTCGTTTCCATTAAATTGCAAGCTCACAATACGACGTCTTGACTAATTATATGAAAGTTCCCTGGCAAAAAGAGCAACTGGAAAAGAACCCTGTGAGCTATGAATATGTTGCCAATGGTATTCAAACTCCTTTCTAGTTTCCCTTTTTACCCTAACCGCCTCCTCTTCTCATCGGAAGCTCGCCGACGGCGAGTGAAAAGCGGTGTGTGACATTTTTTTCTTTGCCTCGTGTGGTTCCCTGATACCCTTTTCTAGGGCTAACGCCCAGTTGGTTTTTCATGGGTTTCTATCAGCACTTTAATTTACACTCCAGAGTTAATTCTCTGTTCCACAACATTATTTTCAGTTTCTTTGTAACGCCAACAATTTAACTAGATAGCCGGTACTGATGAGACGTCCTAAACACTGTGTGACAGCCGGGACAAACCTCTTCCCCGAGCGGATTATCATTTTGTAGCGCTGGATTGCGCAGCTTAATACTGTTTCATATTTTTTTTAATAATGGTTTTACATTGTTTTAATTAGAAAGGCGAAAAAATTATGAATCAGGAGAGATATCTAAAAAAGACAAACGCTAGCTAAACAAAGTTTTGTTGCAATTTTTTTAAAATTTAAAATTAAAAGCAACTGAAGAAACTGCAGACTGCAAAAAGTGTCAGACTCAATAATCAAAAGTGAAAACGTTAAATGGACAACACGTCTTGGCGTTAAAACCTATCATACATACATGACATACAAGAGTCATTTGTTGACATGAACTCATAAGATCTCAAAATTTTCAGACAAAATCACTAAACTCAAGTGTCAATGTGAACACATGAAAATCACGTATTGAATTGCTGCATTACACCTGAATGGAAATATCAGGAATATGTATGGAATAATTTACTACCACCTGAGATCTGAAAAACTCCAAACTTGCATTTCATATTCAAAATCACACTATTGATTTCTGATAAATGGAGAAAAATTTGGAAGTTCGACATCGCAAATCACTACAAAATTTTACAAAATTTAAATGCGCTAGAGACGTCCAATCCATAATCATATAAAAGACATCGAATTGAATGTCATTGCTGTACACTACTTCAGACTACTTCACCTAACAATTTTTACACATGACCAAGTGGTACTGTACCAGACAAAACACCAAACTGAACAAGTTCTGGTTTTTCAGTATTTTCTTGCGTTGGCGATGACATGCACTTAATCACATTTGCACAGTTCAAACAATGTTGGGCCATCACCAGTTTCATAGACTTGATTTAGGTGAAACGCCACTTTTGTGCATAACCTGTTGATCAAGTTTAACCACTCGCTTTTGGTTCTAAATCGTGCCGTTTTAGTGAGCGTCATAATGTGAATGCCACGAAACCCCTGATGAATACCAGTTCTACTGATGTTTCGGTCTGTGAAACAGGGTTCAGGATTGCAGCTGTTCACAATGATAAACTTTCCACCTTTCGTGAGAACTTGACGGCAGTTTTCCAAGACTTTTATCATCTCGTCGTCTGTGAAGATAAGAAATAGATTCTTGACAACAATTGTGTCTACTTCTTTTGAACGTAAAGCATCTTTGAGGATATCTCCAGCAATCAGGGTCACCCTGTCATCTGCGATTCTCTCTTCAGCCAAGAAATTTTTGGCGCAAGCAACAACATTCGGGAAATCAAACAGGACACCGTGGATATGCTCACATCCAGACAATTTGAGTATGCGTGACAAAAACTGACCCTCCCCTCCCCCGATATCCAAGATCCTGTTACACTTGCTCCAGGGGTACACCGTAAACACGTTCGGCTGAGCACTGAGAAGCTCGAGCTGTGACAACATGTTCATAGCATGATCATAATTATGAGCGAAATCACTCCTCCTTTGTTGCGTACCCATACCCACAACCAGATTTCCTGCTGATTCTCTATTAACGGAATAATCGATCTCTTGAATTTTGTTCATGTAGTCGAAGAAGCTTATCCCATGGGCAAGTTCAAAAGCCGCATCCCCGGTTTTGATCGCCTCTGGGAAAGCCAGCATGGCGAGCCAAAGCTCATCGCTTCCATAATATCCAACCATGTGCCCAAGACTCGGTCCTTTGTCTCTCCTTAGCAATTCTATGGCTCGATTCGCCTTAAAACGTTTCTCTCCGCTCAGTTCCTCGCCAATGCCCCACTGAGCCATGGTTCTCATCACTTTGTAAATCTGCTCGTCTGTTCTACATCCTGTTCTCTCAGCGATCTCCTGAATACTGACGGGTTCTCCAGATTCACAAAGCAGCTCTGGTACGGCTAGCGACACCAGAACACTTAGGCAGCGGCTTTTCCATATTCCATTGAACATTGATGAAATAAGTTTCTCCTCTGTGAAACCCTCCTCCGCCATGTTTATCGCCTTGGATGTGATTTACCAGTTGCTTGACTGTTCTGTCTTGGTTCACCCGTACAGTAGGATAGATCGGACGCCAAAGCGGCTAAACAACACACTTGGACATAATTATGCCGTGGGAGATACTGGAGAACTCGCTGTTGTGCGCCCCAGTGCTCCTCGGTCATTGAGGATACACTGAGCCGGGTCCCAAACCACTGCAAAGGTAAGCTGTTTAAAACTGTAACATTAACAGTTGGGTGGTGCGTGGAAATACATGAAATCATGTACATGGCAAGCTTGTGTAAGAATTGTGTAATATCTTCAACCAACAAAAGCTGTATTCGGCTATTAAAGCTTGTACAGCTCTTGTACAGGCTTTCGATAACCTGTGAACAATCAGGCCGGCCACAAGGATTAGGAAAAAGCAGTGAGATCTGTGTCAATCTAAGGTATGGGCTAATTTGCCAAGCTTAAACAGAAAAGACAAGGTTTCTATGGGATGTAACCCTAGTCAGATGGGGTAGATGAAACTGAAGTTGACCCATCAATTTCTTGTAACTTTCAAACCAGTAAATGAATTTATTCAAGTTACTTAAAATTCCATCCCTCCAGCAGCATTTGAACCACAGCCGTCTAATGGTTACCAGTTGGATGCTCTACTACCAGGCTGTAGGTTAAACTTGTGGTAAGCAGCATTACACTCTGGGTTCCTGAGTCACCACAGCTCAGTGGTAAAAGGACCTGTCTAATAACAAGGTAGGTTTGTATCCAAGTCTTGCTAGGGGGCTCAGATCTAACTCATTCTGAGCAATTTGAGGCTTTAATTAATGAAGAGTCTAATCAGTCATAGTGTCAAAACTTAGAATCAACTTGCATGCCCAATAAGATTGCTACTGTGTACACCTCAAATAGCCAACCACTACAGTAGGTTACATGTAATTGCTAATGGGAGGTAGAGGTACAAGACCTTCAATTAGCCCAAAGGTGCTGTTTACAATAGTCGTTATCTATAAAAATTAAAAATTATGAAGTAATATCACTTTGAAGTAAAAAGAAATGTTTTGAGTTTTTCTTAAAAAGCTCTAAACTACTGTATTAACTGATCTTATATTTATTGGTAATTAAGCCATTTAAGAGTCTAGGTGCTGCAGTACATAATGCTCTTTCACCATATCGAATAGTGTTGGTACGAGGAATTACTATGAATTTCTATGAATAATTCATAGTAATTCATACTAATTCCTGATTAACACACATACAAAAGAATTGATAAATTGGCTGCCATTTGGGAAAGTGGTCTTTCATGGCAGAGTTGAGATTAAGGTAGAATGTTGAGTAGCTATCCAGTCAATTTAATGTGTTTGCGTACTGGTCAGTCACTGGGTCATGTTTATCAGCACTGATTTATGTGGCAATTATTCACAGAAGTGTTGCAACTGTTATTGAGCAGTGCCCTAAATTCTGTTTTTCTGATAGGATAAAAAGTGAATAATCTTGGTGGAAATTAGTTTCTTAATGATTAAATTAAGCAGTTAAGTTACGTATGTACCTGTGATGAAAGCTTCTTTTCTGTGTTTATATATTCTTGGTTTTCACATGACGTCATCAAAATTAAAAAATAAGGAATTATCTATCCTTTTGAGAGTTCAGTTTAGTTTGTTATTAGACTTATCTTTTCACACATTCTCAGTTTGATAGGCTTTTTCGTCTTGTGATAAAGCTAGGTTGAATTTCTAAGCTCTTGTATGACACGATATTAAATTGGCGGCCGACAATGCTGTCATGTAGGTGAAAAGAAGTGACTTATCGGCTGAGATTTCGCAATCTGAACAGTCCTTGAATGAGAATAAGTACTCATGTAGATGTTTATGAGCTCTCATAAGATGACTACAGGCTTTTTATAGCAAAACTCAATGACATATGCTTTTGTTAGCTTCCGGACGCCATAATTGTGCCCCTCAGTGGGACACAAACATGGCGTCTCCATACAAAGCCTTCTAAATT
Organism: Galaxea fascicularis; assembly: GCA_948470475.1. Lineage (NCBI taxonomy): Eukaryota > Metazoa > Cnidaria > Anthozoa > Scleractinia > Euphylliidae > Galaxea > Galaxea fascicularis. The sequence goes on from OX419336.1 coordinate 32,308,802, forward strand.
TGAGTAAAACATTTCTTTGTATATCTTCAGCACAAAACATCACACAGACTTGAATCTCTGCAAGGCTGTTTGAATATTCATCATCTTTTATCTCATTGATTCTTGACTTTATTTGTTGAGTAGTTTTGATGATGGTGTGACAGTGAAAACCGGCAATTGAGAGGGTTTGGTTTAGGAAGATATAGCGAATACAACCATACAGGGCACCTGATTAGTGTAACAAGATCTAAGTTCCATTAATGAGAGCCAAAAGAACTTAATCAATGAATGTTTCATCTTAGCAACATAACAAAATAATGGCTGATATGATAAAATTGATTTAAGCTGTTACATCAAATCAAGTCTATGTCTATGAGTTGCACATGTGCTAACATCAGAACATGTCTTCTCAACGTCACTTTGCTGGGAGCCGTTAAATTTAATGTTACATTATGTTTCTTTAGCAGTTAAGTAATTTTTCAGTCGTTTATTCTTTACAGAACAGAGAATGTTTTTCGGAACATTTTGGTCAACATGCTTATCAAAACATTGTTTCCATAGAAACATCTCTTGTCATGTACAAAATTTAAGTCAGAATCTTTCCACCTCATTGCCAGATAATACTTGGCTTCTTAACATTACTTAGTCTTTTTTATTATTATTAGAAAAAGGAACTTAACCCTTTAAACCCTAAGAGTGACTAGTATCAAATTTCTCCTTGTAATATCAATTGCTTTATAAAACAGAGTGGTTATGAGAATTAAGGACAGGATCACACAAGGTGAATTCCTTCCTACCACTCCTTTAGGAAATGTGTGGGGGTAACCAGTGAGAATTTAAATTTTTATCTTAGGGTTTATAGGTTTAAAGGCATCCTGACACCTGTTAGCCCCTGTCAATTTTTTTCCAAAGATACTCAATTTCTATCCCTTGTGTATTTCTTATTTTGGCTGGGATTGGGAGGGGGGAGAGGAGAGAGTGTGGTCTGTGAAAGAATCCCCCCTGTTTATTTGCTAATTATCAACTTTTTATCAGGATTGGTAAAGTCCCTTATTATATCTCTCAGTTAGTACGTGCTGTGATTGGTCAATTTTGTGGGACTTACTTTACTGTACAGCCTGCTAAATTTAAAAGTTCTCTTTCCCACGCGCCTGACTAACCTCAAAGATACACTGTATAACAAATATCTCACTAACCTCATTTTCTCAGTCCATACTGTAAGTTACTGATCCTCATTCTTTTCCATTGATTTATGGCCTGCACACTTCGCGCTTGAGCCATAAGCAAACGGGAAAAAAACTCAGTCCGTAACTTACAGTACAGACCTCAAACTCGGTTAGTAAGAGGTATTTAAGACCTGTAACATTTGGTGGCTACCAGCTGGTACTTGTATAGACAACAATTTTGTGTTTTCAAGAGGGTTTCCATCCCCTGTGAACAAATGTCCTGCATAACAGGCATTTTATTTATCCGAGCAAAAACAACAGGATGTGAGTGTAGAGTGATGTCCTGCTCTTGGGCTTGGTTAAACAGACACCTGTCATGCAGGCTAGTGAACAAATATAGTTGTTGTTGTTGTTGTTTGACCATAAATAGTATACTAGCATAAAAATGTAGCTTAGATTTTTCAATTGGGATTTTGGCTCTGTTTGTTTGTATAACATATTAACTCCGGCCCTGTGAATGATAATTATTACAGAGGGGGTAAATGTTTCAGTTGGCAGTAATGTGAAGGAACAACCTTGTCTCTTAAAATATTGATGTTCAACTATTCTCTGACTCAAAGAAATGCCTTTTTCCACTTTTGACAACTATAAGAGAGATTAGAATTTGTGATGAGCAGAAAGAGAGAGATTTTGATACTCTACCATTGTGCACCTTTCTTTTGGTGTTTGAAGCTTGCCCCATTTGGTATGTTGATGTTTATCATGTGACTTCCTGTTTGTTATACACTGTTATACACATGAATGAGGATGAGTATTTTTTTAAAAAAAGGGCATAGTTAGAATGCTATATTCTTGACTAGTTAATTTGCTAAGGTAAATTTCTTACGTGCAGGTAATGTGAAGAGCAAGACTGCATAGCAGTGATTGCTCCAATATTTGCACGACCTCAGTGAGATGGGAGACACGAAGATGGGCGACAATAGCATAAAGAAGGAGCATTCTGAAATCCACTCTCCCCTCAGTTACTCAATTGCAGGAACAGTGGGTGGCCTGATTTCAGTGACTGTTGGACACCCACTAGATACCATCAAAGTTCGTCTACAGACGACAGCTATCCTTGCCCAACAAACAAAGTTCCGTGGTACATTGGATTGCATAAGACAGACCGTGAGGAAAGAAGGGGCGTTGGCCTTGTTCAAGGGTCTGACACCACACCTACTTCTGTCTGTGCCAGTTGCAAGTTTGGTGTTTTGGGGGTATGGAATGGGGCTCAAGTTGCAAAGTAAAGATCAAGACTTTGATGCCCTAACTCCTGCACAGATCTTTAATGCTGGCTTATTTTCTGGAACTTTTGTAGCAGCTGTAACTGTTCCCTTCTACCTCGTCAAATGTAGGCTGCAAGTGCAGCAAATGTCGAGTTCAGACATGAGATACCAGGGACCAGTCACGCTGGCGTGGCACATATTTCGCACTAATGGCATACGAGGACTATACAGGGGGCTCTCTGCTAATCTCTTAACAGCTCCCGCAACCGGGTACTATTTTCTGTCGTACGAGTACTTAACAAGGGCGCTTCTCCCAGAGGGCACTTCACGTGATGACGTAGGCTCCGTACCAGTTTTCGTTGCTGGGGGCGTTGCTGGGACGATATGGTGGTTGGTGGGCCTTCCGGCTGATGTGTTGGCCAGCCGTATCTGGACAGCACCAGAGGGGAAGTATCCAAGGGGACTTAGAGATGCGTTGAGGGAGTTAGTGCGCAATGAAGGCGTGGTTGCCCTGTACAAGGGCTTAGTTCCAGTACTTTTAAGAGCGGCACCCGAGGGAGCGGCATTGTTCTGGGGTTTTGAGGTTACTCTAAAAGGTATTAATTGGATTGCTAGGGTTTTTTCACCACCAACTGAGTGATTTTGATGAAGACATACAGCGTGTATGACTTCCAATCTTATGTTGGTCCACACGAAAACCTAGACCGAGAATATTGATTTACCGATCGACTTTTCTTTTGTCCATCCAGTGTGAGCTTGGCTGGAGCATTCCAACAAACAGCAACATTTTGTTTGTTTTTAAGTAGTATAGGAAAACGATCATTACTGTCGGCATTTAATTAAGTTATCACACATACTATAGATCACGAAAAAGGCTTTAAGGATCTAACAGTTGATCAAATGTGACAAAGTTTGGGTTAAAGTTCGGATTTTGCGTTTGGCTTGGCTAACGCTAGCAAAAATGGCTAGCAAAAACAATAACACGTAGTCAGCGAGGTTATTTTCAATGATGCGTTAGGCACGCTCTCAATTTACTATAACCGCAAGTAACTCGAGAGGGAAGTTCATACAGGAACTGTATTAAAACTGTAAGTGATGTGTATGAAATGAATCATATCTGAACTGCGAAAATGAAATCAAATGAAGACTGATCCTCGCAGTCGTGAACGCAATTGCATATAATTGCAACATTTATAAGTTGGCTCATCGATATAATAATGTTAGCGCTTATCTATCAAACAGTAGGGCGTAAGCTTGAAGGGACTGATTGTGTAATCCTGTATGTAAAGAGTTCTTTTATTCGACCATCCCTGATATTCTGTGATACTTAGGTCGTAACATACCAGGGAATCAACTGATGTGTACATTTGTGGCCTAAGAAACCACTGGAAAGGAAGGACTACTAGAATTAAATTAAAGAGGTTGCTACGAAACAGAACTGCTCTTCAAACTTAGTAATATATAATAGTGTACCCCCCCCCCCCCCCCTCACTGCATATCTAATCTAACAAGAGGAACAATCGCTCTGGGGCCGTCAGATTTCTGGGTCTGTTTTATAATCCAGAAGCCATATTTCCTCTTAACTTTGTATTCTATTCTTAAAGGCATTGGATTTCATGTCCCCTTGCACAAAAGTAAAGTTGTAACTTTAAAGTGGGACATTCCAACCGGTGAAAGCGCAGCTGCACTAGCTGCTCCTACAGAGTGCATCCACGCGATCAAATTCCAAAACATTCAGAGCCTACAATGATGATCTGATTACATTGGCTAGAGTCAGAGCAATTATCCTGCGTGTAAACCGTTTTTGTAACAGTTAGTAGCGCCTTCGTGTTAAAAAGAAAGTAAAAATAATTTGAATTAGCTAGAAAAAAAGCAGGAAAACAGCTACCTCTTCTAATCTATTCTAAAGTACGATAGCTCCTTTCATTGTCACACACATTTGGTTTGCTTTCGAGATAAATCTTCTTGCCATCACAGCCACCGCAGCTGAACCCATGAGTATAATACCTACTCCACCCCCGGTGGCAAATCTGGAAGATCGAGTGGTTTTCTCTGGCACAACCTAAGAAGTTAAAACATGGCATAACATTTTATTATCAACTTCCTTTTTATTTTCGATTAAAGAAATGTACCAATTTAACAAATGAACTAACAGTGACCTCGAGAACAGCCCCTGTTTGAATTGTAGAAACCCATAATTCAT
>OX419336.1:32320914-32493414 GCA_948470475.1 Galaxea fascicularis
CAGATGACTTCTATTTGATTTCAAGTTTGCGTTCTCAACATTTTCCGAATCCTGATATCTGAAACCTTTCCTCCAGCTCTCATCAGGACAGCCTGACTTTGGCTTAGGAAGACCATATATTCCAGACGGCCATATACTTTGAAACACGGGCAAAGCTAAGTAGGATGAAGGAAGCGCGATTATTATAATAGGCTCTCGGGAAAAAAAGACTCTTAAAGCACCAAGCAACATGCAAAAAGAGGAAACAGCTAGTTAAGAAAGATACGTTTATTTGAGTCGGGGGAATAAGGTGGAGTTTACAAAATAAAAACGGCTATCAACAGAGGGCGCGCGTATATATTAAATGATAAGAGTATTCACAAACTGTTTACAAGGTTAAAACTATTATGTCTCGCAAGACCAAAATCTACATAAAAAATAATAAATCACTCTTAGGCTACGAACATCGGTTAAAAACTATACTTCCGGGAGCATTTTTGAGGGAACTTACCGCTTACTTAATATATTTTGTTTCACTTATCCTGATTATGGAAAAGCTGACTCTCGCGACGCCAGATTACAAAAAAGACACGACCATGTTTTAGGTTTGTACAGAATGGGAAACTGGTAATCATGCATGGTCTTTACACCTGTAGTCCTTATGCCATTCGAAATACTTTAAGGGGGCTTTCCGGTTAAAGGCCTTGTTTTCCGTACATTTCAACATTTTTCCTCCAAAATCTCGCCTCGATAGATGGCTCCACTGAGTTGTAGTCCTTACTACTTTAAATGTTTGAAAACTGTTTGAATGATTTTTGGATTGTTTTAAATTAATAAAAGCTATTTGTAAGTGAAGTTGAAATATAAGGAGAATTGAAAAATATAATTGGATTTGAAGGTGGTTGAATATTAAATTCTAAACTGAGTGAACAATCAGTAGACAAAGGGCAGATAGCCCGGTCGCCACCATAACAATTTGCCCCTGAGCCCAGTGGCGGACAAACTAGTTTACGTGTATATCGTTTTGCTACCCTTCTTTCTTTCAATCTCAATAGACCCTTCTCCAAAATGGCGGCTATGGATTTGAATGAGTTAAAATTGAACTGAACGAAAAACTGATACCAGAAATAGGAAGAGCAGCTTTACTTTAGTAACCCTGCTAAGTTTCAGCATATCAGGTGTTATATCAGCTGCGCTGAGAACATGTAAGTTGAAATTTGACAAATTTACAGACGTTTGTAGGACTGGGGGTATGGCGTATACCCCCAGTCATACAAACGTCTGTAAATTTTTCGTTTTTCAACATAAATTTTCTCAGCTGATATTATACCTAATAAGTTGAAACTTTGCAGGGTTACTAAACTGAAGGTGTTCTTTCTAGTGTTGGTATACGTCTTTAATTTCAACTTATTGGAATTTTCGGTAGCCATTTCGGAGAAGGGTCTATTCACTCCATTTACCCACATATTCAACAGAATGCCCCCTTAAGAGGCATACCGAACTCGAACACTACCTACTTTTACTCATACTGGTGTATCCAGAATTTTACCGGACACGTTCTGCAGAGAGGAGAAGTGAACTTACCATTCGTAGTATCCTGAGTTGGTGTCGGTGACGGTACGGAAAAGCCTAACATATAAAGAATTCCATACGATACCATTTAGGGATTAGTCAGCTTTGCTGGCATTTGTATAATAGGTGAACGAAAATGTGTTCAACAATGTGTTTAATAATGACCTAATTATCTTGTCCATACACACGCCACCGCGGGCAAAATCAGACTAGCCATGCAGAATCGGCCCTTCTATTATAATAAGCAAGATGTGAGAGACAAGGTATCGACTAACGGAAAATGATAAAATAGTATCTGAACGCTTCCATAAACGCCTTAGTTTTGATATGAGTTTGTGGAGAATACTTCGAAAATATATTGTACCCAAATTAAGACGTAGCTTGGAGAATCTTGTTTTCTACAAGAAGGTTCATCCGGCTTCAACGAAAACAGTAATTAAAAAATATTTAAAAAGATAATGTTTCCTGTTTTAACCTGCACAGAAATGGGACAGATACGACAAGAAGCAGGGACTTTCAAACAATTTCGAAGACAAGGCCTAGCTTCTTACTTTTTAAAACCTTTGACAGTCCATTTATGAGTAAAGATCCTTGCATAACTGGTATCCCCTCCAGTGCACCACTTTGTACCACCCTAAAAAGATTATAAGCGCTGCCTCTTATCCGCGACTGATTTCTAAGAGATAGCTCAAAATCCGCAGCGAGATTCCCTTGCATCGTGGACTTCTTATTCGCTTCGTGCTCCCTGGGTGAGGCAACCAGTGACAACAGAAATGCAGGTGACGTTGAAGCAATATGCATTGAAAAAAGAACATGATAAAATCTCTTTCAAAACACCACAGCCGAATGGATCCACCTAGATCGCCGGCCACTTCTACATTACTGTTTACTTCTGTTTACTTACGTTACTGCACATCGTCAACAGGGACGACAGAAGTCCGCAACTATCTCAAGACCGCAATTAACAAAAACACTAACAAAAAACAAGACAACTTAAAACAGTAGCGATAATAGGGGAGAGGACAAAACACGGAGTACTATTCCACGGAGTACTGTTCCTTGGATTGCCTAAAATGAAGTACACTGAAAAATGAATTGAGATCAAGGAAAATGATTTTCCCAAAACAGAAAGACATTTAAATGTTTGTACGTAGCCGCGTGACTTGTTGCTGTCCAAGCTCCTTAGATCCCGAGTAGAAAGTAAATGAAATAAAGGTACAGACATTTAAATGACTTTCCATTTTGGAAAAATCGTTTTCCTTAACTTCCAAATTATTTTTCAGCCGTATTCCATTTTAGGTAATCAAGGGTACTCCACGGAATAGTAATCCTTGTTTTGTCCTCTCCCCGATAATAGAATGAGCGCACGTAATGCAACAAAGGAACTGATGGACTTACCTTAACTGCGTCACCGTCACATTTTGAAAATTGGAATCATTTTTAAAGGCCTCTCGTAACTTTAAAAAGGAGAGGAAAATAATAAGGGTGAATTTTAATCTGAGAATGTTAGAAAAATAAGATTCAGTGAAAATATAACAAATCTTAACAATGTAGAGTATGCGAGTATTCAAAAGAGGCATAGTATCCAAAGTATTGTCTTCCAAGTGTGGGCAGGGAAAAGCACGCAAACCAGAGAGATGTAGATACAGTTTAACAGCGTTTAGGCGATGTCTGCTTGAATGACGGAAAACCAAAATCAATTCCATTAGTCTGACCGATCATAAGACACGCGAGAGGTGTAATGAGCCAATCAGATGATTCGGAGCAAGTACATGTAGCTCACAGTAAGCGCGGGAAAATGCGTGCGGGCAAGTAGCGATTGATTCTGGTTTTAGGTAAGGGTGCCATTTTCACCATTTTCACAACCAATTTCAGAGCGACGTGAAGCAAAGCCAAAGCAAAAGAGAATGACTTTCGATACCCGATCGAAAATCGGTTCAAACCGTAACGCTCAGTAACTCAATATGGCCGCTGTGACTCTATTTTTTGTCACGTCCATTTTGATTAAAATGCACAATATTATAGAGCGCTATCTCTTTTCTCCTTCTTACCGATTTCTCGATGTTTTTTATCATCACCCGGTGCTGAGAGGACTCAGGCGTCGCGTGAAAATCTCTCCATTTCTGTTTGAATGTAACGGAGCCACGATACATTTTTCCTAAAATCAAAATTCATACTTCCTTAAAGGCCGGTTCACACCAGGCGATAAATAAGTAGCGGGACGGGTCGCGGGGATAGGCTGGGGATACCTTCCCTGAGCGCCATTTATCCACCCATAGACAACTTCCTCTGCGGCAAGTCGCCTCGTGTATACTAAGTAGGGTCTAGACCCAGCGATACCAGTGTTTTTCAAGCAATGCATACGAGGCAGTTATCGCAGAGACTTGTCCCAGCAGTGACTCGTTGCCTAATGTGGTCCGACCTTAGCTCAAACAAAATCGATCGCCAATGATCTCAGCAACTGATTCATGTCATAATTTACGTACCTTAAAATACGTAAATTAATAATAATAATAATAATAATAATTAATTAATTAATAATTACCAACATCTACTTTAATTTTTGTCTTAGTACTTTTGTCATTTGGTATGTGTCTGTGTGTGTGTCGTGAGGGGAGGGGAGGAGGCATTTAAACTTTGAAATTTTAACTTTACAAAAAGTCATAAAATACAAAAAATATTAATAAATAAATAAATAATTTACGTACCTTCAAGGAAGTGGAATGCACTGTACGCTAACATAGCGCAGACCAAGGTAAGAATTCTCATGTCTCGTGGACAGGTGTGTCATGGCGCCGGAGGGTCTACCACCTGTAACAAACTACGGAAATAGTTAAGGCGTAGTTGTTGAGGATTGCAAGCCCAGCGGAGGATCGAGTGCAAATTTCCGAACAGCTACCAACCAGTCGATCTGTTGTTTCGTTCCTTGTTTGTTGGCTTATTGAACACAACGATCAAACCATCGAGGAGAAAAAAAAATGTTGAGCCGACCGAGTCCAATATTCCGTTGAGGAAACTGTCTGTGTTCACAGGCTAATTTTCTCTGGACAAGGCTGAAGAGGCCAAGGAAACCAAATTTTGGGGCATTCAAACCTATCACTTGCTTGGAATTTCTTTTCAATTTTGTTCCTGAGCATGTAAAGCAACTCCCACATAGCGAGTCAAAACGTTTTTCATTGGCGGCTCATTAAAGTACTTCACGACGATCATGACGTCACACAATAGATGTCTTTTGTTCTGCATAGCCACCTTTTGGAAAACTGTCCGAACTGCCTCAAACAACACCCATAATGAAGGTTCATCATGGTGTAAAAATTATGGCGACAAATTTGATCTTTCCTTATATGAGCAAACAACAATCCAATCTGAAAGAAGAAGAAGGTATCAACACTGGGCCTCACAAACCACGAGTCTTCCCGGAATTTCTGGTTGACTCAGCTGATACAAAATCCGCAAACTAGCAATGGAAAATTGTATGTTCATTTTCGAAACTGTTTACCAATTCTCTGACGAGGCGAACTGGAAACCAAATAAATAGGGTGGAACCATAAAACCATAACATATTCGCATTTTCATGGACGAATTAACAACCGCAATCTGGTCTAAGTAAACATTTTTCTTATAACCTTAAACGTACCTAGTAACGTTGAAATTGGGCAACCAATATGGGTACTGTGGAAAGCGAATTCCGCCGTCCAAAAGTTGTACCAATTATTAGACCGAATCAAATACCAGTTACACTCCTAGCGCCTTTCACAGTCTAAACTTTGCTCAATCCCTTGACTTACCTTTCAGCAGAAATTTACTAAGTTGCACTCAGTATTTTGTTCGCCAGGTGCCACCAAATGTTGCGGTACCAAAGTTATTTTCACACGTGGAACATTTAGGGGACAAATTTCAAGGCAATAAAACAAGTGTAGTACACAGCTAGGGAACGATAGTCGATAGTCGAATAGTTGTTAATTATAAAAGAACAGGATAGCTATGAGTATCACCAACAGGCGACCACGGTTCAGTGGCTTCGTCTAATAAAACCCAAGCAGGTCCGTGAGCAGCGGCGACAAGTAAATATCAACATTGAGGCATCACCTACTGTTCGGTCAAATTATAAACGATTCATCTTCGCTCATGAAGAGATTCTTCCACTTACAATTTTATATAACCAGGAAAATGAATTACGCTCGCATTGCTGATGAGCTCCTTCCTGGAACCATCGAACTAAAATTAACTGAAGGTTTCTATTCGAGAAAACGAATTGGAATGCCATGCTATCGCCTGTAGATCTGGCGTGCAGTTTACGCGTGGTTTCGCTGCATTAGAGAAAAAGCAAGCGGGATCAGTAAAGGCGATCGTGTCGGAGTAATACGTTTTAAAACAACATTTTCTTCCCAAATATGTTCAAATGTATAATATTTGATTTGTTTCCACATCCGTGAGTACTGCACCGACCTTAATTTTCATGGACCCGAGGGAGGGGTACTGATTAAATCAGTCACATTTGATCAATTTGAAAGCCTTTTCAATTTTTTTTCGTGGATCTTCGTTAATCAATGATAAATGGTATGATCGGAAAGAATCACTGTGTCTTTTTCGCCAGATCAGTTTAAAAATTAAGACTTTGGACGACTCGCAATCCTTCTACCAATTAATGACTGAAACAATTCCTAAAGTTCAGATGATGAAGTCTACCATACCTAGACTTTTAATTAATTTACCTTCGTAACTGTGTCTCCAAATTAAATAAAGATACTTACAACTTCAAATAATAGATAAACACAAATTAAATGAGCGAATAAAAATTTCTCGTTTTGTGGTATAAAAGTAGTTCGAGTGAGAAAATAAGACATAGTTAACATGTCAAAGAAAAGTTGCTTAATTAGCCATAAAAATTGAGTTTAGATTCAACCAATCAAACAATGTAATGTTTGTCTGATTCCTTACAAACTAATTTAATTTCATGTTCTGGTGTCCGTATTGTATACGTGATTTGCTTGAATCTCCTCCACGCCTTTATAGGGTGAAATGCAAACATGTGGTCATCAAAAGAATTACTTGTTTTCTGCCAAATTCATGAAGAGGCCATGTTTTCACTGGTACCATAGATTATAGTCAGGTGGTCCTATTGTTCAAGGCAGTTAAACCCGAAACAACCCGGCACCCATTTAACTCGCAAATAAATGGCTCTACTGCCAGCAGGAGGCATTGAACAAATTTTCAGAGTGATGAGTTTCCAGTCGTTGAATTAATCCGAAGCTATAACGCTCAGTCTAAATAGTTCTTCGCAGCCAGAGTAGATCCTTTTTTATCCTATAGAAAACCAGCTTCTGTATTTTCTTCATCTTTTGCTTGAAATTCATTCTGCCGCCGGTTTCCGTGACAAGACCAACACCGAACGACTGGATTGATCCTCCAAGTGCAATGATTCAAAAATATTTCATGGTCCCTCTTGAATCTATCGTTTCTCACAAAGATGAGATGCTTTTAAAGTCTTTCCCTTTGGTAACACCACATAAAGAAATGACCTCACATATTTGACGCTAAATTTGGGTATTTTAAAATTTTGCCCAATAAGATTTCAGAAAGGAGCAATGTGTCAAGGCACTGATGCATAGGTCTCAAACTGAAGCCACCTTTATTCGGTAATATTCTGTCTTCATCTTGAAAATAACAACATTATCTTAGAAACTTTCAGCCGAAATCCATTCACAAAGTACTAAAATATCAGGAAGTGTCCAAGAAATACACGAAAGGCCATTACAGAATACCTTTTCATGAATCTAGCAAATGCATCATGATATGCTCCGATTATTTCTGATCTTTTACCTCTGCTGCCGTATGCCAATGCCACTGCTTCCTAAAATCATATACCAGATCTGTACTACAATAGAACCAGCAATAGAAGTGCCGTTCTCGAGTGAAACTTCGACACTGTGCTCAATTTTTTTTTTAAATAGCAGAAGCTCCGCCTTTTAAAAAAATTCAGGAGCCCCGCCCATTATACTTTACATTGTAAATTAAATTAAATTACGTTGCTCGGACATTTTTAAAAGCTTTTAGCTTACTCGACTTACTTTTACAGACTTTTAAATCGAACTGCTAGGGGATCGAACTATAAAGCAAGGTTTGTATTGCATCAACATAACTGATAAGCATGCACTAAAATAAAATTACAAGTCATCAGGAAATGACGTAGTGCTGTTGTTGTACACGTTAGCAGCAGAATTTTGCCGCAATCGTTTCGATGTGGAAAAGACAGACCCAGCAGACCTGAACTCGTTCACTTGGCAAGAAGTAGTATCCTTAGCATTTGTAAAAACCACTTGTCGTACTTGTGCTCGTCCTGCTACCTTTTTTGGCTGCTGATTGGTACTCGCTTGACCCCTGCTTGTTACTTGTTTGGCAGGTTGAGTTTTCTGAAAAATCGTGTCATCAGTGAAGAAAATGAAATTAGTCATAGACAAGTTTACATCACTTCGCGAAAGCCAGAGATATTGTTTGTTAACATTGTTCTGAGAAAGTTAGATCCATTTATATGCTTGGTTTATACGAAATGTGACCGATGAATTCAATGTATACCTTCATCCGCGTCCGGTTTGAACTGTGAATACCTCGGAAAACCTCTATATCAAATTAAGGCTTAGAGAGTTGACTGTCAAACTGTACCAAGAATTTTGAAATAAAATGAATTGTCGACACTCTGGAAGAACCAAACAAATAACAAACTGGTCTGTTGGAACATTCAAAGGTAGATACTTCCATTTCAAATGTTGAATCGTAGCGAAAAGTTTTTCTGAAACAAACTAAACAACGCATTGAAGAGTAGCAGAGGGAATTTCTCTTTATACAACATTTAAATTAAACTGCCCCGTTGAAAATGTTATAAAACAATTGGTTCATGCGTCAGCTGTAGAGTTAGCTACGGTGGCTTCAAAGGGACATCAATAAATCAAGAATTTTTTGTAGAAGTTCGAGTTGGAGTTGGAGTTCGACTTCGAGTTCGTCCCCAAGCTCTCTAGGTTTTTTAATATGGCGGCAGATCGAGTTCGCATTCTATTCAGCGGCCATCGCTAACAGCTGACGAGTAACTGCAAAAAAACTGCAAATTCCCAACTATTTACCAATATCACGTATCCAAGACAACGGCCATAGGCCTTGAAACCTTGTCGAAACTATTAGAGGGTTCCTCAGTGTAAGTCAGCCATCTAATGATAGAGGTTAAGGCCTTGTCAGAAAAAGATTTCGTCACTTACACGCGATTTTGTACTCTTATCTAGTTACTCAATCGGAGCACGATGTCTTGATTGGCATCTGATCTCGGAATTTTAATTCGCACGTGTTGTAGATTTCGGAAGAAATTCAGTTGGAAGATAAGTCGAAGATCGATCTAATCGGCCGGAAAGTCTCATATCTGTAGGGAAAGCTTCAAGAAGAAAGTCTCGTGGAAGTCTAGAGCATTTGCATTTTTACTTTTATTCAAACCCTAGGGACGTTCGCGCTAATTCACGCGCATCCCTACTGCGCACGAAATCCATGTCGCAAGGTCACATGCCACGTCAGCCATCGAGCGTGCGCGCTGATGAAGAATTCAAACCTAAGCAAGTAATATAAAAGGATGGTATAGTGAGATAATAGTTTGACGCTGACTTTTTTTATGTGAGTTTAAGACGTTTCGGCTGGTGCTTAAGCGTTCATCAGTTGAAAACAGCTCAGAATTTGCTCAAAAGATCCAGCAACATACTGTCACCTGTGACGAAATCATGGTCTCTTTTGACGTTAAATCTTTATTTACTTCCATTCCCGTGGATCTAGCTCTAACCATCGCCAAAGAGAGGCTCCAAAAAGATCAGGATCTTCTAGGAACGTACAAATATGTCCATCAGCAACATCAGAGGTTGTTAGATTTTGTTCTCAATCACAACTGCTTCAAACACGACGCCATCCATTACAAACAAATCTTTGGATGTGCGATGGGTTCCCCAATCAGCCCCGTTATAGCTGACCTCGTAATGGAAGAGATTGAGAAAACTGCCATCGCCACAGCTCCCCACCCCCCTAAGTGGTGGTTCCGACGTTGACGATAGTCACACGTGCCTAAGAAAGGATCAAGTGGATGAGTTTCACCAACATCTCAATTCAATTAACCCCTCCGTACACCAAGGGACAGGGACTACCTTTTCTAGACACTATCACCACAAGGAGGGGCATATTCAGCTTGAAGAGAATGTCTACAGAAAGCCAACCCACACAGACCGCTATCTCGATTTCAATTCTTACCACCCCATGTGCCATAAGAGATCTGTAGTCAGTACCTTGCTACGCAGGGCACAGAACATACCATCAACACAGAAAGGGAAAGGAAACGAAGCGAGTCAAGGCTGTACTGCGAGACAACAATTATCCCTCTTGCTTCATCAATAGCTGCGAAAGATCGCTGTCGAAACTCCCTACCGATCCATCGTCCAATGGTTTCGTGGTGCTACTCTATGTGCAGGGCATTTCGGAAAGGATCAGTCGAATCTTAAGGCAGCAACAAATCAAAGTCGCCTTCAAACCATTGAGAACTGTGAACAGTTTGTTCCCTCGACCGAAAGCCAAGGAAAAGGTTGACCGGGCACAATCTGGCACAGTTACAAAATCAGTTGCAGCAACTGCAGTTTTGCATACTACAGTCTAACTGAACGATCACTTAAAACTCGGATTGCGGAACACAAAAGGGCTGTTTGTATGTTTGACCATGACTCCAAGATCTCCTGCCAAGTCCACGAAAACAACCACGAAATGGATTTTGGAAATTTCAGAGTTGTTGGACATGAGGCTAAGTATCACGAGCGACTTTTCCTGGAAGCCTGGTTTTCAGTACAGGATCCGCAATCTGGATATGACCACATCCGCCGTCCCAGAAGTCTACAAATCTCTGGCATGCTCATAAGTCTCACGCTACGTTTTCAAGAAACTTTACGCGTCTTTTGATATTTCAACTGATGAAGGCTTAAGCACCAGCCGAAACGTCTTGAACTCACATCAAAAAAGTCAGCGTCAAACCATTCTCTCACTATGTGAGCTCCTGACTACCACCACTCTATTTTTAAAAGGATGGTAGCTGTTGCGTTCCCTTCGCCTTCAGTTTACTCCCTTAAATGGTCGGTGACCCCTACTTTTCTTTCCAGAAACAAATTTTATTTACAATTATATCCACATTGTCCAAAATAAACAAAAAGTCAATGTGTGAAGTTAAAAAAAATCAAGATTTCTGTCAACGGGACATCGAATCCTGCCATCTTGCAGCTGCAAGGCGCGTGAATGGTCACAAAATGCGAACTTGTTCTTTAAGGAACCTCACAAGTTGACTAAATTCACTTAACAGGTCCACTTAAACAATATTTGGCAGAGACCGTTTCACTTCAAATTCACTTATTCGCTAACAAAGCCCGATTTTTTCAGATTTAGGCTGTTTTTCTGGGCATATTCTCTCCAAAACGAAGTCGGTGACCTCCCATTTCTTTTTACATTTCTGACGTAACTAACTCATCATCTTACAGTGATAAAAGTCTCAGAAAAAAAATCAATGTTGGAAAATTTTCACGAGAACGTCCTTAACCAGCAGTTACAGGTAACGAGGCGATCAAAGAACACTTCAATGCTGGTTTTCAGTATGCTGCAATTTTGAGTTTCTTATACATCATCAATGGCGTTTCTCTGAGATTAGTGTTTCCCTAGTAGTTTGAACATCAGATAACAGACATTAAGCAACTCTTAAGGTGGATTTCCACTGTCGCGTAATTTTTATATTTTACGTGCGTACGGACGTAAACTTTAACTGGTTTTACGTGCATAAATAAAATAAACGATATATGGAACGTCGCGCGTTAAAGTTGAGCGATGTTCAACTTTTAAGTTTACATGTTTCTTCTCTATTTTATTTACGCACGTAGGCCAGTTAAAGTTTACGTCCGTACGCACGTAATTACGCGACAGTGGAAACGCATCTTTCGTGCTCTCCAAACTTCCCGCGTGTTTCATATCTCGATGAACGCACGCTGACGCCTGAACCAATTGTTGATTGAGTTTAAGCTCTTTGAAGTGAAAACCTTGATTCGAGAAAATGGCGCTAAATGGAGTTTCCACAATGCTAGCTGTTGAAAATGCACGCAGTGCAGTGAGCATCTTGAGCATCGGACTAGAGAACTATCATAGATTCGGTAATTTTGGGAAAATGTTCTGATTGGTGTGATAAGTACAGTTCCTTAAGCAATCAAAATCATTTGCTGGGAAGTTGGCTGACTAGTGCTCAAGGCGACAACGCCCTAGTTTTTCCTACCTCGGGAGCCAGACACCGCCTCTTGAGTGATTTTGATTGGGAGTTGCTCTTCAGCGACTGAGAGAATAGACACTTGTAAAGATCGGAATGGACAAAAAGAGGATTGAAAGTATTGGACAACTCCATCTGGAAAAAACAAAGATGCCAGAATTATTTTTTAGCACGGTCGGTTTGTTAATGTCCCCAGTTAAAGTACTTACTTTAAAGCCTTTTAAAGAGTTGGCCTAAGCTAAATGTGAAGAGGATCTGATGCTTTTTTTTTTAACAAAATTGATTTTCCGTAAGCGTGATAATTTTCTCTCAACTCTTTGTTAGGTTTGCGAAAAAATGACAGAAGAACTGGAATTTAGAGCTTATCCAAATAATTCATTGACCTCCTGCGATATCGGCACTTTGCCACCAACGAGGAGTCGACAGGTATACTCGTGTAACAAATACGTGAATGAAGGGAAGAGAGAAGGGACCAGACCCAACCAGGCACAGATAACAATATAGGATGACTATAAATCAATGAAAAACGATTGACGTCAGCGACGCTGGATCAATTAGATTGAATCAATGCGGCAACCGTGACTATTAGCATAAACGACACGAAATGGAAAGTGAAACTCGCATGTCATAATTAAAAAGTGATTGCCGTAAGACGCTCTCATCCAAAAAAAGGTCTAGTTGAAACTTTTTTTTTTACATATCTGGCGGCAATTTTAATCAGAGGAGAGAGAGCGAAGACATTGCATTGATAAGAAGTAAACTGCTATACACTCTATTCTCGTGTTGTTAGCGAATTTTATTCAGTACTCCGGTTTGTTTTAAGTTGGATATACTTATTGGAAATCTGATTCCCTTTACTTGACTTCAACTGCTGTTAATTTCTCGAGTCCTCTTTTATTCGATCATACTAATTAGTGCAGGCAGGTGCGCCGGTCTTGCCACCGTAATAATTCTGTTACTCCTGATACTAAAATGAAGTAATTATTAAGCAGCGCTTTGCTGAGTTTTTCACGGACCGCCCAGAGGGAGGGTCGGGGACATCCTGCACATCCATTAATTTACTCTGTAGAGCAAGTTCCCGATGTGGAGGGGCACTGCTTCCGCAGTCCCGCAGTCATCTAATTTGCATTTATATATTCAACGTTCTAAGGAAATTATTAACTAAGATAGCTATTATATCATAGTCACAAATGAGGACGTTAATCGGAAGCGAAATAACAATACAGCATACGTGTTGAAACCGTTTGCGCGGCTCTTTGTATAGGTGAGACACCAAAGCTGCGAGCGAAAATTTCGAAACTAGCTGGGTGGCCACTTATTATCGATAAAGGGAGGAAAAGCTCCAAAGTTTTCCACTTAGAGGACCAAAATCAGCGGTGACCAGTACTTCGACCGGTGGAATGTGACTTGCAAAATAGACCCGCCCCTCCCAGTGAGGGGGGGGGGGGGGTTGTTGAAGGAATACGCGTTTCGCCTTTTGCGTGATCCCTGTGGGTGTGATATAAGTTCCTCTTCAGCGACTACATAGAAACAAACCTCACACTGACATTTTAGTAGAGGACGTGTGGTCTTCTATTTTATCCATCCCGCATCAAGCCTGTCAAAAAGAGTAAATCCCACTCCCGCCGAAGTATTTTTATCCCGCATTCTTGCATCCCACATCCAGCCTCCATTTTTTGTTCTCATCCCGCATCCCGCCAAACCTATGTTGGACCCTTATTAGAATACACTCGCTGAATTCTACTTAGTTCACAACTGCGGGAGTGCGGGACCAACAAATTTATGCCGTGAAAAAGAATCGCTCCTTAGTATGGGACAGAAAGTCAGTTACTTTTATCTTACTTTTTCTAGACAACGGTTGATGATTGAGCCTCACCAAGGCTTCCACACAACAACCTTGCCATTTTACCCCTGTAAACGTCACAGAGTGCTCCCTCTCGGTTAGTTTCCTCCGTGCAATTAAATACAAGCCACGTGTTGATGATTGCTGCACTACCCAGCGAATCTCTGAAGACTGGGAAGATATATTGGATTCACGACCACAGCATCCAATAACACCGTGTGTTATTACTTTTGTTGGGAGTCCTGTGACTTCCCATAGGCCTTTTCGAGCGTGTCAGACTCGCGCCCTTTTGCGTCGGCCATGTTTCGAGTGAAAGTACAGTTTTAGTTTGCTGTCGGATATTTTTTCACGTTACAGCCGGAATTGACTCTGAGGATCCACACTTGTTGAATTGCACAGAATTGCACAGAATGTACTGAACCTTTCGACTCGAATAAGCGGACAGCTGGATGAAATTGTAGCCGAGGTTTAGGAGTTTGAAACGTGTAATCTCAACTTGTGGATGTCCAACCTGATTAAAAGCTGTTATTTCTGAGCTGGTGGTTAGAAACATGTCCCAACAACTCGCCGACGACAACACCGTGATGAAATTAATATAGTTTAGTCCTTATGTCGCCAATTTATCGTATCGACTTAGGGTTTGGCAGTTTTAGGTTTTGATCAAGGGTTTTGTATCCGTTTTTCGGTTTTCATCGGAATTCGGTTTTGGGTTATACAGCCGATTTTATACTATCTCAGCTCAAATAACCATTCACGGCAAGCAGCTGAAAAGTAAATCAAAATTAAAAACACCGTTTACAAAGCAGAAAAGAGTCCACGGAAAATGAAAACTATGTATAAACACTATTTACAAATGAGATGGGGTATATTTATTTTACAAATCATTTTAGTACGCAAAACTGGGAGGGGGACACAGCCAATTTTAGCTTCGGCGGATGGCTTCCACTCTCGTGTAACATCAGTTCACACTTTTCAGGACCTTTCAAAACAAACGTTCGTGACCTATTGCTTCTGTTTACGGCCTTTACGAGGGTGCAATCGAGAAAAATGGTATAAATAATGTCACAAAAACGTTTTAGGCCAATCAGAAGACCGCATTTTGACAAGGGCAAGGAAAGGAGAGGAAATTCCATGAATTCCTTTATTCTGAGCGTTGAAAGCTTAGTAACTCTAAAACATGGCTTCTCAAGGTTCAACATATTCGTATTCCGACCGAGATTCTAGGATAAGCAAAGAGAATTTGTACATGGTTCTTGCATTATGGATGGAAGAGTTTCCAGTCGAGCGAGTGGATGCCGGAACTTACAGAAAAGTGGGGGCCGCGCTTGTGTTGCCCAACGACGTGATTCATGCTGTCGACTGCACTCGCAATGGCGTCCATGGGGTAGCTCGCTTACTGATGTCGCACACAAGTGTTCTTCAAGACAGCCAAGTTTTCGTATCAAGAAAACCATGCTCTTTCTGCACCAAGCTTCTGGTACAGTCTAAAGTGAAGAGAGTATTTTACTTGCCGATTGAGCCAGAATATAAGGATCAGAAAGATTTTAAGAATGAAACGACGCGTGTCGATAACCTCTTTAAAGTTAGCGCGACTGGTCAAAGTGTGTTTGTCCCGAAAGCAGGACCAGAAGTACTTCAAAGTACGGACAAAAAGAGGAAAATAAAATCAGATCGGGACGCCGAACAGATTAAAAAGAAAACGAAAGAGCTCTGGAGGAAATACTGGACAAATAATTGGATGAAAGCCAAAAATGTACGAGAAGAGCTTCCATGGCCTGCCTTCGATAACAAAATGTACCGCCAGGTCTATTCGGATTTCCATGGTGTCGTTGAGTGGATGGCTAGAATTCCTGTTGGATTGGAAAAAGGAGATGCTTTTAATCGCGTTCCGTCTTTTTCATCTATGGAAGACGATCTTGAGAGAGAGCAAGCCTACAAATTGGTGACTTTGGCAAAGTTTCTGGCCGAGCGCACGGATGATCCAAAAACTGGAGTAGGAGCAGTAATCGTTAACAAGGAAATCGAAATCGTCGCTCTCGGTTGGAACGGGTTCCCAACAAAAGCGCTTTTTGGTGAGTTTCCGAGGGCCTCTGCCGAAGATAAAACCAAGCGAGATAAGAAGTATGCATATGTCCTTCACGCAGAGCAGAATGCTTTACTGTTGCGCAACACCAAGAACATCGCAGGGGGGACCATGTTTGTGACGAAGACCCCGTGCGACGAATGCACGCCCCTACTTGAGATGCAGGGGGTCAAAAGGTTCGTTTTGGGTTCAAAAATGCAGTGGGGAAGGAAACAAGGAATAAGTTATGAAAAGTTCAACGACAAAGTCAAGAAGGGTGAATTCATTTGCTACGAAATGAGGGTTGCTGATGATTTCAAGGAGGGACCATTCAACAAGAAACCGCGCCGCCGGTTAGACTTCTTGTGAACATTGAAGGAGGGACGTACACCTGCTCAGAATTTACGACAACCGAAGAGCCGAGTCTCCCATTGCGGCTTGATGTCTATGGCTTTCATGTCAAACTGTAAGCTTACTTTGTGCTTTTGTGAGGTTAAGATTTTTTGATGAATTTCTGCAACCAGTACTTTGCTTGTTTTGACGAATTAGAAAACAAGCCTAATTCAAAGTTGCATTACATTACAGTACTTTGCGAAGCCTGGTACTCTAACAATTTTAACAATTAAAGTTTTCCCTCTAAAAACATTTGATTTATGTGGCTAAAAGACACTCTTTCATAAACTACAATGTATTCATTAATTAATGCTTTCACAACAATAATTATTAATTCACCGGAAATTTTTAATATTTTCTTGTTTCTTAAAAGTAACGTGACTGAAAAATAGAATCAAAGTGGCTCCAAGCCACTGAACTCGCAAAATGAACTATAAAGCACTCGCGGGTATAGCGTTTTGATCCCTTTGTTATTTAGGAGAGAGGCGTGACACTTGCGTTTCATGTCTTCCGTGGGGTCAAATCTGAAGTATATCAGTCTTCTGTTTCGCTATTACAGACAAAATTATCAGAAGCAAAGTCCCCCTCTTTTGTATATCTCTCGTCACTTTATATTTGTAGCATGTTGATGATTTGTTTTCATTTGGCCATGATAGTAATTTGGTTAGATCAAGCCGTTAGTTAACAACTGTGGGCGACCGTCAGCGCCAAAACGTCAGGGATAGTCAGTATAGTAATAAGAGATGGTTCATTGGTGTATTGCGAAATAGAATAAATGATTTAGCAATGATGTAGCCCAAATACAAATAGCCTTGTTATCTTTAAGAATGGTTTACTCAAAAAATAAACGAAATAGGAAGGAAAACAGGAGGGAAAACAGGAGGGAAATATTCGTAGGGAATGGTCGCTGGGACTATTCCCAGGCACAGTTTACTCGAAGGGAACAAACCTTTACAAAGCGAACAATTAAGGCCTGCACACGCGATGGGGATATTCGCAAGGAACAGTCGCAGAGAATATTCTCACGTGCAGTTCACTTGAAGGAAGGTCATGTCTACCAAGGAATTGTTAGCGAAGTAATTCGTCGAATGTGTTTCAGTTCAGATTGTTTCATAATTAGCTTAATTTTTGTCTCGTGATCTAGCAGATCTAGTGTATAAACTAAACCAACGGTAACAAACAAACACCCAAACTCAACCTGGTCAAGACAAGAGGTTACAACAGACAGGACGCCATCATTAAGCCCTTCCATGGGAGGTGGCACATCTCTGGGCAGCATCAGTTCACTGACAGCGATGGACTTCAGCAAGAGGCAGTTGTTATCAGAGGGCAAAAACAGGAAGTGTCCATGAGGGGATGGAGCCACAGTACCTCGACGGACAGGCGATGCCTCAGTATGACCAGAGTCCGTCTTGGTTAAAAGTGATACACCCTAAACAAATTGTCGAGGAAACGTGTTCACAGTATAATTCATGACAGACTACAAATGCATCGCATATTTAGTAAACCAAGTCTTTCACTTACTGAACTCCGAATACATTGCGGAAAGAATTCAGAGATGATAAGGAACGGAAAGATAGAGTGTGATGTTGTGCTGTTAAACAACATTAACATCGATGAGTTTCTCGTTATGCGGTCCACAAGAAAAAAAAGCCCTGGCCAACATTTTAACATGAGGGATCAAGTTCGGTGGATTTTTCCAAACTTTGAGCCACATGGCTAATGAGAAACGAGAATGAAAGTTGATGAAAGGTCCAACTCCCGGCAGCTTTTATCATACTGTTAAGTTACCAATAATCGGACGACTTTGACTTTTAAGAAGAGTTTTAAATGTTTAATTTACTAACTTACCCTTTCGTTAAGCACTGAACACAAAGCATGAAAATGCTGCTGATTGCTTTCCAGATCCTCCCAGTCCAGCTTCCAGCACATTGTAGGTCGAACAATGTAAGGCTGTTGTAAAATATAAAGGAGACTATCGACACTCAGGATCTAATCAACAACAGTAAACAGGACCGAAGGAATGAATGAATTCTTGGACTGAGATTTTCGTTAAGTCTAGTTTTCCTTTTTACGCATTGTTATTGTTATTGTTGTATGTAATCCCAACTAAAGTTAAGTCTGTTTTTCCTTTTTACACATTGTTATTGTCATTGTTGTATTGTAATTCAGTTCAGTTTTTGTAAACAAGTGCCTAAATTATTCTGTGTGTAGTCTGGCTTGCTGCGATTAGCTCCTCGCTATTTGCAAGCCAGCTTAGTAATAACTTGAGTGTTTGTCGTAAATAAAAAAAAATGAAAAAAAAAACTTGAAAAAAAAACTCGTTATTCAAAGGATTTGGTTACTTTGGACTTGAGCTCCATTAGGCCTCGATTATGATCGAATTATAATCCAATTAAGTTTGGGATGGGGTCACATCAACCTTTTACAGTACCTGATTATAATTGGATTATAAATTGTTTCAAACAACCTCAAGGAGGTTGTTTGAAGTAATTACAGTGCTTAATTAAACAGAATAGCAGACACATGCTGATGTGAGGAGACGAAACTTCTAATCGCTTTGTGGAGTGAAGGGGTGGATTTGTCTTCTTTTATTCTCGGAAGCTATCCTTGGCTCTCTTCTCGCCTCAAAATCAAGCCGATGATGGTGATGATAATCGTTAGTGGTTAGTTAGGCAAACATCACGCATCATTGTGAAATGTTTAGCGTCCTAATACGATCATCTGTCCTAAGACTTAAGAAAACCATTCTGTACATGTCCCAGGAAGATACTCTCTTTCCTATAACTTCTAAGTGGCCACTTTTACAGGTGAACTGTTTAAAAAAAAAAAATTGTTTACTTAAAATACTTTGTCACTCACCATTCCGAATAGCTACGAAGAGTAAGTGCATAAGGAAAAACAGATAGAGATAAGAAGATATAAGTAACAAGAAAACTAAGTCAACATGACTTAAAAATAACTGTGACATCCAAAGAAGAATTATAAAAGACAGGTACGTTAATATAATTTCCTACAAAAAATCATTTCGTTCATTGTTCTGTCTGCTTTCGTCAAAGCAGACAGACAAACTGACTCCTAGCAGGTTTAAATTATCCTACAGGAGTTTCTTGAAGTTAAATGAAAATTCCTAAACCGACGTTAAAACCGGGTCATTGTGGCTTACAGTCGGGACAACTTGATTACCCTCCTCCACCTGCCATTTGGGGGACGGTTACAGGCCTGGAAATATAATTGTTGTTACGTTTCTAAACGGTGATATTCGTTCCAGTAAACTCGTGAGCATAGTTTATTTTACACGCTCTACGGTAAGGACCTACGTTATAAAGAACGTACCACAGACTCACACACAGCCTCTGTCTTGACAAGTTTTACAGTAGTCAGATTATATACTGGATAGGTCAGCACGTTGGGTTTTGTTGCTGCCACTCCTTTACTCGTTAGATTTGCTGACTCTGAACACACTGTCTGTTGGTCAAGGATCAGAATAGCGTATATGCTTAACAATATCATTTGGAGAAGATGATAAGGAAAAAGTCAAGGATACGACTTCTCTAACAAGGCTCGTACACGTTTTATGTCCTAAAATCCAGGACCATAAGACACAAAATCCATAACCTAGCAAACCATTAAATGTTGCGAAAACGACGTAGAAATAGTCAGGTTGTAGCACCATTCGCCAAAAACTGAGACGAAGAATTTTAGTTTGTTTGTACTGTACCAAGATCTAATTTTCCAGGATTTCCATGACCCGTACGAACCCTGTCTAGTGCATGTGCTCCAGTTTTGGCAGATTTGTTTGCAATCGTTCGTTTGAACCAAGTTGTTAAGGTGGGTGTTTGTCAGAAAGATAGGCATAATGCAACCTATCATTGCACAGATACTAGGTGACGCGAACGCTTTTTACGTTGCGGTTCGGAAACTAAAACTACAGCAGTTGAGGTGGAAATATGCTTACAAAATGGGACTGAAAAGGTAGATGGAAAGGGTCCAGCAAACATTCATGAAGATCGCACTTTAGTGTAAGGCCTGTATCCACAGTGTCTTGACTTCGATCACCTGTTAAACAATCACGCAAGAAAAAGAAATCGTTTAATTAACAGGGGTGCTCTTCACTCACCCTTGCAATTTACATTCAAGCTATAAATCATCAAGTCATACCAACATGACTTACTTTCACTATCCTGGGTGAAAGCACTAGGTAGAGTCAATCGCAAGTGTTCTTGGTCTGTACCACCATCAAGCAGCCACGTCTTGAAAAAGTTTTGAAAACTAAGAAGATCTACAACATAAAAATGCGATTCTTGTTGAGTATAATTTTTATGCAGCTTCGCGGATAACCAGATATGTATTTGGGGAATGATTTTAATTCACAAATATAGTGTTAATAACAGTTACTAACATGACTAATATTGACTGTTGTACGGCTTTAATCAACTAATTTGAAAAAAAAAAAGGATGGGAGGCGTTATCAGTTTTGTCTGGCTTAGACCGGGTCAGTTTTGGGGACCGAAGTCGTTAAGAAAAATTTAAAGATAGAGACACGCTACCTTTTTCTAAAGAAACAACGTCTACAAGACCGCAACCTCCCAAGCCATCATCATCAGTGCCAGGTGAACTGTCTTCTGTTTTCGAGAAGTAACAGCAAAAATGTAAAGAAGCTTACAAAACCGAGCAAAGTCTGTAGCAAACAAGCCGGTGGGTGCAGGCATCCGCAGCTTGTCAAATCACTGCTATTTAACACCGGCTTCTAAAAGGCATTGCGCAAGAGATTTTCTTCTCGCATTCTGCAACAGTGTGCATCCGACAAACTGCAAGCTTCCTTCATGGAAGAGAACACCCTGTACTACCTATATCCTATATTTCACCTGAGCGAGTATCGTCTTCTTCTATATTTAAGACATCTGAGCTTTGAACATTGACTACTTGGATTTTCTGAAGTTTGAAAAAGATAAATGGCTGATTGATCATACGTCTCTTTAATTTAACTGTGCTTACGCCATATAATAAATTAAAACTATATATGGCTGTCGCCAGTGTTACATGATGGGAATGTAAGCGTACAAGGAGGTTTTCTTGCTGTTGTTATATGCCTTGGCATTGTGGCTTTGATGATATCTTTTTCATATGGATAGGTACACGGAGAAGAGCTTTTCAAACATAATAGGCAGTTCTCTAAACTTTTTCCAATCGTTTGAACTTTTGTCCACTTTTTATACACTGTTTTTCCAATTCAAATTCAACACAAACTGTGGGGTTGTTTTAATTTTTTTGTTAGGGAAGTGGAACCTTAAGACGTTCGACTTCAAGACTTTTGGTTGACTTTTCAATGAGTTTTGTGACAGAAGTGGCCGCTCTGCAGGTAAGGAAGACGATCTCTAGCTGGCAACTTGAGGTACTCATCTTGTGGAGAAAGAAAAATAAAAATACAAAGAAAATTAGTGGAAACGGCAAGATTATAATTAACGCGCAGTAAAAAAGTAGCTATTTCAACAGCAAAATCTTGAGACAGGACACCTAATGATAAGTTTTTAAGTAAAATGTATACAGTGCAGCGTCCTGTAATCGACCACCCAAAATATCAAGCCTTGGTGGTCGCCTCAGGAGGTGGTCGCTGACTTGAGGTCGTGGCAAATGGAGTTCGACTGTACTTACTCAATGAAATATGCTATTTACTGCATGCGTCTATGAACAACACGGCACTGGAAAATGGAGTAATTACGTCTCCAAATTTTCATGTTTGATTCGAATATTCGACCTTTAAGCACTAGTGAATTTCATTAACTAGACAACAAAGATTTTCTGTTAATTTGTCGGCAATGAAAACTGTTACTAACCTGCCTTAAACTTTGAGATTGACGTTTGAACTGTGCTGTAGTTTCTTTAAGTCCTTGGAGAATAGTATCTCCAAAAAAAAAATAACACTCAATGAGAGTAAATTAACACTTGGAATTGTTTTGGCAATTCATAGGAAAGGCATATCTTAGGTTAGGAGATAAAGAATGAAAGTACTTTGTTCCCACTACTCTGCATTTAATTCCAAATCTACCTCTTCTTTCCCATCGATAATCAATGCTGATGTTTATCTGATCTTATAACGATTATTAAAATGACATAACTATGAAGAACAGCCAAGTTTGAGAGCTGTGTGCACTTCAGCAGCGAACATAGATCTGTTCCCTGGGGGCCGTTTCTCGAAGCTCCCGGTAATTACCGGGCCCGTTAAGCAGTTTTGTTTTCCATTCCAGATGGGCGTTTCAAAAGTTTTGAAAATTATACAGTAACGTTGTCAGCTAAAGAAACAAAATAGACTTCGTTAGAGATCAGAATACAGCCTACTTTTATTGAGATTTTGAGTTGAAATATGGTTTGTGGGCCCGTTACGTTACCCGGACTTTCGACAAATGGGCCCCTGGCCCGATACGAAAGGGCAATTCTGAACCTCAAAATATTTGGACCCATATCTCTTAAGGATTTAGTTGATACGAAACTTGTCCTATTGGCAGTGCAACGTTTGGCCCGTATCGGCTTGATCTCCTGCCACTCAGTTTCAGGAAATGATCCCCCACTCGCCCTCCGAAACAATATTCTCCGGACCCGGAGTGAGCGGCACAAATCGAGCCCGTGATTGTCCCCAAGAGAAAAGACAAAACTCGTAAGGAAAAATGAGAGGAACACTTCTTGGGCAAAGTCACTACAAACTATTAATTCGGTCAATATGGTACCTGATGTACATGGACTGGTCGAATTCTCCTTTCTAAAGAATTTCAGCTCTTCAAAGGCAGAATGAAGTCGCGAAAAGTTACCTCTGACATGTTGTAAGGGGAAAAGATTCTGAAAAAATCACACATATATTAAGTAATCCACCTTGAGCATTTTCCGAAAAGTAAAAGTAGTTTATAATTATTCAGGGTTGCACCGTTCTTGACCTTAAGACAATCCTTTCAAACAAATTAACTCGTCGTTCTCACTTGAGGCCCGGGCTCAGATTCGGTGCCCATGCTAGTACCTTGACAGGTGCAGCGGTTTGTAGGTAAAGTTCTTGGGCACTGGCTTGAATCGTGTGCAGATTTGTGTCCATGCCCGATTCAGTGAACGAGTACAAGGTCTCGCCTTGTACCAGTGCCCGAGCACCGTGCCCAATTATTGGCACGGGCACTTACAAAATGAGTCGTGTTCACATTGGTGCCCGTCGGGCACCGTGCCCGGGTGCAGTGCCCAGGTTCAGTGCTCGGGCACCAAGTGTAAACGACGTCTTTATGTTAGTCAACTCCATTAAAGAAAAAGTGCAAAAAAGAGGGAAACCGAAGACAATTGAGTTTCTCCAGCGCATTTACAGTGTTCTGCTTCAGGTTATGTAACAATAACGAAAGGCTGAGTAACCTCTGTAACCTGAAAAACAAAAAAAAAAGCATAAATTCACACAGGTAGGAGTGAGTTTGAACTGTTTTGAAAGGAAACCCTTTCTTTCCTTGTTGGTTTCAAGTGCGCCCAACGGATCGTTGTCAGTAACGGTTTATGGATTTTTTATGACGTCATTTTGCCCCTGAGGGGCAAACACGACTAAATAGTACGGTAAATGTATGGGAGTTTGGCGGACTTTGAACCTGTCTACTGAAACGCCGCTACAAAGCCGGCGGGTTTCCAACATTTGCCACTATTTTAAATAGCTTTATTGATATCATTTATCCAACAGAAAATTAGGTCACTAGAGAAGGTTTAACGTCCATAAATTGGAATTATAACTCTCCTCCTGGGGCTTCTCAGATTTCGCGGCAA
Organism: Galaxea fascicularis; assembly: GCA_948470475.1. Classification (NCBI taxonomy): domain Eukaryota; kingdom Metazoa; phylum Cnidaria; class Anthozoa; order Scleractinia; family Euphylliidae; genus Galaxea; species Galaxea fascicularis. The sequence goes on from OX419336.1 coordinate 32,344,852, forward strand.
AAAAAATTATAAGGGTAACTATGTATAAAATCTTTAAAAAAACTATTTACGTTCGTTGTAACCTACATTTTTAAAAGAAATTTTCGCTGAGGAAATCCGCCTCCTCGTACATTGGCGTTACAGCAGTTCAATTTCGTAATTTTAGTCGTATTTGCCTTTGAGTCAAGATAGCATCAATAACTGTGAATATCTTTAGAATTAAGGATTAATGAATAACTTTTTTTTCTTTCATTTGTAAATGGCAGCTTCAGTTAACTTCCTGAACCAGATAAAGAAACTAATTCCTTTTTTTTTATGGGAAGAAGAGGAGATCAAGTAGTGATTTTTTTTTCGAAGTTAACACCAAGCTCTCTCACAATTGGGTGGGCTTTTATACCTCTCACGAAACCAAGAGACACGCTTATTAGTATAGATCGATTTCAATGAGTTCGCTCTCGGATCGATCTGGGATAAAACCTCAAAACTTATACAAATTGATGTTCGTCCTTCTGAATCGAAGATGACCATGACTTCATTCAGACTGATGAAAGATGACTATGGGTCCAGAGATGATTGGAGAGGCCAATCCGGGCCCGAAAGGCTCGCCCATACGTAGGACACGGTCTGGGGATGCTGTAGATCAAGTCCAGGTCTCACTGGTGTAAAGGAGGGTGGTGCATGAGTACCACTGCACGGTAGACCTTCAGCTGTGGTCAGTAATCAGGCTGATCCCTCTCCGCTCCCAGGCATCCACACGGAGCCTTTCGAAGACAGCACTGGCCTTGTCGATCCTGTTGTTGACTTCAACGTCGATGTTCACCGCTTGTGAAAAGGTGCTGCCCAAATAGGTGAAGTTGTCGACAGCCTGAAGGTTCTGCTCCTTCACCTTGATGTGAGCTAGAGGCTCTTGGTATGGCTTGCCGGGTGCAGGATGGTACTTAACTTTGATCTTTTTGGTGCTGATGGTGAGAACGAAGTTGTCATAGGCTTCGGAGAAACAGTCCAGTTCACACTGCAACATATGCTCTGTGACAGAGCCGGAGTGCGTAGTCATTAGCGAATAATAAATCTTTGATGAAGGTCTCTTTTACCTTTTTGACAGCCTGCAATTTAATCAAGCGCCTGAGATTGAACAGCTTGCCATGAATCCTGTATCTGATGGGTCCAGATTCCATCCTCGCAATCACGGAAAGCATCAGATTTGTCAGCATGGCAGAGAACATGATGCTGAAGAGGATTGGGGCAAGAACACATCCTTGTTTCACGCTTTTAGTCACTGGGAAGCGAAAGATCACTGACTGATCTCCGATGTTCAGTATTTTCACTATAATGCCGTCATGAAATTGTCGGACGATTGCAATGAACTTGCTAGTACAGCCAAACGTCTCCATGATCTCTCTGCTGACCGTATCAAAGGCCTTGGTCAAGTCGACGAAGGTCACGAAGAGGTCACTGTGTCGCTCTTGGCATTTTTCCTGTAGTATTTCGTGCAGCAAATTAGGCATGTCTACAGTCCCACCGCCACGCCCAGCCCGAAAGCAGTACTGTCTCTCTGGTAGGAGATCCCGCTCAAGATGGTAAAGAAGGAGATTGAGCATTACACGGCCTAGAACCTTCCCGGCATTGGATTGATCGCGGTAGGGAGAAAGTAGGCTTTAAGTTCAAGATTTTAGAAGTTAATTTAGAAAGTCTATAACGAGTTTTGAGATCGAACCTGCCTGCAGGAAGGTTCAGTTAGCAAACGAAATAAACTCTTTTTAAGCAAACTGTAAAATAGGCCGGCCACAGCCTGTGTATTGCTTGTTCCTGAGAACTTGTCTTTTTGAAGAAATTGCGGGACCCACCCAATGGGCAGTTCTAACAAATAAGTCAGCCCAAGTTATCTTACCTCGAGTTGGTTTTTAAGTACAAACAAGCCAAAAAATGGGGTACGACATGGTCCGCTCAGATGTGTGGCAATTGAGAAGAAATTCACAAGAGCGTCGTGGAGATATTCACATGTATCTGCATCAAACGGTGGGCTGCAGTCCACAAGTAACACTCTAGCTGAAATGAAAACCAAAATCAATATTGTGGTCATTTACAAAGGTTTATTTTTAAATGTAAAGAGACATGAAGGAGCTGCAATTGACTGAAAGGTGTAAGAAGCCGAGCCAAAAATGTTACTCGTTATTAATCGACGGCAATCCGTCTTCATCCTTTCATAACATAAAATATATTTACTCAGTTGGGTTGACTGAATGAGGTTAGTAAGACGTCTAGCAGCGATGAAATTATGCTAATTTTAACATAAGTAAATAAATAAATAAATAAATAAATAAATAAAAAGATAATTATAACTTCTAAATACGAAACAATGTGATAAAACTATTTACAAGAAAATTATGTATCAGCCAAATCCAAGAACGCCCATCCCCCCCCCCCCCCGCGGCAAACCCCGGGGCATATGACTTTTTGAACAATTGTAGTAAATTTTCCCACCCACCATGTTGTCAGTTCTACGGTCAATTGACTCCACAGAGCATCAAATTCCTCATCCTCTAATATGTAGGTAGATAGCCACGCCAAAATTTTCTCGCGTTTCAGACCTTTTAAGTCAGTTATAATTAAAACTGTTGCGCGCTTTTTAATGGCAGCTTTGCGTCAATATACACAGCATAAATAAACAAGAAACAGTCAATTGCAAGAAGTCCGCACTAGAACTTCAAACGTAAAAGATAAAAAAACAAAATGAACAAAATGCTGATGTAAAGTCCTTTTTGTCCGCGTAGCTTAAAGACGTACTTTCGAGCTCTACCAATATATAGTAATCAAATATCTTGATTATGACAGCAAATCCACGCTTAATATTAATGTGTGTGTGTGTGTGTTTAGCACAAAGGGACATCCTGTGACATTATTTGTTTTGTTGTTGTCTTTTTCTCAGTCATGTTGCTTTAGCCTTTTCTCCGTAATCCTTTAGCTTGTTGCCTCTGGCCAACATTTTCTCGATGGTCAAATACCCGACCCCGCGGGCTGCGTTTCACATCAAATTCCCCACCATACGGTGCTAACCTCTTAGCAAATGCTCGGGGTATCCCAGGGGAGGGGGTGAGGGGTGGGCGTTCTTGGATTTGACTGATATAAACTTACTCCATACATGACTTATTCACAAGATATAAGCTTAGTTTAATCAAGCTTAAGAAGTTATGTACAACGACGAACAACATAAAACTTAAGCTTAACTACAAAAACCTTGAATTCAGCTCAACATGCATATAGCTTCGGTATAGGTATTTCTTGTTAGTTTGTTTGTCAAGCTTAAGTTGTTTTTTACAAGCTTAAGCTTAATTATTGGAAAATTAAATGCGAACGAAGTTATGGCAACCTGTTCAGAAAACGTCGATATATAAGCTTATATGGGTTATTTCACTTTTCACCTACCTGGTTGTCTTATAAATGCCGTACGACTGAGTTGCTTTCCTGCTGTTTTCTCCATTACAACTTGTGCACTAAATAAAAAAAAAACATAAAATGTGACTAGCTTAGTTCCTAAGACGATGGCCGGTTCGATATTTCAACTTAGATCGGACACCGTTCAGTTCTGTCAGACTGGTAACGAAATTGACGAAACTAAGAACCACTTGATTTAAAGAAAAGTCAACGCTTCGAGCTCCATCACAATCATTGCGTAATTTTCGCTTACCTTAACACAAAAAAACTTCTTAAAATTTAGTATGAGGTCTAAAGCGAGTTGTTATCAAAAGAAATACTTTTGGCGGGAAATCGCTCGCTCGCCGCCGCTTGCCCTTCCCTTAATCAAGAGTCACGTTGTTACGTCTACATGACATACCTACTTCTCAATACCATTGCCCGCTGACCGGAAAACGTGTGGCTCAAATCAGCAACACGAGATCGCCATTTTCATCGAAGTATTCTTTTTGTGGTTCAACCTTGCACATTTCTTGCAAGATGAGAGATGTTAAAGGATTTTTGAGTAGAAAACAAAGTGAAGGGGGACCTTTGGCATCAGATTGGGCTGTTCTTGGAGAACTTTACGAGAAGAAGTAAGTCGGTTTGAGAAAAGGATTTATTGCTTTGTCACCTTCCTTGCTAGCGTCGACATTGCTTTCAGTGGAGTTCACTTTATGATCAATCGTTTTCTCAAGTCCAGCTGTAAAGGATTGCTCTGTTTCTATGTACAAGGCTTTGGAGTTTGTTTGATTGCTTGTCAGAGTTTGATTTGATTTGATTTGATTTCAGTAATAAATTTAAGGAGCTTATTATTTTCATTAAGTTGACTTACACTTCCAACGAATAGGTAGGTTCACACTAAACCCTCATGTGCACTTCAGGCGTACTTGAGTTCAAGTGCACTTTCAAGGAAGGTTTCAACCTTTCCTGAGAGTGCACTTCGGTACTTTCATGTTTTGATGTTTCCGTGGCGAATAAGTATGATCAGTACACTTGAAATGTCTAGTGTGAACACTCCTAATGCAACTTAGCTTACAGTAAGCTTGAGTTACTTTTAGTTTGAACCCATAAGTGATGGCACTGAATTTCTTTACTTGTCGATAACAAGTTATCAGTTTGTCAGTGATAAAAGCAAAGATCTCGAGCTGTGTCCTGACAGAAGCAGTTGTTCCTCTGAGTGATCCATCTGATTTGTTAACCCTTTATAATCAATTGTACAGGAAAATATTAATAATAATTGTGCAGTGAGCTTACTTGTACATACATAATGTACAACAAGTCATCCATGAGGATTTGGTCACGTACATTCTGGTTCAAAAGTAGGGCAAGATTTCTGTACAGCCCCATACATAAATTGTACATGCATTTTGTGACTCAGACTCTATTTATTTTCAGAACAGGGTTAGTATGACAGTGGTGCGTGTATAGTTAATGTATTGGGCTGGACAGAAATCTTTCCAAAAGTAGTCCATATCTTAAAAGCGCATCCATATCTAATGTATAGGCGTATGGGACTGAGCAGAAACCTTACAGTATATATATATATTTTTTTTTTCAAATGTCTGGCATTTTCAAGATTTTGAAAGGCAATATTAATTTTGCATAATATTAATCCAAGGTAATAACAAGGCTGAGGAAATTAGTTGTTTTGTGCTCGCAAGACCTCTTCCACCTGAGCTGGAAATTATTTCTAAACTACCCTATTGGTTACTGGGCCAGTGTTCCAGAGGTCAGGAGTGTTACTTCTATCCGAGCCCTTTTTTTTTATGTCAGGGTTTCTTTTAAATTCAAGGCTGCTGCCTAAGAAAAATGTTAAAGGGGCCATCGGAGCTAAACACTAAGAACTTAGGGCTCCTGTTAGGTAACAGCCTTGAAATTTGCGACTTTTTTCAGCTGTGCATATAAGTACAGTGGCTTTTTATACCCACAGTTCAAATAATTTATATAGAATTTCATATGTATATGTTTATACATCTACATGTATATTCATTGTTTTAACCATTCTTACATGTACAGCTGTATAAATAATTATGTTATTATTTTTTAGGCTATGGCATCAACTGACTCTTAGACTCACTGAGTTTGTCAAGAATGACTACTTTGTTCAAAATGGAGGGCTTGTTGAGGTATTGTATACCTAGATTAAAAGATGCAGTACTAACTTAGCTTCATGGTGTCCTAACCAACTCCCACTGTGTGTGCTACACATGTGCAAGAACTACAAGACAGGTGTCTACAGTACTTTCTCTTTTTGATGTCTGTACTAAAGGTTGACTGTCTCACAGAATCATTCTACATGTAAAACCAAATTTCTTTTTATACTGTAGACTTTGTTGTCCCAAAAGAGAGCAAAATAATGTCCATTTGATTACAACATCTTATTCAAAATTAAGAGTTTCAATTATTTGTACATATTGAAAGGTTGAAAAAGTCTAAATCCTCACTGGGTAAATTTTTACATGTATTTGTTCTTTTTCAGATGTATGAAAATTTCTTGGCAGACTTTGAACACAGGTAATTTCGAAACTGCTGTGTTGTAGAGCATTCCTTAACATTATTCGTCGACTTCTGATTAAAGAACACAGTATTTTCCTTACCAGGACTTTGTTGTTTGAAAGCTGATAAAAGCTATTAAATGCCATGTTAAAAATAAACCAAGAGGTTTACTTTTCTATCCACAAACAAGTCATTATTCGAGGCTGACATCTTGCACAATTTTAGATTAGAGGAAGTTTATCCTAGAAAACAAAAAAGCAACAAAAGAAACTTTCAATGACATTATTATTTTAAAATCTGAATTAAAATCAGCTTTCAAACAAGCAGGCTGCAGGATTCCAGGTAAATTTTTAAGGCAGGGTGTTAACAGGGAATTCCAATGGGTCAAGTTCCCACTGCTCCCACAACACCATTTTAAATTTTCTAAAGTATTAATTTGTTGAGTCATGTAGCTGGCCTTTTAGAGATTTGGACCCGAGACCCCCTCCTCTCCTCCTCCTCCCTATTATCTTGAACACGGAAGTGTGAATAATATGCTTAAACATTTAACATTTCCTTTTTTCAATTATCACAGAATAAACATGCTGTCCCTAGTGGAAATTGTGTTATTTGTTATAAAGGAGATGAAGGGTAAGTTAGTTTTAAAATCATGCAGTTATTTATAAGATGCCTACTTTTGGCTCATACATGTATGTACATGTATGTGTATGGCACAACCCAGGGTCTCAATAATAATTATTGTTGAGACACTCCCACTAAAAAGGCTTTTCTTTTTTAAAATCGCTGCTGGTAAAAAATCTGTGCAATCGCAACATCATGCCCTTGTGCTCTCCCTCATTCAACTTTGTTTGTCCCAAGTTTTGAGCATGGTGTTTACTGTTAGCAACTTTGATATTAAGAGGGGAAGTGGGGATGGAAAGTGCAAGATCATGGAGACATCAAATTAGGATGTGCACAGTACAGTGCCCATGTAGTTTTCTCCCAAACTTCTAGAAAAGTTTAACCTTTTACAACTCTGTGGTAATGCTTTCAATAAGAGATAAAAATGGAGAAATGAGGTTTTAAGCCATAGTCTATTAAAAGTATAAACTAAGTGTATCAGTTTGTCTTGAGTTGTGCTTTATTTGTGGTGCTGTTTTCAGAGCCAGAGACTGCCCTTGAATTCCTGGAAAGAGAAAAAGAAAAGGTTTGTGTACACCGCTTGTTAATTAATATATATTTCTTTATCAATCCACATAGCCATTCATTGTATGATATTAGTTGTCAGTTCTTTGAAGTGCAATAAATGTTTATGTATGATGGAGTAGGTGTGGACTTTTAAAATTAATGTGTAGTTACATAACTATACTTTTTCTTTTTAGATTAAAAATGACATAGAGGCTCAAGTGCTTTGCATGACGGCCATTGGTAATATTAAACTTCAGCAGGGCAACATGGAAGAAACAAAGGTAAAGATTGTTTAGTCATCTCTTTAATGGACTACACTGTATTTGGTGTATCAGATGTATTTATTAATTTATTCAAATTTTAATTCATATCTGTACACTGATCATTACAATAATTTATTATAATATTACAGTCTATCCGGTAAAACCGTGAACACCAGAAATATCTATGGAATGTTATTGTGTTTCAAGTAGAAAGCCAATCACGCGTGAGAAAACTAAACCACAAACAGTAACGGTAATTAGGTTGTGGTTTCATGTTGCTTCTGATTGGTCGCGAAACAATAAACATTTCAGAAATTTTTTCTGGTGTTCACGGTTTTACGGGAAAGACTGTAATAATATTTTTGTCATATCTGGTACTTTTTGCAGACAGTGGTTGAACAAGCCAGAGCTATACTGGAAACAATAGATGGTGTGACAACTGTTCATGGCAGGTTTTACGAACTGTGTAGTAATTACCATAAAGTAAGTGGACATGGCATATATGTACATCTACATGTAAATATGATCAGGGTTGTCAAAAAGATTTTAAGTAGAAGGAGAATCTGGGAAACTAGACGGCACTGAGGGGGTAACAACACCATTCCCCCCCCCCTACATTTTCTCTTTTTACCATCAAATTGTAGCCAGTGAAACTAGGGAAGTAGCTTGCGATATCGCCAGTCACCGGCACTTTTTGACAACCCTGTATGATCTGTTTGTTTCAATGAATTTGCTGACAAATTGGTGGCCAATGTATTGGACGGCAGTGTGTTTTTGAAATCAGTGTGGTTACTTAAAGATAAGGTTTTCCAGAGGTACATGTATTCCTGTGTATGTGCACACATTAGTGTTTGTGACATTGTTGTTAACATTTTGTTTTGTTAGATTACTGGTTCATACAATGACTACTATCGCGATGCACTGCGGTTCTTAGGCTGTGTAGAGCTAAACACCATGACAGGTCAGTAAACTGTGTCTTTCCTTATTTTAATGTCAGTTGTGTCCATTGTAGGACCTACATGTAATTTACTCCCTAATTTGTACATAGTACAACCTGCAAGTGCACCGCATGTGTATGTGTACATGTATGTTAACAGGATGTTCTCTGTTTGTCTTTCCAGCGAGTGAGCAAGTTGACAGAGCTCTACACCTGTCTCTAGCAGCATTACTGGGAAGTGACATCTACAACTTTGGAGAACTGGTACGCCACACAACTTACTGATCACTGATCTTCTGCAATGGTTTTTGTTTTCTTTGTTTGTGCATGTTGTGATTAAAAAATGGCTCTACAGTGTACAGTGTAGTTTAAAATGTTTTCAAGGGGTTTTGTCTCCATGTTCCTTTGTTCCAGGTCATGATAATGAATTTAAGACAATGGAAAGAAAAATATTAAATTAAATCATGCACAACAGCTTTCCTTCATTTTGATTGGCTGTATTATTTTCTATGGTATTGTATAACATCGTATATCTTGTACTATAGCTTTGTGAATGGTATATCAGTTATGGTTTACATGTACAGTATAGTTTTCATTTTTTTTTTTTTTACCTTTTTTTGTGAGGGAGGTTTGATGTTTTGTAATATTTTCTTTGACCAAGCAGTATCTTTATTCAGATCATCTGACATTAATTTTTGGGTTTATTTTTCCAGTTGGCACACCCAGTTCTGGAGTCACTGAAGGGAACATCACATGGATGGTTGATAGAGCTACTTTATGCTTTTAATAGTGGTATGTAAATAAACCTTCCAAATACAATTTACTCTGACTCTTGCGACTCATCTTAAAAAATTCCCATTTTACGCAAACTAACTTAGTCATTGTTAAAATAATCATTTTTTTCTACCGCAGGCGACTTGGCTAAGTTTGAACAGTTAAAACGTCACTGGCAGAAACAGGTATGACATTAAGAGGGTAGTGAAAAGGACTCTAGTTTTCAAGGATGTTATTAGAAGCCATGACCCAGGTACCGACACTGTATACAGTACAGTGAACGCAGTACCGCCTTTGCCATTAAGGTATTGAAAACAGGCCCGTAGGGTGGGGGGGTTCGAGGGGTTCGAACGAACCCCCTAAAATTTTTGAAGTCGGCATTTTTTGGGAGTTGAAAAGATAAAAAAATCAGACCCCCCTAGAGGCTCGCGCCTCTGGCGCTAAAAAATACCTCCCAAAACATAAAAGAACCCCCTCAACAGAATCCACCCTACGGGCCTGGAAAAGGACGAAGTAAAGAAATCTTAGGGGTACACGGCTATTTAGGATCCTATACCCTCCTATTTCTTCAATTAATGAAACCTTGGGCTTCACTTTGCAGGGAATTCCTTGCAACTAAAGGCACAGTGGTACATCTACCTCCCTCTTTCGACTAGCTGCTTAACTGTTGGCTACAGCTCAGTATCCCAGCATTATCACTCATGTATTTCCGTTGCGCATTATTTCCACAGGCTGACTTAAATCGTAACTATGAGAGCCTAAGACAAAAAATCAGTCTTCTCTGCTTGATGGAGGTTTGTTCTACTTTTCTGGCCATGAGACATGGACTGTACTTTTTCTGTATTTCATATCTTGTTATCTCGTTATTCAGCAACTAACGAATATCGTACATGTATATATTTTTTTTATTTGCCACACTATAGAAAACTTTACAGTTAGAGATGCAAACAAAAACATGTCATATCGTTTTCTTTTTTTCACAGTTAACCTTTAAAAGGCCATCAAATGACCGAAACCTCTCCTTTGAGATGATCGCCAAAGAAGCGCAGCTTCCCCTTGAGGAGGTAAGCAATAAAACAACGAGCTACAAACAGGTGTGCACATGGTAAAGCTTTCACTACGTTATTGTAACTGTTGTGTATCAGGGGGTCAGTTAAGATATTTTATTTCTACATGTATACAGTCATTTTCTACATAATCACATTCTCAGATCCGAGTGCCTCATTATTCCACATAATTTTTATGTTACCGGTATGCTATGTGCAGCTTAAATTATGCAAAATGTGTGTATCATTCAAATTACATGTACGTTTGAGACCAAGTTTATACTCTAAAGGGTTTCGTTTCTAAAGAAACTGTAGTGCTTGTAGTGCTGCATCAACTCTGTTGATGAGACCAAATTTTCAGGTAGCCGGTCGTTTCGCTAACGTCCAGTATGTACGTTAGCGAACTGGACATTAGCGAAACGACCGACTTCAATTTTCAAGTTTATACTTCACTTCACCTCACTTATTTTATTGATGTAACCTTGTTCGTAGATGAATGATATTAATTACATCTCGGGTCAGCGGGTTCCTAGAGAAAAATGGATAACACAAAATTGCGGAACTTAGCATCGTCCGCAATTTCTATAGCATTATGTGGTAGATTATTCCAATCTCTAATTGGGCGTGGCACAAAACTGAATTTGAATATGATTGTTAGTGCGAGCGTAAATCGTGTAGTAGTATCTTGTGCATATGTCTAGTCCTTCTGGCCGGCATTGATAATTCATCCAATGGCTGGATTGCGTTGTTATCAAAACCCTTTTTGAGAAGACAGAGTCTGTCTACTTCCCTTCTGATCTTAATGACTTCGAGACACAGCTAATTTCAGCCCGAGTGTCAACTCTGACACAGCTTATTTCTGCCCGACGTGAACATTGAACAGATTGCCGTTTTTTCCATTTCCTCTGGTAAAATATTATTATGCATGCTGCACTTTTTTAGAAGATAAGATTTCATTGTGTTCTCGAATTATTATCCGCTGGCTTTGATCTAAATGTATTTTGTTTACCTTTATTTTGATGTCAGGTTGAGCTTCTTGTGATGAAAGCCTTATCCCTCGGTTTAGTGAAAGGTAAAATGGACATTAAGCATTGAAATATTCTTTAGTATGGAGATTTCGTGAATTTCCAGATGAAAGAGCAGGGTTGGTGCAGTGGTGAGAGCACTCGTCACCCACCAATGTGGCCCGGGTTTGATTCCTGGACTCTACATCATATGTGGGTTGAGTTTGTTGTTGGTTCTTTATTCAGCTACGCGAGGTTTTTCCGGTTTTCCCCTCTCCTCATTCTCTCCTTTCCCGATGTAGGATCTCCTGAGAACCTCTTCGGTGAGTGGAGCTTCCCGGGTAAATATTATGATGTATGAGAAATTTTCTGGTTGAGGTTAAACGAAAACAGGGAACAACTTTGTTTGCAGATTCGTGTCGAAAGATCACTTGAGTATAGGGTAAGGTATTCGCATCCTTTCTTTTAATTTGAAACTTGAAGTTTTCGTTTTCCTTCATTTTTCCAGGCTCCATCGATGAGGTTGAGCAGATGGTGCACATGACATGGGTTCAACCACGAGTCCTGGACTTAAATCAGGTGCATCATTTACTGTATCATTATACGCATGTTGATATTTGAGATTAAAGGGTCAAGTTGATTGGTTATTTACTTCTGTGCGAGCTGTGGCTTTGATTTAGCACGGTTTTCACTTGAGTGTCGAAAGTAATTCGCGTTTACATGTACTTTAGTTTTGCTTCACTTCGCCCTGTGATTGGTTCACAAAACTCGCGCCACTTTCTCAGCCAATGAGAACCAAAACCAAAAACAATCACTAGTTGCGCGCGCGTATTTTCCTGCGCTTGGCACCGGTTGCACGTAAATACAGTTTCTGATTGGTTGAGCGAACTGCCTTCGTCTCTTGTGATTGGTCAGCGTAATTGCTTCGGTTTTGGTTTTACGACACTCAATTGAAAACCATTCTAACTTTGTTGTTTTCCTTGTTTACTGTAGATTGGTCACATGAGGGATCAATTATCAGAGTGGTGCGACAAAGTCAAAACCCAAGTCTACTCTGTGGAGGACCAAGGTCCCGAGCTACTTGTGTAAATTAATTATCTGTTTGTTCGATTTGTTACGAAATAAATGCAAACTGTTGAACTTCTCATTTGTCTACTTTTGTTTTATTGGAGTAAAGCTCTACGAAATCATTTGCTTCAGTTGAAAAAAGTCTAAAAGTTACCCTACTCACATGTACGCACCTGTATGATTCGTGTTCATGGAAAATTGACGTAATAGAAATGGCGCTCTTCTGGGACCTACCACAGCCTATTCCACAATAAAAGCAGGCTGTTTGTGTTGTTAAACGTTAGTCTATATTTGCATTCAGGAATCTCTACTCCTGTTTGTTTGTTTGTTTGTTTTTTTTTTTCCTTTGGAGAGCAAGTCCTCGGCAGCATGTTGAATCACGCTGCTGAGCAGGTGCATTTCGGGAACGGCGAGAGATGAATAATTTCGATTACATCACAATTTATTGATCACCGGAAATAAATTTTAGTTAATCAACAACTCTTGTTTGAGCTTTGTACTCTGTCCAGTGATTTTCACATGTATTCTTGCGTGACCCAAAACCCCTATGAGCTTTTCATTCTTTAATTAACCAATCACATTGAACTCTGTCAGGCCCCTAAGCTCGCATTTCATGTGCTACGTGCAGTCTGTTTCTTCACGAGCAAACGACAAGATCTCGCAAATTTCCTAACAAATTCCCTCCCATCCCACCCATTATGTTTTTCCCTTCGCTTGCTCCTATCACTGGACATAGGACCCCTCAAGCAATACCATTCTAATTTACGTATATAAACATCTATTTTGCATTAGTACAAGGCAATAATTTTGTTGTGTAATTAAACCCAACATTAACAATTGTACTAATATGTTTGGACATGTAAATAAGTATTGATTATCAAGCATAATGTACATAGACATTCAACCTGATGTAATTCTAAGTAATCTAGTGCAGTTTATCTTAGTTTGGTTGTCTCTTACTTGCAATTGTACTTTGAATATGAAGACTATTATATTTTTCAATAAACTTGGAAATGGGGATAAAGTGCTCCTATCGTCACACTTTTGCCCCCATAGACTCGGCATTTTGTACTCCTGGGATATACATCTAGTTTTCAAGGGGCCCTAGGGAGGCCCGCAATAATTATTGGTCACAGCCGACCCAGAGTGGAGGCCCAACTCCCTCCACTCCATATCGGCCTGTGCACCTCTTATCTAGGTTAGTGGAGGCCCAACTCCCTCCAATCGGAGAGGAGGACAAATTACTTCCTCCTCTCTACCCAGGAATGGTCACCATCGGCCCTGGGAGGAAGCTTGTCTCCTCCATACCTTTGTGTGCACCACCCTGGGGGTAGGTTTTTTCTCAAAAATCCAGGAGTACATGGGGCTATTGACTTTAAAAGTTTCTCTGGAGTACTTTGTCTCCCACTTCCCCATTTTCAGCCACACAAAGTTGTTTGTTATTGTTCCTGTTTTATTTACTATGGTTGGAGCTGACCCCAAACACAGCCATACCAGGCTATTGTTATTGTTCCCGTTTATTGAAATAATTCCGATCATACCTCAACATGAGGAAGTTGATTAACCTGGATTATGGATAGGGAAGTTGGAGAGAGAAGCAAAGGTGATCAAGCGGCCTAACGTGAACTCTACACGGTTGGAAAATCTGAGAAGGCGGCTTAATCAGTACGAACGGACTATTTTAAAGAACGCTTGGCAGCGCTTGAAATGATATACTATACCTGCAGCCAACAGGGGAGAGCTTCTTTGTGTAACGATCGCGGGAGATTGTTAAATAGCCAAAGCGAAGACGTTAAATGTGAGGCTTCACGTACAAGAATATTTATTGACAAGCCCCACCTAAGAATAACATGTTGACAGTTAATTAAAGCGGCCGGCACGTTTCGTCTGGTTTCGGTTGGTCGTACTTTGTTTCAGATCCTTAATGTTGACTGTCAAAGTGGATTTCATTTTAACGAAGGCATTTTTTTCAGGGTGATGTAAGTGAAACGACCTTTACTAATTGCGATATGCGAAACGTTCGGACATGAGCAGCATAACTTCCACGTTGAAAAAGAACGCCGAGCACGTGAATTGAAGGCGTTGCGCTTCACCGTAGAATTCGACTGACCATAGATTGCAGGGCAATTCTTGAATGGTTTGTGTGCGCTTTGGGTTTATGGAGTTTTCTGGTTTTCCACGGTGGGTGAATTGGAATACCATAACCGCGTGAGATAAAGCCAAGTTTTCTTTGACATGTTTCCGACAATTTTGAATTGCTAACGCGTGAAGGATTTTAAAACAAGCCTTCAGTGGACTTGTGAAAACTGGAAAGAATGAAAACTTGCAGTGCCCGTGACAGTAAAGAACTCTTAAAGCGCAGCCTTGGCATGGAGATCACACTGTTGTACATTCGGTGAAACTGTTGATTAAAACCTGCAGTTGAGATATGATGCCAAATGCGGAATCTCTTCTCCAGAGCCCTTGCAAACACTTCTCCCCGACCAATAAACCAAGTGTCCTGGAACGAGAATTAACTTTAGGTAAAACTTCAAGAAAATGAGCTGCTCAAAGTGCAGTTTGCAAAAACAGAAAGAGAAAAACTGGTCGGCCGAGTCTTACTGGGCAGATCATTGTTACTGGCTTTCAAGTGTGCGATGAAATTAAAAACAAAATGTCTGAAAATCAAAGTCCAGTTTTGACCATGCAATTGTTGTTTTTTATTTCATTTATGTCGCGGGTGACTCAAGCACATGTTGATGTTGAGTTGGCACAACCGTCGTCCCCCATTGCAGGTTTTTTCATAAACATTCTTTTGAAGAAGCACGTAACACCAAAACATCACATAGAATTAAAGCAAAACAATTCTAAGTTTGACTTCAACAAAGAAACTGTGTCTTTGCGAAGAAATCAATGCAAAAAGGAAAAAGTGAAAGAAACGTATGTTTATTCATTCTCAAAGGATCTGACCAGTTTCTAACGGAGCAAAACCTACGAGACCAATTGTGGACAAGAAAGATTAAAAAAGCACGTATATCATCGGAGAGTGTAAGTTAACGAATTAAGTCTTCATGTTGGTCTTCGTTTCTTTTCTTTTCTTTTCTTTTTTTTTTTCGGGTGAAATCTAAATCCCAGTCATATAGCAAAGAAATTTGGTAAATATTTCTATCCGTAAGTTTCCATTTTACTCAAATTTTAACTGCAAAATGTTTTTGCTTCGTTCAATGGTAACCTGTGGTATATTTTGCTGATACATTTACCTTGAGGGGGGGTTGTCTGATCTTACTGCACCTGCACCTCAAAATATACGTCCCTAGATTGTTCTCATTCCATGCAGCAAGAAGGCAAGGAACTTGGATATTGGATTTATTATTATAATTACTTTTTCGTTTTATTTTATTATTTTATTTCATTTTTTTTTGCAGCAAAAACTATTTCAGGTTTGAAGTCATTTTAGTCTTTCTCTGTTTTCACAGCGATGTAGATCGTGACTCCGAAATGCACTCGTACATTTGGTGCTTTGGTCTCGTTCTTCTTGTGCTGGTCCTAGCAGTACAATACGGAGATGGTAAGCCAATATTTTTGTGAAGGCTATTTGTGGACTTTCACTGAGGACTTACGCTGTTACCTTACTGATGTAACTGACAGCAACCACAATTCTTATGTTTTAATTTCACCTTACACGCTTTTTAACGTGATTCATGAAGCAGTGGTCGCACCACATAGTGCACGTCTTGTTTTGATTCTAGTGATCCCGCCTTTCATGATTTTTAAGCAAGCGCTATTGTGTCATTCTCTTCATTTAGAATGCAGTTATTTTGCTGAAGTGATAAACATTTCAGTGTAGCCAAGGAAAGCGTTGCGAAGTCATGCATGCGTTCGGGTATCACCACTCAGACCCCTTCGCCCGCGGCTCAGATTGACATGAACCCGTTTACAGGCTTTCTCTATAATATTTCGTGTATGTCACAGGCTTCATACATTTTTGTCTTACCGGCATTAGTTCGAATTTCGCCTTTTCTTTTAAAAGCCCTTTTGTATCCTGCTTTTTTAGGGAAATCAGGGATCTCAGACAAGGACAATTCTGAAGATGAAATGGAGGAAGAAACTCAAAGAGTAAGAAATGAAGCTTGTTGAGCAATAAAAGCGAGAAGATTCGATTCCTATGCAGTGGCGGATCCAGACCTAGAAATAAGTGGGCGTGGGGAGGGACGCTCTCAAAACGTTTTGGGCCTTTCGCGGTTTTTGGCGTCTCGGCCCTGCATGCGGTTCTCGGCCTTGGTCCAAAATTAGGAGAGGCCCCGCCCCCCGGCCCCTCCCCTGGATCCATCATCGGTATGCCGGGAAGTCATTATGACTGAAAGAAGTAGTTCTTTACCACGATCAATTAACTATCCTAAGCACCTCGGCATACAAAACCATGGTCAAGCTTTGTTTGGTAGATTTAAGGGATAACGCCCCCTACCACGTGGCCATAGTGCCCATTGAGTAGGTTTCAGCTGACCTTAACACATTAATTTATGCGATATTCTTGTCACTTGAAGCCACATCCCACAAGCTTTACATTTTCATCATCACGGCATAAAGATCGCTTTTACAGCCCCAGTCTCCAAACGAGGCAATACAAATCAGTGGGCACGTGATTGGCAGAGGAGCCTTGGATGAGTTCCCTGAAAGTTTTTAGTTTACTGTTGGTGTCAAAGAATCACGTATTTTCTTGTTGAGCTGTTTTGAGATTTCCACTTTCAGAGCGTCTAGATTTTAAAGTTTTCTGGGGGGCATACCGCCAGACCACCCTACGAGGGTCTCGCCTTCGACGATCGCAGATCGTGCCTCGACTGTGCCAAAGTTTGGGTACAGTCCTGATTTCATTGGTCGGAACAGGACTTGAATCTGGGACTTTGGATTTAAAGCCACTTATTTGTCTAGCATCACCAGTTCTCAGCACTTAATGTCCGTATTTCTGTATTTTCTGTCTCTCTCCAGTCGGAGATTCCCCGTCACCACCGAAGTGGCCAGACTCATAGGAGGCATAACAGAAGAGCGGAGCGGGGACGCTATCGTTCCGTATTAGCTGTGGGCGTTGGTTGTGCCGTCGCGGGCGGATGGATTTGCTTAGCAACCGTCGTTTACGTCGTACGCTACATTCGCGCCAAAAGAGAAGCGGCTGCCATGGAATCATCCGAAGACGACTTTCTGTGATTAGTCTTTTGCAACAATGGGTGATATCATTGTGATTTGATGGAACGTTTAAATGTCAATCATGTCACAATCTTCCTTCTAAGATGTAAAAAGAAAATGATAGTTTGAACGAGACTTGCTGCTAATAGAGATTACTTCCGCGACTGATATTGACAGCCGTGTCTCATCAAAGACATTGAGAGGATCTTCAGTGGTATAAAGATATTTTTACAAAAAAATGATTGTAGTGTTAAGGATACGCTTACATGACGATTTTAAGAAAGGACTAGAGAAAGAGTAAGAGAACGCAAGCAGTTATGACAGCGACAGAAACAGGATCATCAGGAAAAGCTTTGATGAACAAAAACATTGTACTGTAGGTCAAGCGACATCTGTCTTTTCCCAGTTTCTCTTCAAGAAAAAATCTGAAATGATTGGATTCAAAGTCGTATGGCAAAGCGAGTAACCGACGCTGAATTCGAAATATCAAAATTCAGCGTGATAGCGAGGCCCAGCGGACAACAACAAAGGAAAATGAAAGTTATGTTAATCATCCTTCACATTCCTTGCAATTCCTTTCAACTGTTTCTGTCCTCTGAGCCTCGCTGTCAAGCTGAATTTTGATATATCGAAAAGAGCCCGGCTAATAATTATTTTGATACATACAATGTAGGTGTTAATTGCGTTGGAATAATGACAAGATATAACGCTGAGCCAGTCAAGAGGAGGCATACGACAAATTCCATTTTTGATGCTTCTGACCGTGAGCAAATATCCGCTAAAGGCTTTGCAAGCGGGCAATCTCCGGCATTTAACTAATCACTGGTGATATCATAAGCGTTTATCTCCCGTACCATTGTCTCCACCTCGAACTAACTATAACTCGAGTTTTAATCATGATAACATTTGAAACATTGATGTATAGCGAGCTTAGTCTTGGCTTAAAAAAGGTTTTTTTTTCAGTTTAGCTAAGTCAGTAGTATATCTTGCCATATAGAAGTCACTTTAAAAGAACTGTTTAAAAGGCTCAACCAAAAAAATTCCTTTTTTTTTCTAGCATGGGTTTATTCCATACCTAGTACAAACGTCAAACACAATGCTATGAACGACGTTGCATCAGATAAAAAGAAAATGTGGGTAAGAAGATAAGCATTTCCTCGATTATTCTCAACTTCGAGGTTGTAGAGTGACTGCTTTTTCGACAAGTACATTATCTGTACACTAAAATAATTAAATATATAATTGTTTTCTAAAAGAAAACGGTCTTTCAAGAGTTATTGGCGTCCACCATAATATAACATAATTTCCACTCACAGCGAGCTCGAGGCTGCCGCAGTCATAATACAGTCTATATAATTCAAACGAGTACACTTTCTGTACAACTTCATATAAAGTACTGCCGGGAGCCGGCCCATGTTTCTCGAACGGATCTCGAACGTCTGTAAATAATGCTTGCTGCAATTTCAATCACTTGTTTCCTTCGGTTATCCAGAAAACCCATAGTTCCATATATCTTGCCCCACATAAAAGTAAATTTGTCAAATTGCAAAACACGTTTGACAAGACTTTTTGGAAAAGCTTGGTTTTAGAGTTTATAGAGTTGACGTTTTGACTATTCAAATCATGAGAGCAGTTCGGAAAATGTGCCGTGATTGAACATGAATCTCACTAGGAGCAACCGAGCTGTCTACTTTGTTTCTCACTGAGTGTCCTTGCAAAGCGAAGAAACTAGGTTAATTACTTTCGGAGGCTTATGTTTAGAGAGATTTTTGTCAGGGCCAAGGCCAACACCGCCAGTGTTACGAGACATTGTTACTGTCATCCTATACCAGTTGATAACAACAGGTGCTCTGCTGGCAAGCGAACCACGCATGCGCAAGCGTAGAGGTATTAGTAATGGTCTCTAGCGGAAGTCAGTGACTTCATCTTCTGCTGATAATCGCCAGAAAACATCGCCTTTTCGGTAAGTTTATTTGGATCTATCTTTGGCCTTTTGGTGTATGCAAACGCAGAATTTTGCTTGTTCGTTCATGCAAACTTTGAGGCTCGGGGAGTGTTAAAAAATATTGACAACATAACTTGTGACCATTTTACGATCGGTTAAATCCGATAGATGTGTCGTGGCCATCCCGGTTTCAGATTAAGCAATAATCTGATTTAACATTTCTGGGGAAATACTGAATTTCTGTATATTCAACCAACTTCTGGAGAAAACGTATGGCAGAAACATGGTTACTTGACGTCAGGAATAACCAGCAATTTAGACCCCGAACATTGTTTAACAAAAATACCTGCAAGATCAATTTAGTCCTCGAGTGATCGTAATTCCTTAATTTGCATTTAAACTAAAACTTTTATCATTTTCTTCTTTGCTTATCAGAGTAAAAAGAGGTTTTAGCCCTGTAAAAAAGCTTTTTAAACTTTTTAATTTTTAACTAAATATTTCAAGACATCAAGAAATCCGTAAAATTGAACAACATGTTCCTCCGTTCCGGAATGTTGGGTACAAACAACCAATCGTTGAGCACAGTGATATAAACCACGGCAGTGTGAAATAGGGGTATATATGGCTTCTTCCCATTTGTGTTATGCTAATAAATAGGTCTGGAACTAATTCTTTGTTTAATTGGCTGATTTTGTTGTCAAAGATTCTTCACAGCAGGGGAACCCGGCGATTTGTTTACAACGTTGATTAACTCAAAGTTAAATTAGAACAAGAATGAGCACTTAATTAGCTGAAAAACACAATTTAGTGTGTTACTGCAGGAATCTGGAAGAGCTAGAAGGCAAACATAACCTGACTTCAACTTACGGCTTACACCACGCATCATGCAAATTTTTGAAAATTCAAATTCAGTCAGAGCAGCAAATGTTTTGGCGAAGTTTAAGAACCTTTTACAGCTACAATTTAAAAACTGGGGAATAGAGTACTAAAGTGTGACGTCACAAAAAATTAAATCTGTGAAATTATGGGATTGGGCGCCATTTTCGAATGGAATATTATTTAAAAAAAGGTTCCTTGCCAAAACTTAGCTCTTAATTGTAATTCCCAGCTGAAAAATGAAGGATTGAAATTTGATACTGCCCCATATAAATCTCTCTAATTTTGAGTCTGTTCTAAACTGAATGAACAGAAACAAATTTTGAAGGGTTTGTATGGAATGCCATCAAACTTTGATCCCTTATATCTTTACCAGGAATTGCAATTCGGAGCTAATTTTTGGGATGAGGACGTCTTTGAGCATTCTCTATAAGAATGTGGCATCATATCCCATAATTTCAAAAATTTTATTTTTGTGACGTCATCACTTTAGAACTCTATTAAAGTGAATCCATGTCTCCTATTGCTCCCCAGCGTATTCGGTTTAATCAGGTTAACCTACCCGATGTAAAATTCGAAGTTTCAGCGCCGATCCGCAGCGTTGACCCTTTTTAAAACGCCCAATAATTTCTGCGAGGATCATCTTTAATTTGAATAATTTCAATGCATTACAAACTAAGCAAAAACGTGATGGGAATAGAGGCATCATTTATCAGTTGGAGAGTGACATAAAAATGACCAAATTCTCTTATAAGTATGTATGGTAGCTTGATCAACGAGAATTGCCAATCAGATCGTCGGAGGTAAAGGGTATAAGCAAACCAGGGCCCACCCATGACACTGAACACTGTTCTAAGTGATATAGCCAGAGACTGGTCAGCAGCTTGGGCTTATGCCTAACTGGACTAATGATTTCAAGTGGCTTCACTACGTCTGTCCAACAGTTATACCCAAATGCACCTCTCCGCTTAAGTCACTTGGTTTCTGCAAGCAAACATAAACTAAAGAGCTTATCCCCTCACCGGGATGCCTGTGCTTCCATCCAATCACTATCTAATGCCAACTACCGTAGGATGTTTTACTCACGTACCCTTGTACAGCACACCTTATAATCGCAACTAAAAAAGAATATCTCGTTTGAACTGAACAACGAAGTACAGTTCAAATTCTCGTATTCGCCTGTTTTAGCTTAATCTCTTTAAAGTTACTAACTAACTGAATGATAATCTCGGTCGCTGTATTTTTGTGTTTTGAAGGATTCGAATATGGAAGGTGGATTAAATCTGGCTTGTTTATGTTTATTATCACTTCTTAGTATCACAGGTCAGTAAATAGTTGGTTGTCTTTATCTCATTATTTTGATTTCTTTGTGTGTCTGTTTGCTTGCTCGTTTGCTTCCGGATCCCTGTCGGGGGGTTTACAACTCCACGTGATAAAAAAAAACAACCTTTGACCCTACGTAAAGAAATAAATTGACGTAAAGGTTAGATATAACATTATTGGAGTGAATTAAGGGTATTACGTACACGCACTCCAGATGACGTAACTTGGTTCCCGATTTCCTAGTTAGTATGTGGAGTTGAATACAGTCCACATGGTTTTGTAAGAGGCAAAATTTAAATACCAAGCTACATCTTCAGGTGGCTTGTCACGTTTTGTGCATCGATGAAGAGCTGTAGTAGCAAAAAGGGATGTCCTACTGGTTAGTTAAACTCCCATTCGCCACTTCCATATTCCCTTAGCCGTACATTTTGTTTACGCCTCAAAATTTTGCATTAGCATTGCTTTCAATTTCTCTCGGGACGAGAGAAAGCACCTGAAAACAATGCTTATCCAAAATTTTTGGGACAAACAAAGTCTATTACGGGAATGTGGAAGTGGCGAATGTACGCGTAACCTAATGAGGTGCATTCCCCATGCTACCACTGAATCATTGGTCAGATTTAAAAGTTGAGTTGAGCGAGAAAACCATCGTTTGTTTGAAAAAAATGCTCCCTGCGGCATGTGTCCTCGGAAGCTGGTCGGCGATCGGCGATCTGAAAGATTCGACGCCATGATTCCATACATCCCGTCTGTAATAACGTATTTGCCCCTTGTGTCAAAGTGTTCAACATCTTTAATTTCTGCTTACTGGTGATCTAGGTGTTTCCTTTTGCTTTCAGAGGCAAAGCTTGAATTAATCTCTTCTGGCGACACATCCTGTAGAAAAAGTTCTGTGAATTACAATGTCACCTTAACTAGAGGCGCAAAGGCTGGGACGTATTACAAAATGGCTGGGGCAAAAATGATGGACGACTGTGTGGGACACTGCTGTCGGTCTAAGAGATGTGATGTTGCCTTTATGGTGAATAAGAACTGTTATCTTGTAAAATGTCACGATTCGGACTCGTGCGAGCTCAAGCGGTCTGACAACCCCAAGTTTGACACCATGCTCTCTGTGGTTTCAAAATCTAAAGCTAAGACGATAGAAGGTGAGTTTCGTCCATGTTGATTACCTTAGTGAGCTCCCCTGTTAAACCTTTAAACCCTAAGATCAAGATTTAAATTCTCATTTGTTGCCCCTACATATTTCCTATAGACGCAGTAGGGAGAAATCGAACTGTTGAAATATGAAGCAAATTCATCTTGTGTGATCGTGCCCAGCTTAATACTCGTGACAACTCTGTTGCGTTCATATTCCAAGCAGTATTTCAAAGGGCTAAGTGTGATTCCTCAGACTTGATTTTAGCTTCATTCAGTAGACCATCATCTTAGGCCACAGATTTAAGGACAATGGCAGTGAACATTGAGCTTGATTGAAGATGTAAGATGAGAAAAACGATAAACTGAGTGGAAAAGAGAATTAGAAACATGCATGCCGTGATGTATTAGCCCTTTTGATGATTTTAGCTCCTTAGATCTGATTAGATATCGTTGGCACCATGGTCCAGCCTTTGTTAAAATGTTGACAAACAGTGCTATTCAATTACATATGTGAACGGACGACTATCTCTCTTCACAGCTCTCGCCGTCGTTCTACCAGAGTTCCCTCCTCTTTGATCACTAAAAGTTTCCCCTTTGTCTGCTTTTTACCATTCACTGACTATTGTACTCATATCCTCGTAGAGCGGATACTCAAATGAATAATACGATGTCTCTGCTAACATCCAATTGCATCAAATCTCTTAGGAGAGAGCAAAGGAGAACCTGCAATTGAAGAAAACCTTCAAGAAAAAGCGTCCGGTATTGAAACCACAGAACCCTTCATAGTTGACGCTGGAGACGATGACATGACAACGGTTACTGCATTTGGAGTGAGTGGAAGACTTAATATTTTCTTAATATTTGGCCAAGCGTAAAACCGGAGATCCACAATATTTTTTACTGGCAGTTTGATAAGTCTAGACATTGTTGAACACATAAAAACAACAGTTCCTTAGTTTACTGGCAAATGGTAGTATTATGTAAGGAACAAGACATTGAAATAAGTCTAAGACCATTTGCGAGGCTGTAGTCTTCTATTCACATTGCTTGTCCTATAGTGAGGACGTACAGTCACGTGGCAACCAAATTTAAAATTTGCAAGCAAGCATTGATTACTTTTTCTCACCACAAGATTCGCGGTTACTTAGCTTAGACTTCAGCACGAGGTGTGAACTGACTACAATCATCCACTGATAATTATAGTCAGTTTCTAGGGTTTCAAAGATAACTGATCATTCAAACCGCCTGAAGATCACACACATTTCCAAATGCACTCCACTTAAACCTTTTCCAAAATAGCATTCAAGAACTAACACACTTGATCGTACAACCATGAGCCTATCTTCATCGTCTGGCTATTACCGATGATACATACCTCACAATGTATGCTTTTCGGCTTTTGTTGAAAACAAGCTCGACCTCTTGCTATTCCAAAGCGTCAGTTAATACAGTTGTTCAGTTACGAAGGGGCGGATCCAGGGGGATGGATTGGGTGGCTAGCCACCCCACTTTGGAGAAGCCCACCATAAAAATCTAATACGTGAAAAAAAGGAAATACACGCAAGGGTCCCAAAAAATATAGTATAGTTTGGTGGCCGACTTTATCAGCCACCCCCATGAAAAAATCCTGGATCTGCGCCTGTTACGTCAGGCACACTCTCATATGTCTTTGCTCCTGTATTTAGAATGGAAAAACCAAGCGCAGTAAGCGTTCGTCCGATCTCATTGACATGGTAGTAGCTGTTGGTTGCGGCACGGTGGCTGTAGCAGTAGGAGTGGCCGGTGTCATTGTAATGACAAGACGTTTGATCGACAACAACAAGGCATAAACCACCGGCTGTCCTGAGAAAACCAAGCAATGTCTGTTTATACCCAATGATTCCTGCTTCTTATGTTTCACAACACGATGGACGATAGGAATCCCCTTCTTATTGATGGACACAGTCAAATTTCTGTGAAAATGACTCACATATAACCTCATAGGAGCTCTATCAAGAGCTGGTCCTTCAACATGTCAATAGCTACGAATCAAAGAAGTATCGCTTCGGCCCTGTTACGTTTGTTGTGTATTTTTGCGGATCATTCATACTGGAACGATAGAAAACGGAAACCACTTTCTCCTTAACGAGGTTCTTTCTACGAAAAAACGTGCCATGGTTGTAGAAATTTACAGAACCATGCACGTTCTCGTAGCGTACATATGGAAGGACAAAACTGAGGTCTCCTAAAACGTGTCGTAGAACTCATGAACTGAATTCAAAGCTGATAACCATGCTTGCTACTGTTTCCAGTAGCAGAAGTTTAGCTGGCCAAAATCTATACCTTTGATCTAAATCCGAAGAGGATATAGAAGAAATTATTTTTGCTGGTGATGGGTTGGATACAAACCGCGGTGAAAATTTTAGAATCTTGTCATTAATTTTTCCCTTTCCTTACGGCTAGCGTCTCCACTGCGTTTATTGAAGCCTAAATCTCTCGTTTAGACGTGAGAAACTTTAGCTGTTTGATTTCTTTCTATTGCTCTTCACTCCGGCACTAATCTGCCTCGTGAATATGCATCCTTTTAAGGAGAAACTTTTTAAACATCAAGCCTTTAGTGTTGGATCAAGCAGCAAGGATGTAAGGAGGCCGATTCCTCTGGGAATAGGAAGTAGCTTGCTTTAAGACAATCATTTGCTGTTTTAACTTATTAAACATCGAGTAATTTCGTTTAGGAGATTAATGATTTTATGTACATTAGGTTACTGCCACCGAACTCCGTCAGGATCGTGGTCTTCAGTTCTGGACATTGTATTTCTTGGTTTACAGTAGGTACTAATTTTATCGAGAACCGGCGTCCACAAAAGTGAAGAAAAGACTTTTATACACTGTTCGTCATAAGAAAAACATCACATTAATACATACCAAACGTATGTTCTCATGGTAGCTCAAGGTATTCAAAGCAATTTTAAACGTGCGCAATAAAATGTCCATATTGTCAGAGGCAGTTGTAAGATAATAATAAAGTGCAGTTTTACTTAAAAGTTCGCTAGTGTCATTTTTCAACTTTGTACGTTACTTAAGAAAACCTCACCTTTGTAAAACTCACGACTAGGAAGTCTCATTCTACAGTATTTATCCTCATTACCATCAACCGCATCCTTCCTCTCCTCTCTTCATCACAATCACCCTCACCCTCATCCTCACCCTCACCCTCACCCTTACCCTCACACTCACCCTCACCCTCACCCTCACCCTCGCCCTCACCCCCACCATCACTCTCAAAATCACCCTCACCTCTCACACTCATCATCACCATCACCCCCACCATCACCATCAAAATGACCTTCACCATCACCATCACCATCACCCTCACCCTCACCGTCACCCTCACCGTCACCCTCACCATCACCATCACCCTAACCCTCACCCTCACCATCACCCTCACCCTCACCATCACCATCACCCTACCCCTAACCCTCACCCTCACCCTCACCCTCACCATCACCATTACCATCACCCTCACCCTCACCGTCGCTAACACCATCTCACCCATCATCGTTATCGCCATCATTACCTCCACTGTCACCAGTGATGTGTTCCATAATTACATCTGGAAGCACAAACGTTCATTTTCAATTTTACCACTTCGTTAACAACCGGCTTAGTTAGCATATTTCCGCTTCTCCGATCCGGACCAAAGCTTACATTTACCTGTTTATGGGCATCCACCAATACATGCCCTATTCCTAAGGTAATCCGGTCTCAAGTTCTTTTTACACCTGTAGGGATCCCAAGGGGAGTTAGGCACCAGCCAATCATATCACATGGCGTGAATGTGTTGCGTAAGTATAAGCCACGTTCAGAGTCACGTTTCCTCCCATCGTTTTTGTCGACAAAACAAATAGCAATATTATTCACTGCATCCTCCGACATTTTGTTTCGCCTCACGGCGCGAAGAACGCGTGTCTCTGAGCGTGGGTTATCCAAGCGGAACCCGGCATTCGTGCCATGTGAAAGGTTGCTGCCTAACCCCCTTGGGACCCCTACAAGACTAATAATAACTTGAGACGGATTACCTATGGAATAGCGCATATATGTGGAAAAAATAATAAATAAACTAGCAGTAATCACAGATTATAGAGTGCGTTCAATGTTAGAGGGACTTACTGTATGCTTTGTCGTGGAACTTTGAGGCTGGGTAAGTATTATATGAACGTTCGTTCGGGCTCACCAGGAGCTTGTTCGCAGGCAACTTTGAGGTTAACATTTATCGAAATCTGACGGAATTGTTTACCACTCCAGCGTGTTCTGTGCCGTGTCAGTCCAGCGCTGGATGTTAAACGGGCTCAGCTACAACGTCTGCAGGAATCAAAGAAAATTCGAACGAACGTTTAAATAACATCATACTCGACAGGACTAGTCAATATAATACTTACCCAGCCTCAAAGTTCCACGGCAAATCATACAGTAATGCACCTATCAGTGTCAAGCCCGAGGGGGGGGGGGGGGTCGGGCATAGGGTGGGGATTTTGACATTTCAGAAAAAAATTATTAAAATCCCCACCCCCGGGCAAAAAATAATTGTCAAAAGTATCAAAATCCTCTTCAGTCCTTGTTGCACACAAGAGGAAAGCAATAAAATTCCCCACCCTGGGGCCATGATGTCCGATCAAAATCCCTACCCTGGGGATATACGTGACAGTCAAATTCCCGTGGGTTGCCCGATCCCCCCCCCCCTCGGGCTTGACACTGATAGGTGCATAAATCCTTGACTAAACCCAACGCTGCTGAGGTATTGAGAGCACCTGGAAAGAAAGTCCGAAGTTCACATAGCCTGCTCACATGTTCACATGTTTGTCACATCTCACATCACATGTCTCATGAGCACATGTTTGTCACATCACATGTCTCACATATCTTAATTGCGTTACCAGTTTACTGGCCGTGACATACCCCTGCAAAAATCAAGCGGGGCGTCCATTTTGGCGTCCTTACAGGAATGTGGATTTTCCAGCATATAACCTTACACAGGCATACCAACTCCTGAAAGCCACAAGCCAAAATTAGGCTTGCGTTCCACTTCGTTGAACGCAATAAATACTTAATTGATCACTCCTCTATAGGGGCTTTTCGGGGACAATGAAAGACAAATTAAAACACTTAGAACAACACCAGCTAGTGGCCAGAGCGGGATTTAAACCTGGAGTGACCGCATTGAAATGCAGCGCCCAAAACCACCCGGCCACCTTGTCTCCTCGATGCCCTCTCGTGTCCTTTATCGTCTCTTGTTTTCAGGCAGAGTTTTGTTCAGGCAGAGTTTTGCTAAGATCGCAGTCCCTTGCTCTACTGCCGTCTTTCCCTGAACCCTTCGGCTCGTTCCTTTACACTTCCGATTTTTCGCGAACCCGACAAGAGCACGGAAGTTTAAAGTCAATGCACTGTCACGTGACCCCCTACTGAAATGATACCTTCATGATTGCGTGTCTGCTATCATTCAGCGATTTCCTTTGCGGTGACTCTATGGAAAGAATTATTTTTAGAGACCTGAACATTTTATATTCAGAGATATCTGTTATTACTAATTGCTAATCGCAAATACAATTAATTATCCACTTGCTTGATGATGATTTGGCTGGAAAACGGCAGCTATTATCGCGGAAGATTTAATTTGCGTTGAATTTGCTTTCAATCACGAGTAACAGTACTAGTTTCTCTTTCCTTATTCTCAATTCTTTTATCGATTTATGGACTCTTAACCCCTGCGACGTACCCCAAACGCTTATCAAAGTTTATGCTGAGTTACGCGGCGCGCAAAATGACTTTGAACCGCTCTACACGGCTGACTGCACATGACTCCTGTCCAAGAATAAAGCACCCGTAAAAACTAGACTCAAGAAGCAAGTGTCCACCCCTACTTTTGCAAATATTCACATCTCTTCAGCAAACAAACCAGAGAAAGACAACACAATAGTGTTTCTGTTAGTTCCCCTTGAAACCTCTTTCGCTGAATTAGAATTGGAGTTCCTGTTAGAATTCATTAAATGTAACGTGTTAAATAGCATTTTAGAAGTTTGCTTGTTTATGTTTGGCACAAAGTAACCGTGGAATTTTCTTTAAAAGCCTTGCAACAACCTGCCCGATTGTCAAAATGATTACTCCCGCTGGTACAGGGATTTTATGTTGTTTTGGTTGATTTGCCATTTAAGTTGTGCCTCGAATGTTGAAAAAAATCTGACGGGGATCGATTCAAAGTGTCATATTGTTTCCCGCCTTTTTTGGAACTTCCCAAGGTTCACGGATTCGAGGTTTTAGAGTCGAAATTTAACGAGAAAACTCAGTTGATAATCATGAAAAATTCATGAATTTTAAATTTCCTTCCCTCTCGATTTCAAGTTGAAAGAGTTGACGTAATTATGGCTTTTTATAGAATTCTGGTTTAATTTTACACCTTTCGTTGCTGGAAATTTAAAAAGGATGAAGGAAACGAAGTCCTTGCCATCATATTAGGTAAGTAAACCTCCCTCATATTAACAAATTGCATATGATTTCATTGATTTGACATATGATTTCATTTCCGCCATGATTCATACTGTCTCTTGTGGACTGAATTGTTTTCAATCAAACCAAACTGGTTCGGTTGAAGTAGCCCGATGTGTACAATAATTCCATTCAATTCTTCTTAAGTTTTTCCACCTCAACGTTGAAGATCAGTTTTGCCTGGTTGCTGTAATAGCAATCGGTTGCATGGACGCCATTTCGTTAGTTCCAGTCGCTTGAAAAGAACATTACTACGTGCGGGAGCTCGATCCTACGCGTGAAACGACAGTTGCCCTTTTCGAGAGACGAGATAGCTTTTAATTTTACCCTCAAAGTTTGGCAAATGCATCGTGTTAATGTCAGATAGAACTGCCTTTCGTCGTTAAGACAAGAGATCAAAGACAATTTTCTCGATAACATATCGTAATTTTCACCACCTTATGACCAGATATTGTTTGGAACGCACATGATGTCTTTGCTCTTTACTTGCACAATTATCAAAACCACTGGGAAGTAGTGGTCCCGATGGAAAAATTTGTTGGAGATGATTTAAGTAAAATTCATGTGGTAAAACAGTGATTTCATGGCTTTTGATTAATCAACTAGACATGAACACCGACAAAAATATTTAGGTTGTACTGAGTTTCAGAAGTAAATCATCAGGAAATAAAAATCATCCAAAAGAAAATTGAAAGGACACAGCTGAAGGAAATTCTATAATGAAGGTACAATCGATGAGCAGCTGAAATGTTTACATACTTTGATTTGCGTTTATAAAATTGATATGGGTAAAAAGTGTGCCCTCCGCTTTTTAGACTCCTCATGTTTCTGTATTGTGTTGTTCCTCTAAGAATTATACGATTTGAAATCCGGTGTTTCAGGTTTAGATTAAACACTAGTATTGGTTGGCCATACGCAAGAGCGGCACTCCAGCTAGAACTGCATGCATAATTAAGAGGGTAATCGACGCAACAGACGGCTGAAGGGGCATTCAATAAAAACAACCCACGACACTCTGGAAAACCAAATAGGACCAAGGAAAACGGACCGAGCACCAAACTTGTGCGCCAAATTAGGCCTTATCTCTTTCCCAGCTCTTTGAGGTCTTTTAGTCTTTTCCGTCCGGCATTCCGTGTTCCTTGGTGTTGCGTTGTCCTGTCCTGTCAAAAGAATAAGCTGAAATATGTTATGCTTACTTAAACCTCAGCAAAGGCAAGACCTTCAAGCACAAGATTTACGGATCAGGCCGGTGTATACATTACAAAAATTTCCGTAACTACTACTAAAAACTGACTCATCGTGACATACAAATTACCTTTATCATTGATGGAAGTCTACCCATATGCTTGTCTTTGAAGATTGCTAGTGAATTAAATATCAGTGTTTCCAACACGTTTTTTACCGATGAAGTATTCGTTTATAATAGTTTGTTCGCACCAGTAAGTATTAGACCGTAGTTAGTAGTCCTGTGATTAGAAGTGTAATGGTCCTTGTTGTTACCTGGTAATGCTTCCGGCCTACATGGAAAACATTTCGCTATATAAATTTACCTCTTTTATTTCCTAACCAATTTCAATTTCAGCTGATTAAAGGCTTAACAATAAATTTATGAGTGGAGAGCATAGTAGTACAAGATGCTGCTTCCCAGTGAATTTTTGCTAATGCTGTTAGTGCTGAGGTCAATGACAAGAGCTCAAGGTAGGTTGTTCGAATCGAAGAGTTTTGTTTTCTATGAGATATTCAATTAATTATGACAAGAAGAAAACGAGCTGAGAGCTGAGTGTTCCGATATTTTTTATAGCTTTCTTTTCCAAACATTAGAACTTTGATAATTGAGCTTGCAAGGTCTATAGGACGTTGAAACCTATTTTCATTGAAGCTGTGATGACGTCACAATTTTCCAATTGCCGCCATCTTGGAATATCTGGCATTTCTTCCTTGAACTTCGTGGTCTTAGGATGCAACAAAATTAGCGTTTAGAGCCATTTGAGTGGGTGGAAGATGTAAGACAGAGTAACAATGATGATATGCTTTCGTTGCAGATTTTTCACCTTGAGCTTAAATGCTCCCATAGCTTTTATGGCTGGCATTATAAGCCGTACGTTAAGCTAACGTTTTATTTCAATTCAATGATACTTTTCAGTATTTCAAATGTTCCTTATGGATCAAAAAGGTGAAAACGCTCAAGTCCTGGACACTGTTAAATTACCTACCTGTACTCATTTGGATATAAAACATGACGTTACGTTACGTGGAGGAATCAAGTCCGGCAATTTTACAAAGCTTGGTTACCTGAGAGACATGCAGACGTGCATAGATGCTTGTTGTCAAGATGAAAAATGTGACGTAGCATTTATGCCTGGTCACGTGTGTTACTCAGTAAGCTGTTTTAGTCCGAAACTCTGTGAAAGCATTCCAGCCGTTCCTTCCATTGCAGCCAATAGGAGCGTACGTATCTCCCACGTGGTCCGTGGTGGGGGAAAGGGGGATGACATAGAGCAGTTTAAGAAAACTCAAGGAATGGGAAAATATAGTAAGGAAAGCTTTTCTATGAACCTACTTTTGTCCGAAATTAGATAAGTTAAATTCCTTATGGAGGACGCTTTCACATCCTTTAGGGATGTTTATCCAACTTCCTCTGACGTAAGCGTTCCATATAAATTTAATCAAGACAAAATATCATCATAGCAGTATCAGAGGTAGGTTTCGTATCTGTTGCTCTGAAAACATATGTTTAAGGAATGGTGGCAAGGAACTTGCAGTATGTAAAACACATCCAAGTATATTGGTTCTTTTCGAAAACAAAATCGGTCTTGCAAAAACCTTGGAGATTGAGAAAAATCTTTCTAGCAAAAGTAATCGTTGCAATTTGTTTGTAAGCTTTGTCATTATTAGAAGGTAGCAATACAAAGTAAAATAGAGAACCTTGATATCATGGTGAGAAGACAGAAACCACAAATTACGTTTTAGCCACAACTAAACCGGTAAATACGGCATTGTATCAAAAGGCACCTCAGTCAGTTTGATTGTTAATCAGAATAAGATGGCCAACTAATTAAATTGGTTTTGCCCTTGCAGCTTATATGAACAAAGACCAATGCACTCCCAGCAGAATAATCACAAATCACACTTTAAAGGGAGGCAAAACTGCTGGAGAAATCAAAGACCTCGGTATGGTTGAAAGTGTGGAGGATTGCATCGAAAAGTGCTGTGAGGAAAAAGCCTGTGAAGTTGCTTTGATGGTTGATAAAATTTGTCATTCCGTCGAGTGCTATGGAGATGAGCTTTGTCAAAGTTTACCTATGGAGGAAGAAAAAATATCACCAATAATTGTTTATATGAACGTCAGAAACGGTCAAAGGTTAAAAGACAAAGGTAAGTTAATTAGAAAATATCCTGTAAAATCACGGAAAATCGAGTGATCCCCTGGTTCTTTGCCGGCGAGGCTGCAGGCCGAAGTGGCAAATGCCAATATTCCTTCGAGATTGAACTGAATAATTACTTTATTGTTAAAAATTGCTGACAGACACAATTTACTGATGTTGTTGCAGAAAAGGTGGGAAAGTCACCATTTTTGTTCCCCACACCAGCCAAAATATTGACTTCCCACTCTTTCCATCAATATTGAGTGCATCATGACGGCGTTATATGTTGAACATTAAAGTATATATAAACCATGCGTCTCCATTTGGCGCAAAAATATGCTCGGATATTTGTCCGCGGACAATATCTTTTCAGAGAAGCGAACAGTTTTCCGAGAGCGATGCTCGAGGAAAACTGTGAGCTCCGAGGAACTGATAATGTCCAAGGACAAATATCCCAGCATATTTTTAAAGCCAAATGGAGACTATTGTGTTTATTATCCTTCAAACATTTTTCACTATACGCATTTGGGGAATATCACCGGATGATATCCAGTATTCAGTCACGTGTTGAGTTTACACCAATCGCGTGCGAGCGAAAATCTTTGATGGATTATAATATCTGATAGTTGTTTACCTGAATTGTTTGCTCGTCATTTGTTGTTATGCTAGACAAGGCAAGTGACCAGTTTAACCCAACCGTCATAATTGAATCTCTCGTGATGATTTTTTGTATATATTTCACTTTTCTAGAATTGTGTAGTTCCCAGTGTGTTTCAGGAGTATGCACTGCCAAAGATAAGTGTTCATGTGACAGAGGATATGAAGGGCCAAACTGTAACCAGACCTCCACCGCAGGTACTGAGATTAAGGGGTCTGGGTCTGATAATTGATAATTCGGATGCTGATTGATGATGATTGATTGATAATTCGGATAATAATTGATAATTCGGACGACGGATGCTAATAATGATAACTGATGATAATTGAAAATTCGGATGATGATTAATTATAAACAAATGATGATGATTGATAATTCGGATAATAATTGATAATTCGGATGATACTAATGATAAGTGATAATTACCGATAATTCGGATTAAAATTCCGTTATTAAGGTAACAAAATGCGTTCGTTGTAGCCTCGGTTGTTTACAGCTGAATGGACACTGGCCTGAGCTTCTGGGCAGCCGTCTTCTCAATCGCTCACTCAAGGGAGAGACGCCTGAATGTCATTCAAAAGTGAGTGTTCGAGAGGACGGCTGAAATTCAGGCTATTGATAAGAAAGACTATGTGGATATGTGCGTGAAATGTCTTTGAGAACTAGAGAAATAAATGGAGCTGCAATCTATAGCCATTCCTAAATGTTTGCATTAGTTTTCTATACACTCGAGAAAGTCATGACACAGGCACTGGTCGATGATACAAACTGACCGGTGAAAATACTTCTGTTGAATAGCACTTGTCCAAACAATGTTATATCGAGACATGATCAGAGAAAATATATTGTCTGAACGTGAGCTCTACTAACAACAAATGCATTTCTGTTTCAAAATTCGTCAGCAAGCAGTATAGTTTCTGTTCACGTTAACTCAGTCTTTGTTCTCAGTTTCTGAAAGTTTGTTCTTTCTATCTTGTTATAATTGTTTAACATAATAGGTTTTTGTGGCTTCCCCGGTTGCGCTGAATATGGAAAGTGTTCGTCAAACGACATATGTGTTTGTGAGCCTGGGTACTTTGGTCACCTCTGCAATCATACACGTGAGTAATCAGTACTAAAAATCAATGTCAATAACAACTGACAATGACAATTCAGAATACCCTGCATGCCTAAGCGGGACCCCATATGAAAGTCAGTGGTTTGGGTGCCTTAGTTGGTTGGATTTAGTTTGTGGCTATGGCTCAAATTCAGGTTATTCCGCGAATAGACTCCATGTTGCAGTGTGTCTGTTCAACCGAAAGCCGAGAATGGTGCTGATATTCTTACCTCATTTGGACGTGCATTCTATGATCTGTCGGAAACTTAGGTTGTGCATTTTGTAAGCCACGAAAATCGCTTCGTGCTTGTACTTACCACGCCCAGTCTGCAATAAACTCGAGATCTTACAAAACGTGCCGGCATCTGATTTGGAGTTCAAAATGCAAAACTCCCATGGCGATAGTTATACACGTCTGTCCTATAGACGATAACCATTGAAAATGCGCGTAGATTCAACTTATAGCGTGTTGAGCATATTCAGAAGTTTTCGCGATTTCACTGTATTCCGTAATGGGTACTAGGTAATCCGTATCACTGAGATCATCCCGTCAAGTTCATTTAAGAGTTCTCCACAGATCAACTTATGTCATGATTTCATGACCGGTTTTCATGGTCTACTTTGACTGAAATGGAAACTGCTAAGCAAAAACTTCAGTATAAATCAAACGTGAAAATAGTTGAAAAAATAGCTTGTATAACATATTTAGTTCTTACAGACATTATAACTCCCCATTGTTTTCAAATATATCCTCACATTCTGATTAATTTTTTTTATCGCAATGTTCCAGTCTATATCACAGCATTTGTGTTTTTTGGTCAAAATTTTTTACCGCAGTTACATGCGACCCTCCCTGTGGAAATGGACGATGCATTGATAATTCAACAAACTCCACAAAGTGTTACTGTGAGATCGGGTGGGAAGGGCAGTATTGCAATCAATCAAACGGAGGTAAGATATCAACTGTCACTACTGACTGAGACTAAGCAACATCAAATTTAATAATTAAAGGATGTCACAGACATGGCCTTTTCCATCTGTACAGTGCAAACGTCAAACCGGGGCTTTTTTTAATCGCCCTAACTGAAATAGCAATGCCTTTAGAAAATGCCAATCGATATTCTGTGACACCTTTTAAATACTTTTTGTATTTTTTGTAATATTTTTTCCATTTAGCATTAATTACAGAATTATTCATTACAGAGAATAAAATAATACTAAGTAGGAGAGAAGCACATCTAGGTAGACTAACTGGGTGTCTCTTAGTAAAATTGTATATTATGACAGCAAAAGACTAGATACAAAATAGATATTATACTTAAGACAGCAGAACAAATTTAATATTTAATTATATTCTCAGACAGAAGACTGTATTCGCCTTCAGGAGGAGACGTTTTGTTCACAAATATGGACCAAGAGGCAGAAATGGATATAAAAGTAAGGAAGACATCCACCCTTTTTGTTTGTGTTCGTTGAAAGATTTCCATCGAAAGTGTGTTAAATTTTCAAGCCCCAGAATTCTTGCTAAAATGGCCTTTTGTCGTTTCTTTTTCAAACTAAAGAAGGGTTCAAGCCTTCGTCTCTTGAACAAGTGACTGAGGGGTCCCATCTGAGCGTTTTAACTCCTGGCAGGAGTTCATGACCTAGCAAGATTTCCCTCCCTTGATGCTGTGCCTTGATTTGGAGGGGAGGCTTGAGCATCATAAGGACCCCCAGAGTTATGTCAGCTGGCGCTTATGCTCCTGATAGGTTATACCACCCAAGTTGGTCTATGGGCGAGGAGCCGGGCCAACCTGAACAGCACCCTGGCCTCCCAGACCGGGGGTTAAGCGCAGGGTTGGGAATCCTGTCTTGTAAAACAATCCCTGTCAATCTTGAAGAGATTGAACGAGTGTGTGTTAAAATGGGTTTGTCTCTATTTTCAGATTCATCAGATTCCATCAAAGGGAGCTGAGTCAATCTCGGCACTGGCTGTAGCCATTGGCTGTGGAGTGGCTGCTGCCATCGTAGGAACGGCTACAGTAGCCTTTATCGCGCGAAAAATTTTGGGTAAAAAATCCACAAATTATGAATTGCTAAGAACACCTATAAGGCATAAAACGTAGCAAACAAGGTCTCCATTTATAATCAATTCGATTTTAAAGATATTTAAGAGTAAGAATGAAGTAGGAATGTAGTGTTTCGGTTTTGTTTAAAATGCTATCTCATATTATATGCAATAATAGCTTTATATCTAAGCGAATTATATACTAAGCTAATACACAAAGGCTTCAAAGATGTATACAGTAGATTTTCCCTTTGCTGTGTTACGTTCAGTCAAAATTCGTTTTCTTGTAAGGTTGTTGTTCAGTTTCTCGAGAAAAGCGAGAGCACGTCAGTCTCTTTATTTGAAGAGTTGTGAATCCTTTTGAGGTTGAACATAAAATTAACAGTTTTGGCTTGTAGCAAGCAGTAAGCGTTTAACTTTAAGCTGTGCTCCAAATGCTGAATAAATATGCATACAAATATTTAAAAAAAAAAAACTTTAAAAGGAACTTTTAGAAATGGACAAGAAAAACATGGCACAATGCGCCGCTGCTATACGTATACCGCAACCAATGCGTTCATTGCAAGGATGAAGAAAAACTAGTGTAACTGAACTCATCGTATTGTAAAGGGGCCGAGATTGCCTCATATCTGAGTGCTTATTTGAAGATTGATTAGTCCTCTAGATCAAGGCATTGGTTGTCATGGAAACATTTAACTGATCTCACATAAAGAGGAGTCATCGTGTTTCAATATGTTACAAAATTACTCCAGAAATCTATAAATAGAAGTCATTCTTGTTTGGATTTATGCAAGTTGTATTGCATAAAATAACATGACCATATGGTCTCTTCTTGTTATTTGTTTTTTCTGTAACGAGATTTTCACATATATAGGAGGAATAAATGTCACGGGCAAAGTTATAATGGTTTTCCTTGTTATGCTTGTTACAGCAGTCAAACTAAAATGTATGTAAATTAATTAAGTTATGGACAAGCAATATTGGCTCTATTAAGTGAGATACGCCTTATTGTACCAGATTGTATGTAAATATGAACACACTATGTAAGTTATGTGAAGATTTTATTAAATAAGTTTAAAAAGACCCTAACATGTGTCCATTCTTAATGGCGACAGGTTTCCATGACAACCAAAACCCTTCAACGTTTGGGTGGGTCCCATTAATTTTGGTGCAGCGTCATGAATTGATGTGGAGAGAGCCAATTAGAAGTTTAAACCACAGTATCGATGGCGATAGTACTTGAGGTTTGGTGTCATTACAACAAATTAGGCCCGGCTATAATGAGTCCCTATCTAAAAACCCATTGTAGAAATACTACGCCTCTAGGGTTTTCAAGGAACAAATTGAATGGCTTAACAGCGATTTTCACAACCCGATCAAAAATTGAAAGTGAATGCACTGAGAATGTCTAAAGTATCATATTTGTTGGAGAGAACTGGATGTCTGAAGAAGCCATTCAGTGCACCTCAACCCATGAATCGGTAACAAAATGTCTGCAATTCCGTGGGCTCAGTTAACAAGGCCGGAAGCATAAAATATGTTGTGACGTTAAGCACCTAAATTGTTCCTTCTAAAATTGTTTATCATTTACTGTCCATTGTGTAGAGGACCCAGAAGGATGGAGGTCAATACGATAGAGAAGCTTTGCTGTGGGTGGCGTCTCGCTACAGGGAAGACCATTCCCAAT
Organism: Galaxea fascicularis; assembly: GCA_948470475.1. Taxonomy (NCBI): domain Eukaryota; kingdom Metazoa; phylum Cnidaria; class Anthozoa; order Scleractinia; family Euphylliidae; genus Galaxea; species Galaxea fascicularis. The sequence goes on from OX419336.1 coordinate 32,382,855, forward strand.
CGACGCAGTCACCTTTGCAATCTTTGAGCTGTTAGTGCTGAGGGCTGTTATTCGCAGGGAGACCTCGTGGTTCCTCGTTTTGTGTCAACGAAAAGTGCACCAAAGACCCAACAACGGCTGCTTCCTGATTTGATTTTAACAAACCTTTATGTGGAAAAGTGCACACCTCGGAAAGTCATATGATGACATAAATATCCCTACTACAAGCACTCACGTGGCCCAGCCTTTCATAAGAGCTATGATGTGGTAAAGTTAGCCGGAAATAAACAAGGCCATGAGACGGGTTCTGAAAACAGGGCAATGGCAAGCTAGCGCCGTGAAATTAAAGTGCGAGACAACATAAAATTTGACTTTTGTTAGATGAAATTGCTTTGAAGAATTTGGCATTATTTGCCAAGACAAAAAGCCTCTTCCGCCAAAGGGTCAACTTGCATGCATCTTCATTAGAATAACATAGCAAGTAGAACCTAGAGCGTCCGTTCTCTTGCAAACTAATTTTGAAACCCACTAGGCTAACAGGCAGACTTTAACACCTAAGCTATTCAAGTTCGATAACTTATTATGCGCTGCAAGAGAACAATGACCGCAAACTGGGTTAACTGATCTTGGAGTGCAATTCCGGCCTCGAGAGAGTGCGATCGTGGAAAAACACCACTGAAAAAATACGGGCTTCATCAGAGAAACGAAATTAAGTTGTCTTTATATTAGCTATGAAACCCTGAAATGAAGACATAAATACTAAAATGTTTATAATCTTTGTCCAGAGTCTTGGAAATGAAAGCCTGGATAATTATGATGAATTAAGTAAAACTGAAACATTTGAATTGTTCGTTTGCTATTTGGGTATTGTACGTACTGTATGGTCAGACCTAAATAAATAAATAAATAAATAAATAAATAAATAAAAGACCATTATTTACCCTCGGCAGTATCTTTAGTACAGCGGCTAGTGGGGTTGAGCGAATATATGAAACAAATAATTCAAATAAATTTAACATGGCAACAGTCCCAACTTGGAACTGATGCCGGAGGCCATGACTGAACCAGATGTCTATTTACAAGAATGTGTAGGATGTGGCTTGGGGTGACAAGAATACCTCACAAGTTAATGTGTCTGAAAGCCTCTCATTGGTCACTAAGACCATGTGGTAGCGGGCATTACCCCTTAAATCTACCAAATAAAGTTTGAGCCTGAGCATTAGCAGCCATGGACAGCTGTGGGTACTTGAGCTTGGGTATTAGCTATGCCATGCTGATAAGGCCTAACAAGGCCGAAACAGCTGTCCATGGCTGCTAATGCTCAGGCTCAAACTTTACTTGGAAGAATTGATCCAGGGATTAGCCAGAACAACACCAGCTAGTGGCCAGAGAGGGATTGGAACGGGGATGAAGGTAGCATAATATTAAAGTGTTTAACTAGAAAGCAGATTACTTGCGCACTAAAGGGTGAATGTTTATCGTCCACAATGAAGAAAAATCAAGAATTAACAGGCTGATTTTTGATCCGATAACAAAGGAAAAAATCAGGGCAATGTAATGATATAAGAAGTTTTAATCTATAAAATAACTTATAATAATAATAATAATAATAATAATAATAATAATAACAATAATAATCGTTTATTCAACCTTTTTGCAGCATAAACTGAATTACAAGGCGGGTCATTAATTAATTACATACAAATACCTCGGAATTATGACACATAAATATAACTGTTAATGTTAAGAAATATCACATTTTGCTATTTTAAACGTGATTCTGGTATTTGATGGTGCAAAAATTTCCAAATCTGTTAGTTCTTGAGGAGGCAGGCACAGAAACAGATTCTCCTGTTCTAAGGGCATACGGTCTTGTGTGCGCAACTCGCGGCACTTAGCTTCGTAGCAGGTCGGAAGAAGAGTAACTTCGCTTCAGAAATGTTATGCACGCATCCTCCCTCCTCTGGCACAGCAAAATTAAGCCTGATTTCTTAAGCGCGTCCTCATAGCACAGAGAAGGAAAAATAATTTTTAACGCCCTCTTTTGTATTGATTCAATTTGATCACTTATTGCGTGAGACCAGCCCAAGCGGGACTCGCATACTCTAAAACAGACCTGATGATACTACAATAGAGAAGAATATTAAGCTGCCTATCAGTTAGTCTACACTTCTTAAGGGCGCGTATCGCATATAACCGCTTACTCCCTTTCTTTACAATGTGAGTGACATGCTCGTGACTTATATCTTATCTAGCCCGATCTTATCTTATCTTATCTTATTCGCGGCCGCTAAAACATTTCTTGACCATACAATTGCGATCTGTCAAGTCTTCAATTTATTTCCTCTTAAGAATAGCTTTCACTTATACAAGAGGTGGAACTAAAATAATGAATAATTACATTACCTAATTATGTCAGGTTGGTAGTTAATCCAATATTGGCAGCATAACTATTATCCTTTACTTTTCAAAAACTGCCAATTAAGGATTAATTTGAATAGTTTTACATAGCACTTTCCTATTGAAAATGGCAAACAGTCCAATTTAAGAAAAAAATAGGACAGCTTGACGTATGAGCCAGTCAAATCCAAGAAAATACAAAAATGATAGGCAATGGAAAGTAGCCCATCAGCTTAAAGCATTGCATCAGCGCAGTAAACAGGACGTCGTGTTGCTGTGTCTCTTGTTGTTGAACAATGGCCGAATTAAGCAACGCAGATTTGCCAAACGTTTCTATTTTAAGCGATAACACCGCAAATGAAAGATTTCCTACGCTGCAAGAAGACGACCTTGCGAATCTGAGAGGCAAAAACCAAAACCAAAACACCCAGGCGCGGATCCATACCGGTTCCCACCGTTTTACGGAAATCGGTCAGAATTTTCCATATATAAAAAAATAAATATGTATATATTTTTAAGGGCACTTTAGCTAGTTAGAATTGAAAAAATTTCCTTGGGGAGCATGCGCCTTCGGCGCTCGTTTTGCAGCCAGTAAATCGGTCAACATTTTTCCTAGATCCGCGCCTGACACCGTACCTCCAAGAGTACAAAAACTTGGCTGAACGTTTTCAAAGTACAGCGTAACGATCGAGGAAAGTTTAAAGACAATGAGCTGGATGGAATTCTTTGCCGTTTCTTCGCGGAAATTAGAAAAAAAAAAGACGGGACGAATATGAGCCAGAAAGCTTGGCTGTTATGCAGTGCTCGTTGGACCGTTTGAAGAACTGTAGCAGAAATTAAAGTATTTTGCGAGATCGTGAATTTTCACAATCAAGACAACAACTTGAAGTGAAAGCAAGAGAATTACGAGCGCAGGGTTACGGAAAGCAAAAAAAATGCCTTTCATGCCAAATTACATCTGACAAGCTATATAATTATTTAGTAACAGGACTACATGCTTGTCCAATTTTGGAAATAATTGGATTCAAAAAATTCCTCTGACAGACTAAATTGGACGAGGCCCAGGCTGAGTCCAATTTGGCTGTCAGAGGAATATTTGGAATCTAATTATTTCCAAACTTGGACAAGCATGTAGTCCTCTTACTGAATAATTATATAGCTTGTCAGATGTAATTTGGCATGAAAGGCATTTTGAAAAAATGCCAAGGTCAGCCAAATTGGACTCAGCCTACAGCTCTCGTCCTGAATTTTGGCTGCCATCGGAATTTTTTCATCCAATTATTTCCAAATTGGACAGCAAGTAGTCCTATTGCATATACAAATACAAGTAATAAATACAGGTAATAAGTAAATAAGTAATTGTTAGTTATTAAATGAAATATTGGTTAGTGATAATAACAAATAATAATCCTCAAAGATCATCGAACAACATGTTGTAAGTAGTAAAGAAATTAAATTAATTTTGCAGTAGGAATAATTACAACTCATGTTCAAGATAGAGCAGTTTTCAAAACCAAAACAAACGCAATCTGACTCTGACCAATCACAATTAATAACTCAAACAGCGCGACGAACCAATCAGAATACAAAGCAATTACGTGCCGCCGACGCCAAGCGCGGGACACTACACGCGTACAACTCGCGTTTGGTTTGATTTTGCTTCTCATTGGTTGAAAAAGTGGCGTGAGTTTTTCTGGCCAATATATGAAGCATTTAGCAATTGGGCTTTTTGGTTGAACCCAATCTTTTCCTTGCTTGAGGAAAAATATCTCTGCCTCAAGCCATACCTCCGTCACGTTGTTTTGTACAAAAAATAGCGTGAGATATACATCTTGGACAGCAACGTCGGCGACTAAAAGGTACCGTTAGCAGCTGTCGAAAGTCGTTAAATGATCTATAGATGTCAGAAACGCAGGGTATGGTCAAAACCATTAGCGGATAAAAATGTTACAATCTCAAAAGAACATGACCCGAGGCGTCTACCTCGATTAATACGCAATTTAGGAACATGTGTTTTCTTTTATAAATGTCAGTTTTAATGTATTGCTTGAACGTTTGAATGCGATATCAAAGGCTTCCATTTATGCCCTTAATAGGATAAAATTACGTTTGGGATTTCCATTGGAAAATACTTTTAATGTAACGCATTTGGCGGTGAATCTATATTGACCTTTCCCTAGGGCAATATGAAGGGAGCTCAGAGGCCGAGAAGTTGCAATTCACAATATAAGAAAATAAAAATACAGTGACTGGACATAGCTCACTTGACAATGCTTATTTTCAAAACTCTCTTGTGTAACAGTTATCTGTTTTGGCGATTCACCGATTCCTTATTGGGACTCGTCCCGACTGGAAGTTCCCACACCCAGATTTTCTGTTCGTTAACTTTCCGCAGCAGTGTTTTGAAATAGTGCGTAGAAATAAAACCAAGCCATTCAAAGCGTGCTGTAGAATTTCACTGAACTATAAACAATAAAACGAAGTGAATATTGATGACAAATATGACATACGCAGAGTTTCCCTGAAAGGCCACCAATACAATTTTAATGATATAAATTAAATTTCGGTTTCTCGTAGCTGTGAAAATCTAATATTTTTTTTAATATTACCTTGAAGTGTTTCATAGATACATGATATAAACAAGAAAAATACTTTAGGACCTGGTTGAAAAACTGCTGACAAAGATTTCATTTCACGTACTGTTTGCCATGTTTTTTTTTTACGCATGTTGTAGATTTTATAAAACAATATGCAAGGTTTTAGATCGTTTTATTGATTATTCATGTTCTGATTGTTTTGTTGTGAATTAAGCGTGGTAAAATGATGCTTGAACATAAGCCCCAGGTGAACATTTTTGAAAGCGGAAGAGCGGCATAAAAATGAACTTCTTAATAACTACTTAATTGAGAAGCTTCCTGTTTTGATATCAGTATAGTATAGTCCGAGACCAAATACTTTATTTTTTTTTTTAGATGTGCCCATTTCATTGGACACCGTCCAAGGTATATTTACCATTTGTGAAATTACATCCGCGAAGAAATCAACGAGTACGGCTTGAATAATAACTAATTAATATCCACTGAGAGTTTTAATGAGGAATGATTGAATGCAAATTCAGCTAACTGCTGATATATATTCTGGAGTCGGCGGACAGCGAGTAAGAAGCGTGCATCAGGACCTTGCATGGGCGTTGAAAGTTGTGTTTAAAGTACAGCATAACCCCGCTTCTAATCAAGCAACATTTGTACCTTTGTACTGGCTAAAATTTGGGGAGGAGTATAATTCATAAAACAAAACGTGTTAGTAATTGCGTCTTCACTCCTCTTGGTAGCAAAAACAAAGGAAACAAAGTTCTGCAGCCCAAATGGATCTCGCGGCAAACATAACTTCAATGGATAGATATGTCACCAACTTCACCGCACAGGGAACAAAGTGTCCTGCGATCGGCGATGAAACGGCAATGAAAACAGTTCAAACCATTGCATATTGCATTGTCCTTCTCGTTTCTTTAGCTGGTAACACTCTAATAATACTCGTTGTGTACAGAAATCCGCGGATGTGGACGGCATCCAACTACCTCATCGTCAACATGGCCGTGTCCGATCTTCTGCTACCATTTTTTGCAGTTCCAAGAATGATCGTAGAGGTACTTGTTGGTAGAGAAAGATGGTTGATCGGCGGAACAGCCGGCCTGGCACTCTGCAAACTCGCCTACTTCCTTCAAGACGTGTCCACTGCAGTGTCCGTCCAGAGCCTTGTCGCCATAACAGCCGAGCGGTTCTACGTGGTGATGTTCCCTTTAAAGGCAACGTCCATGAAGTACAACATCAGATATATCATCTCCGTGATTTGGCTCACGGCAGCTGGTCTTCACGCTCCCTACTTCCAGGTCTTCAAACTGTGCACGAAGAGCGGAAATTTGTACTGCTGTCAGAGGTGGACCATGTCCGCCGAAAGCAGGTTTATCTACTTTGTACTGATTCTCAGTTTGGTGTTTGGTGTGTCGTTGATCACAATAATAATTTTGTACGCGGGGATCGTTTACAAATTGTTTCGACAAAAGTTACCCCCCGGCGCCCTCGACTCCATCACTCAGCAGCAGCAAAACAAACGGGAGAGACAAAACAAGAGCATCCTCAAAATGGCGGTCACAGTGGTCGTGATTTTTTTCTTGTGTTTTTCGCCTATGGTGATTCTAGCGTTACTCCTAACCACCCAAAGTATAAATATATGTAAGGCGGAAATATTTCGCATCGTTGCAAAGTTGCTGTCGCAGTCCAACTGTGCCTTAAATTCATTTGTTTATTATGCATTTAATTCGCAGTTTCGGAGGGGTTTTACTTCTAATTTGAAGGCCATTTTATGCTGTGTCGCAGGTGATAATGTTGGAAACATAAGCGTTAGATATTCCACTTCCAGCCAGCGGATTTCTCTCCTTTCGGGAAAAACGTCACGGCAAAATTGCGGCACAAGATGAATCAAGGAAAAGTAACGCTTAAGGAAGGGGTGTAACAAAATAGAAATAAAAAAAAAAGCTTTCCGCTAGCTATCAGGGCGATATCGATTCAATGTAGAAAGGATATTAATAGGATCACTCTTAATCTTTAAAAAAGACAAGTTGAAAAAAGGTAATCAAAATATACATATATGCGCCGCAAAAGAGCAAAGTTTAAAATCTTACAGCTAATCATAGTTACTTTAATCAAACGTTGTTGGCCCAAAAACAAAACAGTAAGATAGCACTTACTTCTTACTTTCTTTAATTTTTAGTCTGCATGTATTTGTTTTTATAATTAATAAAATAAAACTCTATTTACATTATTTTTTTTATAGAACCAGCGGGAAGATACTTAATGGAGAAACTTTTGTTGTGCAAATTTAATGTTTATTCGCCCATGTTTCGATTAGTTCATAAGTCGCGAAAAATATTTTTCCAGCATTATGAAAGGATCGTCACAGGTTTGGCTCATTAAAAAATGTACCAAACAGTTTCTTTTTATTTTAAACGATTTGCCCTAAATTTTCTCGAACGCGATCAAAATACGTAACATAATTATGCATACAGGGTATCTCGTTAACAGCTCTCTCTGACAGCTGCTAAGTTTAGAGGGTAATTAGTATTAGCTATTTATGGTAGTCCGCCTTTACACTAAGCTGTTACGTAAGGCTTAAGAGCTGTTAAATTTTACTTTACCAAAATATGTGTGTGCAGGCTTAAGTAAAATCTCAAGTCCCTTTACTTTGCATCTCATTTAAGTCGGAAAGTTGAAACGATTCAAGAAATTTCAAGTGACTTGAAAATCATCCTTACAACCGACTTAGCTAACCTGCGGCTTCTTGAGCTTTGAGGCGGCGAAGCTTGTCAGTCATTCTTAATTAACTGCCTGGGAAAATAAACTTAAGTTATCTTTGAAGTAAAAAACATCACTTGTGTGTGAAGCGTCAAGTCAGAAACATTTACTTGGAGCATTAATAATTTACTTGACTTGAAATATTCTTAAGTTTAGTTTTCCTCTATTGCAAAGACTACCATTATAATAATATATATGATTTACTTAAAAATTTTCTGCGGTTGTAATAATCAGTTTCACAGACTAAAATAAGTCATGGAAGAGAGGTATAGAGAAGAACTAAGATATCCATGCATGTCAAGGAAAGCTTGTTCAAATTATAAAGGGTACATATGATATCGGTAATTATCTCATTGACTCAAGGGGTATTAGAAACTGCCAAAAATGACTACCTCAAAAAAATAAGTGATCAAATATTGAACCTTTTGTTTTCTGTTAGCTTCTTGGCTCTGAGGGATTTTCGTCCAAACTGAAATATATTTGATTGTAATAATCTCTCCGTGAAGCCTCGATTGGAAATTCGCCTTTGAACGATAAGATAAGTGCCTCAATTTCAAGTACTAAATAATTTATCTTCCTTCGTCCTACAAACAGCAATTTATACAGTTGTTTTTTAGAACAACTATAGCTGCAACCTTAACTAAATTCAACCTCAAAATAATAGGCCCTTCCACTTTTTTGCACATTTTTGGTATTGGACCTGCAACGCAAATCTATGGTCATCGCTGTATAAAGCGCCTTATGCTTATTGATTCGTCCTATCTTGAAATATTCGCAAGGTTCCAGCAATTACAAATTCGAGAAACTTTGCAGACCTCTATATGGTATAGTCTCAAACTTCTGCCCCAGCATTCATATTCACAACAGCCATGTTTGTAGAGCCATGTTTTCTGGCAGTATTTTGCAAGATATTATTCTCAAACTTGGCCATTGTGCATGCCAAATATATGGTGGTCGGTTACCAAAGCACCGATACATTTTCACAAGCCGGTAAGGAGCACAAGTTGAAAAAAGTAAATCCATGGCAGGGTACGATATTCTGTATAAGATATACTGACGACTTGATTACTGTGATCAATCAGCGGTGATTTATTGTGGATTTGTTGCATTAAGGACAGAATAAGTGCGAGGCAATCATGCCCAGATGCTGACAAAGGACACCATAGTCGTCGTTGAAAATACGATCTCTCAAGAAAGTGTAATCTTGGTTGCTGCTAAACGATCATTGTGCCTATTAACATCAACAAATCACCGTTGGTTTATGTCAGCAGGAGCAATTCGCATTGCAAACTCGCCGCAAATGTAGCTTCGTCCCTACGATTTTTTGCTACATTAACCTCAGTTTCTATGGTAATTGACCCGGATATTACGAATGTCTTCCCTTGAATCTTACCTTAAATAACGTGAATTTTCATACGACACACGGATGGTTAACAAATATAATGCACAAGCTTACTTTAACAAAACTACTTTATATGTTTACATAATATTTATGGTAAATGGTAAGGCAGGGGCGCTTTCCATTTTCAGAAATTATGGACCATCGGCTTAATCAATGCACTTTTTCTGTTCTTTCTTACTTTTCCCAACTGATATTAGTACATTTCGCATTTGCACAAGTTGCAGCATTGAATGTTTAGACCTAAAATTTCCACCCGGATGGATCGTGTAAATGGAAAGCGCCCCAGATCTACGCTATACAGTGACGAACAGGTCTAAGTACAAAAATTAAAGAATAATGTAGAGCAGCAGTGACTAGACATGTAACCAGTAAAATTGGTAAAATAGCAAGAAGTGACGAGGAAGGAACAAAATTATAAGTTAAGTAAGAAGGTTAATTTCTTCAACTTGTTCTTAATAATATATATATTTAGGCAAGCCTAAAAGCGGAGCTCCACAGTTCTTTCCTGATTGTATGGCATTTACCGATAAAATAAAATCTATGCCAGAACTCGAGTCAGGACTCTAGTAAGGACTTCTGTATTGTGATAATATTTTTTTTTTACTGTTTTGCTGCAGAGCCACAGCCACCATTCAAACATAATAACGTACATTTTCGATTTATCATCGGCCTTTGGCACGTCGCATCAAGGGACTACATGACTATGAGCATAAACGATTTTGCTTCATCACAGTTCGATTACATTTCAGTACAAATGGTGTAAATCTCTAAACTATAGATCAACAGTCCCAGTGTCTCACTTTTAAATCCAACACTGATCACAACCGGTTATGTGCTTTAGCTGAGTCACAATTTTCTAACATGTATGTATGTAAAACCCCAAAGTGAGTACTCTTCGACATCACCCAAAAAAGAAGACCAGTACTTTGTTCGCCTTGTTTTGACTATTTTATGGCGTCATTTTTGTGAGCTATAAGAGTAAAGACGATAAAAAACTGCCGTCGGTAACACCGAAAAACATTGAGCGAAAATGACTTTATAACTTTACGTTGTGAAAAGTGACTGCGGCACGGTAAGCCATAAATCAACTCAGGGGATCAACTGCAAATGATTGAGAATGGTTTTATTCTTGACTTCGATCAATTACAAATATTGCAAACTACAAACCTTGACTACAAGTCGTGGGCGGTATTATTTTTTACAACATGTTAATGATAACATCTGATTGGCAATCACAACTTACAGGCAAACAAATCGGTTTCAGAAAAACATTTGCCCATAACCAGAAATCCTAGACAGTAAGCGGCTTGCCTCGCGGGCGCGGATTCAAAATGGCGGCCAGATCGAGTAAAAGAGTAAATAAGGGATTTTACAAGGCTTTAAACGATGTCAGCACTGCAGATTTTTTTAAAGACTCGACCAGCGACAAAGACAGGCCCTTTTTATCAAGTGGAAAGGGTTCTGAGTCAGCGCAAGTTAAAGGGAAAGGTAAATACTTTCTTTATCGTTCTCTTGATGCACTCGAGGGGTCCTCGAGGACGATTCGAAGGCTTCTTCCCGCTTTTTTTTCGAAATTTGGTCAGTTCTTATGTTCAGCGGCGTCCTTATTGTAACGGTGACGTACCTACCATTGTAACAGGGAATACAACTGACCAAAAAACGAGCTAAAAACAAAATGGCTTCCAAAGTGGAACGAAAACAAACCGGTTTTCGGAGCATTTTTGCTTCACTAATGGCTCCAACCTGGCGTATGGCTCATTCAAAAAATCCTACTTTTCGGTCAAAAAAGGCACTGCCTTAGTGGACGTTTTTTGGGGAGAAAAATATTCCTTTTGGTAGCTTAGCATCACATCTTTTGAATGGGATGTTGGGGAAACGTATCGGAGAAACTATTTTCTCTCTGCAGACGAAGGGAGGCATGAAGGTCAACACTACTTTAAGAGGTTAGTAAGAGGATATTGTGTTCATTTATGACTCTACTTCGATCAAAAAAGGCACTGCCTAGAATAATTTTATCCTGACATTTCCTTCGATTGAAGTGCTGTTCGATCGTTGCTTTATCGATTTTGAAGTTGGGGAAAGTTGCATTTTCGGCGACAAGGACATAATATGCAATAGTTTATAATTTCCCCCTCATTCTCTTTATGATCTGCCGCCATATTTAATCCGTATATGTGTCCTTTGCGCATGCTTGCAGCTTAGGAGACAGCCATGTTGTATAGAATTTCTGGCTATGCAATAAACATTGAATTAAAGACGAAGTTTTTACTGCAATTAGACTTTTAAGTCTGCAATTTTTTAACTAACAACGAGAATTGCTGTGAAGAACAACATATTGCTGGCATTTCCAATGCTGCAGCTGTTAAAAATCGCGTTTACTTTTGGCAAGGAGTTGTTCTTTGCGAGAGTTTTCCAAATGTCAAAACTTATCAAGCGGCACTGAGGTTATAAACCGTCCGGACTTCGCTTGGCTTTTCTTCAACAAATTTTGTGCCCTAAAATGAGTGACAGCAGGAAAAAACGAAACGTTGTAGGATCCAAGATGAAATATTGGATGGAAAACATTTGGAAAAAACAAGAGTCCAAACCAATTTGAGATGAAAGCGTGAAAAAAACAAAACGTAAGAAAAAAGAAACCGATGCGATTGTCTCTTCGGCGTTTCTCGTAGAAATCGGAAAAAGTAAGACAAGTAACAAACTGAGACAAATCCCTATTCAATTTTCTTGGCATAAATGTCCATATAAAAGACAAAACAGGAGTACTAACCTGCGCACAGTTTAAGTCAGTTAACAATCACTCCGAACGCAGAGCTTAAGCAGAAGCCGTCGTTTCACACAAAAGTAAGTCTTATTTCTTCATATGCCTATCAAGGAAGCTTGTTCAATTAAGGATTTAAGCGGCAAAACCGTCCAGTGTAACACACAGCAAGGTCCGAAGACAGCGCATAATTACTGAAACCTTGCCAGACCACACGATCTTTTTTCTTCATGCAAACTTCTGCAGGCAAACAAGAGGAAAAGCTGAAACTCACTGACACTTTGTTATGTTTTTACAGCTTGAGACGCTCTCTTTTTCGCTGTTCCTCACTATAATTTCGTCTCTTTTCTCGAGCTTTTTGTTGTTCTTTCTCCTGTTGCTCGTCAGTACGATTCAGCCTGTTTACTCGAGCCCTTTCTTGTTCTTTCTCCCGTTGCTCGACAGTACAATTCAGCCGGTTTGCTCTTGCTCTTTCTCCCGCTGTTTGTCACTGATACTCTGCCTGTTCACTCGTGCCCTTTCTTGTTCTTTCTCCCGCTTTTTTGTCACTGATACTCCGCCAACGAATAGACAAAACTGACTTTGTTTTAAAACTGTCTTCAAAATTTGGCCATGGAATTTCCCGCCACAAAAACGCGGGTTGAGGACTACGTGTATGGGCAAATGATCTGTCCAAAAACAGTCCATATGGAAGCGCGCTTATAGGCGAGCTTGCACACGAAAGGTTGTCACATGGAGTGTCACTGGAGTGTCACATTTGACTTTGGCTTATATCGAGGGGGTGGACGGTCGTACGTACGTACGGACGGACGGACGGACGGACGGACGGTGACGTCATGATCGATGGGTTACCATATTTTCTTATCAATGGTGCTCCGCGCGCAGAGCTCCGCTTTTAATGTGTAAGTCAGAGGATGCTGGTACTGAAACAAGAGAATAGGCTTGTATCGGAAGTAACTGGCATTCGCGGTGTTTTAACCGTGAACCGTAAACTTTAATAGCAACGCGTTATGCTAATAAATATCGCTTTGTGGTAAAATGTAAAGTTCCTCAAATATTGGATCTGTGGGTGTCATAACAAGGTCTACTGATTATTCTCACTAGTAGCTCGCTTTTGCAGCAGGACCAAGCGTTGTAGATCCGATCCGATTGACCCCCAAACACATTATCGGTCAGCTAGCCAGTCAGTGAGTAAATAAGCCGTCAGTCAGTGAGTCAGTGAGCCATTCAGTCAGTGAGTCAGTCATTTCGTATTTGTAAATTTTTTAAATGCATTTTTACTTACATATGGTGGCAAATTAAAAACAAAGCAGTAAGCTCACCAGAGCTTTCACAGGCGTTACTAAATGTATTTCAAATTCAACAACTAGAATCAGATCGAAGAGGAGATGAATGTTACAAAACTTGCAAGGGACTTACAATGAGATCCGATTGACGCTTAATCCAAAAAGTGCTCAAGATTGCACAGTTCTTGTTGGCTCTTTATCGATTGGGATATGAATCCAGATGATGTTTGGGTTTTCTTTTTTCTTCGGCAATTCAGACCTGCGATGATCTTTATAATTTGGCTTGTAGAAACAACTACAACTCGACTCAAATGGCCGGCCCGAAATGTGCACAGGACAACTGACAGAGGAAACCATAGAATAAAGATAACAGCTATTTTATTTTGAGTTAGGGCCCGTACGTACTAGGTTGCAAATAAAGCCTGCAAATTGTAAGAATCTGACAGTTTTGACGCTTAACAAAAATTTGCTCTGCTGTGAGGCAGGACGACGGCGATTTTGAAGTTTGGTACGGCCTGACAGAATTTTGGTAGGAAGAAAAACGCCGTTCGCACTTGCTGAACGGAACTGATGACAAATGTTTTCGCAAAATAAACAAAAATTCGCCTAGTGCGCACGGGTGCTTACTCTAGGTGTGCTTACTCTAACACCAATATCCGCAGATTTAAATCCGCAAATAACCCCAGGTCTCACATAGTAATGGCTGCCTGTGGAATTTTGAAGAGTAAGTCTTTCCACAGAGTAATTCAAGTGTAATTCCTCAGTCCCTGGAGTTATGACAGCAGACTGCTAGCAAATTACTAAGATAGCTAGTAAAAAAACCCGCCTTCACTGTTTGTGTTGAATTGCGGATACATAATTAAAGTTTGATCTCAAAACACTGAGCTGTAAAGAAAGAGAGTAACTGGCAACTGAAACTAGAGCGAATTACATCTGTATGGGGACACGAATAAAATCTCTGTCCTTTCAGTAGCAGAATTAACTATTTTGAAATCCGAAAATATTTTTATTTCATTTGACTACTTTAAACTTTAATGCGCATAATTAATGCCTTTCCTTTTTTTTTTTTCTCTCTCTCTCAGTTGGCCTACTTTCTATTAGAAGTCTTTACTCTGGAGTCAATCCAATTTTCACTTACTTTAAATTAACTGGTTAGTCGTTTTTTATTGGTTGATAAGGCTGTCTTTGTGCTTTAGAAAAAGTAAAAGTTTTAATTACAAACTTAAAAGCAGCAAGGTCATCTTTTGTCTTTCGAAAATCATGATTAAACATTGATTCGGAACCAGGTGCCAGTCTTAACTGTGAAGTTTTATTGGGGATGATAAATGATAGCTTCGAAGACTTCACAAAACGGTGAGTCCATCATTTTCCTTCCAGCCCGAGGCATTTTTATGTTTGCAACCGGGACTGGGGCATCAAGACGGCGTTAAAACAACAACTTAGGAGCGAAGAGGCTTGGATCAAAGCGTGAGAGACACTTATCTTTAAATAGACAATTCTCTAGCCCGGCGTTTATCACGATTTCACAGACTATCAATATTTAATATTCTAACATGGCTTCGACCCTGTCCAATAACACTTTTGGAGTGAACGAGGAGGGAAAAAACTGCCTTTTATTTCGGTGGCAACTCAGTTTAATCAGCCCGAGTGCCTTTGGACTATTTATCGCAATACTTAACTGCCTGAGTTCAATTTTTACTATGATTGCAAATGGACTGGTGATCACTACAATATACAGAACGCCAAATCTCCATTCACCATCAAATCTGCTCATCGCAGGGCTGGCTATGTCAGATTTCGGAACTGGCCTCATTACACAGCCTAGTCATTTCATCGAATTCATTGCCGCCTTCCATGGAGACAGCTGCACGGCTAACACTGCGTTTTTGGTCCTCAACATCTCTGGATGGGTCTTCACAATGTTATCACTTTACACTCTCAGCTGCATAGCTATCGAACGCTACTTAGCAATTACTCTCCATCTTAGGTACAACGAAAAAGTTACGGTGAAGCGAACTATGCTTATTCTCTTGTTAGCCTGGGTGTTGATTCCACTAGCATCAGCGCTCGTCAATGTAAAGAGGGTTAAGACCCCACAAGAGTTTCTCTTCACAAATGCAATTTTCATTATTATTGGTTCAATTATAACCACCTTGTGTTATGTCAAAGTTTTCCTAGCCGCTCGCCGCCATTTTGGACAGATTCGCTGTCAGCTGCAAGACCATCCAATGAACCCAGTAGCCGTTACCACAACACGCTACAGACGAAAATTCTTTACATTTGTTTTCATCGTTGTGACGTTTATGGCTTGTTATTTTCCCTACAGTGTCGCAATTTTAACTGGTTTTAAACAGAGAAGTCGAACAATTTTGCTGACCCTAGTTGTTGGAAGCAACTCATGCTTAAATCCTTTAATTTATTTCTGGAGGATAAACGAACTGAGAGAGGCCGCCAAAAGACACGTAAAGAAGCTAATTCTGTGTAATACTCCATAAGGAATGGAGGTGAATTCCCCCGGCAAACAAACAAACTCATAACTCGCTTAGACGTGAAAGATAACTCTGTTAGCAGACTCGCCCATGCATTAATTTCCTTAATTCGAAATCGATATCGGTTTATGACTACTAACTACAAGCTCACTTGATTCTACTTAGCCTATTAAACCTTTCATTCAAACCAAGAAGTCACTGAACATAAACTAAATTTGTATTGCAAGCCTATTCGCCCTAAAACAAAGTAATAAAAGCATTTACTTTTTCACTGTTACACTGAAAGCTAGAGGTGGTAGTTTGTCGAAAAACTGAATAATTGTACTTCGCAATTTGAACACCAATTCAAGGCTAAGGCTTCCAGAATAAATGTTCCATCTAATAAAAATATATATTAGGGTGGTCGGAATAACTTATGAACTGAAAAGTGAGTTTTTCGCCTGCAAGTTCCAAAACATCTTTACAGATATGTTGCCGGGATATTTTTTGCAAATTTGAGTCTGTGGAATGCATATGTCTTCTGCATTTGCATTTCAACAAATTATCTATTGTTATTTACTGTTATTTTCCTCTGGTATGGCTATTTATGTTTCTAGAATATTCGTTGTTATGATTTTGGTCTTTTAATATCATCGCTGTACAAATACCAGAGATCATGCATGGAAACTAATATTCATTTGTAGATCGCTATTTAATTTTATCATTTTCATTACAAGATTTTTCCTATGTTTTTATATATTGGAGGGCAAATATAAAGTAGCTTCAAACTTCGAAATATTTTAAGAAGGAAGCAACAAATCCTTAGGTTGCGGATCATGATAAAACCTACCATACTATAGCGGCTTCTTTTGTGATTCGTTTCAGTTTGCCTTTTAAAGTACAAAGTACTAATTGCCCCAAATACTGACAAATTAGCCTGTCTTTATTTAGTTATTTATAGTCAGACACTCAGCAAAATTACTCAATTCTGATTGGTCGAGAGCAGTACAATTAATCCCAAATAGTACTCCGTAGGAGTACCTATTAAGTTTCAATGACAACGGCGCGTAAGTTCATAATTTTGTTGAATGTACTATAAATAAAAATCGCACGACCTTTTCGTACAATTCGAGATTAATAGATACTCGTGATTTTGAGAACTTTCAAAATCACTCAAGGTTCAAGGTTCATTTATTCACACTATTTACATAAAATTAACATAGGAAGAAAAGTATATTTAAAACACATGATTATTTGATAAGTAATTACAGTAGTAACAGGTTATAAAATGTGTATGGTGGTCAAAGTAGCGAAGGCTTTCTAGTTGACCACCATCTACTTTTAAGTAAACAAAGAAATGACACTGAGCTTAACTGAGATATAATAGGAAACGCTTGTAGAGCCTAGGACTAATGTACAGAAAAAAATCACATGTATATAAATTGAACACGTTAAAGATATCTCGTACCTGTTAATCCCGAATTGTACTCGAGGTTGTGCGATTTCCTATACTAATTTTTACATAGGGTACTGTTATCACATGAACAAAAGTTTTCAAAGCAACCTCGATAAAGATAGGACGGCCATAAACTTCTTTACGTCTCAACAGTGACTCTCATCTAACTTCTTCCTTATACCATATCACTAGTTAGTCAGTAATGACATGGCATGAGAATACAGGAAATGATGACCACGGGCGAAACTCCCGAAAACTTTTCAGGCCCAAGAAGCTATTTCTAAAGCTGCGATTCGCTTATTCTAAAAAGTTAGGCTTTTAAAATGAGTTCAAGATACGAAAGGGAAAATTCGTTGTCAAATTTCATGCCTGTAAACGTCTCCGTTTTTAAGATACGAAGGAAATTACGGCACCCGAAATACGTTTGAAAAGTTTCGGGAGTTTCGAGGAACAGGCTTCAGGGGTCAGTTGAATGAATTAACGTTTATGCAAATTCCTCCTACATGTTTTAACATGAAGTATGAGAGATCTGTAAGGAGAATGCACATGTTGATATTTGGGGATTAAATTAAAGGATTAAATATACGGGATGAGCCCGCGGGATGACTGAAGAAAAATACTTCCATGCGTAGGATCCTTTATTCGACATGTGCAGGAAACAAAAACAAAGAAAGAATGCTACTTACATTACTTCACTTACATTACAGTACTTACAGTGACTACTGACAACACTATTCTTACAATACGGTATTGAGCTGTTCGCGATACTATAACACTGCTTATAATGCGATACATCTACATTACCTTCAGATTGCAGTGGGATTACGTAACACCAGGAGAAAACAAAAGACGAGTAAGCACGAACGGCAACAGACAGTCGAATTACGGGAAGGAAACCAGTGTATTACATACATGTCGCATGCGTAGTTTAATAAAAGGTTCAGAACTCGAGGTCTGTTTTTGAGGTTAATCAACATGGCGTCAAGTGTAATTGTTTAGCTAGTCGCTAACTAGCGTTAAGCCCGCTACCTCGGAATACAACACAGTGGAGTCTAAAAATGGAACTAAGGTATGTTACGATAGAAGGTGTCTGACCTGACATTTTTTTATTCAGCCCAATTTTTCACTTATGCACGGAGCTAGTACTTAGCAGCACCACTGGCGTTGGTTGTTAAAATTAATGAAGTCGCAGTTTAATAAGCACTCAAAGCCAAGACTAAATCAGGACACAGGTTGCATGTGATAGCGAGAATTATCATGGTTTTCTGGATTATTCAGGCTCCGGCTAAAGACACCACTTTCGTACAATTCAGCGAGATCTTCTTCCCATCATCGGTGGCTTGCCAACCGTCGTCGCTTCAGGTCCTCGCCCTTTGCGCCAAAAGTCTGTTCGGCAGTTGCGTCGGTAAACTGTGAACCGTTGATGATTTCGAAACCACGGGTAGTTTTGAGGTGCTGATTTAATCCAAATCTAAGGATATTGCCATATGCTCTTTGAATAGGTAGAGCTATCTGCCTTTTCTAGCTTCTGCATGAAACAACCTAGCAGATTTGCAAGTACATCTTTCGTTAAAGGTTCACCTGTCTTCTTTTCCTTCAAATATTGATACTTGTTTGTTGCGTCTTTAAGGGCCTGATTACATGAGCCGGGCTGGCCCGGTTAACCGGGCTGGTTTGAGTTTGCCGGGATCTCGGCATGTTTGTTAAACGCAACAAAAATCAACTTCTCGAGTACATGACAACCGGGCCAGCCCACACCGAAGCAGCCCAGCTCATGTAATCAGGCCCTAACATCAAGAAGGCGATCCAAATCTGGATCAGATAATGTTGCAATCCTTATGTCGACTCCGCCATGACAAAATTTTCTTAAACTGCCGCATATATATCTTCAGCATGCTTGGTGATGTCAATGGCCGACGTCACTCCTACATGTACAAAACCTTTTGTCTGTAGGTATAACGTATATTGACTGTAGCTCTGTATGACGTAACGGAAACAGTGCCAGCAAATATTAGCTGGGTGCTTGAATCAAATCAAAACTGAAGTGGTGAAACAGAGAATTAACTCTGCAGTGTAAGTTAAAGTGCTAGAGAAACCCATGAAAAACCCACTGGGCGTTAGCCCTAGTAAAGGGTATTAGGGAACCACACGAGGCAAAGAAAAAATTCTTATGACCTCGGTGGGAATCGAACCCACGACCTCCGGATTAGATCTACCGTTGCTCTGCCGACTAAGCTACGAGGTCGGACAGAGAAAGTCGGGGACGATTAAGGTGGTGTATCGCGGCGAAGAGAAAGTAAGGGTACATATACATATGTTGTGCCGCGTAGCACTATAAACACAAGTGGTGAAACAGAGAATTAACTCTGCAGTGTAAGTTAAAGTGCTAGAGAAACCCATGAAAAACCCACTGGGCGTTAGCCCTAGTAAAGGGTATCAGGGAACCACACGAGGCAAAGAAAAAATTCTTATGACCTCGGTGGGAATCGAACCCACGACCTCCGGATTAGATCTACCGTTGCTCTGCCGACTAAGCTACGAGGTCGGACAGAGAAAGTCGGGGACGATTAAGGTGGCGTGGTATTAACTTACACTGCAGAGTTAATTCTCTGTTTCACCACTTGTGTTTATAGTGCTACGCGGCACAACATATGTATATGTACCCTTACTTTCTCTTCGCCGCGATACACCACCTTAATCGTCCCCGACTTTCTCTGTCCGACCTCGTAGCTTAGTCGGCAGAGCAACGGTAGATCTAATCCGGAGGTCGTGGGTTCGATTCCCACCGAGGTCATAAGAATTTTTTCATTGCCTCGTGTGGTTCCCTGATACCCTTTACTAGGGCTAACGCCCAGTGGGTTTTTCATGGGTTTCTCTAGCACTTTAACTTACACTGCAGAGTTAAATCTCTGTTTCACCACTTGTGTTTATAGTGCTACGCGGCACAACATATGTATATGTACCCTTACCAAATCAAAACTGAGATTGTCAAACCAATACATAATAACAAGGATTTTGTTTCTTTCTTAATACACCTTTTATTCTTTATCTTACTATCATTTATCAGCTTGTACTATCATTTCGAGACGTCGTGCAAGGGTAACACCCCAATACACAGTATCTCAAACCATACGTGTTACTATTAAAAAAAAATCAAGAAGTCTTTTGTAGGCGGTTTACATGACATTTTCAAGGGTTTATTATTTCATATTATTTTATTACACAGTAACTTTCATTTCAATGATACAGTCACGAAGAATGAAAATATCTAATCGTATACTAATTGTCTAATTGTCTAATTGAATACGTATTATGATTAATTTAAAATTATTTGACCATAAATTAATGAATTACCTAGGAACTACCCGTTGTTGGCAAACTTGAATAGGGCGTGCAAACATTTGCATTTGCTGAAAAAACATCTCTTATTTAATCTTTAAACGTTCAAAACTTCCACTACCCTTTCAGAGGTTTTTAATGTAAACATAAACAACTGTTAAACTTCTGAAATTTTGTAATTAATGCGTGAAGGCGCTTTTTGAGGCGGCGTTTTATACCGACTTTGGTGATCGTAATTAACCCCTTTTTTAGTTTAACAAATTGTCTTTATCCTTGGGAGAGAAAGAAAACCACAGACTGAGTTTATTTTAAAAAATAGAGTCTATTATAAACAAATAGTTTAAGGGTTTAGCTTTTAATATTCACTCTACTCCTCAACTTTGGATTCTTTCGGCGAAATTGGGCTAA
Organism: Galaxea fascicularis; assembly: GCA_948470475.1. Lineage (NCBI taxonomy): Eukaryota > Metazoa > Cnidaria > Anthozoa > Scleractinia > Euphylliidae > Galaxea > Galaxea fascicularis. The sequence goes on from OX419336.1 coordinate 32,403,702, forward strand.
TGGAAATATCAACTTTTATTAATTGCTGCAGCGATTCCATAGTGGAGATTAAGTTCTTTTTAATGAATGAAATTAAAACAATTAAATTAACGGTTGTGCGATACTTTTAGCGTATGCGGCATTGGATTTTTTTGTCTACTTTTCTTACAAATTTAAATTGACATAAGGGTGCCTTATTGGTCGAGTTCAGCGAGGAAAAACGTTTAGACGCAATGACTAACTGAATACAAATTGGTCTTGAAAAATACCGAAATACGCAAAGACTTGTGAATGTCGTAAAAGAGGAAACAAACTGCGGATACCTCTTCCCAAATTTAATTTAAATCGAATCAATCGGATGCGACCTGAGTTGGTTCACATCGTATGATCTCTCACAACTGAGAGGCTGTCATTTAACATCTTGCAAATGGCAAAACACCTAATTCCCCTTATTATTAAGGACCCTTGGTCGGTAAAAGCTTAAGGATCGTCAGGTTTCGGTTCATCGTCATCATCATCATTATCGTATTGCCGCTTCCTTATTAGTCTTTTTGTTACCACTGCAATAGATGCTGTACCAATCATTGCACATGCGATCCCAACACCAATAGCGACAGCTAGGCCAGAGGACTGGGTCTTGTTGTCCAGCTGAGACTAAAACCAAACAAAATTTGTGAAAACGGTGAAGTCGTTGTTGCTGTCTACTTGGATGTACTATGCCTTGGCATAAAATTTCTCCTTATATTACATTACGAGGTATTTAAACACCTGTAGTGAATGATTCTCACGGCTTATTTATTTTAAACCTTTCACTTCTAGAATTAAAGTGAAAATACTTCGACCTATTTAACCCAATTCGCATTACCTATCTGCTGTAAAATGTTTTTATATTATAAGGAGAGGTTACAGGCTTTATTACACCCATTTTGAAATCACTCATCATTCATGAAATCGATTGGCTCTCAACAGTGTAATTTATTCCCAAATTGCACCATTTTTAGCTCTAAATCACATCCTTCCTTAAGCCTACCAAAATTCAAAACTGGTTTTCCTGAAGCGAACATTAAATAAATATTAATATTGACAAAAACCTGTGTGATTTCAAAATGGGCGTAATAAAGTGGTAACTGAACTTCTCAAACTCATTAATAATTCATCAAGTTAAAACAAAGAAAATCATAAGCGTGAAGGAGGTTTGGATACCCGGTCTTAATTAGCATAGATTTTGACGATTTTACTTCTCCGTTTACTCCTCAGTTTTTGTTACGATTGAGAAGATATATCAAACACTCGAGACAATGTTTCATCGGATATCCAAACACCTCGAATTTCGTCAAAAATACTCCGCTGCGCGTCGTATTTTCAACTCTCTTCTCGGTGTTTGGATATCCCGATGAAACACTGTCGCTCGTGTTTGATATATTACTTCGAGTCGTGCAATTTTGCTCTAAAATTATACTTGTGATTTCAAATCGAACTCGCGCTGCGCGCTCGTTCGATTTTGAAATCACGCGTATGATATCAGACCGACTTGCACTCCACTCAGTTCGTGGGGTTATTTATTTAATTAAATTATTTATTAAATCAAAAGTTTTCGTGATATCAGCCAGTTATGAACGAATTCAAGTTCCAGTTAAAAAGGTTGCTCTCTTATCATTATGAAACAGCAAAACCAAAACTACGGATGGTGGCATGTCGGAAAAATTAGTAACAACGTCTCTGTTCAGTTGAAACAGTTGACTCAATTACTAGAGAGAATTAAATATTCACCCCTGTAAAAAGTGTTTTTTGAACTTCTTGACTCTCTGGAATTGCTATGGATCCACCTAAAACAAGAACGAAGATATTAATGTCTTTCGGCTTCACATGCCCATTTCATCGTATTGTTGACACGTTCAAATGGAGGTATAGCTATAAATTCGCATGTACAATCGCGATTTTAAGAGCGCTTTTTTAAAATACTAATCCGTGTGAATGGCTTCAATAAGCTCCATCTTGTCGTATATGAGAGTGATAACCATCTGCTGAAAAGACTCGCTTATGTCAAGCCGCTTGTAGCGAAGACAGACCAATGGAAACACGGCGAGAAATAGTGAACATTTACAATTGAGAGGCTCCCTTAAGGTTGGTGATGGATACTTCATATATCCTCACATCTATCGCGGACCTAACACTGATCACATATCTGAATGACAACGCGGATTATGGCAAAGCGAATGGCGATGACAACCTCGCCCAGGCAACGAGGTTGTGGCCATGAATGTTAAGATGACAACGAAGAAGGAGAAGGAGAAGTTGGAACTGGGGAAGGAGATCAAATGAGTATGAAAGCGATAATGATAGTGGAGAAAACATGAAAGCAACATTCATTTACCCACTGTGGAGGTTTGATTATGAATATGTTCTTGTTCATGCAGCCCTGAAATTAATGAAAGCGTGTGTGACTTTATTCATGCAACGTAACACTTAGTAAGTGAGGGTAAAGCAGCTGGTTACATGATTCTGGAAAGAATAACATATCATCATTCCTAAGATGTATGCACTTCTGCATGTTAAACTGACATGTCATCATGAACGGGACCACATCTTACTATACTGTAATACATAGGTCCAACTCAGTAAATGTTTCTCGTAAAATCACTCTCCTCACCTGGGGTATAGTAACAATACGATATTTTTGTAAGGACTCCATTCTTGTCTGTGGTGAATGGGTTATTGCCTTCCACTTTTATGTGATATCGCCCAGTGGTTTTATCCAAATCCACTTTTTCCTCTTTCATAGTTGCACCTTTGACACTTTGGCATCCTGCACCGCTGACAGAGTACAAGTAAAATGGTTTGTCGAGAGGCAAGGAGATAGCGTGATTAATGTCACCTATGGGGTGAAAGCACATGGATAACTTGGATAATTTGCGCTCGATTGTGGCTAAACAATAAGCGTATAATATGTTATGATATGGTTGGTGCTTGCAGCCAATAAGACCCGCGCTCAGGGCCGAGTTTCTCGAAGTGCGGTTAGCGCTAACCCAGGGTTAAATACCATGACAACCTATAGGTTTTAGTATAACTTAACCAATGGCTAGCGCTAACCGTGCTTCGAGCAACTCGGCCCTGAGTGGTTAAGTTCTTGAATATCATTCTCCCGCAATGCCACAGGCCGATTACGCAAAAACAAAAACAAAATCAGAAACAATTAAACAAACGTTAATTCGAATGCCAAATTGCCTTGATTTGGTATTCTTTAATTAACACTGAAGGACATTAGATGCCATTTGAAGTTATGCTACACCCAAGGAGAAAGACCACTAGATTGAGTTGAGAGTTTTTTGTTTTCTAATGATTAGTTTTGGAGACTTAAGGTCCACAGAGTTCATAAGTCCTTTTAAAAGTGTTGTTCTTGCAACTAAGTTACCAGAACTTGTCGAAAGAATACTGATCCGCATCAATTTTCCTTTTAGACTCTTCCCCAGCCGCATAACAGACTAGCTTCTCACCTCTAACACTACAACAGTAGTTTATAGTCGTATTTTTCAACCGCACGTCTTTACCACTTGAGTCTCGAAAACTAAAAATGCTTGGATGCCAGCTCACTGACCTGCAATCAAGGCATTCAGTAATAAACCTCAAAAACCAGGGGAGTTATTTATCGTTGCAAGGAAAAGGAAAAATAAATTAACGTTGGGCGTAGTTTCCATGGCATATTACCCTGGATGCCAGAGGTTTAGCTGCTCCTCGTGCCAATACAACCTGAGGATCAAATGAAAAAAAAAACGCCGGCTACAAGCGAGCGATTACCTCTCGGTATCCTCGTAACAAGGTGTGAAGAGAATGAAATAACCTCTGGCGCCCAGGGTATATGAAAGTGAGCAAAATTAAAAACGACGTAATTACAACTGAATCATAAGTGAACGTTTACCCTGTAGAAAGACCATTAGGGCAGGCATCGTGCCTTAAAATGCAATATCTGCCTTTTGGCCAGTCTTGAGATTTATCCTTGCTGGTCTTGATACAGAAATCTTGTTCAATACCTGGGTCAATCACAAAAAAAAAATTAAGGGCAAATTTTTACAATCCTTGTTCGTGCTACAGATATTTCACTGATTTCACTGAAGTATTGCAAAGTCTTTGCATTTCTAAGTTATTCCGATAGCTCAATATCAAGCATCGACTACATTGTCAAGAAATGCTTTATGATAAAAGGATAAAGGCAATGTTTTTACCGTCGAAGTTTCCTTAGTGTCTCCTTGTAATGACTGAAATAATTAAAAGTAGCTGATGACAAGTTTTTGATTTATTTTGTCCGTGTGTTCAGAAGAGTGAAATATTGAGCTTGCTTCTGGAATGTTCTTATGCAGTGTAGGCTATTCCGGAATGTTCTCTATAGATGTTTCTGGAATTAGCTGAGTCACTATTTCTAGAGAGTTCCAGTATGTTAAAAATAGACATGATCAATGTAATGGACAAGTTGCTAAAAACAGTCCAAGATATGGAACATTCTAGATCACAGCTTAAGGTGGCTCAAAACAGTTTCCAGCACTTTCCAAGACGTAGATTTTGATGGGTCATTATTACCACTCTTTATCAGTTGATGCTATAATCATGGTATCCAAAAACTGCCCAATCATTTGTGAATACGTTGGTATTATTTTCGTGACACTATAGATTACCATAGCAACACTGTGACCTGCTAAAAACACCCTTAATTTTAGCTTTAAGCGCTTATATTTTAAAAAACGACACGGTGAAATTTCTTCTTATCATAAAATTTTGATAAGCAGGATGAGATGCAACTTTTCGCAAAGTTTAAATAAATTCCGTACATGGAGTTCAGAGCCACCTTAAATTTTCTAAAATTTGAGGTGGCTCTGAACCCCATGTACAGAACTGATTTGTTTAAACTTTGCGAAAAGTTGCATCTCATCCTGCTTATCAAAATTCTATGATAAGAAGAAATTTCACCGTGTCGTTTTTTAAAATATAAGCGCTTAAAGCTAAAATTAAGGGTGTTTTTAGCAGGTCACAGTGTTGCTATGGTAATCTATAGTGTCACGAAAATAATACCAACGTATTCACCAATAATTGGGCAGTTTTTCGATACCATGATTGTAACATCAACTGATTGGCATTGATGACCCATCAAAATCTACGTCTAGGAAAGTGCTGGGAACTGTTTTGAGCCACCTTAAAAGCTATACAAGTAGGGTTACTTTCAGCAGGAGTCGTCTTGGTCTTGGTCTTGTTATTGTTCTTTGTTTTATTCCTTTTCTTATAGTTGGTTGTTCAGCAAAAATCAGTTCAGTTCAGTTCAATATATAGAAAGTTCAAGAAGTTCGAGTTCAGTGGTAATTGTCAGGTCAGTGTAAGCTTCAAGTTCATGCTTCCACTCGTTCCAATAAAACCCTGACAAACACCGAGGTATCCATGTTTTTAAAATGCAGGGATCTAAAAATAACTTTGTCGCCGCTTACCCTCCTTGCTGATCCACCCACCCAAGTGAAGGGATTCATACACTTTTCGAGCTATCAAGTTACCACTCCCTACGTCAGGAAATCTACGACCATCAAACCAGTTATTTGGGCATCCAGCCTTGGGCATGGGAAGCCCATATTGGCCAGCAGGCCAAACATTTTTTCCTGTACGTAAAGATAATAAAAAACTTGTTGGTTGAGCGGATGATTCAAATAATAGCAAAATAAACAAATTGCTTTGTAATAATTTAGGTTGTCGTGAAACAAGGAGACACTCCTCCCACTTTTAAATAATGCTTTAGTTTTCGATATTGGGAGTGTTCAGCCACGATCATATTTTTTGAAGGGAATACCGTAGAGTAAGCAGACGAATTTTGCAATGGGAGGTATTTTTGCGGCGGCGTTTCAATTGTATAAAAGGCATATTAGAAAGGACCAGGACATTCGATGTTTTCGATCTACTTTTTTTTAAGTGTTATGATATGGTATTCTCTTGAAATCATATTCGACTTTAAGTCGCACCTCATCCTTAAGCCTACTTTTCAAAATAATAAGAATTAACGTCCTATACAATTAGGTACTATTGCAAATGGTAAAACGGCGTCTTTGTGTAGCTCAGAACCATTTTTGTCAATGGGAAAGCTCTGAGCAAGATGCAGTACAAAAACCTCCTGCCGGAACCAAAGAACAGAGATGACAATGTTGTAGGTTGCTGCTTGAACCTATTTATACGTATTTAATCACAGCTCCACAGAATGGATAAAACTGGGTGTGTTTTAGATTAGTTTAAGACCAAAATATAAATTTAAAACATAACTGAGCAATAATCATCATTTACAAGGCCAAACGTTAATGTCATAAATAACGGCTGTGATAAACGATTTTTTCAGTTCAACGTGGACTCCCCCTTGAGGAAAAATCGTTGTAAAGAGTATGATTTTAAACGTGTTCTGAAGCATGAAGTTTGGTAATAACCGTAATGAGACTGAGACGATATAACTTACACCACAATTCCTACAAATTAAAGTTTACCTTTAGTCGAATGACACCAGAAAACCACCAGCATTACGGAAAACCAAAACATGACAACTGTTGTTGCGAGAGTCGGTCTGAAATTGCTTCTGTTTGAGACTTCAGTTATTCATTTTGCTGTCAGTGAAACATTATACTTTGTTCTCTGGATCTATATCAGTCAAAGAGATGAGACTTTAGAAGGGGATAATTAAATTACTTACATATAAGTCTGAAACTGAGACCTTTTGTTGGTAACGACCGATTAAAGTCAAAACGAGCACCTGTTGATGAGGTAATGTCTCGTTATGCAAATAAATTACAAAGGAATTCCTTTTTTCTTTCGCATGTCTGCAAGCTTTTGGAGAGGAAAATGTTGAGAACATAAATTAGCCGTCTCTTTATAATTGTCATAATTTATCCTGAAATATTTCTTGTGAAACTCGTAATGAAATAGGAAACATCGAGCCTTTGCACTCATCTGTTCAAAGTCTCACCTCGGTAGTCAATCAAAAGTCAATGATTCAAACCAAAAGTCAGAACGAAAAAAAAATCAGCCGAACAATGTTAAGTGCGACCACATACTAACACCCGTAATCGAAATCAAAAGGTAAAGGAACTTTGTTTCAAGAACCCATTCACCTTATTTCAAGAAGATAAACCAATCGCTTCTTAAACTATGATCCTTGCTTCTAACGGGAGATTTTATGAACAACACAAAGTACTAACTCAATTTTTTGCTCAGTATATCGAGCTCAGTTACAGTATCAGTGCTCCACATTTAGAATATGTTATTCTCCATGGCTAATGGTATGAGACCGTTAACTGCCCTGCTCTCTCTCTATTCGTTGGCTCGATCAAAACACCTGTTTTCAATTGTTCATTGTTCGTGTTGGCTGCCAGTATCAACACACTTGACAGCAGCTCAACAAACACTAACTACGTCTCTCCACGCACGGCTTGAAGCAAACAACGCGCTTAAGCTCTTTCTTTACCCAGATCCCCAGCAGTCCGGAGCTTTGTTTCAATACCTGCTAAGTTTCAAAAGATAATTTTATTACTGTCATTCGTTTGCATTTCTTCCAAATACGGCTATGACAATTTTTTTCTTTCTAAAGACACTAGCTACTTTCTTTATTTTATATTTCTGTTCCATCTTCCCGTTCTTAAGTAGTTTACCGTAAACTAGCCTTTCTTTAGCTTCACAATTTATTGTTTTTTCTTTTCTTCTGAAGAAAAATTCGATCCAGACCTCGGAAAATTAGTCCCTAAGGTAGAAAACTGCTCAACGAAATAGAAACATCACTATGCACCGACGCCGAGGTGAATAACATACTGTAAACCAATGGAAGGTGATCTTATATAAAAAACTTTATCATATCTCTCAGTTAGCACGCGTACTGTGATTGGTCAATTTTGCGGGCCGTACTCTCTGCTGTACGTTCCGCTAAATTTGAAAGTTTCCTTTTCCGCGCACCTGATTAACCTCAGAGATATAATAAATATCTTACTAACCTCGATTTCTCGGTCCGTACTGTAAGTTGCGGGTCCTCGTTTTTTCCCGTTGATTTCAGTATGGCCCGCGCGCGCGCTTTGCGCGTGGGCTATAAGTGAACGAGAAGTAAACTCGGTCCGTAACTTACAGTACGGATCTCGAACTCGGTTAGTAAGAGGTATATATGTCTTGTCACGAGCACGAAATTAAAAAAAATTACGACCTGGAAGTGCACAGCACTGACAATCATGATGGATCACGTAGTCACAGAAATTGCACTACCCTCATACCATGCTCGGAGAAAAGTAATAATCAGTATACAAGTGATCTTCTTGGGTACCTTACGGTAAATCCTTCACTGCCGTCCGCATATTGAAAACAGTTTGGATTTTCGTCGGCAAGAGAATGCAGCTTGCCTATTAACAGCTGATATAAAATAGTAATCTCAGTGAAAGAATTCACACCTAAGAAACCTTTTGGGTAAATACTGCTTGATGCGCTGTGTCCTGTGTCACATCTGCGAGAAAAAAGGTGTGTTTGATGGGATTTGTTTTTGGGCTTGATGTTTTACGTTGGCATATTCTTAGTAGTTCTGACCTGTTTTATCTTTATAATTTAGTTTCTCACTAGAGAATCATCAAAACGACTCGTATTTGAAAGTAAAATGGCAGCAAATTGCAGGGTAAAATCAGTAGGTCGCACCTCTGTCTCGGCCACAGTCACCTCAGTATTCCTTTAAACTTACGCTTCAATAATTATTTATATACCATACTAGTAGTCAATAAGCAATATTTTTATAAAATGTACGTTAAATTTTATTTCGAGAGAATCATGATCACAGTAAATTTTTACCAGTTGCCGAACGACCGCTTCCCAAAATCTGACGGCATAGTGGCTTATCATAGCACCTTACCATCTCATATCATTTCGACAGAACTGTGGGTCCCATCGCAAACAGACTGAAAAAAACTATTTAATTTGCATTCGGTAGTGATGAAGATGCAGGATGCTTTGAAAATGTTCACGAGTACAAGTACACAAACTGACCTCACTTACTTCGTGACACTAAGACAGCAACTTCTCAGATATGATTCATGCACATTTCAATAACTTCGACGGTTAGCTATAGACCAAAATCCCCTTAAACATCACAACGTCCAATTTTTGAGCATCAAAACAACTTGTTAACCCAGAAGGGCCTCTCGTCTTCGGGTATAATGGGATGTGACGATGTTTGAATCAACAGCTCAAACTCTTATCTAAGCAACGCCATACCCTCCCACCGTTCCATAGTACATTGTCTTCGCTGACAATTAGCCACCCCTCTCCACCTGCTTTCAGGCTTCTCTTCCAACTCAGCGACACCAAACCAACCGTGAAACCGTTCTGTGATTGAGTTCGCCTTTTATCGTTTGACCCATAGAGATTCAAACGATGGCTCATCTTGACAATTACTAGAGAAAGTTACCAAGCGAGGCAAAGACACAAGAGAGCGCAGATATCGTGACGTCACCAGAACCTGTTTGTTGTGCGTTTGAGCGGGTCATTATCTAACTGAAGGCTTCATGTTAATTTATTGATAGAAAAGGTTGTGAAAAGAAATATGGCGGACACCTAACTCGCGAAAAGGTAAGAACAAGATGTTATTTCAAACGAGTTTTAAAAAGGTTTGTGTTTGATAGCTTTTTGTCTTTTTGTCTTCAATGACTTCTTGCGCGGTTATTATGGTGGAACTATTACATGATTAGTTTAGGTTCGAAGTCACGTTGATTCTTTTCACGGGTGCTTTGTTCAAATTCACAAACTCTAGTCGTTGGTATAAGCTTTTAATGAGAAAATGATTAAATTCTTTAGTATTTCTATTCCGAGCAATGGCTCAAGACATTTATTAAGATCAAGTATGATGAATGTATGCGAAAATTCTACTTTTGCTCTCTCTAAGGCAAACTTCAAGTTCACGAAGTTTAAAAACGAAATTGATTCATTGTTCAACATATCGAATTTCTATTATTCAAAGCGACAATTTTGTATGTTAATAAGGGGAATTCCAGTCGCCATGAACCTCGGGCCATTTCCAAAAGTTAAAGATCAGACTATGGTTGAGTAAAACGCAATATGAGATCAGATATTAATTTACAAAGCATCGCCGATTTTTTCAAGCGAGTCAATGAATCAATCAAAACAACCTCTGCAAAGCAAATTAAAATCCGAGGCACAATTCCTTCCATTTATACTGATTCGACTTTTAGAGCACGTCAGTTGACTGTTGCTACGATACTTTCGTTAGAACAACTTTCAAAATTCAACTTATAAAACAATGTGAGTAAATGCATGCGTTAAGAAAATATTGTTAAGATAAATTAGGTGTTTTCAGTTACGTTGATACAGGTGCTTCGCACTATCGCACAAATAAAGGAAGCAGTACCTCTGAATAGTCCAAGAATGTCAACAGTATTGCTTCGAAAGAATCGATTCTAACGGACTCCAGCGTGGTTCGACATTTCAAGTTGACCATGAACGCGCATGAGGAAGAAAAAGTTTACGATTAAAGGAGAGTTCAAAAATTGTAACCATTCCTTACTTGCAATAGCCAACTTTCCTTCATTTACAAGAAAAACGTTGCGTGGGACACTTTCATTAGATGATTAACGAGAGGGGACGCAAGGGCAGCCACTTTCAACTCTTTTTCTTGCTTGAAAGGTTTTAATTCAGAGGTAGTCCCCACGTAGTAAACTGGGTTTTAATGGGAGGAGGAGAATTTTCCGGTCCTGCTTCCTTTTTTAACTTGAGCAAAGAATGAGACAAGAAAATATACTAAACATGTTGAGGGACCATCCGGTATAAAACGTACTAGAAGTCAACTTTAGCAGTCTCGGTAACGAAAAAAAAGGGCAATTGTGTGTTCCAAGAATGACAAAATAAATCTTTGATATTCGATGTACGTATTAGGTAGTTTTAAACTGCTTTAAACTTACCAAATGCCATGGCTGTAGCATCATTTGCCCCTACCTTGATTTCTTCTTTGATCAGGGATAAAGGGGATCCTGATGCAGTCTTTGTCCTTGGGTTGTCGAACATCTTAATTGTCCTGTTATGAAACTTAGCAGCAAGTTCTAAAATGAGCCAAATTGCCGACTATACAAAGGTTTCCGTATTACTGGTTATACTAATCTTACCGTGGAGATTAAATTGATGACAAATGAACTCGTGTGTCAAAATAAATTTCCTGCTCCCGGCGGGCTTCGAACCCGCGACCTTCGCATTACTTCAGCACCCTTGGCGGCAGTCGCCTGTACTGCTTATAAGTACGACGCTCTAACCGACTGTGCTACGGGAGCTGGATGAGGTAGTCCGTGCAATTTGAGATCAAATTTCGATTTACAAGGCATCGCCTACTTTTTCAAGCGAGTGTTTGAATAAATAAAAAAGAGGCAAAGAAATTAAACTCTGAGGCTGCACCGAAAGTATCGATTCTTACAGACTCCAGTGACGCGGTTGGGCATTGCCAGTTCACTATGAACGCGAAAGGAAAGTTTACGATCCCAAAAGAAACTGTTTTAAACTTACCAAATGCCACAGCTAAAGCATAATTTCTCCCATTTTGTTTATAGATATAGATAAAAAACGCAGATCGAATAACATTTTGAGCTTAAAAGGGCTGTCGACCATAAATAGGGCATTAATTTGAATTGTCCTGTTATGAAACTTAGCAGCAAGTTCTAAACTTTTCAGTTCTGTTTTGGTTGTCACAGATAAAAACGACTGAGTCCTTTCAAATCTTCAGAATATAGCGACAAATGCGTTACCTTAAGAATGCTTTGGTTTGTTGTTGTTGTGGGACTACATGAAGTAACTATAAACAAAAAATATTAAGGGAACGCCGTAGAGACGTACAAGAAGTCAATTATTTTAGAATTTTCGATATCGACAGACAAGGTGCGTCGGTTCCTAAAATGACTAAATTAATCTTTGATATCAAATGCCATGGCTATAGCATTTTAAGACTCTGCCTTGATTTTTCTTTGACCAGGAATAAATATGATGCAGATAGAACGACGTTTATAACTTATCGAACATCATACGACATTAATTTGAATTGTCCCGCCATGAAACTCAGAGCAAGTTCTAAAATGAACCAAATTGCCCTCCTATAAAAAGGTTTTCGTATTGGTGGTCATGACTTGCCATGGAAGGTCTTTCATTGGTGATCATTGAAAAGTCGTGTGACAAAAAAAAGACTGCTCCCGGCGGGGTTTGAACCCGCAACCTTCGCATTACTTCAGCACCCTCGGCGCAGGCACCGCTACTGCTTATAAGTACGACGCTCTAACCGACTGTGCTACGGGAGCAGAATGTTGAGGAAGTGGTAATATGAAATCAGCTTTTAATATTGTTGTATTAAAAGCATTGCAGATTTTTTCAGTAATAAAAGCAAATTAAATTCTGAGGCTGCACCGAAAGCGTTTGTACAGACTCCAGTGAGGTTCGGCATTCCAGTTTGACCATTCAGTCTCGTGTGATGAAAAGAGAGTTTGAGATAGATAGATAGATAGATAGATAGATAGATAGATAGATAGATAGATAGATAGATAGATAGAAAGATAGATAGATAGATAGATAGATAGATAGATAGATAGATAGATAGATAGATAGATAGATAGATAGATAGATAGATAGATAGATAGATAGATAGATAGATAGAGATTTAAGGATCTACAAAAACCATTCAAGCCTTAAGGGCGTTGAAGGTAATAAAACTATTACGAAACCTGTTCGTCTTAAAAGCTGGCTTAAACTTCCGCATATTTCTTAAGTTAAAAGTACATGTGTTGCGAGCAGGAAGAAGTTCGTGGAGCTTGTTCTGTAAAACAATCTTAAATAGTTTATCAACTAGTTCCTGGCGGCGGTCTGAAAGTTTAGTTAGGCCTGATTCAACCAAGGCCTCATTATATGAAAGAAGAGGAAAAATGATGTGCATAGCCCGCTTTTGTACTCCTTCAAGTTCGTTGGAGAGGTACACGGGAAGGCCGTCATGAAAAACAGGACACGCGTACTCTGTGATCGAACGAATACAAGTGCAGAAAAACTGGACTAACTCACGGGTACCAAGACCAGAGCGTTTAAGCTGGGATAAGCTATACAAGCGCTTTTTAGCTTTCTTAATAATGGAGTCAGTGTGTCAGTTCCATTTCAAATCATTGGAGATGTTAAGGCCTGATTTTGGCACTAGTAACTAAATCAATAGGCATGCCATTAACAACAACTGGATGGAAAGAAGTAGGGTTGTTGGTGTTAAAGTTTATAAGCAGTTCTTTGCATTTCGCCTCGTTTAGTTCAAACTTATCCACGGTCGCACGGCTTGCTAGGGTGTCAACAGCAGCTTGAATGTGACTGTCTTGGTTCTTGCTTATCGTCTCCGAAATAGTGGTATCATCAACATACTTCCAGAGATCGGTGCCAGGAACATCGTCAGAAGCGAAGTCAAGGTGTTTTTCTTTCTCTACTTAGCTTACTTTTCTTTACTTAGCTCACTTTTCTTTTGGTAATATCTTGCCGTAGAGATTAAATTCTTGACAATAAAAGTCGTGAGTCAAAATAAAATTCCTGCTCCCGGCGGGTTTCGAACCCGCGACCTTCGCATTACTTCAGCACCATCGGCGGTAATCGCCTGTACTGCTTATAAGTACGACGCTCTAACCGACTGTGCTACGGGAGCTGGATGGCAAATGTCCTTTCAGCTTTTGGCTTAGAAAGGATCGCCTAATTTTTTCAAGCGATTATAGGACAGTACTGAAGCAAATTGAATAGTATCGATTTGTATAGACTCCAGTGAGTTTCGAAATTTCAAGTTGACCATGAACGCATGTGGTAAAGAGAAAGTTTACATTCACATAAGAAGTCAACATTTTAACTTTCTTTACTTAGCCAACTTTTCTTCTGCTCGGATAGGTACATTGTACTGGTCATTGCATGCAGTCACTTACGACAGAAAGGATGGGACATTTTAATTGGATTAATGTGAGGGGACGACAAGAGAGCCACTTTCAACTCCTTACGCTTGTAAGGTTATAATTTTGGCACTTTCCTTCTAGATTGTTTAAAAAGTGGGAGGGGAAGACTTTTTCATTTCTGTTGTGGCTGTCAGAGATTAAAACAAGTCCTTTCAAAACATTTTCTGGTTATTTAAAAGAAGCGACAAATCTAGGCCTACGAGTGGACCTCATCATCCAGCTCCCGTAGCACAGTCGGTTAGAGCGTCGTACTTATAAGCAGTACCGGCGACGGCCGAGAGTGCTGAAGTAATGCGAAGGTCGCGGGTTCAAACCCCGCCGGGAGCAGGAGATTCTTTTTAACACACGACTTTTATTATTTCTACGGCAAGAAATCTTCACCAATACGAAACGATTTTGATAGACGGGCAGCTTGAGTTATTCTAAAAGCGAGTACTCTTAAGTTTTATAACGGCGCTCAATGTCCTTCCTATTCGTGTTCGACAGTTTTAAGCACAAGATTATTCGATGTGTATCATCTCCATCCCTGGTCAAAGAAGAAATCAAGGTAGGGACAGATGATGCCATAGCGCTGGCGTTTGGTAAGTTTAAAGCAGTTCAAAACTACAACAACAACTGTTCCATCTGTTGTTTTTGTTAAAATAATTCAAATACTAAGGCCCGTTCAGACGCCGTACTTCAGCCGAGCCGAATCGAATTCAACGAATTAAGTTCATGTAAAGTACGGCATCTGAATCAATTGGGAACGGCTGATTTAATTTCGATCGCCTGCGCCAATTCCCGCCTGGCTCAGCCGGGAAGAACGGCTGTAGACCGACTTTGATTCAGACGCCGTGCTTCACATGAGCCGAATCAAATGCATAATTATTTTCATGTATTTTTTATATTGTTTTTACATGAGAGCATGCGCAAAGGTATCACGTGATCCGTATTTTGGAAACAGAGCGGCAAAAAATGTTTTCTCGTGACCAGAATTTTTGAACCGCAGAATGAAACCAATGGTCCGTGAAGAAAAAAGCCCTTGTTCACGGACTTCTGAGATGGATAGTAGCATTTTGAGCCCAAGAAAGGCTCTTGTTTGCAGATCACGGCGTCCGCCATGTTTACAATTGTATGCTAAACCGTTGACCGAATTTTCTTCAGTAAATTAATTTCGGCCGAATAAAGTTCGGCTTCTGAATCAATTTAGCCGGGATTAATTAATTTAGGTCGGCCTAATCGTTGAATTCGACTCGGCACGGCTGTAGTACGGCGTCTGAACTGAGCCTAAGTAAGTAAGTAAGTAAGTAAAATCCTTTATTTAAACACGATCACTAGTTAAAGCAAAATACATGCTTGAGGGGTCATGTTTTATTCTTTTGTCCCAAATTTCAACGATATTTACATCAAGAACAGTTCTTTACAGAACAGCATTCAAACAAATTCTTGATATCTCTTGACAGGTGTTAGAGGCATTTAAATAATTGGGAACAAAGTTCCACATAACGGCGCCTGTAAAACGTATAGAGTTTTTCACGAAATGTGTTGAAAATCGTGGAACGGTAGCCTTCTTATACCCTCTTAGGTTGTATTGACTCTTTCTCCACCGATAGCTAAATCTGAAATCAAAGGGGGCGTGTTGTCGCGAACTATATTGTAAAATAATTTTACAAGATTTACCTTTGTACATATCATAAATCGAGTCCCATTTGGTGACTTCCATGACCGGCTTTTTTCGATGGCGTATTCCACGGCAAATTATAAATCAGCATTCCAGCTCTGCAGTTTAGTGCTTGCAGGGATTTTATAAGGTCCAACTTATTACGATTTCCCCAGATGGTGATTCCATAAGTTACAGAAGGGAGGATCACTATAAAATATAAGCCCAGGAGAGACTTACTTCTTAGACTAAGAGTATACAGTAAAAGTATTAAGGGACTATCCCGTTTAGACGTATAAGAAATCTGCAACTTTTAAAAAGCTGACGACATTTTTTAAGACATGTTTCGATGTTGCAAACGTCATCGTCATTTACAAGATGTTTGAAAAACCGTTAGGACTAAATAACAACTGAGCGAAACATGCACAATTAATAATGATGAAGTAACAAAAATTGATAACATATTTGAGCGCCTACGAATTATATTTTTAATCATATATATTTGCAAATTTTTTTGCTGGAACTTTTACAGCAAGGTGAAGCCTAATATAATTGACTGAGATTAGTTAAGCTTTTCCCACTTAATGTGCATGGCCTCCTTAAGTTTAAGTTGAATCCGTAGAACACGATTCAAGACAAGGTTCCGAGCTTTGTAAGTTTTTTAGATGCGTGAGAACCTGACAGAAGAAATCAATTTTAGCCGAGTCTGCGGTATTGAAAACAAGGGCACGTGTCAGTGTGAAAATAACAAAATAATCTTTGTCAGGAATGTATTAAATAATTTACCGAATCCTACAGCTGTAGCATCATCAATCCTTCCTATCTTGATGTCTTCTTTGATAAGGGATATTAGGGATACAGCTAGTATACATAATGCAGATGAGATAATATTTTGTGATTAAAGTATCTTTAGGGACCCGTTAAGAAACTTTGCAGCGAGTTCTAAAATTAGTTCAACTGTCCGACTATCAAAAAAGTCTTCGTATTGGTTGTCATACCTAGCCGTGAAGGTTAAATTGATAATAAAACAGGCGTGACAAGAAAAATTTCCTGCTCCCGGCGGGGTTTGAACCCGCGACCTTCGCATTACTTCAGCACCCTCGGCGACAGTCGCCTGTACTGCTTATAAGTACGACGCTCTAACCGACTGTGCTACGGGAGCTGGATGACATGGATTGAGTATCGCTGATTTTTTCAAGCGAGTGATTTGATGCATCAAAACAACGACAGCAATGCAAATTAATTGCTGAAACCAATTTAAGAGAACGTGTTGACTGTTGCTACGATTAAAACTTTGCAGCAAGTTCAATTGAGTTAAATTATCCGACTGTAAAAACGTTTTGCTGTCATGTTTGCAATCAGGGGTGAAGACCAACTTCCCGGGCAGTGGCTTCTTTTTAACGGGACATCAAAGCTGGCGTTCATGAACCATAAACGACGCCGAATGCAATTATTGTACGACCTCAATCACTGTTTAACTTTTTCTAAGCAATTCATCAATATTTGAGCGCTGAAACGAATGTGATTCAAATTTTCTTTCACAGTTCAATTGCATCAGCGATGAACACCATTCCCGTGATTCCTGAAAGATGACTGCTGCTTTCAAGTTTGTTTTCGTGATATTATTGGAACTTTGTTTGTTTGTGGAGTATGACCTAGGTAAGAGTAACCACATAAATGTAGTCCTCTATCCGCGAAATAGGCCCGGCCGTTTGATCTGTATCACGACGCGGATCGTTTGAGCTCTTTCAGTTCAGTACGACGCTGGATCAAAATTTTCGATCATGAATCAGTGGCCTGAACTGATTGTCGCGTACAGTAAATCAGACCAAAATGGCAGAAAAAAAGCGTCTATTGGATAAACTGAAACCTGCTCTTCAATACTTAATAACGCCAAGAAAGTCACACGGTAACAAAGGAAAACATACCACAATCACCCTATCGCGAACTATTGTCCATACTAAACCTTACATAAGGTGAATCCCAGGCTTCGCCGTTACTTTGTGTAATAAACAATTATTGACTTTTATTTTGGTGCATTCAGGTTCAGAAGTATCTTTCAGTAAGCAAAATGATCAAATTATGTCCCATATCAAGAGTAGCGCCGGGTCTTTCGCGCAGAACTTTGCTTCCAGCGCTTCCAAAAGAGAAACAAAGCATTGAGTTCTCTTAACAACACGTTCTAAAACCAAATGCGATATTCTAAAGTCAAAGAAATTCAGCTGAAATCGTAAAATTGTTTGAAATTCTTGACGAAAATAAAAATTTCGTCTGAAACTTTAAAATTTAGTGTAGTTTTTGTCGCTTAAATTCTACCGTCGGCTAGAATAACCTTTATATACCGGTTTTTTTAACGTGAGTAGGGATTTTTGAAAAATGTTGCTTCGGAAATTCGCCTAAAAATTGCTTCGGAAATTTCTGAAACCATTCCAAAGTATACCTCTGGCTTGAAAAAAATGTTTCGGAAATTTCTGAAACCATGTTAAAGTAAGGCTGCAGAGTTGCTTCGGAACTTTCTGAAACCACTTCAAAGTACCGAAGGAAAAAAATGTTTCGGAAATTTCTGAAACCATGTTAAAGTAAGGCTACAGAGATGATTCGGAAATTTCTGAAACCACTTCAAAGATAGCTGGAAGAAACACTTACTAATAGGTAATTTCTCAAACGTGGACCACTGAGTGTTCCCTTTGAAAATGTCGGGAATTAATCTCGTTCGTGATGTATTGGCCGTTTTCAGCGGTTATTTTAAAAGTAACTTTAAACGGTACTAATCATAACACTTTAAAATCTGATTTTTATTTTAAATAATGTTACGCTAATTCCGAATATAGTACAAAAATTCCAGCGCACGACAGTCTACTAGGTAAAAGAAACTTTTATGGTCCAATAGCAGTAATCATAGTGAGACGCTTAGATAGCTCAGTAAAGCCATTGACGTTCAAAACTTTCATGATCAGTTTGAAAACGTTCATGAATTCCGCATAAGGTATAGCAAACGACAAAGACTCGAAATACGTATTTTACGACGAGTCTTTTTTCACCAAGAGCAAAACTCTTCCTCAGCGTTCGTCGCCGGAATAGCCTTGCATATTAATTGGTATCAACCACTAAGCGGTGCTTTCTTTCCTTCAAGCTCGCAAAGGCGACGGAACCTGAATGGCATAAGAAATAAACAGTGTTGTTCATTCACGGTTCACGGCCATGTGCCAGATCGACTGCAAAGATCCATGACCCATCCTCCTTCTTTGTACCGGGTCATGAAACCCGGGCATGAAACGTAACGGGCGACACAGTAAGGCCATTTACACAGTGTTGTCGACTGAGGGATGTAATGTTATAGGTACCTCAACAATCTTCTTCCTATCCCGACTATCTGCCCCTGGGTCTCCGAGGATGCACTTGAAGAATCGCCCGGAGCTTTCACAGACGCTGTTAACTTTCGTCATGTTTTTGTTGCTTGCTTTTGTTTCTAAGGGTCCGTCCTTTTTGAGAACACGCAAATCGTCTGTTTCACCTTCAAATCCCCACTTTCCATAATCTGATCTAGACTTGTCGTTTTGGTTTCTTCCTGCCATTTTCAATCCGTTGTGGAATTCATCGAAACACTGATTACTCAAATGTTTGTCGTCAATCCTTTTTGTTTTCAGATTTAGCTCACTCTCGATTTCAGATGGTGGCCGAGTTAACGAACCTTCTAATGTAAATACAAATACCTGTGATCGACGCTTTCAAACAAAACCACGAAGTATGCGAATGATTTTTCTAATGAAATTTGCGATTCCGATCTCTGGGTGTTGGCCCCAAAGTATTTCCGTCAGATAAAAGCCGCAACATATGTGGAAAACATGCTGTGACAGGTTGTTAGAAAAACAGGAAATAAAATACACCACTTCTTTTTCATCTTGATTAGTAGAAATCTGTATTTTGCCCGTTTGCTGCTTCGGATCGGGCATTCCACTAACGTTTAATTCGGAAAACAGTCTGATTAATTCTAAGACTAATTCTAAGACTGGCGAGATAGATGAGCCCGACTCTTTTTCTCATACGTCACACTTTACAAGTGAATGTGATAAACCCGACACCTTGAGGGAAAGTGAACAGAACCCGTCAAACATAGTTATTAATAGTTTACCGTCCAGCTCTGTATGTGCTCCAGACAGTGAAAGCCATTCAGAAAGCGGAGAGTTCGGGCATGTAGCAATTCATCCTCAAGTTTATATTTAAAGAGACTGCAAACTGATCTAGAATGCGAGCCCGTGAAGACCAAAGTGACGGGAATCGTCAGAGTGAAGATGCCGTTCATCAGTCTTTTGTCACCACTGACTCTTCAAGTAAGTAACCTTGCTATGATATTTTAAAATCTTCGCCATGTTTGCAAAGCCTGAGCCAGCAAAAGAATGAACAAATGACCCTTATATAATGATCATTGGTCCATGCTCAGACCGCATTCAGATTTCAGTTGTATCTTGCAAAAAAAAAACGACTTAGGGAAAGAAGAACTTCCAGTATAACAAGCTCTGAAGGAAGAATCATGGGGAACCATTGCTCTATATATTAGCATTTTTCAGTCTTGGCAAAGTGTGGTGAAGTATTCATTAGAGGTGTTTTGTTGTTTACCCTGGCAGAAGACGCTCTCACTTCACAAAGCCCTATGACCGAGACACTGTGAAAACAGCCTCGTTTTCAGCTACTAGCAACCATTGGTCAATTTTTTGACAAGAAAGTGAGCATTGTAACTCACTATCTTCAGTAGCAAAATAATAGACGGGCAGCCAAGACTTGTAAAAGCTGTGATGATCAGTCATTTAGTCAAAGGACTCTCTCTCGTGGTGATATTATGGTCAGAGAAGCCGTGGTTAGGAAAAACAGAACGGATGCACACGAAAGCTCTAATTTTATTAAAAGAGCTGAAATGAATGGAATGAGACTTGTATACATCGAAGAAGCGAGACTCGGTGTAAGAAAACTGAGACTGCCGTTTATAAAAGAAGAGGATCAAAGTAGAAAATAACGTCCGCTAACCACATTGGAAATTTCTGAACCCCCTAGTTCCTTGTGGACATGTTTCGCGATAACAGTACGTGTAATGCAGTAGTTCACGAACAAAGGAAACAGGAATCGAAATGGACACATGATGTGGTCTGTGTGAACGATATTTTACAAATACCATAACAGTATACACATTCAAAGTACTGTGCACGAAAAGAACGCAAAAGTTGACACAAAATGGTTAAATGGAGTTGACAGGCTAAACACAACTCCGCTGTTTCGTGATGTAATAGGTCTTTGACCTTTAGAGTTTAGCTCTAATAAGTATGTCTTTTAGAGATTTTCCTCTCCTGTAGGAGATGAGAGGTGCTTCTCTGTATATTTCTCTCAGCATTGGTTGGTTTTCGATTAAATGCCACTTGCTCATTAAAATATTTTTGAGGTTAGGCACTGATGGATTGTACTGTGTAACAAAAGGCATTAATCCGTTTTGCACTTTTTTGGTCTCCCAAAGTTAGGAAGTGTTAAAATATACATTTTTTGATACAAAAAGGCTAAAGAAAAAATCGGGAAAGGTGGAATTGTCTTATTTTTTAGGTGTACACTGGGCGTTACCAGAGCCGAGAACAGATATTATCGCGTGTCACTGAGGTAGACAACGACAACCTGAAGGAGTCTCTTCAAAAGGATGTTTTCGTCGCCGTGAACATCGCGAAATTGCAGCAAAGTTCCAGTGGTTGGAAAAGTACTCGAAATCCACGGCGATAAATTCAAGATTCAGTACTGGAAAGGAAGCTGGAGAACAAGATGGCAGCCATGGTTACTTCAAAATGGAAGCACTTGGGAAGACGAGCTGCCAGTAGCTTGCGTGCTTCTTGTCAATTTTAAACTGGACAACAATGGAAAACTTCATTTGGGAACTTATAGATATTTAAAGGAAGCGTATGAAAATCTAGCAAGGAATATTTAATTCCCACTGTTCTGGCCCTTCGTTATCTTATTTACTTTAAGATAGTAGATTTTATGACGGGAAAAAGGCCTGCTGTCTAATAACACGTCCTTAATGTATGATTTCAGCTGAATTAAATCAGCTGAACAGTGACTGTATGCCCTACTTCTAGCTGATACGTTTAAAAGGAGCAAAAGTAGGCCAGTTTTGTACGATAAAAAATTCGCCTGTTTCGACAGGAAACCATCGATTTTCTTTCGAGAAAGAGCTGCTCGGAGAGAAAAGGACTTTAAAAGCCACTAATCAGCTGAATCTTAAGGGAATTTCGGATAAAAATAACAAGAAACAGGCCTTCTTAGCTGAATTTTTCACTTTGGAATATCGCACTAGGTTTTGGAACGTGTTAAACGTTTCGCTAACGTTTTCCCTGTAAACAACAGTGCCGGACCAAAATAACCTTTTTAGCTCTGAAACTCGTCTTTTCTCTTGCAGCACCATTGTTTTACGTTAAGAGAATACCAGAAACCGAAATACAAATTTTAGGCACAGTTGACAGTCTCCGACAAGAGAAAAGGTCACCAGTGACCAATTCTCCTTTTCTTGATAAGAGCGTCACTGAGATAGAAAAACCAATTCCACCCGAAAAAACATCAGAGGGAAATGTTGAAGAAAGCAAAAGAGATGTTAGTCTTGAGGAACTATTGACTGACGATAGCAAGAAAAGAGAGAAAAGGAAAAACAAGGATAAAAAGAGCATCCAAGGGAAAAGTCGCATCAAAGCAACAGTCCGGCCACGAAAAAAGGAAGTACATTCAAGATCAACTGGTAAGCAAACTGGTGTGAGCCGGGTACTAGCTTTGTCAATACTGAAGAGAGGTACAGGACTTACAATCAACTGATTTTTTCAGGCTTCTTCTTTCCAGTTGCTTAAATTGGAAAAATTTACTGCGATGATCACTCTTCACTTGCATCTTCAACCGCAGTACAAATATGAATTATTTCATATATACTTCACAACTGGTATGTCTGGTTAAAATACTGCTTTCAACGGCGTAGTGCCTGGGTGTTCATTGGAAAGCGGAAGTTTGATGATTACGTGGGATGATAGTAAACAGGTATACCAGTGGTTCAGATGGTACACTTGAATGAATGGAGCTGTCGAAACATTTCACCACCTCTTGCTGAAAGCAGTAAACTGTTAGAGAAAAAAGGCAACATTTAGTGAGAACCACATGATAAAGGGCAAATTTAGAAACCAACAAAGCACTAGTCAGAAACCGAATGCTAGTAGCAAAGACCGTCAAACTCTTCTTAGTTCAAGTTTTGCCATTTATGACAACTACGAAGCAATTAATAACGAGTTGTTCAGTTAGCCTCAAAGTTAAACAGTTTTGCGACCTTTTCATTGTCGAGACTGACAGAGCTGCCACAAAACGCAGCCTGTTTACTCAACATCAACAGTGATTGAATATCCTAAGTAAAAGCAGAGGAAACACACACGCACATAAACCCATTATTTATAACGAAACAACGAAACAATTCTTTGTTTTCAAGCAGAGTCAAAATGGCCGTCCGGTACTTATGGTCTTCCAAAGCCCGTGGATGGCTGTCCGTTAGCAGATGGGTTTAAATGGAAGACTGGGTACAGGTTTCACGATACTGAGGATGATGGGACAGAAAATCAGCATTCAGACAGCTTCCATCTGGCTGGTGAATTCAGCGATGAGGGCATCAGGCATGAATTCTGCATGAAGACGGAGGAAGATGGCGGGGGAAGGTAACCGGAAGTAATTTTCTTAAAAGAAAAATGATGAAACATGGAAAGGAGTTTGTGCGTGGTTAGGATTGAAATCATCAACTGAACACAATTTAATTTTTCTAAACTTTATCTATATATCTGATGATAACCGCCAAGAAATAACAACATTTTCACAACTCTGATTCAGGTGTTCAAATTTACGGAAGGCAGTAAGGCTTCATATTGCCGAACATAACGATAAGAAATGACTTGGTAAGATAACACAGAACTTTAGAATGTTATACCGGTTCTTGGGATTTAAGTAGAGTGCCTGTAACCTAGCTTGGATTAGCTAAACTATAAACATAGTATCTACATTTTATCAGTTACATTAGTCATACATGGCAGGATAAGTATTAGATACCACACCTTGATGATGTTAAAGAAAACATTTCTCTAAAGTACATATATACAGTTTTGGTATATTTTCTTTTCCAGGTGGCCTGATGGCAAATATTGTATCTACAAGAAAGGTGTAGACTGTCCGTCTGGTCTTGACGAGGGCTTTGTCATATGGGATGACGAAAACAAAGACAATAAAAATTCCAAAAACGGCGAGCTACCTGAAGGGCTTTTCAACGAAGACACCAAGATATTTTTTTGTTGCAGTACTTCTGGATCTGTGGATACGGAAATTACCTTGCCTAACAAATCCCCGTTCTTACTATTTGCATACGAATCCATACTTTGTCAAAAGGTGAGATCCTTGTTAAAAATCCTTACCTAGACCACTGATAGTGATAGCTAGGAAAAACTTTCGTCAAGACATCACTGCAAAATTCAAAGGTATATTTAGCACAAAATGAAGAAATAATTATGCAAAGTGTTGTTGATGTTTTTTTTAGTGGTTTTTCAGGAGTTAATCAAATACAATAAAGCTAAAAAGCAGACAAAGTCTTTTAGTATAAATCGCAAAAAATGTCCTGCTCCCGGCGGGTTTCGAACCCGCGACCTTCGCATTACTTCAGCAATCTCGGCGGCAGTCGCCAATACTGCTTATAAGTACGACGCTCTAACCGACTGTGCTACGGGAGCTGGATACTGCGTTGTGAGTTCTGTTGAAGTAATGACGCATACTTGGGACACTTTTTTGTTCATTCCATGCTTGCGTTGTGAAATGCCACTTCTTCTGATTGCAGTCACAAATCTTGGACCTGTTGCGTTTTTGCCTAGAAGGGTTATCAGAGTTGATTTGAAAAAGAAACAACCTCTACACTACAACATGCAAACGCGTTGCATGTTCTTATTTCTTGGAAGTTTCGGTTAATTTCCGTTTATTATGGACAAGTGAGTACCAAATGAAAGCTAGCTCGGCGTTTTTCAATGTTATTCTGAAAACCGACTATCATGTTGGATTAATTATATCGGGCAAATTTAATTTAAAAACTTGACTCAATATGGCCACAAAAAGCAAACTCCAACAAGAAAACAACTGAACTTAAGTCCGTGAATAATAGAAATAGAAACAGTAAAACTACCTCTGTTCCCGGCGGGATTCGAACCCGAGACCTTCGCATTACTTCAGCACCCTCGGCGCCAGTCGCCTGTACTGCTTATAAGTACGACGCGCTAACCGACTGTGCTACGGGAGCGAGCTGCAGCGATTGGGATTCTGTTGGAGCAAAGACACATGCTGGTACACCTTTCTTGTACGTTTCCTACTTGTATAATGCTACCTCCACCGATCAGTCACAAATATTATTGCGTTTTTTTACAGATGGGTTATCGGAGTTGAGTTATTAGTATACTAAACTGGCAAATAGTTCTTTTTGTGCGCTCGAGCTCTGTTTGGCTACTCAGTGATGTTTGCTGTTTACCTCTCAGTATTGGTTTACACCCTTTGCTCAATTTTTCTTTTCGTCTCATGGTCAGACAAAAGCTGCCCGATCTAGTATATGTTGAGACAGCCTCGCAGTAGATGTTAGCTTCGTATATCCACTATCCTTCTACACTAAACTTTACCACGTTTTTTCACAGATAAAGGGAATGAGAGTGGTTACTGAGTTCATCAAGTTTGACGATGAGGACCGTGGTAATATAGACTACGAAGGAGGTGAATATCCTTATGGGATTCACCGAGACGAGAAAGATCACATGTTCTTCCTTTGTTACTACACACCAGATAAGCAAGATGGAACTGTTGCGCCAGGTAAGGGTGATTACAAAATCTCTGCTATTTCATTGAAGTTTTTCTCGTCTTCTTAATAAATGATATTACTTTTGAACTGATTAATGGTACAAATGAATTGAGATTGTTAGCCCCTTTTTATCCTTTTTTAGTTTTGTTTCGTTTTTCTTTTTTATTTAAAGCGTACAACTTTCACTTACATCATATTATATAACAAATCAAGCCTCCTATCTATTACATATAAACTGTGCAGGGTGCAGTGGCCAGTTTGGGCAACTCTGCTGTTGACATGTTTGTGCATACCTCTACAGGCGATATACATAAAACCTTTGAGGCCATTGTTGTCAACTGCCCCTCAACATTATTTTACACTTTTTACACCCAGATAAGATCATCAAGATTCAGTACCATTTCCGTCGTGCAGAGAATGCCCATATCAGGCTTTCATTTATCTGTTAATCCTTTAGCTCCAAAGATGTGATTATTAGTGTCTACTTCCTAGGTACTATTCAAATCTTTGTACATTAGTTAAGAGGGTTTATATCATGATAATGGTAATTGAACTTAGAGGAGTGCAATTTTGTCTGAAATCATACGCGTGATTTCAAAATCGACCAAAATTGCACGACATGAGGTTCAATTACCACTTTATTACACCCATTTTGAAATCACACAGTTTTTTTGTCAGGGCTTAAAAAAAACTATGTGATTTAGGGCAAAAATGGTGCAATTTGGGAATAAATTGCACTGTTGGTGAGCCAATCAGATTTCATGAATGACGAGTGATTTCAAAATGGGTGTAATAAGGGGTTTTATCAATATAAGATACAACCCTCTGGCTGACAAGTTTGTCTCTTCTCATCACCTGTCTGTTGGGCAGTGTATTGATATTTCAAGAAGAAGTCACATGCAAATCAGTTCTGGGAGTTAAAGAGTTAATCTTTGAACTTTGGTAAACGCTTTAGTTTCTTTGCTAAAGGTGGCAGCTTTTCAAAGACTTAAAACGATTTATTCTAAAGTGAAAAAACACAACTGAAGCTGCTGCAAATGAATCCAGTGCCCCACGCACGTAGAGGAATCATTAACGGGGCTTACATTCCACCAAGAGTGACAGAAGAGTCCGTGTGAGTTCATTCATTAACTGGTACTTATTGTTGCAGCCCATAAAGATACAGATTCATCAATGAAAGTTCTTATAAAAAGTGAATTTAACAAGCACAAGACTGGCTCACAGGAGAAACAAGTCGATAAACTTGAGGAACTGGAAAAACTGAGAAATTCAGAGAAAATGATGGATGAATTCCTCGCTAGTACTGCTCCTCGCAACAAAGAAACAAATAAAAATGAGAGAACAAAGACCATTATCAAAACGATCAGAGTAAGTGAAAAATAATCACACTCAGAAATTACTAATATGAGAGACTCAATGGCTGAAAGAACCACGAGTGAGTACGAATATGCCGGAATAATTAAGATAGATGCGCAGTTATTGAATGCTGGACCGATCGCTAAATAGATTGATTGCATTGATTGGTTGGTTGGTGGGTGGTTTCGTTGGTGGGTTGGTTGGGTCGGTCGGTCGGTTGGTTGGTTGGTTGATTGGTTGGGTTTGTTGGTCGGTGGGTTGGTTAGTTGGTTGGTTGATTGGTTGGTAGGTTGGGTGGTTGATTGGATGGGTTAGTTGGTTGGTTGGTTGGTTGGTTGGTTGATTGGTTGGGTTTGATGGTTGGTGGGTTGGTCAGTTGCTTGGTTGATTGGTTGGTGGGTTGGGTGGTTGATTGGATGCGTTGGTTGGTTGGTTGGTTGATTGGTGGGTTGGTTGATTAGTTGGGTTGGTTGGTTGATTGGTTGGTGGGTTGGTTAGTTGATTGGTTGGGTTGGTTGGGTTGGTTGGTTGGTTGTTTGGTTGGTTGGGTTGGTTGGTTGGTTGGTTGGGTTGTTGATTGGTTGGTTGATTGGTTGGGTTGGTTGGTTGGTTGGTTGGTTGGTTGGTTGGTTGGTTGGTTGGTTGGTTGGTTGGTTGGTTGGTTGGTTGTTTGGTTGGTTGGGTTGGTTGGTTGGTTGGTTTGTTGATTGGTTGGTTGATTGGTTGGTTGGTTGGTTGGTTGGTTGGTTGGTTTGTTGATTGGTTGGTTGATTGGTTGGGTTGGTTGGGTTGGTTGGGTTCTCAAAGAATTGTCACATTTCATTTTTGTATCTCCAGGTGCCTGAACACCAGAACACGACCTCTATAGTGGTAACAACTGCGGGTATAGTGTTGGGAATCGTAATCCTAGGAGCTGTGGTAGGTGTTGTAGTTATAAAACACATCCGAGCTAACCGTGATGGAATCAAGATAGACTCACTGGATGAGCCAGTTTACACGGCATCGGCTTCTTCAAGGAGAACTAGCTTTACTACTTCAGAAGATGAAGTGGAACTTACAGAAGCCGATTTTGAAGATGAACTTGTTGAGGATCAATATTTACCTTCAGATTCAGAACTCAAATCAGGATTAGAACTCATGTTTCTTAAACAACAAAGACATTACTGGACAAGAAAAAAGAATCCATGATTATTCGTTAAGTATTATAACTTTGCAGTTTGAGACTCGTCATAAGAAAGGGACAAAGTAACTGCATGCTGTTACTCTGTGCAACCAGTAAACTTGTCTGGCTCTTTCGCAGCCGTAGGCCTGATCGTGTTTTCAAGAATTCAAGAAGACATCTTATATTAGGCGTTTTTCGTCTGTGGGCGAAGCCGGTGGACAAATTAAAGACGCTTTAGTTAAAATATATTCCTTGAAGCCAACAGAAATGTTGATCACTTGCTTTCAAAAGAGATGGCTGCTCTAATCATCTCGA
This sequence comes from Galaxea fascicularis, assembly GCA_948470475.1. Classification (NCBI taxonomy): domain Eukaryota; kingdom Metazoa; phylum Cnidaria; class Anthozoa; order Scleractinia; family Euphylliidae; genus Galaxea; species Galaxea fascicularis. The sequence goes on from OX419336.1 coordinate 32,432,012, forward strand.
CTGAAGCACTCAAGTTACCCATAAAGTCTGTCGGTATCGATCAAAATTTGTTCGTTTCGGTTTTAGTGCACTGTGGTGTATAAGCCACCACAATTTTATAATGTTTTATTACACCCGGTACAACTTCTCAGAAAGCCCTTTAGTTTAAAGAAGTACAAAACATACATACAATAGGTAAAGATAGCTAGTTGAATTGATTCAAAGGTTCCAAGTAACTCTTAACAAAGACCGAGTGTGTAATCGATACTGAAGGATGAGTTCTTTGTGATACAGTGCACGTTTCTTTATTTTTCTGTATTTTCCTACTGCAAAGGACGCGGCTCGTTGTTTAAGTAACATATATCCCACACTGAAATACAGGTTACCTTGTTCTCTCCTTCGGAATAATCATCGTATAGTCATTTGCAAATGACTAATTTGTCCGCTTTACAACAAATTATCTGGTAACAATATCTTACTCTTTCAGTTGCTTTTAGTTTAAGTGCAACCGAAGGTAAAAAAACATTTTGAAACAACCTTTCTTTAGCCAGTGTGATAGAAAAACTTAAACTTGACAAAACTAAAGAGCCTTTTACTGTTGTTGAATTTCTGTTGTCTATAATTTGTATGAAAAATAAAATCAGTCATTTACGATATTGTAAGATGTGACTTGTTTGAAGCCGGTTTTGAAACAAGTTTCATCATCACCCCGGTAGCTAGGCTTTAATTAACGACCAACAACTGGGATAATTTCGGGCAAACTTGATTTAGATACTTGATTCAATATGTCCACAAAAACCAAACACTAAAAACAAATCTACTGAATTTACGTTCGTGAAGACGTGAAAAGAAATGATAAAAAATTACCCTTGCTCCCGGCGGGGTTTGAACCCGCGACCTTCGCATTACTTCAGCACCCTCGGCGGCAGCCGCCTGTACTGCTTATAAGTACGACGCTCTAACCGACTGTGCTACGGGAGCTGGATGCTACGCTTTGGGTTCTGTTGGAGTGAATGACGCAACACTGTTGACGCTATTTTCTTCGTTCCACCATTTCCTCCGGTTGCAGTAAGAAATCTTGGGCCTGTTGCTTTTTTGCTCAGAAGGGTTATTTGAGAGTTGATCTGAAAAGCAGGCCACCTCTGCTCTTACAATTTTGTCTACACTCTTTCCAGCAATCGAAATGTCCACGCAAACTTGCAGCACGTTGCTCTAATTTTTTGGGAGTTGATTAATTGTCGAAGCTCGTTATGGACAAGTCAGTAGCAAATGAAAGGAAGCTCGAAGTTGTTTCGGTTGTCATCACTAGAAGTCGAAGTTTGATTGGGATTCTTCAAGGTCACCTTGGGCTTGAGGGATCAAGTGAGATTGCAGTGCGCATAATACGACTAGCGCGTAGGATTATATCCGGCGAACTTAAGGTGGCTCAAAACAGTTCCCAGCACTTTCCAAGACGTAGATTTTGATGGGTCATTAATGCCACTCTTTATCAGTTGATGTTACAATCATGGTATCAACAACCTGCCCAATCATTGGTGAATACGTTGGTATGATTTTCGTGACACTATAGATTACCATAACAACATTGTGACCTGCTAAAAACACCCTTAATTTCAGCTTTAAGGGCTTATATTTCAAAAACGGAACGGTGAAATTTTTTCTTATTTTAGAATTTTGATGAGCAGGATGAGATGCAACTTTAAACAAATTCTGTACATGGAGTTCAGAGCCACCTCAAATTTTCGAAAATTTAAGGTGGCTCTGAACTCCATGTACGGAATTTATTTAAACTTTGCCAAAAGTTGCATCTCATCCTGCTTATCAAAATTCTATAATAAGAAAAAATTTCACCGTGCCGTTTTTGAAATATAAGCGCTTAAAGCTGAAATTAAGGGTGTTTTTAGCAAGTCATAGTGTTGTTATGGTAACCTATAGTCTCACAAAACTGATACCAACGTATTCACCAATAATTGGGCAGTTTGTTGATACCATGATTATAGCATCAACTGATAAAGAGTGGTAATAATGACCCATCAAAATCTACGTCTTGGAAAGTGCTGGAAACTGTTTTGAGCCACCTTAATTTAGAACTTGCATACATCTAGAAGAAAGCAAATGAATGCACGTCCGTAAAAAAAATAAGGCCAGAAGACAGCAAGAAGAGAGAAATGAATTTACGTTTGTAAAGACGTGAAAAGAAATGGTAAAAATAACCCTTGCTCCCGGCGGGGGTCGAACCCGCGACCTTCGCATTACTTCAGCGCCCTCGGCGACAGTCGCCTGTACTGCTTATAAGTACGACGCTCTAACCGACTGTGCTACGGGAGCTGGGTGCTAAGATTAAGGTTCTGTTGAAGTAGCGATGCGTGGCCGAGGACGCTTTTTTCTACATTCCTTTCAGGCCTTCGTTGCGAATATATAATGCCACCTCCTCCGACTGTAGTCTCAAAGCTTGGACACATGTTGCGTTTTCGCTCAGAGGAGTTATCAGAGGTGATTTGAAAAGCAAACGACCTCTACTCTTCCAATTTCACCTACATTATCACCATTGCTCAAATGTGCATGAAAAGTTACTATACGTTGTTCCCATTTTTTGGACAAGGGAGTATCACATGAAAGGTAGCTCGCGGCGTTGCTTACTGTTATTCAAATACGACCAACATGTAGGATTTACTATTTCTGACAAACTTAATTTGACAACTTGACTCAACATGGATACAAAAAAGCATACACCAAGAAGAACGAAATCGAATTTCCATTCGAAAAGAAGGGAAAAAGGAACAGTAAAAAAAAAACCTGTTCCCGGCGGGGTTCGAACCCGCGACGGCATTACTTCAGCACCCTCGGGGGCATTCGCCAGTACTGCTTATAAGTACGACGCTCTAACGGACTGTGCTACGGGAGCTGGTCGCTACCACCACTGGGCGCTGTTGGAATAGCAATAATTCTTTGAACAGAGAAATATTTTCTTAAAGCTTGAAGAAACATGCGGAAGTGAACAAAATGAGCCTTTAAAAACTTATTTGCAATTTATTTGAAAACGCTTTTACAGATTCTTTTCTAATTTAACGTACAAGTTGTCGGACTAGAGTAGTTTAATACACTCTCAAAGTTTCGTTATGAAGTGTTAGACTGGATTTCGAGATAATGGGCCATTTCTGAGTTCGCTTGAGCCTCTATTTCAAAGCGAGTCAAAGTGCGAAAGTTTTGTGATGGTAATTAGTTCAGCTTTCCATATAAGCGAAAACTCATTTTCATTACAAAGACTTCGCACTTAGACCCGCTTTGAAATAGAGGTTCAAGCGATTTCGGAAATGGCCCATTGAACTTGTTTCAAAATGAGCGGCCTAGCATCAGCGTTGCTATGGTAACAGCTGTTGCTTGGAAACCCATGAGAAAATAAACTTTGGTCATACGTCGAAAAGATGTTTTAGTTTCAAGGAAATCGAAGCTTGCCTTGTATAAGAAATTTTGATTTCAAAAGGTGCACCCCAAGCCAATAAAACAGCTTCGAGCCTCCTAAAGATAAATATTTTGCATGAAAATAGAGTTTAATTTAATTTTACTTCTCCAACATGGGCGCTGTGACGTCAAGTGCGCACTCTCTGTTTGCACTTTTTTACCAGCTCTTGTAAGAGAGAAAATTTCTTTACGCCAGCTAACTTGCTCGTTGTTATGAAACCTGGTAAAAAAAAAAAAAACAAATAGCTTATTGTCATTCACCGATCCATAAAACACTAGAATTTCTTTAAAAAATTACACCCTACGCAATTTGTTGTTTTTGTTAGAAACTATCAGAAATTCCACATTTTTGCACGCCCCCTGCGCATGCCATCAATCTCTAAACATAAGGTTTGACAAGGACATTTTCAGATTAGTGATTAATATATTCACGTTTTAGCTGGCGAGCAGGAGTCATGCTGTGAGTTGACAAGAATGCGAGTACGCAAGTGAAACAAGGAGAGTTTAAAGTGGCTGCTAAATCGGCAAGTTATTGAGCTTTAGTCGGGTCCGTGGGATGACACAGGATCGCAAATGAATTCCTTGATGCCCGCTGAAGCAAGATTTCTGGTACTTGGAAGCAAAGCTGTGGGAAAATCCGGTAGGATAATGGTTATCTTATCAAATCTTTTGCAATCAGAGGAATACTCATTAGAGACAGAGATAACATAAATTTGTAAGTATAGCCTTCGACATGAAAATTCGTCTTGCGCTGTTGCCGCCAAAATGAGATTGCGGGTGTAATGGAATGTTGGGCCAGTAGGGTTTAACGATCAGAAAGTAACTCTCAGCTGCAGGTGGAGGTGATTGGATGTTACATAAATTGTTTCTGAATTAACTTTGATAAGGTACTCTACAAACCACAGCTATGATAATTAGAGTATCACTGCTCATCTTCGAGGGCTATTTATACAAACTGAATCGTCGAAATTAGTCAATTTGAATTACTACAGTTCCACTTATAATGCAAAGCAATAAAAAAGACGGCCCTTTTAAAACTCCGCAACAGCTTTATTTCTTTTCTACTTATCCAAAAAAGTGAAAAAAAATTGTATCGTCAAATCCTATCGAACACGAAAACAGGCACATCCATCATTACTAAATCTCGCATTTCTGTGCTTTAGGCGTTTTAGTTCTCTATGTTATTTCATCATCTTTGTTGATCTGATAAACATAGGTAAAAGCGTAACTTACATAACTTTCGAGGCAGTATTGTTTAGACTATTAAGCATTCAAACCTTCGAAGCATTAACTTATTTATAGACGTAACACGTCGGCGTCAGCGTTGGTGAAAATACGACCGACAAAACAGAGTGAACCGTTTTTGTTGAACCTTGCTGTGGATGCCAAGGAACCAAGTATAGGAGGATTAGAAAAAAGGACAACTAGCAACTTGTTTTTCTGTTGTGCTAAAAGTAAGTATTTGACAGGGCTTGTAGTTAAGAACAGAGTGATTTTCAACCGCTTGTTAAATTATCTGGACCGATAACTGAAAAACGTTAAAGCGTTACTTTTATTTCATTTTACCGTTTTATTTTTGACGGAATCTGACACGATTTTTCAATGATCGATCTACCTGTTCTAGAGAAAGTTGAATGCCACTTCTTCCGCACTGATCAGTGATGACGAAATGAAAGCTATGGTTACTTGGATTTCTGCGTCAAGCTGATTGACAAGCCGGATGAGATCGGGTCGATTTACTTCAAAAGGTGCATTATCACTGAGACGCCTTATAAACACTCGATAAACAAAGAGGTACCTTGAATTAACAAGGAAATTTTCAAATTATGACCGAATGTTCATTTAAAATAAGACAATCTCAAAAAACCTATAGGTAAACCTACACCTTACATGTCCAGTTGGGCTGTATACGTCTCTTTATCCCAGGAACTGATCACCGAGACGTCGCACATTAGATATTGCAGGAATCAGACCACTGTTGCATCATATGTAGCAGGCTAGATTCATGCCCTTCCATGGATAATTTCTGAAACACGACATAATGCAACTTGAGGAGGAGGAGCGGTGTTATCCGATATGTACAACAAGTGGGAATTCGGTGCCAAAATTGCTCCGACAAATCTTATCTTGGAGATTAGTCGGTTTTGCTCAGCAGTTTTTTAAATGAAGATTGATCCTTTCAGTTGTGAAGCCAATCAAACCTCACTTCATTTATAATATACGTAGGATTTATTTAGAAAGTACTTGTCTCACCAAACCGCCCTACCCCTCATTCACCAGTTTATTCTTACAAGCAAACTGGACTACTGCAACAGCTCAGCATTGTACGGCCTTCTTTCTATTCACATTATTAAACTTCAAAGAGAGCTGCCAGGCTTGTGGCTATCGCCCCTCGTTTTTACCATATTAGTCCTATCTTATCTTGTCTTCACTGGTTGCATATCAAACACAGAATTAACTTTAAAATTGTCTTATTACATTCAAATCTTTGCATGGACTAGCACCTCAATGTCTAGTTGATCTTATTGCCGTTGCTGCCCAGTCAAGATATAATATTATACCTACGAATGCGACTCTGTTGGTGCCAGCGAGTACACGATGCCTGCCTACGTTTGGTGATCGTGCCTTTCAGTCAACTGTGGAATAACCTTCCGGCTGAGATCCGAAACATTCACGGTCTCTGAAAACGTACTCACGAGCTCTTAAAACGTACTTTTTAAGTTAACTCTGAATTGTTAATAGCGTTTTTATTCTAAGACTTTCTTAGTTTGAATCCCACTGTGGATTCACATTGATATTATTTTTCACATTCTTAGCCGGTTTCTGTTATTTGCAATGCGCATATGAACATATTTCTACGCTATATGCGCATGATAAGCTTTATTTATTTATTTATTTATTTATTTATTTATTTATATTTCCGCAGTTCCTATATGAGTGATTTAATTCATATACATAATTCTCACCAGTTTTTCTTAGTTGATCATTGCTAGCTTATGGCACTGATTAAACTGCAAGCAGATCTCATTCCGAGATCCACTGAATGAAGATAGGATATATAGGACAAGCACCTTTTTCACATTCCCCCTCCCCTTCTGTGCCAATATTGCTCAGTGTCCTCTGTATTGGCTCTTAAGATGAATAAAACATCTCGTGAAAGTGCACGTGGGTGAAGTGGTAATTTTAATTTGGGTAAGGCTTTGATCAACATGAAATTAGTAATGCTTATCAAGACGACTTATGTGCTTTTTTTCGCCAAATTTATCTTTTTCTAGCGATTTACTTCAGTCGGAACTTCTCATCCTCGATTTTGCCTTCAAATTTGCTATCTATTCGCCACTTCCACATTCCCATAATACGCCTTTTACTTGTCTCCAAAGTTCTGCATAAGCATTGTTTTCAATTTCTCTCGGAACGACTGTAAGTCCCAAGAGCAACTGAAATCAATGGGAATATGGAATAGCTCTTCTATATCTCATTTCTCCGTTTCACTTTTGGAAAATGGCACAAGCTTGTATTTTGCCTTTGTCATTGAAATGAATCAGTCAAAATTCCACTCATAAAAGGTTTCAATTAGTCATGATATTGAAGACAGCAATGACAATCGACATAAGCTTTTAACCTTCTTTTGTTTTGTTGTCATTATAGCACTGACGGTTCGTTTCCTGACAAAAAGATTCATCGGCGAGTATCAGTCACTGATGCGTAAGTACATTGAATACTCAAACCAGACAAACCCTTCCTAACCAAGAAGCAGTTTTCAATTGAACATCGAAAGTAAATTACGTATGCTTTTGTATAACTATGCTCTGTGATTGGCCAGCAAAACTCGCGCCACTTTTTAAACCAATGCAAACAAAGCCAATACCATGCCAATCGCGACTTGTACACAACAAGGCTGATAAATCACTTAATGTGTGGCATTCTCCGTGGTACTCCCTGAGGGCCAGTTTTTCTGTGTGATAACGCTGGATCAACATGTGATTCACAGGCGGACAAGGGTAATTAATGTAAAGAGTCAGTTAAGTAGGTCCCTTGAGCCAACAGCGTATCACCCTCCTGATAGTGTAGTGGTCATCACACCCAACTAGCGATCAGGGGTACGTGCGTTCAAATCCCGCTCAGGGCAATTACAGTTTTTCAATTTCTCCAGAGGTTGTCCAGTCGTTGGGTTTCCCTTAACTCTCTTTGATAATTTCTCCTCAACGTGGACAATGGATCCATTTGCGATCCCTCTGGAGGGTGGGTCAAGAGACCTACTTAATTGACTCTCTCTATATATATTTATCCATTCAATGAAAGTAATTGGAGAATGGCCATTTTACGTTAATTGCATTAGTCAAAGCCAGCACTAAATTAAATTCTGAACCTTTACGTGTTTATCCTAAAATATGATGCTCTAGATTGCACTTGTCAACTTGATTTTTATGTTAAAGATCAGCAAACAATGCTTTTTGTGCTCTCGGCCACCCTGCTGAGAGATCAATCAGTGTTCCATGACTTTGTTTTCCTTATCCCACTATTAAAAACATCACTGATAAGTTTGTGTAGTGCTTCAAAAGTTACAAAGTCTACTGTTAAAACAAATCGAAAAACTTTAGAGGTGTAAGTACGAAAATCAGTAAGTGTTCCAGTTAATTAATGGTGATAGACGCATAAGGCTTAATTAACTCCGTGGAATTTCATAGATACATGTAATGATTTGAGTATATGGAACTGAGACAACACGCTCTATCAGTTACTGTAAATTCTAAATCTTAAAACTATTAAGCCCGACAGCTTACGTGCTCATTTATTTTTTTTTTCTACATTTACGTGGAAAGAGGAAAGTTGAGGTAGCCATGACAACCATGCACTTGGTTCGCTTCAACAGTTGTTTCGTTCGCACGATGTTTTCAACCAAGCTTAAAATTTTCAATTTTCAATAAGGCATTGCATTAGATTACCTTTTCGTTTAAATCAAGCGCCAACATCGTCAAACAAACAAGAGCTTATCTGCAAACATAAACCGTCCAGAGACCCTTTGTGTGAATACTCAATACCACACAATGAAATACACGGCTACTTCAAATTGTCGACATTTTTTCTTTTACTCGATATTGAAAAGTGTGTTGTGGTCTTCTGCATTTCAGAGCTAACTTATAACCACACAATCAAGCTAGATGACGAGACCCTAACATTTGATATAAGAGACGCTATTGAAAAGGTAAGAAAATTAATCACATTCACCGAGCTTAATAGGCTCCGTCATAATTCTTATTCAAGCTTGGATCGCTTCACATATATTTGTTACCATTTTTGTTTGTGTTCGTACAAAGACTAAAGTAGAATGTTTATTTCTGTAGTTGTCATCTGGGTTGTTGTTCATAATCCAGATTACAAGATTGACAAACTCAAGAGAGGCACAATCAGTTAAGTTATCTTGGTCAAAGAATTTAAGAAGTACTTGGAAAGAGAAACAGATGAGCACTGGATCCCACCCATGCAGTTAGGCACTGATCCAACCACTTTCCACACATCAAGTTCCTTGTCATAAAACTCAATCTTGTCAGTTCTTTCTCGGGAATTCTTCTTTCCACCAAGAACGTAGATTCTATTTCCAACATAAGCTATTCCAGCTAAAGCTCTTGATATGCACAAACTAGCTATGTATGTCCATGTTCTGTTAACACTATCGAACGCTTCGCACGAGCTATGCGAGGAATACAGGTCATCCTGGGTTCCCCCCACCACATAGAGGGTACCTCTGACAGCGACTCCACAAGCATAAGCGCGCTGAACTTGCATGGGCGTCGCCTCTTGCCACGTGTTCGTTCGGGGGTCATATCTCTCAACTGTGTTGAGGTATTTGAAAGGGTCGTTAGCGTTGTCGTTCTCTGTTTTACCGCCAATAGCATACAGGTATTTGTCAGACACAACGCAAGGTCCGCCTCTGTTAGTTGTCATGGGCGTGACCGCTTCCCAGTTATTCGAAGACGGGAAGTACCTGTCGAGGAAGCATGTAAATCTAATAAAACTGCAACCTTAACATCCCTCCTGAATGTAACTGGTCACAGACCTGCGCCCTTAATACTGCGGATACTTCAGCAAAAATCCAATTAAAATCGTTGTTTCGACCATATTTCCTTTGTTGTAATCGCGTTGTATTTCTATGCCATGATTGCTCACTACAGCTTAGTTCCCATCATACAGTAGGCCCTTTCGACCTTTCTTCCTCCAGAATGAGGTTGTTTAGTTCTTTACGATTTGGCTGGATTGAATGGTGACTAACAAGGGGTCAAATTTAACAGGATCTACCGTCTCTTCTAACAGGGCTACTCATGGGTTTTTTTGTCGCTTCGAATAAAGAGGAATGATTTCTTTTGCAACTTTTGCAAAAGGGAAGTAGAGATCTGACGCAGGTTGACCGAAACGCAATCGTGTTGAACTTCTGAAACAAAATGTACTCCTTTCAAGACAAAAAAAAAACACGCACAATTTCTCTACCTTCTACGATTTTGCTTTCTTACTTGTAATGGAACTTGTTTTTTGCACTAAACTGATTTCTTTCTTACAAATTACCTGAGCACAGTGTTCAGCGGTCTTCCTCTGTGCCAGCCACCTACTGCATACAAGCAGCCGTTCAGTTCAGCCACACCGAGAGCAGATATTTCTTTAGCCATTGGTGCCACTCCAGCCCATGTGTTTGTTCTATAAAAAGCCAATAGAGATCCAGTTGCCGCTTTCTTGATAGGGAGTTTTCCTTTAAATTTAGAATTAAGGCTTGGTGTTCAATCAGGGTTTTTGAGCGGTTTTCGATTGGTTCAACTTCGGAAAATAAATTTCGTTTGGTTTGGTTTTGCATTGGTTTGGTCTGTGCTTGGCTAGCAAAACTCGCACCACTTTTTCAACCAATGAAAACAAAGCCAATACCAATCGCGACTTGTAGCGTGCATTTTCCGTCGGCTCTCGCTGCTCGGGATCGTGGAATATCGTCCGCGATAAAAATTATGAGCATGCAGGAGCAGCGAAAGATCTGACATTTTCTTGAACCTTTTGAACCTTAACTGTCAAAGTGTTCTTTCGCAGTTCACATGACAATTGGTCCTTGTTTAAACCGTGCATTCTGCTCTTCTAGCCTCCTCCCCTGCATGCACTAAAGAAGCTTCAATAACTCAACTGTTGTCACATTAATTAGGGGGACATGGAGGGGGAAGGGTAGGGATCACGTTTCAAAGAAACTAAATCGACCTTTTTTCCGTTTCACCGACTACAAAACCTTATTTTCACAAGTAGCGGACAAAGATTTGACCATTTCATGGATTTGACAACAACATAATAAAATTAAACATCACCTCTCTTAAAGAAAACAGCGACATGATTTACTTTCCTGGGACCGGTGTTCGAAAGCGTAAACTTTGGTTGCAATTTTTAACTTTCGCTGCTTTTTGTTTTTCAGGATTGAATTCCTCTAATCTAAAATTTTGCAGAAAATCAGCGATGAACAACGTTTGTGGATAAAGAAATAAACACCTTGGTTAATTTTTAATCTTGCATTCAAGTCAGCGTTAATTGCCCTTCGAGCAATATGTTGTTTCACTAACAATGTCGAAATCAGGGATGACTCTTAAAGAAAGCCGACCAACGTAAAACTCATGGGCTCGAGATACACCGAGATTTCAATTCCTTCAAGTCTTCTCACATTCATGACAAAACGAAATTTTAAGAAACTCGACAACCCACCTATAGTCGTATCTCTCCATACTTGACAGATGCCCATTCAGTGACACTCCGCCTACCGTGTAAATGAACCCTTCACACGCCACAGCACCGTGGCTAAAGCGCGGGATCAACATTGGCGCCAAATTGAACCACTGATTGACAGCCGGCACGTAACACTGAGTAGACGATCGTAGCTCGTCCCCAGGGCCCCATATGGTGATAATCGCATCTACACTCGAGTCCAGGCACCTTCTAACTTTGCAGTTGTCGCCCGCCGACCTCCCTTGTGCTCCAAATAAGGCATATGACTTCATAGCTTCGTACAGGAGCTTGGTACAGTCCAGACTGTCTGCTACTAGCTCTTCTGTTTCGACGTATTCTGCGAGATAATACTTCGACATGCACCCCAATCGAACTTTGGAGAGCAATCGTGCGAAATCCTGTTTTCTGTTTTCTGGGTCATGTTTGACCCACGAAATGACCGCCTCGTAAACCTGTTCCTCAGTCTCAACGATGACGTCATCCAGGGAAATCAGCTTTTCAATTTCAGAGACTCTGAGGTGAAGGAATTCCTCAGACTTCGAAACAGCCACAAAGTTGTCGAGAATAAAACTCTCTGATTTATCCATAAGTTCCTCGCAGTCAAATTTCTCCGAAAACGCTCTGACAGACAAGCAGTTGGAAGGACTGAGAGTTTCTTCCAAGAAATAGCTTCCCTTATCCTTAAGGCTGTCGATTAACAGGTAGTCGCCAGCAAAGACCAGCTCTTTCACATTTTCCTCAGTGATTTCAACTTCGCCCGTATAAATATAATTAAGCAAATCGTTCATAACAAACGATTTAAATCCTTCAAGTTTTACCTTGTTCTGCTGCTTTTCTTTCATATCCGATGTAAACAGACCGAGGAAGTAGGCGCTACTAGCCGCAAGAATATTTTTATGAGCAGGAAATTCCTGCCCCTCCACCACAAGCTTCGTGTCACATAAAATTCCTTGTCGGCGAAATTCGTCCATTCTCCTGTACAAATTTCCTTGATAGCTTTCTTCGGCAGAAGTCTCTTTTAAATCCATTTTGGCATAAACTCATTTACCTTTGTTTATAAACACGCGTTATGGTTTTCTGTCCGTGGCTTTCCAAAAAAAATTGCCATTAAAAGCAATCTCCACAATCCTTGTATTTTTCTCCTTCAAATACTCTAGTTACATAATCCAGCAAGAGATTAAAAGCGGTAACTCTGGTTTTGTTCCGGGACACGTTTCGTTCGCGTTGTGTCTAGAGAACCTTTTCAAAACATATTGGTCTTCCCAGTGACACGCTGGCAGGTGCTACTCTCCCAATATGGAAATGACTCTTGATTTCAGCTGCAGTTACCAAGAGCAACTGGTAAATCTTCATACATTCTCAAGTTTGTCCGAAGAGATTAAACAACAGGCCCAAAAATTCCAAACAGAAAATGTTTCGCAAAGGCAGATCAGAACTCGCTATTACAAGCCGAGGTACGAAACAAAAAGTAACGAGAAGGAAATCATGAACCACAGAGAATTAGTGTTTTTTACATGTTTAACAATATGCAAATAACAACCATTTCTAATGTGAATAACATTATGGTTACTTTTTACCACTTTACGGCTAAGGCAAAAACTGACTCAATGTTGTTCTTGGTTTTATTTCTCTGTGCTTCAGAACAAACGTCAGAAAATTTCTTTTAAATTTCTTTTCTTTTTTTTTTTTTTTTAAATGTTTGATACCTACTTTCATTTTGCGGGGAAATTAAGACAAAAGCGATCACAGACGAGTGAAAATTTGTTTTAGGAATAGCGTATGACATGGTCTCCCAAACCCATTTGTCGTGGTCCTACTCACGTTCAGATAACGCAGACCCGTGATGTGAAAATGGCACAGACAGAGATTTTGTTAGCATTTTGCATTGCACTACAATTGATTATAATTAACGCCACTTTACCTCCACGTGGCCGATTAGTGATTCTCTTTATTTACACGTAATTCGCTTTTGAATGTTTATGAAATCAGGTTCTTGGGGTTCGGTGTTTGTGAACTAGGAAGGCCTGTAGCATAACTGCCTTACAAAAAACATACAGTCGCACTACATTACTGATAACCGAAATATTTAATACCATGTATCTGTGTTTTAGGGGGATTCTTCTCAAGTTGCCAAAGATATCCGATGGGCTGACGCCTTTCTCGTGGTTTACTCCATCACGGATAAAAACAGCTTCAATAATGCGATTCAACTGGTGGAAACAATATACGATGGAAAGGGAACAGATGAATTGCAAGTTGCTTTAGTGGGGAATAAAAGAGACTTAGAGCACTTCCGAAAAGGTAAGAAAGTTGATATCGATACTAACCAAAGATGTTCATCTGATGGCAGTTTATATGTAAGCTATCCATAAAGCAGCTGCTGAACAAAGGTCTGGACTAATTAAGATCCAGGCTTGCGTGGTCGGAGTTCATTCTCAGATTTCCCCTGCCTTGCCGATACAGTGGTAAGGCAGGGTACAGTGCCAGCAAGTCAACCCTGAACAACGAAATAAACCCATGAAGGACGTAGTAATTAAATTATTATATTATCTGTATTATATTAGTTCTGTGGAATAGAGATTAAAATATCGTCACGCAAAAACCAAAGAAGATGAAACCACCAAGCAATCAAACTGGGTAGGTGGTCGGGACTAGCCAGTCACAAAATGTACCTTACCTGTTGAATTCCATTGGTACTCAGTAAGAGTGCAGAGACAGTCCGTTCACTAGGTTCTCTGTATTTTTCATTTGAAATTTGGTGGGGTGCGGACATACAACTTTATTAATTCAAGTTAGAATTTTAACAGTGAAGTTTGTTTGCCGTTTAAGTTCAGTATACCAACGAATCAAATCAAGCTTCCAATCTGGAGACTACATTAATTTTCTACACTGCTTTTTCTTTGCGTATCCTTGTGGTCAGAACTCAAAAAGGCTGTTTCTGGAGAACTGTTCCTGGCAGACTTTACAATATATTGGTGCAGTTAAATTAAAAATCCAATATTGATCCTCTTGTTTGTTATCCAATTGTTAGTGCCCACAAAAGAAGGCCAATCAGCCGCCCAACAACTCGGATGTATGTTCTTCGAAGTTTCTGCCGCAGAAAATTTTGATAACGTCCAAGCAGCCTTGAACGTGCTGTTCCGTAAGGTTTCACTTCACAAAAGGTACATGAGGCAGGAGAAGGAAAAAAGAAAGAACACACATCCACAGATAGAGAAAAAGAAACAGAAATTTGGAAATTCCTTATTTAACTGGAAGCATGAGAAAAAGAGAAGCCCAAGGAGAGCAGATACACTATGACTTCACCGTGTGAACGTTGTTTGAATTGATTATAAATTTAGCAAAATAAAAAACATTTAGCATCCTATTGGCTGTGTGTAATGCCCATCTGCTCCCTCTACATAACAGCGTTTCTCTATTATATCCTGTTCCACTCCTACTAGCTGAAATTAAAGGAGTTATGGGCAATGCGAGAACATATCTTTTAACCAGTTATTCGGCCCCAAGCCATTCTCCTCCAGCGAACTATCTGTACACGGCGTTGAAGAAGCCGAGAGGGTTCTTCGCGTCTTCTATTCTTGTCCACTGGAACGGAAAGAAGAGGAATCTCAAGAACCAGGCTGATAGTACACGTTGCGTTGGCAACGAAAAAAGGGAAGAGTTCATAGCGAGTCTATAAATTCGTCTGAGGCTGCAATACTCTCTCCTTTGATTTAACATCCCATAAAAAGCAGACACAAATTTGCAAGAATTTTACGGCTCAGCTGTAAAAAGGCGTTAATCGTAACTTTTATGTACTTCTTTATCACAATCTCGCGAGCCACTTGACGTTTACATACACTGGTATTGAAGCAATGTTTAATGATAACATCTTTTTGTTTCCAAGCCAGGAGTGATCTAACGAGGGCCGGACAAACGTAATATAAACTCGTGGTTGGTACTTAAATTAGAAAGAAAAAAGCTATAAATACATTGAGGAACGTCAAAGAATATTCCTTTGAAGAGTGAGTACTTCCGCTATTCAACAGGAATGTAACGATGACGTACATGTCTGAATTGGCAATTTTAGCTCAGTCACCTTTTTTCTCAAAATAAAATTGGGTGGTGACGTTAAGTCGTTGGCCTTGTCTCCTTTACCTCCACACAGAATAACCTACGCACGGATCGAAGAGTAGTGAACGTAGCTTCCGGTGCTGTAGACTGCCCTGACATACATCAGGAACGCTGGGCAATGGGCTGACTACCTGTTCCCAAGAGCCTTTGTTGGGTCACAGAGACCTACGAGAACCTCTTAGGAGGCCCCATGCGCCACGTGGCATGCAAAGGGTTACACACAAAACCATGTGCATTAGTGCGTAAATATACCCTCTTTTCTACAGCAGACAAACAGATGTTGGTCAGACAGGGGGACGGGACGTTGTACCATCTTTCCTTCCCAGATGCTGCCACAAGGACACATTTTGTGAGCTGGAGCGGGCTGGAGGGTGGTTGGCCTTTGGGTAGAGGCTAACAAAAGCTCTACCTGGTTTATAATGCAAGGAAGATCATGCGCGATGTAGAGTACGTCCCCCCTTCTTTCCACTCTCACGGCACCCTTGATTTCTGTTCAAAAACAAACCAGTGTCTCGGCTTGACCACGCCAAGAAGAATTAAGTTTCGAGATGCTTTTTGCCAGAGACTTGTTTCATCAGTCCAACACCCAAACTGCTCGAGCGGGTCATTCACCCTTTCAGAATAGTTACGCACGACTTGAGAGTGTTGTAGGCGCAATTTGGTTGCGTTGCATTGTAAGGCTGTTAAGTGTTTTACGAACACTTTCACGGAAAAGAGGGATTGTGAGTGAGAAGGCCATCACCTTAATACTAATACTCGCAAATGTAATCAAGTTTCCTTTGTTTAATCACTGTCATTGTATTTACTAACATAATACAAAAATATAACAGTAGAGAAATACTGTCAAATCTTTCAAGCTAACGCACTGCAACTACACAAGGAAACTGGTCAAAACAAAACTTTCCCGGTCTGGGTGAAGGTCATACCAAAAGAAACTAGACCCTCCAGGGTTTTACTCTTTGGCACTTGTGAATTGCAAGCTTCGATCACTTCCCTGGAAGCATTAACCGTTCGGAGAAATATTGCAGTTATTTAATAAGCTTTTGAATGCAGACTACTTTCTCTAACATTTAATCCGGGTGGTCACGTCACGCATTGCGTGACGACATGTCACGAAACACTGAAGCGCCACGTACCACCCAAATAAAGACAGGAAAGAAGAGTGGCTGTGCCAACCGGGCTAGTTATCTTTATAAAATAAGTTTATACTTAGAAGCAGTCTTTTTACAAAGTAATAGTAGAACTGTGAAAAAAATAATGCCAACATCTGCACATTTTTCCTCTACCAAACCATCCAAATTTCAATTCAAATCTCTCTACAATTTCTTGAATTGATTTTGAAAACCCTACAACCTCTTCACTTTCTACAGAGTTTAATTGCCTGCAGTTTTTCAACAGCCGGCGACATTTTTGTAATTTTTTCGTCATACTTTGTGTATTATTTAGTTTTGAATACGCTCACCGATTTCCAAAAGAACAGACAACAAAACACAAGAACACACTTCACAGAACTGCTAGAAGCAGACTAAGCTACATATATTACACACAAAGTCTTTTTTCCCTTCTAAAACACATGATAAAACTCTTAGTACCAAACACAGCTTCACAGAAAGAATGGAGTGACCCTGACATTGATTTTGCATGGGAGATTGAACAATGTCGAACTCTCACCTCAGAAACAAATGTTTTTTTTTTTGTTTTCTCAATGGAAAGGACTGCTTACAAATATTTCTAATAAAATCCTTCAAAATAAAGAAATCTTTACATGCCACTTCTCTGTCCAAAACATAGCTCTTTTGTTTGAAGGAACAGCAGAAGATGAATGGAACAACCTATATTTACAGAAACTAAAATCGTCTGTGAATCAGACATTTTGGGCCTTACTGTCCAATAATAATTTCGCCTTGTTAATTCTATGGTATTTGTGAGGTGCTGTGAACTTACCTACATCCTAAACTGCAGAATTTGAGCTCCAGAAATATAGTGATTGACAAGAACACAACAAAAAGGGCGCACTCAACTGGCCTCCACATGGGCTCAAAATAAAAAAGAAATCTCTTAACATGCCTCCCTTTCATACACAAAAAAATTGGCATAACTTCCAATCTCTCAGTGGTACTTAGAACACTGGACCCCCAAAGAGACCATGATTCACAGGAACACTACCAAACAAAGGCTACAACTGTAGAAGCCAATTCTGACTGGATATTGCCTGTTGTTATTTCGGGTCTGATTCAAAGTTACAAATAAATGATTATTGTTAACGAATTTGCTGAGTGTTCTAGCATGAGCCAGTTGAATGCACCCAACAACCTCAATCAGGATCACATGGAGAAAACACTGAGGAATCTAAACAACCTCTCCTGTTGACCACAATATTCATTTCACCAACATCATTGAAACCAACACACACAGGATACACTTGAAAAACACAATAAACAATGCCACAGTGCAAGGATACTGTGGAAAGTCATGCAAATTACAGAAAGATAACAATTGCAACTCTCAAGATGAAATTTTCACCAAATCAGCTTTATCAACTGTTTTCAAGTGTACTAACTGTGTAAACAAGGCATCTTCATGCTATCTACAAAGTACAAAATACTGATATTAGTCTCACAGACTGCAACACAAGAGTTAACGGTCTTTTGCTTTCTCTCTCCTTCCATCATGACAGGTTCTGTTACATGCAGCCAAACTAGACACTATTATGTACTTCATGAAAAAAAAAAGCCTGTAACTTTTTATAGCTAAACAAACCACAGAACATGATCCACAAAGGCACCTGTCTGAGCACCATTTTACAGCAAGTGATAACCATTCAAGACAAGCAGATTTCCAAGCAAATTTCCACTCCCTTCTTGTAGCGAATGTGTTATAGTAGAATGTCTTTCCATTGACTAAATCAGTTAACAAAAACAATTGTACTGCAGCCAAGTAAATGACAAATATACTGCATCCAGGTCTACTTCATTGGTTTCATGGACGATAATTGACTTATAACACGTAATAAAGAACTATTTTCATCCTTCAGCCGGTTGTTGTCAACACGTAGCTGTTCCAGCTCCTGCAGAAGAGGAGAAAGAGCACAATGATCACTCTGCTAATGAACATGCTCCATAACAAAGGAAAAATAATCAGTTTAACTCCTATTAAGTGGCGACTTAAATGGGGACTGGCTGCTTAAGAGGTCAAAAACAATGGAAGAACCCTCATTGGGACTTTGATAACAGGTACTAGCTGCCTGATAGAGGGTATCTGTTTAAAAGGTGGCCACTTCATGAAG
Organism: Galaxea fascicularis; assembly: GCA_948470475.1. Taxonomy (NCBI): domain Eukaryota; kingdom Metazoa; phylum Cnidaria; class Anthozoa; order Scleractinia; family Euphylliidae; genus Galaxea; species Galaxea fascicularis. The sequence goes on from OX419336.1 coordinate 32,450,595, forward strand.
GTTAGACTGTAGAAATACCTTTGACTTCAAGCAAGTGACCCAGTACTTTAAACACCACATATAATAACACTAAATTTAAGGTTAACATTTACAGTTCATCATGAAAATATACAAATGGTCAACTAGTTTAACTCTTTGAGGTTATTTCAATTTGTTCAACATGTACTATAAGGGTAAATTAGCCAGAAAATATACAAGAAATTATCACTACAAATGGATCAAAGAGAAGGAAAATTCACTGTCACACACTAATGTTCCAAACAAAAACCTAAATTAGGTCATTTCACCTTATTCTGAAGAGGGAAGCAAGGATGCCCATTAAATTATTGTTCTGAGGCATTCTTATCACTGCCAGTGTGGTCATTAGTTTTGTTGATGTAAGAATGAAATCCATTTGGCAGTTTAATTTTTTTTCATTCTAGTGAGGTGGCCTTGTAGTCTCCCACACAGACACTTGCCCATTATTTTGGCTCTGGTCATGCAACAGTAACACACCAGAAAAAGACCTGTGTAGGATAGTAGAGTGGCCACCCAGCCATGAAGCCATAAAACATCCAATGTTATTTCTTTGTCTTAAAAAAAAATTATTGTCCTGTTTAGTGCATTAACAGTTCATTCCAGATTTGTTAAAAATATTTTTCTTCTACATGACCGATCAAAATGTCCAGCCAACCAAAAGTTTGTCTGGACAAATTGTTAGTTTGGCCAGACATTGTCCATTGACTGGCATTATTTTGAGCCCAAAAGGAAATTAATTAAAGACAAAAAGAACAACAATTTATCATTCGATAAATGATTACGATACTGAAAATTTAAACAGTACCAAACCAATGTAAATCTTTTTTTGTATGAACTCTTAAACTCTGGAGAGCCCCAGCATTTGTTCCCTTTTTAATTTCACATTTCTGTCACTTCGTTACCAGATATTTTTTACACCAACAATGATCAATAATATTACCTTGTTGACTTTATCAAGTTCAGATTTGTAGTCTTCTAATTGGGCTTCATAATCATCTATTTTTTCAAGTAGTTGTTGTGTTTGGATGGTCTCACTATCTTTTAGCTGCAAATAAAGCAACAGATTAACATTCTTCAAAACATTCTTCAAATCTAATGACAAATTAACCGCTGCCTCACTTAAATGGGAGGTGGGTGCCTGGGGTATCCAGGGGCTTCCACTGTGTCCTGCCAGGCCTCAGATAGAATACCACCCCCATGGCGGGCAAATCCCCACAACCCAGCCACAAGCCCCCATTCCAGGCACCAGTCAACACGGATAAGATCAGAGGAATGGAGACAAAAACAATGAGGGTGAGGTGGGTGGGGGAATGCTTGAAAACAGCTGTTCCAAACTGTTCCAAAACTGCACTGAAACACGAAGATCAAGCCACAACATTCCATGTGAGCCTGCACTAGTGAGATTGACCACTGGCCAGGTACACACTAAGCTCATGGCGGTTAACTTTGTTAAGTTGACAGTTAACTAAATTACTATAGCTCTGAAGCATTCTACATTAAAACGCTACTACTAGAGGACAGATGATAATCAACTGATGAAATGACCATCAAACAATCAATCAATTACATTAAGCAAATATATGACTACACCCAAGCGAACAAGGAAAAAATGGCTGGGAGTCCTGAAGCTACAAGCCATCTTCCTGTTTACAGATAAATTACAAGTCACAAAAAATATACAACTACAGACCATGAAGTTACCAATGAATTTCCATCAGTTAAGATTTGTTTGTATGATTTTGAATTGCCAACATAAACTCAGACCAGGGTTCGTACACTTTTTTCAACTACAAATTCAAGGACTTTTTAAGGCCTTTCAAGGACACATTTTTTCCATTCGTCAAGGACTCCAAGATGGGTAAAATCAAGCCAATATAATGCCAAATCAGATGCTCAAAGTAGAGAATGCACCGATTTTGTCTCAGACACTTGTGAAGCTTTGTTGGATAAAACTGGCAACAAATTTCAACGACTTTCCAGCACTACCTGGCTACAACTGCAAGTCCAAAAACAGAAGGAAATAGACATGCTGTGAAGGGAGTGAACACATTATCGAAGGTCCATACACTTTTTCAGAAACAAAATTCCAGGACTTTTCCAGGCCACAGAAAGTTTTATTTCAGGACACATAATGCACATAAACTACTTTTCAGTTTGTGATCTCTGATTATCAAAAACAACATAAAGAAACTTCCCAGATCAAACAAGAAAACAAAAGCTAGCCATTCTTCCTTCCCTGGTCTGATTAAAAGCACTTGTACTTGCCAAGGATGAGAAGAAATGTTTAAAACCAGAAACCATTGGTGTCAACCATTCTTGGTAAGAAACAGTCTCTCATTTTGACAAGAAAACACATTGGTACAGTGACTTCCTGGTGACTACGAGAAAATTGTTCGATTTCATCACTGCATCATTGATTGCCAAATATGGATGAAATGTTAAACACACTTGACGTGCCACCAAATCGCATGATCAACAACAATGGCGAGAAAACCAAAATCCACACAACAAGAAACTTATGTATTCTCTTAACCCGTTTGCTTTTGAAGCCCATGTGACTGACACTGTGAAAGCTTTCCTCAGGCAAGAAAACACCAATCTTGCTGTCATTCCTGAAGATTTAACTTCACTTCTGCAGCTGCTGGATGTATTTTTAAACAGCAATTTTAAAATTGGAGTCAGAAAAAGATGGTTGGAGTGGATGGCTGGTGGAATGCACGAGTTTATGCCAACAGGACGGCAAAGAAAGCCTTTGGTAGAGTTGATCTGTTCGTGGATTTTGCAGGCATGGAACGAGATTCCAGCAGAAATTGTCAGTGCCTCATTCTTAAAATGTGGAATCATGTACAAGTTGGATGGATCCAAGGAAGATTTAATTTATACTTCAGCAGAGGACACTTACAAACTTGATAATTCTTCAATAGAGGAACTTTTTCAGTCTGACTCTGAGTCAGAATTCGAAGGTTACATGTACAGCTGTATGTTGTTTAGGTAACTGTTGTTTCAGACTTATTGAACAAGTGGACTCACCTGGATTGCATTGAACCTTTTTTGATATGTTTTCTGATTTCGGTTAACCCTATAACTCCCATTGTGAGGAGAAGTATCATGTTAACCACTCCTGGGAGTTAAAGGGTTAAAATACATGTACTTCATGCTTTTGCTTTTGTAGTTTTAGTAGTTTTTGTTGAAATATCATAGTTTGTGTTGTAAATAAATAAGCTTAATAACTTGTAGGACTATTGTTCTTATTTGTGCAATAAATATTTAGTTCCCATTATTTAAATAAATAAGTATGGATGAGGATTGAAACTGTTGTTTAGAGCTGTGAACTGTTTTTTTTTTTTTTCATGAGAAATAAGTAAAGAAGTGGAGTGCATACTATACATGACCGTGCATTACACACTGGTAAATATGGTCTATAGGATAGTAGATCTTGCTAAATATATGGCCAATCTGAATAGAGATGTGGAAGGGCAAACACTTACCGCTTTCTGCTCTATTCTTCTGTTTGAACTAAGGAGAGAGAACTCAAAATTAAAAGTGCAAAGAAGGAAAATCATTTACTCTTCCAGAAACTCCACACTACTTACAGTATTCAAAAGACTCTTATCTGATAACCACACTTGGAAATATAAGATGAAAATGAACTCTTAAATTGCAAATTTAGTGAGAATTAACTTTTAACATTCATAACATAAATTATCCAACACATTTGTTTCTTTTTATTTGCTTTTCTTCCACCTTATTAATGGCTGTATTGTCTGAGAGTTTTCCTCTGCAGACAACCACTAACATGTTTATCCAATCAAGGCCCAATAAAATTTTGTGGCAAATGACAGGTTTAGCGTTTGATTGGCTTTGCATTAAAAACAGGTTTTCACCACACTCAAACTGCTGGTGTACATGGATTTTAGAATGTTAACTTTAATATGCAAGATACCACACAAAGAAAACAAAACACCTTGATGGATTACTAATGCAAATTTAGTGATGCAGTAACTACAGTGTATAAACATAAATAAATTGGGTGATATTACTTAGAGTAAGTGTCTGACTGTCTCACTGTTAATTTTGCAGGTAACTGTAAATCAGTGTGGCATATTTTGTCAATATTCTGTTCAACTGTTGGAACAGCTTTCTTTCATGTCATCTTTATGTTACTTCAACTTTATGCAAGATTGTGTGGCCTGCACACAGTCATGTAAATAACTTACAAGTGAAAGGGTACAGCTTACAGCTTGTTGTAGCTGTGTAAATCATTTTCTTATGCCAGCTTGTACGAATGGGGGACCAAGGATGGCGAAGTGGTAAGAGCACTTGCCTCCCACCAATGTGATCCAGGTTCAAACCCCAATCTCTGCATCTCTACAGTTTGTTGTTGATTTGAAATATTTACTAAAGATTCAAGGTTTTCCTTGAAGGCCCAATAACTGGAAATGGTTACTCTGTCAAGCTCATGGTTCAGTGTGTGTATCAAGATGTTTCGCATAAGGTGCCTTTACCATGATGACGATATATTTTACACACTGTGGGAAGGCCTAATCCATTACTCAATTAAACACAAACTTTAAAGGTTTATGTACAATTGTATAACAGACACTAAACAATAATATGGTCTTACCTTTTACTTTTAGGAGTATCCTACAAAAAAAGAGCAAAACGACAGTCTTGTTAGAATTGCAATTTTTTATTTTAGAAAGTACACATACATACTTATTGTGTTTCACAAGAAACTAAAATTATTAAGCTCTACTAAGCAAAACATTTTTACATTATGTAGTAGCCTACCCAGTAAGGTTCACTTAAAAGAAGTGTCTTTTGCAGTCTTTCAGTATATAAAAGAGCAGTAAGTATTTTAACATTTTAAAGGACATTAATTTGTTGTTTCCATCCTACAAAAAACTTAGATAACATACAGCTGTATTTTGGAACATTCATCTTTATCCTTCTTAGTACCAATGTTGCCTCTTGCATGCGATAATTATTGTGACACATGAATTATTAGCCACAAAAGAGAAAATTGGAACTACACGAGGGAAACACATACAGTGTCTCCTAACTGAATTAGGAGATGGAACTAATCACGTCTGCACAAATGAAAATAAGCAGCTAATTTAAAACTTCACCAAAGAAAGGAATGAATTTCAAGTTGTATTAGCTCTATCTTATAAAACAGGTTTGTTTATGCAAAACATCCTGATAACAAATCTCAAGTCAATCATCTTGATTCTATTTTCTCCCTGACCCAAAACTGGAAATACCAACAATGACAAAAGCAAATGCTCTTCAGCCTTCTAGAATTCTCCAAAGATTCTTGCCCTTTTAAAGAAAGTTGTAACCTGTTTATTCAAGATAACATAATTTATACACAGTCTTAATGATTGTATGCTGCCTTCTGTGACTGTTCGGATTATTCTGTCATTAATTCCCAAATAAGGAAATCTACTATGAGTTTTTCTAAGAGGAAAGGCTGCTAATCCGGTAAAGCTTTTAAACGGAATATATTTGTCTGTAAAAGCAATGACAGAAATAGAGACTGAGAAGATTTAAATAAGAGGCTTACAAATTAGAAGGAATATATAGGAGTATATGAACTGCAAATGTTGCAGTGTACAGTTCTAAGAAAACCAAAAAGTTTTGCTACTGTTCTAATCACAACATAAAACTTTAAAAATCTCAAGGTAACAATGTGAATTTCACCTTGAATAACAAGACAATTCTCAAAACAGTTGCAGTAGGCAACAGAAATGCTGTGCAAATAACATGATTTACATGTAAGAGTAGGGCTAGGGAAAGGCTATGTTTACCATTTCTGAGAAAGAAACTCTTGATCCTGTTTTGGAAAGTCTTCCAGCAAAGAGGAAGATCAAGCCAGTGCTTAATTGCAAAACAACACAGGGGATAACTCCTGAAATCTTGCCCTCTGGAGAAAGGAGTGCTTCAAAAGACCTCACTAGGTACAGATATAAGACTGTTTCCATAGAGTATCCATTTAAATTCACATAAAGGCCAGTTAAATAACCTTGTTATCTTTTGTCATCCCTTGGATACTATCAAGTTTCTGGCATATGCATTACAGTGTCTGCACAGCCACATTTTGTCTTGTAACTCATCAATTTTAAAGGGAGCCAAAGAATTTATCTCAAATTTTAATATAATTATTTAAATTCTTTCAATTTAATAATAATTTTTAACTGTTGTAAAGTAGGACTTTGTTGTCTACAGAAACTCGGCTTATAGAAAAACTCGTAAGTGACAGAGTTTCAAGAGTGTCTAAATGCCCTAATTTAGACCCACTGAGAAAGTATTACAAAATTTGATCCCTCCAGTTGACACAACTTCTACAAGGGAATTTTAATGTAATACATATTTCTTTCAAAGTTTTATCATAACTTTTGTACATAAACATGACACGTGAGTGAAAAACTCCAAAACATACATGACAGCATGGAACACTCGCATTGATACTGCATAAAACAAAAACAGATTTGTGCTACAATGTACATGGATTTCACTGTACATGTACGTACCTCGGTTTGTGTTTCATCGTCATTCGCCTGTTCGTTCTGTTGCGTGTTGGCCTTTACTTGCTTAGACACGTTATCATCTTCCTCGCTCTAAAAACGCAAAATCCCATTTCCAACGTAAGTTCGCCATCACTGATCAAGGGCACAATATAATGTGAAGGACGGCTAAATTGTATTGTCCTTTTTTCTCATGTATGAGAAAGAACATTTCTGGGATCAATATAATCTCATCGGGTTGATGCAATGAGGGAGAAATCGAAGAGGACTTTCTGGTACTCAAGGAGCGAGTCACATCTGGCACACGAAAATTTAGCTACAAAGCGCTATTACATGAATAAATCAAAATTCAAAAATACGGCAAAAAATCAAATCCATCCCATGTGTTTACACTTGACGGCCTGTCTCGAAACCACATTACCAACACTCAGAATTACTTTAAAGCAAGTTCAATCACCCGATGTCTATTTCCACACAATTGCACTGAAGACCACCAATTTGAAGCTGAACATTCAACGAAATACACATTATTTAGGCAGCATAAGTTTGTAAAGAGTCATTTTACTTTTGAGAATAAATTAGATTAATATCATTCACACCACTTGCTCCTCGTTGTGCAAGCTCATGTTCAACACATCTACGACTTAAGACATTTTCAAAGAAGCTCATGCCCTTGAAAAAACACCACTGATATCGGAGATGAATTTCAGGCGATGTTTGGCCACAAATACCAAACGTACGTTGCAAAGACCAGCATTATAAGGAAACAAGTTGAAAAATTTAACACTAATTTTGCTCCCATAACACTGGCAAAATTTGCTACCATCTGGTGTATTGTCGTTAACTTATTAATTTCCACTTTTCTTTTAAAAGCACTAGAGCTGGATTGATTTTAATTTATTGTTTAGATCTGCCAATGTCGAACAGCAAATAGAATTATAAGTTACATCTTTAACAAAATTCATTCATGAATAGAATGTCATATTTTGACTAGTCCAAACTAAACTTTCGGAACAATTCTTATTTTAGCGACGGAGATTAAACGAATCCAAACAAAGTATCTCTACAAAAGCGTAGTAATTTTGCTCAACGACAATAGTTTTCTAACGATATCGACACAAACTCGTTGCTTTGAGTGAAAGGCGAAATACCAGTGTACATTGTTCGTGACGCCGAAATCCTATACATCAACAGAGCCATCCGCAAAAATCACCGCGACAGATTGACCAAGCTGTTCTGTTCGGCTATAACACCGCGAAATGGAAATAAGTAGAGTAACAGATATTAAGTACAAATCATTTAAGAGATACTCACATCCCCATCTGCACCGGCAGGCATAATAACAACTCCTGTCGACCTCCTTTTTTCCCTCAAATGTCTCTTGGCCTGTCTTTTATGTGCGCTATTTTCGCTCTTTCTATCCTTCTTGAGGCTTTTCTTGGGCGATGTTTCCTCCGGGGCAGCTGTAGCCCCTTCAACAGGCGCTTCATCGTTGGCATTCGTTTCTCCATCTTCTTTAGTTTTCCGCCTGTCTCTGCCTCGTCTCGCCGATTCTCTATCGGCGCTGCTTGCTAAGTCGTTTGCCACTCCACTGTCGTCCAAACCAGGATTATTGCGTTCCTTCGCAGGGGACGGAGTCCCATCGATGCCGTCACCGTATCGATTTGCCCTCTCTCTTTGACGTCTTTCATTTCTGTCTCGCTTGTATTTAGGCTTGGGAGTTTCAGCAGCATAACTTTCCTCAGAGACGTCCGCCATGACTACGAAGGGAAGCCTTGCTAAGCGATAGCCCAACTTCCTGCGGTGGTTAATGGGCGAAGAAACACCTTCTTTGGGCCGTTATGTCATCGGGTACCGTAAAAATACCTCAATTTCGGGTTGGAAACTTTAACCCTTCAGTTTGGCGAGATTCTGTGGAGGAATTTACGTTACAATGGGGAAAAATTCTTGAAAACAACCCAAGCAGGCAGCCAGCGTGCATCAAAAATTACCCAGAATTTTGTGTTGGGTACAGCTGACATGCGCAGACCGACCGGGGCCTCAAGTCCACCCGCGAGCTGTTATTGGTTGATCCTGAAGACAATATAGCCCGTATAAACTTCACCAACTGACACACCAGGCATGTAATTGGACACTGGGTGAAATAAATTCCACCAATACACACATTTCAATCGGTCTCTACGTCAATCAGGATGCAGTCTTGGAAATGCCCTAAATGTTTTCTCATTCTGGGCATAGCAAAAACTACCAGCGACGCATAACAATTCCAAAAGGGCGAATCGGAAACCCTTCAGCCGCTCGAAACGAGAATTTCATGGTTTCTGATTTCATTAGAATGCAACCAAGCATGTCGCAGTGAGCCCGAATGGCGGTAATTGAAGTGATCTCCCTTGTTTACTTTGAATATGAAATTGTACTGACATTTACATTGATAGTACTGTTGTTTCAATTTAACAATTTACAGTTAAAGAAATCAACTTCTGATTTTTGATTGAGTTACAGCTTTTATCAGCTGATATACAAGGCTGTTTCGCAATTAAACATGTGTTAACGTTGGTTGAGGACCCCAGAAAACGTTTATAAAGACGATTATGCAAAACTCCTCATCCTTGTTTGAAGAGAGAGGCGAAAAAGTGAAGGAAAGGCAGACAACTCGTAAATAAACTTTCATTCGTTGACAATTAAGGCAGTCAAAATAATAACAGACACGAACAGTTCAATTTTCGGAGTGACAATTTGTCATAGCAGCTGGGAAGTTGATTCGTCAGACCATCGTAAAAATTTTACATCTCCAGTTATCATAATCAGGAAAGGCGGTGGCTTTAATTCGGGGAAAGGTCGCGGAACAAGAGAACTGAAGTGCAAGCCAGGTCGTTGAGAGGCAATTCCTTTAAGACCATTGCGGGGTCGCTCTGGGTATCGATAGAGTTGTCTTATGTGCCGGTCAACACAGCACATATTCGACAATTACTTAAACAAATAAATTGTTTAAATAATATACAAAGAAAATCAGTTTTAAAAAATGCCTACCGTCTCGTGAAAAAAAAAAACACATGTCAAGACTGCACGAGTGACATTATGTTCCTGCAAATCTAAAGCATGAAACAAACTCGCCTAAACACACGAAATAACGAGGAAAATAATTTTACTAAAGTGACAGTAGAGACAGTTTTGCGTAACTCAGACATCCACTCTATTACCTTGAATTATCCTACTTCAATGCAAAAGGATCAGCCATAGACTTAAGGAAGCACTTCGGTTGAATTTGTAGCGAAGTGAAGTGAATTGAGAGAAGAGTACAAAAGGATATATACATAATCCAATTAGTCCGCTAGCGGGCTCAGGGGCACCATGTTGTGGTGACAGACTGGCCTTTGCCTTTTAAATTTTTAATTTTCAACCTCCCCAACATCCAATATTTTCCAATTTTCCTTACTTTAAACCCCCCCCCCCCACCCCCCAATGTTTATTCCTTCAGAACAACCCTGAAAAATCATACAAAAGACGTAAACATTTACTGTAGCACAAACTCCAACCTAATAGATGAGCTGTTACTTTAACGACCGTACTTCTCCATCTGAAAGGTTCTCATTTTACTGTCTGTGTTGGACACAAGTTCACTAATTGCCAGTTACCATTTAAAGCGATAAACGGTTGTCATCAGTCGTTAGTCGGGGCCTCCTATGTTCACAATCTGGGCAAAGCCGTTTCAGGAGTCAGAAAAACCTTACCCGGTAACTGGCAGAATTCGGCGCTGACGTTTCGTCCTTGGTGTTGCCGTTGTCGTTTCTAACCGTTTTTGCTGTTCTCCCACTTACGGTGGTATTCGTAAGACGTGCAAGAAATTATGCTAGGGCGAGGCTGCGGGCGGCTTCTACATGTACAGCACTTTCTGAATGCATGTGTCTGTCACACGGTCAGTTTTAGAACTTCCTGAGTTCCCTTTCGTTCATAAGCTAATCGTTGGTGTTGTCAACTGGGTTGACAAGATAATTTTTGGAATCTCTTTGATTATGGTGACCGATTGTCTTTGTCCCCTGTATCTGCTGTTGATAATCACTCTCGCGCCGCGAAGCTGTACCTAAATAGACTCCTCAGCATTAGCTCACCATTCAGCTGCTCAATCGACTGACAGTAGTTCAGTTCACGCTCAGACATGCAATTGTTCTTTGCACACACTTTCACTTTCATTTCAGAAAATAAGAAAACAGACATTAATTAAGAGGACACACTACTACCACCGCCGCCGCCGCTGCTGCTGCTGCTGCTGCTGCTGCTGCTGCTGCTACTACTACTACTACTACTACTGCTACTGCTACTACCGCAATACTGTTACTGTTACTACTACTACTACTGCTGCTCCTTATGATACCAGTATAATGAGGAAATAATGTAATTAGCTATTATTGGTCCCAAAGATCGCCCCGATATTTCAAGCAAATTGTCCTTTTGCGCTTGGAATATCAACGGACTATCTTCCAAATGCCTTGGAAACAAATTACAGAACACTGATTTTTTTAGAGTTATTGATAACTCTGATTTTATAATACTTACCGAGATTGGTAATTGTACTGATTTGGAAATAACCGATATAAATCGTTTGTACAACCATCCCTAACCATTCGAGAAAAGGTGGTGGGAACTCTGAAGGAATAGCTTTACAAGAACAAACCTGATAAAAAATATTGTAATCACAAAAACAACTCAAAATTATTTATATATGGTTTAAAATCAAGAAAGATCTCTTAAATTCGGTGAAGGATGTTCATGTTTGCGGAATATATATACCGCCTCCGTGTAACTCGAAATATTTCGATCCCGAAATTTTTGATCAGCTAGAACAAGACATAATAGATTTTTCCCCGACAGGATCAATTATTCTTATGGTAGACTTTAATTCAAGAGCCGGAAAATACTCCGATACTGCCTCGCAAGAGGGCAACAACATAATCTCTAATGATCACGATCAATCAGAATCAGCTTTTCAGCCAGTCCAAAGGGATAGTTTTGATAATGTCTTAAACAGTCATGGGAAAAGACTACTAGCAACTTGTAAAAACCTTGGTCTAAGAATAATTAATGGAAGAGCTAATGGTGATACCCTAGCCAGACCCAACTTTCTTGAGAAAAACGGGACAAGCGTTATTGATTACGTAATATGCGATCAGTGTACACTGGTCAACGTTACCAATTTTGTTGTTAGAGCCATCCTACTTATCGGACCACAGTGCCATCGTCGCATGGCTGAATGTTAACAACAGCTAACCAACAAACGATACCTAAACTTCAAATCCTACCGATAGATTAACGAGTCTACCACGCCAATTCTGTTGGGAAAGTGACTCAGCTTACTTAAAATTCGGAAACACGTTACGCACGGAATCAATCCAAATCCTAATAAGAGAATATGTGGAATGACACACTGAAGACGTGAACGTCTCATGAGACGATGCAGTGAACATTCTAACATTCTATCTGCCTCAAGATTAAAACCAAAAAATCTCGTAAACGTATTAAGGCAACGTCTCACAAAAAAAATGGTTCGACCGTGAATGTCGTCTAAAAACTGAAGACATGAATTACGAAAAGTGTCAAACCAAAAACATCGCGATCCCTTCAACTCTGAGTTACGGGAGAAATTTCACAAAACCTTGACTGCTTACAAAAAGCTCCTTGACTCAAAAAGGAAAGCATTTCAGACTGAAAAATCTCTGAAACTCGATGAACTAGGATTAAATCCCAACAACGCATCGTTTTGGAAATGTTTAAAGGCGATGAACGATACTATCGTTGAAAATGTTCCCGCCCCAATCTCGGAGCTGGAAACATGGCTCAACCGCTTTCAATCCTTACACTCTAATGACCTGAGAACTTCAATACAACAACAAGAAATCTATAATGAGTTGCAGTCACTGGAAAAAGAAAAAGACTAGCTTAACTATTTAGATCATGCGATAACTAAACAAGAAATACGCCGAGCAGTGAAGAAATTAAAAAATGAGAAATCCCCATTCGTTGACAAAATAAGAAACGAAATGATGAAAGCGAGCCTTAACTCGCTTATGCTTGTTTATATCAAACTTTTTAATCTCATTCTGCAATCTGGAAAAATGCCAGACATTTGGTGTCAAGGCCTTATAACTCCAATCTACAAATCCGGGGTGACAAGAGTGACCCAACAAACTATAGAGGCATATGTGTATCTAGCTGCTTTGGAAAATTGTTTAGCTCCATTTTAAAACAAAGATTGTATTTGTACTTTGAAGAAAACAAGATATTACATAATTTCCAAATTGGCTTTCTGTCTGAAAACCGTGCTGCAGACCATGTTTTCACTCTAAGGACTCTAATAGATAAATCGGCCACTACCATAAGGAAAAAGTCTCCGCTTGTTTCGTAGATTTTCGTAAAACGTTCGACTCCGTTTGGCACGAGGGGTTGTTCTACAAGCTACTCAAAATCAACATAGGAGGAGACTTTTACAACCTGATAAAAACCCTTTGTTACAGCTCTACATATTCCATAAGAATCGGAGAAAACAAAACTCGATCTTTCTCATACTCAACGTCTGATCCATTCAGTCTTCCAAATGGAACCAAAATAAATTCACTCCTGTTTGTAGATGATTTGATTATCCTATCAAGATCCAAAACAGGGTTCCAAAACTGTCTTAACGCGCTGTCTTCATATTGCGAAACATGGATGTTAAAAATCAATGCAAAGAAAACAAAAATAATGATATTTCAAAAACACCCAAGGAAATAAGTTGACACAAACTTCAAAATAGGCACCGAACCAATTGAAATTGTTCAAGAATACACCTATTTAGGTACACGTTTAATGACTCCAACAGGAAACTTTACTCTTGCACAAGAACACTTCAAATATAAAGTTCTACACGCCTTCTCTAGTGTAGACTTAAACCCAATACTGCATCATAGATTTTGACACGATGATATTCCCGATCTTAAGCTACAACAGTGAGGTATGGGGGATGTACACTAACTGATTTTAAAAAATGGGGCAATTCCGCAATAGAAAAAATTCATCTCCAATTCTGTAAACGCTACTTAGAAGTAAACAATAAGGCCTCTAACTTAGCCTGTACAGCCGAACTCGGAAGATCACCACTATTTCTCCCAATTAATCAATAAAGTATGAAATATTTTGTCTATCTCAACAACAAAAACAAAGCCTCTATGGTCAAACAAGCTTTCCTTATGTCGAAGAACCTTCACTCTATCAATAATTCCGGATTTTATTCCAATTTTAGGAACATAATAGAACAATACCATTCATATAATTTAAATTCTGAATCTTTTGATAATGACACCTTTAGGCGATATTCAACCTATATGAAGGAGAAATATATATATTTCTGGCGACAAGTAATCATAAACGTATGATTGAACTAGATCGGTGTCAGAGCGATCATATACCAAGGGGAAACAGAGTTATGCCAATTGTACAAGTCAAATCAAGTGGAAAATGAATCTCAATTCTTGTTTCAATGAAGCAGATACTCTTTTCAGAGGAAGACTTTCTTAAATCGAGTCAATGATATTTTACCTGACTTTGAAAGGAAATCAACCTCTGAAAGCATAAAACTACTCATGAACTCTAACGATCATCATGTAAATAAGCTAGTAATGAAGTTGATTTCCTCATGTACAAATATACGTGATACATCGCTATTATCAAATGAAAGTGATGTCACTTGGGACAATATTACTATTACCCTTGTTTTGTTAATAATTAGCTTTTGCAATACTGTAAAATCTAGCGGTCATGCAAATAAAGCGATTTACTACTACAACTAGTACTACTACTACTACTACCGCTGCTGCTGCTACTGCTGATACTGCTACTGCTACAGTTACTGCTTCTGATGGTGCTACTCACTACTACTACTGCTACCACTACTACTACTACAACTACTCATGTACAAATATACACGACACATTATTATTATCAATTAAATGAAAGTAATGTAACAATATTACAGTTACCCTTGTTTTGTTAATATTTAATTAGCTTTGGCAATACTGTAAAATCTTGCGGTCATACAAATAAAGCGATTTACTACTGCCACTACTACTACTACTACCACCACCACTACCACCACCACTACCACTACTACTACCACTACTACTACTACTACTACTACTACTACTACTACTACTACTACTACTACTACTACTACTACTACTACTGCCACTACTATCATACTATAATCGCCCCCATCCGAATGCTTTAGCTGCCGGTCGCACAAGTCACGTTACCTCACGAGGCTAGCCAGCTCGCTATACGTTTTCACTCCAGTATTTTCATTGGCAGTGCTACCTGCAAGCCGCATCAGGTCGAGTGTTTAAGACCATTAATGCTAATTTGGACCCCAAAAGATAGATGTACTCAATACTCAAAAACTGAGAACGTTTTAAACAAAATTGTGATTCCTGGGACAGGGTGCGGGTACTCATTACAGATTTCACAGTTACATTGCTCTACAAGTTAATTTTTCAGTGCCCTCCTCCTACGTATATTTTGACTTAGAAATATTTGGCAGCAGCTATAACCAATAAGTGACATCTTACAAGGTCACTATCGATAACTTACAGTAGTTCAACCAGTGCTTATTTCAAATGGGTACCATCCGCGTTATCTGGGGCTGCTTTTTGTAAAGTCCAGACCACTCCGTAGCAGTTTGACACTCTAGCCGGTCTTAGCTTGGAAAGTTTCGTGAAGCCAAGCGTATACACGCGAAAAGGGAATACGAAAGAAAAAATTCTTTAATATAAAACCGATACATTTCCACTGTCGCGTAATTGGCCCTTGATGTCATCAAAGCAAAGCAAGGACAAAACTCAAAGAAGATCGTTAAAGTGGCCACAAAGGAATTCAGGATACGTCGTGGCTTGGTAAGTCATGAATACCCTTAATTATAACCCTTTAACCATAATGTCAAAATTTAAATTCTCATGTGTTAGCCCTACACTATTCCTACAGAAGTAGTCAGAGGGAGAAATTGTTAAAATATCAAGCACATATACTTGGATGATCTTGTCCTTAATTCTTGTGACCACTTTGTTCTATAAACAGTTGACATTGCAAAGAGAAATTTGATGCTGATCACTCTTAGAGTTGGGTTAAAGTGATCACAGCAATGAATTTAAAATACGTCATGGCTTGGCTTGGCATACATCATCCTGATGGCTTGCCACGTTGGTGAAAGTCGAAACTAGGCGAACCGTGATCATCGGAGAATTGAGTGAGTAGGCAAATTCTTGAAACATGTTGTTTGGGGAGTTATTGTGCCCCCTTTGCAAGAGGAGCCCAACTTCTGCAAAAAAATCTGTCTGGATTCGGGTTTACTAATTGTTAAGCATATTTCAGTTATGGAATAACGCCGTGTCGATCAGTGTCAGGTAGTTGTAATAATACTTTATTGACTTTAACAGAAAAAGCCGATTATAGCTAATCCAGGATTAATCGATAACCAGGGTTTATTTTTGTATTGTTGAAAGCTGAAGGGTTTTTCACCGCGAAACTCAAGGAACGAAAAGAATATTTGTACTCCAAAACGTAATCCAAGGTTTTCAAGAGTTGAATTTTGAATTTAATATAAAGTCGGAGCAAAAACATCGCGTCTTTTGAACAACCCATACCCTTGAGACATTAACTCTATCGAAAAGAAGTATGCGGCAATTAGCGAAGTCATGTATGTTATGTCAAGCTTTCCAAACCTTAAGTTGATACTTTTAAATGCTTTTATTAATAACTTAACATTATTATCTCTAAACAAATAAGTATCTCTAGTCGAATATGATCTGCGTGTATGCATAGTTCACGGAGTTAACTACAAATAGTACAAAATTTTCGACTAAAGATGATGTTTACTCTGTGACTGAGGGCATGGCATGGGTATCCTTGCTTTATTCCAAATGAATAAAAAATATATGAGAGTGGCAACTTTCGCTTTATTTTAAATGCCATAGCAATAAATCTCTTCAACTGTGTTACATCCACCTGGAGATTTCACTGGAAGCTCAGAGGGAGCCGAGCAACCCTCTCTAAATGTCGCAGGTGTGAGGTGAAAAGTGTTCGTTATTTACATTCCGGGCAGTGAAGCACGGTCAGCAATCTGGGGATGAACTGGTTTAGATAGATTAGGGTGTAGGAGCCAAAGCTTGAAGGCCGTAGCTGATTTCAGACTAAAAACGACGATTTAATTTTACCTACGCTGTACTGTACACATAGTTATTAAATTCGTATTTCTGTGGGCTGAAATACCAAATATCGACTTCCAACTTCACAATAAGAAACAAAGTTACGCTTTTTTTTTTTTTCATTAAGCCGCCTTTTTCGATGACGCATGTTTTTATCTGTTTTATTGGGAAATACCTCCTTTCCCAGTAAGATGGGCGGAACTGAACTAAGTGAAGTCTTAAGCCAGCAACAGAGGCTCAAACAAAGTTTGGACGTCAACAAGCTTATTAGTTCAACTAGATGAAGCTCACTAAAACACGAAATGTTTTGAAGGTATCGTTACTTCAAATCTCTCCACATGGAATGTACACGGTTCCCAGTGTTCTGGTCTGACCTTTGGGTTGGTGCTTCATATAGGGTACCCTCATTGATCCTTTCCCCTGTGGACAGAATTGTCCAAGAAAAATTACCATGAACTATGAACTGTAAACTATGAGAAACAGAAAATAGCAAAAGGGGATTTTGTGTGTGTGTGTGTGTGTGTATGTTTTACTGTTTATGACAACATGTTCGAATATCCAACAGCCACAACAAATAAATAAATTAATAAATAAATTAATTAGTTTAAAAAATTAAGATATTCCAACTCCAGATGTATCGAAAACCAACCTCCCTCCATATTTCGTAAAATCCCTGTTATGAAAAGCTGTTATGGACAAGTAACGAAACAGTCATTTGCAGAAGGGATGAGGGGTATGGCCTTATAAATAAACATAACGGCTGATCGCATTGCAGTTTAAAACATGAACACGACCAATACTTAGGGAAAACGTTCGAATCATAGTAATTTTGTACCACTTGCTAGTTGGTGGCACGTCAATTCTGTGCAACAATAACGTCATATGGTGTTTGACGGTGGGCGAAGTGGTTGTACTCTACACGCGTGTCATTAAGTATCTGAGGGTCCAGAAGTTTTCATTTGAATTAAAAGTAACCTGAAATAACGAGATCTAGATCAAGAAATCAAGTGAAGTATGGGATCCTATAGCAGTCCAAATATCGCAGCGTCTCAAAAAACCCTTTATTACCACGAGACCGGGATGAGTCTGGCACAATATTCAATGGGGCAGCGAAGTCGCTTGCTTGGCTTTTCTTCTGACACCCTTAAATTCACTTATTTTTGATCACGTAAACAGAAGCCATGCAATATGCACTGTCTTAAGACGCAGATGGCTAAAATTTGAATGGTGCAAAACTTGAAAGTTGACTGACCAATTTCCTCACTACAAACTCCCTATATGTAAAACGAAATACTGACCATAGTTTATTCTTTCCTGGACAAAGACGTCTGGACAGATTTATCCTTGTACGCGACGTGAAGTCGCTGCAAGTTCTCAACAACGAGTTCTTCGATCTTACGCCGTAACTGAACAAACATGCACTAAAACATAAACTTTTCATGGAACTGAGCGCGCCGGTGTAGAGTCTGTGGGATAATGAAGAGTAAGACCCAGTAAACAAAACAAAATTATACTGCTCTACATGAAGAAAACAAAGACAAATTCAGTAGAAGGATTACACTAGTAACAGAGTAAAAAAACTGCAAAATTAACCAATCACAACTTAACCTCAATGTACGTCAGCATTGATAACCGCGCAGGACCCGGTGCATGCAAAACTCAATTGGGTGTGTTTGCGAACCAGATGTAAGACGTCTATAGTAAACCATCTTTTACCCGTCTTGAAAACATTTCATCGTTTCCGTTGTCAGATTACCCCTCCTCTCTCTCTCGGTAGACTTGACAAAGGTTGTGATTTTTTTGGCAGGAAATGCTTCGCGACTTGCCGTTGCTTAAACTTGTTCTTGCCCTGTCCAGCCAACTTAGTGTAACTTGCACTTTCCGAGGTAAAGACAGGGTTTATCGTGATGGATTTACAGGACCATGGTCGATTTGCATGGTTTAAGAAGGGAATCAACGATCTGATATCTGGAACTTCCACGCAAGAGTGAAGTATGATACCTTGAATGCGAACTTAGTTTGGGAGATTAAGATGCAAGCTGGGTTAAACAGTCTCGGTTATGTCAAGCAGCTGTACACGTTCGGTTTGCATAAAGAGAACACGTGGCCTCTGTGGAACCCGTATGGTGAGCGTACAGTGCTTTTCCAACTGATGTCTCAGAGCGACTGGCTTAGTTACTTCACCCTGTATTAACATGATGACTTGCATTCTCCCTGGGTTGCGCACTCAAAAACTTATTCCATCTAGTTCAAGACCGTATTTTCTTGCACAAACCTGCAGAGGTGCATCAATGCAACTCCTATCCAAGGATTGCAAGTGAACACTTGCCAACGGGTACCAGTTCTCAGACCCAGGACACTCACACTACGCTGTCCCTATCAGAGGAAATGGAGCCGAGAGGCGCGGTGTTTCTTTCCACCTACAGCTCGCTTGTTATCAAGCCTTCCTTCGAACACAAGTTACTAGCTCTACAGAAGAGTGGCGGTGCCAGCTAAGCCGTACTTTTGCTTCGAACGTCTTTTTCTCTTCCTTTCCTCTACGGTCTTTCGTGTTGTAGAAAAATAGCTTCTGGGGGAAGTGGTTAGTGATCGTATACGGTGCAGATTTCGACTTTTAAATGAAGTTGAAGTACACTTCTCACTTGCGAGAGTAAACAAGGTAAAACACAACAGCATTACTCGCTCAATCTGGTGCATCTTCCGGTTCATTTTACAAGTCTCAGCGGATAGAGAAATGGTTTCCAGGGCACAATTCGCAGAAACGTCGAAAACAGCAAAGGTGAATGCGATGGGTATCCCGACCGCCTGGTGAGGGCAAAGTAGCTGTTATTTAGTGTCACATCCAATTAATGCGGAATGTCGTGACGGTAACATGCTGGTCGGTAGCGGGCGTAATGATAAGCGACACTGGAAAGTGCATTTCAGTGCAAGTCAAAAGACGGTAATAGTTATAAACGACGCATAGATAAAGCGGAAAACCAACACATCAAAAGCATATTCATCGGAGACTTGTATATTTATAGCAGTTGGGGTTCAATAACAGTGTCATCAACACAGAACCAACGAGGATGGGACAACTAATCAATACAAGACTTAGATTTGTCCGTAGTTATGTACTAAAATACAAAGATTGAGAAGCTACTTGTAAAGTACAATATAATATTAAACTTGCAAAGTGCTAACAACGGCCTGATGAGGCGAAAGTGCCACAGAAGGCCTTCCAAGGAAGGTAGAGCCACCCGTATCTTTCTTTTAAGTGGATTCCACTCAGAAAATGAAAGAGGTTCTTATTAAGTTGGTTCCTGGGTTTGCATTGAAGTCAACGAAACAGACTTGCAACCGTGCGACAATAAACATTTGACTTTATAAAACCCTCGAGCACAGACATAGAAAGAAAGGCATTCAATTGAGTTGTCTGAAAGCATGGCAAGTTTTTAGTTGACAGCGAATCTGGGTAAATTTCCAAATTCAGTCCAGCCATCACCAGTTGACAAACAACTGCAACAGTTAGTATTCTTTTAACATGTGAAAGGTTTGAAAGCACTTTGGCTCTACCTCCTTTCACAAAAGTACCGAGTTCCCTTCGATCGGGGGAGTCGTGTATAGCTTCGCACCCGAAGACTTTCCGACTCACACGAGCCAATCAATAATCAGCTTACAATACGTAACTTAGCAACGAGAACAGTACTCGAGACCCCGACTGGTTTAGAACGGGTCAATCAAAGACTACGCCTTACCCTAACTAATTAATATCATCCGAATTTATAAGCAAAATAACAAAGATACAATATAATAAATGTTAATTTCAATACAATTATATTTGCGACGGCGCGGACCATTTTTTGAGATAACAAGTTGCTTTGACTCCTATTAAATTCCTCTTTTTTTCTCATTCGCTGAATTGAATTTGCAATCAATCAAAAACTGAATTGCGACACAGTTGAAAAGGTCACCTGTTATTTTCACTGATGATGAGGCTAACTGCTTTACAGACTACTGAATCGGCTATGCAAAAAAGTTTTACAAAACTAATTTTACTAACGAAGTAGAATCTGCCATTCGTTTGATCACAATATCACTAAGCCCTAAACAATATAACAAAATAGAAAAGCTAGCAGAGGAAAGGTCTGCGATCAACCATTACCGAAAACCACTTGGACCGATAAACTTGCATATACACTCTTAGAAAACTGCACTTCAAATAATGCAAAACAAAGACTTTTGAGAGACGTTTACAAATTATTACATTGTAAAATCTTATTTGTCTTTCTTGGTCCAACTATGCCTACAACACCAGTTTCTCCTCGCTCAGATGTTTTTTTCTCTCACTGACTACTTCACAGACTTCCAAGGACAACACATACACGTATCTACACGACAACAAGGAAATATTACGAAACCCAAGCAAGACCTGACAACCGTCGTATCCTAGGATACCCCCAAGACCCCTCCCTCCTGGCATAATTGAGATTTTCTTTGCTGTGGTATCATACTGAATAAATAGCCACAGTTTCATACCAAGGAGGAGAGGCTATAGTTTTTGCCTTGTAGTGTTCAGTCTCCGTATTCCTCTGTTTCAATTGTGCACCTAAGCAACAAGGCCCAGAGTTATTAGTCAAGTGGAAGGACGAGACAACTTGCTAATAACACGGATTAGAGCGCCATTCTCGTCTTTCAACCTCTGATTGTCAGCCTTCAAGTCCGATAGTTGCTGAGGGAAGAAAGGATAACAAAGCGATCAAACTATAAATTCGCATTTGTATTTAAATCGACAATATCAATAGGTGGAGAAAAGTGCACAAACGTCTTTGATCTAACATTATCCTAAAAGAAGTTGAGAAAAATGCCAGGAAATGAAACATTTTCAACAACAACAACAACAATAGAGGGAAGAATTACATAACCGCCTTAGATTTAACGATTTATGTTAAATTACCCCAAAGGAGGTCAAACAAAATACCAGGAAATGAACGAAGAGTCAAAAGACTTTCAAGCAAATCATTGCTCACAGTAAGATGTTGACTGCAAGACTTCAGGCTCGGTTGAGTTTTCCGAAAAGCTCCGTCCGCATGTTAAGTCAATCAGAGGTAGGGTGCCAACCTTAATTTTCCTTGAACGACCCACTAATGGTGGCTCCCAGGATAAGAGTTTCCCCTTAACCCCCAACCAAGTGAGTATGCTGCTATCACAAACGTAATGCAGAAGATGCATAGAGCCGACATACCTTAATATCTTCTTCTACATTGGCATATTTTCTTTCAAGCTCTTCCTTCGCCTACAAAGAGAACAGTAATCAGATGGAAATATTCTCTTAGACTCCATTCACACCTAATCAGTGAGTACAAAGGTGATCAAAAACTATGGACGTACTTGCAAAGCTTTTTCTAATTTAATCTTGTACTCTTGAAGTTCCAACTGCGCTTCTTGTAGCCTTTCTTTCAACTTTTGTGGATCCGCGTCCGTAATCGTGGTGGCATTTACCTGTTGAAAAAATCGCACCCCATTAAGTGTAGTGAAAATTGCCTTACATTGGTACAAACAAAACAAACCGACATTATTTAAAAAATGATAAGAACGCAGGAATACGCGAACCTACCTTGGATGTACCAAGAGAACCTTTAGAATCACTTGTTCTATAAAATGAAAGAAAAGTCTTAATCAAAACAAGATATGGTTTACTTATGATCAGCAAAACTCGCTTCTTCTGTAGATGACTTCCACAAAATTTCACTTATGCGAGACAGCAAGACGAAATAGAAGGTTTAACAAACCTGCCAGCTCTTATTCTGTCCGTGACACTCTAGAAAAGGAGGGAAACGAAAAAATCAAAGACAATTAATATAGAGCGCAACTGTTACTTTTCAATGGAGAAGCCACAACCCATTCAAGGATGACCATGAAAGGACTGCTCGATTACTTTGCGTACAGAAAAAAGGCAAAACGTAGATTCAATCAAAAGGTAAACCATAGTGAGTTTGTATCTCACCACGAGGCGAAAATCAAATTCATGTGATTGTACACATGCCTACTACGCTACAAAGAAACGCGTGACCAACTCGGTCGTTCACCACGCTCATATGTAAAAAAATACTCGACAAAGTTGAAACTACAGAAAACACTGACTTTGAAATCATCAAGCTTGGCTACAAAGAATAAGAAAACGATTACTACTGCGTGTACCTGGCTGAAACTAACAATACATTTGCGACTAAAAAGACGCTGCAAATATTTTCACCCCTGGGGCTCGTTTCTCGAAAGTCCCGTAAACTTTTCGGGCCCGGAAAGCCATTTCTAAAACTGTGATCCACTTATTCTTAAAACCTGGCCTTTACCACGATTTCAAGATACGAAACGGGAAAAAGATTTGCTGTAAAATTTCATCGCTGAAAACATCTTCGTTTCGAGATAGGTAAGGGATTACCCGAAATAGGCTCGAAATGCTGCAGGAGTTTCGAGAAACAGGCTCCTGAACCGCCCCTTTGACCACACCAATTACCTTAGCATCCTCATGCCTAGTTTCTTGGGATCTTCTTCTGCTTCCCACTGGAGCCTTCTCGTCACTCTCGTTCTTCCTAACGTCCTCAGCTTCGTCGTCGTCGCTCTAGAGAGAAAACAATAGGAACCAACAGAAGTCTTTTTGCCCGTTCACCTCAGAGAGCTAATCAATTCCAAACATATGGTTATTGAGGCGTTCGAACATATACTCCACCATAGCACTACTCAGATAGTCATGCATTTATTTTCAAAAAAACCCTTGAACATTTAACTTCGAATCAGACTTGCCGCAACCCGACTCCCTCCCCCTCTCCCCATTTATTCTCAGAACTTGTACACACGGATAGATTTTGTTTTGTTTTGTCGTTAAGGTACGAGAAGACCGAAGACTCCCTGAGTAAGTAACAGACTCACCCCTCCGCGACGTTTCTCTCTCAGTCTCCTGGCCCTCCGAACCCGTGCCGCAGTCGACATAGACGAATCATCCTCTTCCTTTTCCTTCTCTTCCTTCTCTTTTTCTTTCTCCTTCTCTCTATCTGCTAGCCTGGAGCGTCGATAGCTGGGCATCTCGCTCTCGGCCTTCTCTTTTTCCCTCTGTTTCTCCCGTTCTCGCTCTCTCTCTTTCTCTCGTTCTTTTTCCTCTTTCTCTTTCTCCTTTTCCCTTTCTCTTTCTCTCTCTTTTTCCTTTAAGCGCCTCTTCCAAGCTGGCAGGGCTTCCTCGTTCTCCTTGTTCGTCCCTGCCTGCTGTCGACTGCGACCGTCTTGCTCGCTCCTGTCGTCCGCTGTACCGCTTAGCCTGTTTCGCCGGCTGAGGAAGGAATCGGTACCGGAATATGGTCGCGAAGACGCCGAACTCGTTTCCTCCCTTGAGCTTCGTTGCGAAGACGTATCCTGCAGCGACAAGAAATGTGTTAACTAAATCATGAACCATGCAAACCGTGTACTACCAGGTAAAAGCCACAAGAACCTTGATACGTATGAGATCACACAGAATATCCTTGATTGAAAGCCACAGGCTTGGAAAGGTTCTACAATCAAAACGGCCGGGTTGAGAC
The DNA here is from genome assembly GCA_948470475.1 of Galaxea fascicularis. Taxonomy (NCBI): domain Eukaryota; kingdom Metazoa; phylum Cnidaria; class Anthozoa; order Scleractinia; family Euphylliidae; genus Galaxea; species Galaxea fascicularis. The sequence continues at coordinate 32,474,916 of OX419336.1, forward strand.
AACCTGTCCTGTTGTTGCCAAATGGTGTAACTGGTTTTGTAACTGGTACGAACAAAGGGTAGCGAACTCAAGGAAATTTAAACAAAAATAGTCTTTTCAATGGACACAAAATCAATCTTCCTGCCCGAGTCTACCTAAAACAATTGCTCTCTCCTCCTCCCGTCCCTCCCCCAGTTGACAAGAAACAGTCCTTTGCAGTCTTAGTTTTGTGGTATTGTTCATCCGAGGACCGAGGAAAAGGTCAGAAATTTTATTCTCAGGGATGGAAATTAATAAACGAGGCAATCCAGAACAAATCGTCCTTTGAAACACGTTATCAAGTGCTGCCGTTTAGTTCTGAAAAACAATAACGACACTAAGAGAAAAATACTGCGGAATGAGTAGCTCACCAAAAATAAAATATTTGACGTGCACTCACCAATTGAAGCACTATCGCACACCTTATTTAAAGCCGGTCAGTTTCAAACCGGTATGCTTTTAGAAAGACCGATGTCAATACTAATCTTATCGATTGGAGTTTGTCCAACCCCAAAATGAAAGAACACCATGCGCAAGTTCGCATTCTACAGTAACAGTCCCTTTGTTAGTTTGTAATGCTAAGCAATAGCACAATAAATCTGGCTGTGAGACTATTTACGAGTGAGCACAAGGGGTCCAGACTTTTGACAACATTCCATTGAGTTTTAATTGAACCAAACACTGCTTAAACGTAAACAAATGAGTCTCGATCACAAAGGAGAAGGACGCGTCCAATTACCTGAACATGCTGATGAAAATCAGTGGCATGGCAACCCTTAAATTGTTCGACCATGTCGGCTGTTTCTTGCGCAGCCTGTGAAACTCGCTTTGATGGCACTTTCAGCGAATGACTACTTCAAAAAGGTCTACAGAAAGACTTGTTTATGTTAAGATTACAATTTTATTCTTTGTAACGGGCCGCACTTCATAACAGATGCAAACAAAACGCTATCGAGCTTACATTCCCAACGCGACTTGACATATTGACCAAAGAACGCCAAATATTCGAAACAGAGCAGAACTTCACACCTGATGTTTGCAAAGCGCAAAAGAACCGAAGTAATTCTGTACAAAGGCACCCGAATGCCTTTCTGCACCTTTGTTTGGGCTGTGATGAAACAAAAATACGGCAATAAATCGAATTGGCTGGCAACGTTTATGACAGACCAAACGGGCTTATGTAAAATGGTGTGAATGAATTAACGCAGACCATTAAACACACAAGGTTAATTATCCACTTACGAAGAAGTTCATTTACGATATCTAAATTCTAATTGCGATCGAGGGTTGAACATTACAAAAATGCTGGCTGTCCTAGCTGATGTTATCAACCAGACGTCGCGTTTCTATAATCAAGTTTTCGACTTGTACATTTATGAACCCTGCTGAGTTAGAGCAATAATCTTGAGAGATTTGCACGGAATTCAAATAAAATAAACCCCTTTCCGTTCTCAGTGGCCAATAAACCCATTCACACGAATGCCGACGATAAATTCAACAATGCAACCTGTTGTTAGTAATTAGAGGACGTAACTTCTACAAGCCGCAGCGCGCTACACAAACATGTCGACTACTTGGCCGAGGTAAACTTGACTTCGCCGGAATGGCCCAAGAAAGCTGTCGGTGCCCAACCGTGCACAATTCCATTACACACAAGAAACGACGACCACAGAAACACGCTCTTTCCACGCTATTTTACCGACAGCTCGACACAGGATCTTCTCCAAATTTGATCGCAAATTCTCAGTGATAGTACATCGGTATTGTGTTGACAAACAAGTTCGAATGTAAGCAAATGTCAACCCGTTTGGCGGATGGCTGCGCCGATTAATTGGCCCAAAAGGCGACCAAACAACGAATTTTCTTCGTAATCCCTCAAAATTACTTTGCTTAAACCCTAAAAAGCTCTCAGAAAACTTTACCTGTGTTCTCCCTGAATAGCTCTTGTAGTCTCCATAGCTTGAATGTTCGTAACGGCGCGTGAGATACGACATGAGCGGAACGGAAAGAGCGTAACACGCTTGTGGGAAATCGTCCCGCTCAAACTACGAAGTAGCGGGTCTTCACAAAACACTACTTTCGCTGGTCAGTAGCTCTAAATTTGCTCTCGCCATTTTTATTTCAATTCCGTACCAGTTTTTTGCGAACAAGTTATGCTGGGACTCATACCTGCTCATATACATGAATTATTTATGGTCTCGCTGGAGCTAATTACAAAAACAAGTTTCCCAACTTTCCTGTATCAAAACTGCAATCTCAGACAACTTGTCAACACAATCGGACAGAGTATCTATCAACGATTACTCGGCATACCTGCATGATCTTAATGAAAATACGGACAATTCGGTTCTTCTTGTTGCTTTGACTGATGGCATTTATGATAGTCCTTTTCGCTCGAGTAAGCACGGGTACTTGGTGAACTAAGCAGCCCGTAAAGCTTCTTGTTATCACTCGAGCAATTTAATCTGCTTTCTATTTTCTTTCTGGTATCACGCCTTCCCTGAACACTTATCCACATGCCTTTGCCCTTCTATACAGTCAAACAATTAAAACAAGGCAGGGGCATGACATAACTTAATAAAAAGCTACCCGTGAACCAGCTAACGAGTTTATAGTCCATCTAAGCGGTCTATATTGAACGCCCATTTTGAATGAAAGTAGTTTGAGAATCCGCTGGACAAACTAAATTGCTAAAAATCGCATTAACACTGTAATTGTTCACTTAGGAGAGGTTGGTTATTATTGAAAGATATTAAAAAAAAAGTGTAGCACCCCCCCCCCCCCTTATCAGCGCATAATCGGAGAGACTGAGAAAGACAAAAGCCACCTGCTATCTGAAACAAACAGGCTATTATCCTGACTCACTGCAACTCCGCGTAACCGAGATCACGACTACTACAAGACTTTCTCCCGACTGTATTTTCACATGACATTTACAAGAGCAATAATAAATGGTTACTTTAAGGGTAGCTTATTTCCGAAAATTTGTTTAAGGATACGCAAGTGCGCTGGACTCCATGGTCTCCGATTTGAGTCGATACTACTACTACTACTACTACTACTACTACTACTAATAATAATAATAATAATAATAATAATAATAATAATAGTCTTTATTCACCTAAAGATAAAAATACATATCTTTTGTTAGAAGTAAGTGAAAGAAATTTAAAGTGTGAAAAGGTAGATAGCAAGAATTGAAAATCTAATATCTCACATAGCTAATTCATACGTAAAAACTAAACGGTTAATAAAAGAGTTTTTGAAACGCATAGTGTTTATCTTAGGTTTAAAACACGTTTCTTTTATAAGATTGTAACTGGACGGTTTAACACGAGGCTTAATAGACACAAGTGGATGTCCTTTAGTATTGGAAACTTTTCTAAAAATTTTACGGTCTTGCTTCTCTAAGAGGTCATAAACACTTACAGGCTTAGACGTATGTTTCCTTTTAAAACAGCAGTCCAAGAAACATTGTACAGGTGTAAAATCGGACTCGGATGCAGCGTAGACAGAAAATGCGTAATTAATATTAGGTAGGACTATTGTATTAAAGAGGTCTTTTTGTGACTGATTGTACCCCTCTTTGCGCAGCGTTCTAAGAATATGTAGGGATTTGGTAGCTTTAATAAGTTTACTCTTCACGTGCTCTGAAAATTTGCTGTTGCATTGGAAGGTGACCCCTAAAATTCCTACTCCTTTACAGCTTGGTATCATCCCAATAGGCGAAAAGAGGTCGCGGTTGCCTCTCTTTTTGATCGTCAACTCTTTACATTTGTTTGGATTGCAAGACATTTCCTTAGTATTCGCCCAACCTAATCGTAGGGTAACATGAACAAAAAAACCTGTTTAAGGAAATCACTTGCACTCTCTCTACTTGACGTTGTAAATTTCACTCAGTGACATCACGAAATGAGCCCCTAGCTTGAGTACAGTTTTGCTGTAGCTCATGCAGTGCAAATCCTACCCTCAAGATAAGGTATCCTTACCTTTCGTTCGTCGTCTCCGTCGGCTTTCCTGTGACTTATATCGTTGCTTTTCCTATCTTCTTCTTCTTCGTTTTCACCCTCATCTCCCCTGCTGCCGGTGCTACCCACATAGGAGGTAGCCGCCCTCTTTGTTACCTTCTTTGCTCTTGTTGTCCTGGTCTGAGAATCCTCACTAGGGGTGGAATTTATCCTACCCCGTGTACCAGTAGTAATGGTGCTGGTAGTGTTACTCGTAGTAGCGGCGGTTGTTCGGGTGGGGTAGCTCCCAAACCGTGACTTTGTATCGTCCTTGCTTTCTTCCTTACTAGTAAACCTAGAAGTCCTAGAGGGTTCAGTTTTTGAAACAGGTGAAGAAGGAGCATTGGCCCTCTTATCATTGTCTAGAAAAGGGGACTTGAGAAGCTTCGACGTGCTTCCTACCCCTACTTTCGTTGGACTTAAAGGCGTGCTCGGTGCACGCGTCGTCAAGGGCGCACGCACAGAACTGGTCGTGCTTGTTCGCGTATCCGGTTTGACAGGTTCCTCTTCCTCCTCTTCGGAGGATTCCTCAGTTTCACTTCCAGTTTCCTCTTCCGAGTCAGATTCGTCCTCGGGTTTTTTAAGCGAATTTACCGTAGGTTTTGAGGGCACAGAATTCACCGTGACATTAGCTTTGGGAGCAACAGAATTGACACAAGGTTTAGCAGATTCTTTGTCCTCTTCAGAATCGTCCTCACTGTCCTCCTCAGAGCTTTCCTCGGTATCCGACTCCGTGCCGCTATCCTCCTTACTGAAGCCATCCCGCTTCTCCCTCTCGTTCTCCTTGTCTTCCTTGGGGGAGTCGGAGAAGCTTGGCGGCCGGGACGGCTTGCTCTTGGGGGATATCTGCTCCATGCTGGCCTCCATTTGCGCTCTCTCCTGATTGATGTCCCTGAGAAAAAGGTTTTGGTCCTTTATTCTTGTTATGGAGCTCCTATGAAAGGAAGCCACAGAGATTGCAGTGAATAGAGGTTTTGCAGGACTGGCACGCGCACCGAGCATTCTACTGATCTCATTCGGTTCCGTCGGTGTGCAAACGTTAGTAGACTACAGAATGCAGACCAACCTTATACAGAGGACAACAATCTGGCCAAGTGGAGTCCACATATTAAGTTTGGTCCCGCATCTACTGGGGTCCCTAAGGACGTTTGCACTCCGCCTAAACGATGATCGGTTTATGCTCGGTGTCCGAGGTCGTCTTTTTTTTCTTTTTTTTTTTTTGAGCCATTATCACGGAAACTAAGGTTTTGGTTTTGCTTGTCCAAGTTTATGTGCGAAGTTACACGATGGCGTTTCTCTCGTTTTCGTTTCGGTTCAGTGCCAGTCCGCAAGGAAAAGCCAAGAAGAAACAACAAGAAAACCATGAAGCCTCCACACACAACCAGAGGGTTGAACAGCAAATATCAGACCAGAACAGACAAGATAAGCATTCAACAAGTCAAGGCAAAAGAAATACTAAGAAAGTGAACGAGTTTTCAGCAAGCAGTTAAAACATAGTGCGTGTGAACGAGTTTTCAGCAAGCAGTTAAAACATAGTGAGTGTGAACGAGTTTTCAGCAAGCAGTTAAAACATCGTGAGTGATCTGAGATCTAGGATAGATGAATTTTGTTTTGGCATTAGTTCCAAGTGTTAGTATTAACTTCACATACAGCACTTCAGGATTGTTAGCAGGGGGCAGAGTACGCAGCATTCTAGCTTGCGATGTTTTAGAAGGACTGAAAAGCAAAGAAGAAAGATGGTGGTAACATTAAAAAGCATCACAATTTAACAAACCGAATTACCTGATGTTACCAGCTAGATTAATATTCTACAGAAAACGAGAGCATTCGTGAACTGACACACATAAGGCAGCGTGGTTGATTGATAGAAAAGGTCGTACTGGATAAGGACTTGGCTAAGGGTTCTTTCCAATTGCCAGAACAGGCTGGTCAGACCAGTGATTTTGTGAGAAGAGTGTGCCATTTTGAAGGGGGAACATGGAGGGAGAATCTAACAAGGGCTAGGGCTACTTCAGGGATGGGAGACACTACTTTGAAGAGAATACTAATAATCAATACTCCAGATTGGCACATCCCCATTCACAAAATGGCTGCGCTGGCCAGCGGGTTCTCACAAATGAAAAGCCCCATTAGTATTGATAATAATAACTTTATTTAGTCAGGGTAGCACGTAATAGCCATGGGCTAATAAACTTGTGGCCTTGAAATCTATTACAAATCAAATCAAATACTGGTTTTTGATGAGAGGGGAAAACCAGAGTACCCGGAGAAAAACCTCTCGGAGCAGAGTAGAGAACCAACAAACTCAACCCACATATGACGCCGAGTCCGGGAATCGAACCCAGGACACATTTGTAGAAGGCGAGTGCTCTCACCACCGTGCCAACCCTCTCTGGAGCACTCCGACAAAATAGTATACTGAAACTCAAGTCAACCAAAAGATTTGTGTCATGTACGAGTCCAACAGAAATTAACACCAAATTAGTTCATTTGAGTCCGACCTTCGCAGTTAACTGGACTATATCCCAGGGTTTTTCCTGGCACTAAAATAGTCAATGTGTCAAAATTGATAATTGTTACGCCCACCATTAGTAAATTATTAGTATAATAATTTAAAACATCGACTTAAACATCATAACGAAAAACTGAAACCTATGCTTTAAAGGAGTATCAAGTTGTCGCTTAACACAAATCGTGAAGACTGTCAGATTGCAGATCGTTACGTGACCACCGAATTTGGCACTTTAGGAAAGTGTGAATCTACACGGAGACAGTAACCACAAAATATTTTTTCGCTTAAATAAATCTTTGCACCTGTCTGAAAGATATTGCGCTGTTTTGCGCCTATTTCAACCAAATAATGACTTCTTATAGGCTGTAAAAGTTGTGAAATCTAGCCATCATCTGTTACACACCCGAGCTTTAAAGGGGCATGGGCCTATTCCCTACTTAACGTCATGAACTGATTTGCACTGCATTAAGTCTTTGTAAAAATGCATGCAAAACAGTTTGTGATGTCATGTAAGAAATAGACCCATGCCCCTCACTAGCTTGGTCGCGGGACAGATGACTCGTAACTTTTATAGCCTGTAAACAGTCAAGATTTGGTTAAAAAAGATGCAAAAAGGCTCAATGTGTTTCGAACAGGTGCAAAGATATATTTAAGCGAAAATATATTTTGGGGTGAGGTGCACTTAAAATTTCGAGTTTAACTTCAACTTAAATCTGTCTTCCAAAATACGGTATTACTGCACTATTCACAACTGAAAACTCCACCAAACAAACGCGCTTGACAGTGCTGCGAATTATATTCTACATTTCTGTAATCACATGCGATAAGGAAGTGTAAGCTCAAGCTCACTTTGTTACTTTTGCAAAAACATAAAATGCTTAAAAGTTGAACACTTAAAAAAAAAAAAAAAGCTTACCGTCTTTTTAATGGGGCTGGTCCAGACTCCATATTACTTTTAATTACAGGTGTTGTCGACTGTAAAAGGCAATACATACTCAACAAATTAGGAATCAAAACAGTCAACACACATAAGGACAAACTGCCCTACTCCCACTCTTATGTGCAACCTACAGATCATCATCACCATCATCACTGTCATCATCATCCTTTCAATGCTGTGCGGAACATTAAGCTGACACATCCACCTTTCAATAAAATCCTGTTTGGTTCTTATTTCGAATAAAGGGGGCCAGTGGCTTTTACTTCTGTAGTTATCCAACTTGGAAGCATTTTTTTTTTCGATGCCTGGTGGGACAGACAGTAAGAAATACTACCGGGGGGTAATGTTTTCAAACTCACAGCATTGATCTTTGGTTTATCGTTTTGCCTTTTCTTGAGTTCTTCAAGCATTTTTACCATGTCTGGTTCTGCCAGGTCTATGGGTGTTGAACCCTGCAAAGAAACAACACGGTTTTTCTCAAAATTACAGACTTCACTTGGTATGGCTAGCAGGCCATGTCAAAGGGGCTCCTGCCCACGTAATGCACTGACGGTGAGCCAGTTAACCAGGTTATGACTGTGTTGACATCCTGGCTGGTGCCATCCTGGTGCATGTATGGATTGACTGGCTATGGTAGGTGAATATATTGACTGCCCAGCTGGCATTTTTATTCGTTGACTGCGTGGTAGACTAGATCATGAATTGACTGCCAGGCTGGTGGGCTCACAGGCTTATAACCTGCTTAGTTCTCAGGATTGTGGGCTTACTGTCTGGAACTGATGGGCTTATGAACTGGCTGCCTGGCCAACTGGTCAGTGGTTTTGACCAGTTTTGGCCAGTCAGTTCTAACTCGTGGTAAGTGCCCTTAGTTATCTGCCTGGTGGCTTAATTTTTCACTGCTTGTTACCAGCTAATTCATTAATTATTTTATCACCTTGTGGATCATGTCAAATAAATGATTGCTTGATTTAAAGACTACTATAATATATAGCTCTCTGGCATGAACTTAGCTGAACAGTGACTCACAAGTTTGGCCCCTTGCTTAGCTCTAGCACTAGCCAACAAACTGAGTGAACAACCAGCCAAGATGGCTGCTTATCAGCCATGTAACACTATTGCATAACTATCCGTGCTTGCCAAAACATGGAATGATCATCTGGCAAAGGGCTGACTTTTGGACTGCCTAGCCTCCTACTTGGCCTTCAGCTTGGCCTTCAGCACACTCATACACTCAATGCTAAAGGGAGACTGACCTACCATATGATCAGCTAAACAGCCCACATATTGCTTGGTATCTAAAATAGAGTAGCTGCAAACAACTTAAAAGTAAGTGCAGAAAAAACTACCATTTTATTCTTGGCACTAAAGTTGGCTCCATGCTCAGCAAGTACTTCACAGGCATCATTTTGCCCCCAGTGAACTGCTGCATGTAATGGTGTCCAACCATCAACATCTTTGGCATTTATATCAACACCAAGTTGAAGTAGAAGACTGCCAATGAAAGTAAATCAATTAAAAGTACATTAATTTTCAGGACATGTTCTCAAAATCATGCTGTTCAAGAAAAAATTCTTCAGCAAAGGTGAAGGACTAAACCTAGTCAAATTCAACATTTATCAGAAGCAATTTACTAAAGCACAAACATACAAAAATTGATGAAAAAGCCAACGTTTTGGTGTCACCATGACTCCAATATCAAGAAAAAGTAATCAGTATATTTTGTTTCAAAACATGTAGGTCTGTTTCGCTTTGTCCCCAAAACACTGCAAGTGTAGCGCTTTCGCGAAATTTCACTGTTTTTCATTTGTTCGAAATTTCACATCGTCTGTTTTGCGAAATTTTGCTGACATTTCGTCCAGTTTAGCGCGAATTTTCTTTGATATTGCACCTATTTGAATTTTTCGATGTCCTTGCACAATCTTACGAATTTTCGCCGACTTCCGCGAAATTTCAAATGTCAGATGTGTGAAATTTCCAGCAAAAATTTGCCAAATTTTCAAAGAATTTTGATGAGAACAAAGCGCAAATTTGGCCAAAATTCACTCTCATTACTTTTGCAGAGTACTGTATGGAACAGCTGGCATGCACTTATCACATCACCAAATCCTGTTGTCCAAATTAAGAAGAACACAATTAATGACCAAGCGAGGAAGGAAAGAAAAGAGAAAATGATATTCAGAGATTTGACCATCCACTGCAACAGAACAAGAGAACTACACCTACAGAACAAATGAAATGGTTGAAACAGCCACTGAGGTGAGGTGACAAGGTGTTACACAGCACTTAGCTGAAAACCAAGGGACATATGTCTTAGCCTGGTGCATTTCCTGTAGATTATCAGATATTGGTAAGTTGTTCAGATCCCCATGGAAACCTGTTGTGAATACTTAGTTTGGGTTTCAATTGGATAAGACTTCATGGCATGGCATGACCATCACTACAGCTGTCTTGCAATATACACGTCATTGCAGGTCAATGGAACTTTGTGGATTCTTGTGTCCTCTCGACCCACTTGCATGGTCATGGTTTTCAGTTCGTATACAGAGCCAGTAAACAACCACATGTAAGAGTGGTTCCTGCTTGTGGGGTTGCCATGGATTTACCCCGCGTGCCTAGCATTGTGGCCCCATGCAAACCTTAAGGAACCAGTTCCTAGGTTCATCTATTCACAATGAGTTTAAAAGCTTGTAAATCTGCTCTAAACTTATGCTTTTCCATCAGGGTGCAAGCAAAACAGGTACCCCCAAGATGGAGCAGTCTACAATACAGTTGGTTGGGGCAAACTGTTGTTCCATAATAACATTGAGCATAACATTCTATTTTAAGACAACTTCATTTGTGTTACACAAGAGGTACTAGGTAAGCACAGGAAAACCACATTTTGAAACATGTACTGGTACCAGGGAGCATACCTCTTGGGTGGTCAGCTTTAGAAATTTCAGTAAGGGGTGCCTTTGACTCATCTCAAAAGCAAGCCAAAACCTCAATGAGGGCAATGTACAGATCAGATTGAATTCACAGAAACTAGGCATGGTTGCTGCTGTTGTGACCGAGTTTGGATCATGCTGTGTTCTCCCTTATTTTCAGCATAACAGGTAGAGCAGTGGTGACCATGTTTATCACGTCTGCTTTAAAGCGATTGTCGACTGCAATAAATATGGTATTATATATGGTAATATGGTATTATGGTAATAAATGGTATTACAGGCAGTAAATTTTACCAATTACCGCCTGAAAAGGAGAACACTGATCGTGTACGTTCACATTCAGGTCTCACATAAGTTACGATGCAACCAAGACAGCTAAATTTTGGCCTTGTGAACAACACACATTTGTCAGAGTAAGGAATAGGAGCTGCGGGATTATCATCAACTCAAAACAAACAAAAAGATCCTGTGGAGTTCAGAAAGGTGTGTTTGAAAGGAAAGAGACCTGTATAAGAATGAGTTAAGCCTGTACGTGGACATAAGATCCAGTGCTGATGTGACTGTGTGGACTGGCCCAGCTGATACCAGAAGAAAATAGGTTAATCTGCAGGTTAATTGGCCAGCACTGAAGAGTAAGATAATATAGAGCCTCTAGACGTCTTGATTTGAACTTTCACAACAGTTGGAACCAGAGGTATTCTCTGGGTTTGAGGTTCCTCAGAGCTTTCACTAAGTAACTATCTTCCAATTAAGCAAAATCATAGATGTCTTTACAGCAGGAACCATATGAACATCCCATATACAGTAGCTATCTGTTTTTCACCCAATGTTTACGTGCATAACCATTCCCATCACCATGCTGTATCAGGGCTGTCACTAATTTTTGAAATAGGTGGGGATATCCAAAAAATAGCCGGGGATTTGAATTACTGTAGTGAAGTCAACAAGTTGGTTTTATAACAAAGTAGCCGGGGAGATACCTCCAAATACGAGGGGAAAATCCCCGGCTCCCGGCCTTTAATGACAGCCCTGTGTATGATGTTGAAAGTATAGGAAAGCCCACAGAAAATTTCCAGAAGTTCATGTACAAACGTGTATCCACTTAACCAGCATTTAGCTGTTCTCTTGCCAACCATCGGTCATTCAACAATAGTAAGGCTGGCTATACCTGTTAAAAAAAATTTGCATCTATTTCACAGTTAGGGTGAGCTGTTCGAAAAAGAAATTTCCCCATTCACATGGCTAGGTTCATCCTTTCGCCAAAAAAAATTTCAAGCTCTTAACATGGCTAGAGAAACTATAATATGCCACTTGAACAGCTAGAGTTATCCGTTCAGTGGCTGTGGTGAACAAAAATATACAATGCAATGGGCTGTCCAAAGGCTGAACCAACAACCTGAAATTCTAGAGTGATGCAGAAGGCATGTTATCTGATAAAGCATTCCTAAAAGTTAAAATGGCATGAAACAAGACAACCATTTGTAGCAATTTTCTTTTACCCTTTCATAGTACACAAATTTTTAGCCTCTCCTATCCATTGATTTAGCAAAAAAGATGGTTTCAGCATCTTTTAACATGCAATTACTTGTTTATGTTCTTCAATATTCCAGTAGTTTTCCATTCATGTTACTATTTACACTGCTAATTTTGCAGGTAAAATCGCTTGCTTCTGAAGCAATTCATCCATTCACAGCTACCTGTTCAAACTTTTTCTGTTGCAGTCCTACTAAACACCCTGAGCCATTCACTTTTTTTTTTCATCCATTAATCGATTCCATACTATTATTCTATTTTTTTTTTCTTCAGCCATCAGGCTGCTCATGATAACAAACGAATAATCTGTTTTTGTACATTTTCAGGTGACAGAACAGAATAATTATTTTGAACTCAATAAAGTCCTGGCATGTCATACTCAAGAAGATTTTCTTCAGATACATGTACATTACCAGGGTTGACAGAAGGTTTTGAAGCACAGTGTAGGAAGGTTTATTGTTGAAGTGGGTGGCTATTTTGCGATCTTAAAACAGGCAAGGAACATGAAGTTAGTGGCGATTAATGCCAGCTGCTGGCTACTTCTGACAACCCTGCATTAATTTGACCTTTAGTAAGAGCATAAATAATTTAAATGTTACCTTATCACTTGTAAATAACCTTTTGAGGCAGCAACATGTAATGAAGTTGCACCTAAAAATGCAAAGGCAATTCATCTGGGTTATTTTACTGTAACTGTACACTTTATTCAAGGGCCAATGGTTTTCTAGCAAGGACTGTCTGCCTTTGTATCGATGCAAATAAAACAATTGCATTACAAACTACATGTAATTCCACTAGGTGATGCTCTTACTCTTGGGTAGGGGGTTAAGTGTCATCTGGTTGAAATAAACTTTATTTTACAAGGGACAAATAGGTTTTACGCAGGTGGCAAGTAACATTCATCACCTGTAAACAAACAATTTGCTACAACACTGACTTTGATCATAGAGGCACAAGACAGGTATCAAGATTTTTTCTGTGATTTCTCTGCTGAAACTCCATTGTTCTACTCCACCTCTGTTTGAAAAGGACATCCCAGGGATAATCAGTGACTGATTATTACTTAGTTGTTACATTTGTTGTTTTATTTGTATACATCCTCATTAGCATTTACTAGTTATTACATTCAAGTTTGTATATTGTGTAGCACTGGAGAAGCCAAAAAATGTCTCTTAAATTGAAATCATTGCTTTTATCTCTAAAACGTACTTTCCTGCTGTCAAGACCTTTTGGTTTTTAGTTGCTCACTTTGCTGATGCTTGCAATGACCAAGTCTACTTTATTTTCAGAACAGCCTGACCCTCCTGAAACACATTTGCAAATTCTATATACATGTAAAGCACAAACAAATAGTAACATAGACAAGGTACCTGATTTATCTTTAGTTTCATTTATTGATCTACCATTCATCCAACTTTGAGCATCTTCTAACATTATTCTTTCTTCTATACTTCTAGCCAGTTCTACATCAATTCCTGAAAGGCAAAAAAGGAATTCTGAATAATATTTCAGTCAAGTTACAGTTAAAAATTTTCAGATTTTCAAGTTAAATTAACACTTACTCCATAGACCAGGGTACTTATTTAGCACTCACCCACTTGCCAATGTGACTGTCAAGCCCTCTGGGCATGTGGAAATTGAAGATTACTCACATGATTTGGCAAGTAGAATTTCCATTTTCAAGGAAATAAAACTGTAACTGATTTTTGTGATCAAACATAATCTAAACGTGAACATACTAGTACTTTTCACATTTGAAACCTGGCACATTATACATGCAAATTTCCTGCTTCCTGTTTCCCGTACTTTGTCCTATTTGGTTTGACTTGGGTGGGGGGTGGGGTTGGTATTTGGTGAGTCAAACAATTTACGGGTGAGTGAAATGTAAACGTCACATTGTAGACACGAGTAGAATAATTATTGTTTTACCAAAAAAAGCCTGCAAGTTACGGATACCTGTAAATCTTCCCAACTTTACAGTTACCGTATTTGCAGAGAATGGAGTAGTAGCTCATATACCATGATGGCTAAGCCAACCAAAACTCAATATCACAAAGAAATTCAAACTCAGACTCATTTGAACAATTGAAAACAAACCGACTTATGGCACAGTACATCACATTAAAATAGAGCTTTGTGGCCACAATTTTTTAGTGCATAAATTGCCATCTCCAGTAAATTTGAAGACACAAAGGTATCTCTGGAACATAATTATTCAGGTGTCATATTACAACCTACAACACTCTCCACAACAGCCACTTTCCTGATTCCCAAGTTGGCCATTGTGGAGAGGTTTGACTGTAATGTTATGGTAAATCCGCAGAAAACTACACTGACAAAGATAAGGTTTCAACACATGCTAATGAAGAGACGATTTAAAGCAGAACTGTACCAGCATGCAAAAAAGGAAACACACTGAATACAAGCCCAATAGAACACCATGAAGTTTAGCAGAACAGAAAAAAGCACCTTCAGCAATACATTGTAGTGCAAAAGCTCTAACAATTAACTTAGACATAAAACAGTTTGCATTGCAGTTTGCAATCGATAGTGACCATTTGATTATTTTGTCTTGATATCACAAATTTGCATAACTGCAACACCGCTGCCATCTGTAATTTCAAACCTTCCACCAAACCTATTACTGTATGTGATAAAACTCAAGGAAAAACAGTCTATTTTATTATAGTCCCTGCTGCTGGAATGCATGTTAAGTAGAAACTTGAGGTTCATCATGGCAATGGTGAAGTATGATATGTTTAACCAATTGACTACCAGCCGTTTTTACGTTTTCGGGGTGATTTTCCACCTTTAATGATCCATGGCATTTCGTGACTCTATTTGAAACTACCATGGAAAGTGGTGCTGTCCTAAGGCACCGCAGGCTCAAGGTTTCTGAAAACATCATTCTGACGTTGCTATTTTTCACCTGTGGAGCTACAAGAATGGCCCAACTTCAGTTTGCTTGCAATTTTTGCTAAGTTTACAGCCATTTTTCATCTGTAGTGGCTGCCTGACGAGCATCATTAAGCATGACGGTAGCTAAGAGACCACTTTCTCAAAGAATCAAGCAAGGTGATGTATTTCGTTGTTGAATTTGGCTTGTTACACCATAGGCTCAAACTCTCTTGTAATGTCACTAATTGATTGCTAGTTTGTTCAGCTATTGAGCACATACACTCGTGTCTGGTGAGTATTGAGTTTATAACTGTTTTTCCAGCCATCTGCCATTGCACAAGCCCCCAGGCTGGCATCATAACTAGATGGATACAGGAAAATTCTGAACAAAACCAGAGGTGAAAGGCAATTTCATTGCAACTGAGATGCCAAACATTTTGTTTTCAATCATGGCCAACCAGGAGTTAAAGTGTCTTATATGCTGCTCTGTGGAAGGATTCCAGTACCTACTAAAGCAATTTTCGCATGTTTTGACTTCCCAAAATCGAACTGGTATCATTTTCTGCCAGTAGGTCTGGATGGCTTGAATAACCCACAATTCCTATCAAGCCAGAACAAGCAAACTAAGGACTTGTAAAACTAGCTCTAATAATCAAGTGGCTGCAGTTCAGCCTGCAGAAGACATGGGAAGGAACATTTCAGACTGGAGCCAAGGACTGAGATTGAAGTTTGCTGGGATTGTGGATGTTAAGTTTTACAATGATTTTTCCTCGGGCTTCCTGTGGAAGGCCAGAATCTAAAAATGCCATTGTTGTGTGGAAATGGTGGTGTACATGGCGGTGTACACTAGTGTACATGAGCATAACATTGTGCACACACACAAAATTTGTGCTTCCCTGAAATGCATGGTTTTTGTGCATTAGCATGGGAAAAATATTCCGAGCCACCGTCTTGGCAAAGTTTTGGCACACATCTGGCAAATTTTAAGCTCATTTACTCAATTTGTCAGAAAAGTTGAACACAGGACAGGGTGAAATCATTGCTCCCTGTGTTGTTCATTACCATAACTTCGTTATTCTCTTAAGATACAGAAGAATACTCTTAGGTTATTTTTTCTTCTTGAGAGAATAGAAGTCCTATAATTTATCTGGAGTGCAGAAATCCGAAAATATGCAGCTCAGACTACAAATGTCATGCGAGAGGTTCAAAATGGGTTGATTTGTTACCACTCTGTTGTTGTCTCTATTTACAACACCTGCAGGGTTTTTGGTAACATTTTAAACTACCAGATTCATAGGTTAAACAAGCAGACGTCAGACCCAAAGAAATAATTATTTCATGTGAACCATCAGACGTTACTACCGGTCTTTTCATGTCAAACAACCACACGTTACGCCTGGCATCTTGCCTCAAATGAAACCCCTGCACCTGTCTGAGTCAAAATCTGGGAAAGTAGACGGCACTCAGGCGTAAAAAAACCATTTTTTCCTCTACGTTTTCTCTTTTTACTGGTGAATCAGCTGATTCATTCATGTTACTGAGCACATGCTTTTAACTACACACAGCTTTGTTTTGACAATACCCCTGAGAATAGCGCTTCCCAGAGCTATTCTTGCAATCAACAGTTTTGAAATCAAATTCTCTTTACTCTCTTCTTGAGAAGTAAAAGAGTGGATTCAAAAAACCTCCATGTCATCCCAAGTTTGAGTATAATAATTTCTATAGATGTATAGTTTGATAGCTTACCTAATCTTTCAATTTCATCTGTTAAAAGATCTTCCATGTCTTCTTCCTCTGCAAGGTCCAGAGGTAATTCCCCCTCATTATTGACAGCTGCTACATCTGCCCCATGGTCAAGTAAACACCTGAAGACAAAACACAGATTCAACATCATTATATATAAAAATACCTGTATCAAATGTTACAACTGTAGAATTCAGCCTTTTTATTTAGCACTCGCCCACTCGCCAATGTGAGTGTCAGGCCCATCAGGAGAGTGTAAATCAGAGATTATTCGCCCAGTTTGGTGAGTGGAATTTTTCTGCAGAGCAAGAGAAGGAGGCTGAAGTTGCCTTTGATGCAAAAAGGATGACAACGTCAGAGATGATGACGAGGGAGTGGTGTCTGACCGTGAGTCAGATGTCGAGATGACAGAAGAAATGGTTTTAGAAAAACTAAATCAGCTGTAATGTTCTAGCATTGGCAGAGTGGTGCTTACAATAAACACCATCAAAAAATAACGACAACAGAACAGTTGTTTCCTGCACTTTGTTTTATTTGGTTTGACTCGGTGGGGGATGGGGTGGTATTTGGCAAGTAAAACGGTTTTCAGGGGCGAGTGCAATTTGAACATCACTCGCCCAGATGGTGAGTGCTCCCAAAATTTAGTTTTCAACCCTGCTGCCTGAACGCAGTGCAAAGCCGTTTCCCATTGCTTTGCTTACATTTACCACTCACTGACTGCAATGTCTAACAGAAAGAGAACAGTCAAAATTTATGACATAACCTTCCCACAATAAACTTCTTAAAAGTACAACATCATGTAAGTCACACTAAGTTTCCCAGATCTACAGTGTAGGTTTAATTCTTCCCCTTTTATATTATGGTAAATATTAATATTACTACAGTATCTTTCATAAATATCTTTGACTAAAACTTAATTGAATGTAAAAAAAAAAGAAACATTCAAAAAGACTGAAGAGCTCCACTGCAATCTAGCAAACCTCTTTTAAGTACAAATCTTTTTCCATCTTCATGTTGTAGAAATAAGCAGTTTTTGATATTCAGTTCCACTATAGAACCAGAGACAGAAAAACTAAAACTGAAATATTTTTTTCAAACCTAACACAAATTTGAAGCACAACATGTCCATGTGCTTGAAACCATTTACAAGCAAGTATCACCTGAACTTACGCAATACTTATGGAAAGTATTTAAGGCATAAAATGATCTTTAATACGGGTGGAAAATGCTACAAAAGAGAAAGAAAGGCATTCCATTGTCTGCTGCCTGTTTCTCACAGGTTGCAATGTCAACGGCCTTAAAGCTCTGGAGTTACTAGATTTTCACTTATCTGCTTTGTACACTGTGAGACACAGTTGTTCCAAGCAGGATTACCTAATCTCAAGTTTGCAGGGTTGCATCAACTTGCATATAATATTTCTTTCCATATCACTTTACCGATGATTTCAATTTAACTTTTCAACTTTGAACTTTAAAAAATTCAATAGAAAATGCTTTGAGTAGAATTTTAACACTGCATACGTAATGCAATCCAAATTTTTAGGCATCATTATTTTTTAGGCTTTTGTATGCACCACGAGCTCAAAAACAGGGTACAACAGAGTATTTGGGTTTAAGTGGGCTACTTAGCACAACCACATGAAGAAATACTTGAAGTATTTTAAATGTAAAAACAAATCCTATGGATTACTGAATCAATGATATGATTTAAAGAATCTAAATGTACACAACAATTCTTCCTGGATGTTTGATGGAACCCCTCAATATAACATACTGGTAAGCAAAGATCTATGTAAAAGAGAGCTTTGTATAATGATACTCAGCCTGGCAAAAGTGACAGTTGGATGAAAGGAATAAAAACTTCAAGAACAACAAACAGCGTCATAAAACAACACATCAGCTACCACAAATGTCCTCCCAC
>OX419336.1:32500914-32590914 GCA_948470475.1 Galaxea fascicularis
GATTTTAGCCCTTACATGGCCAGTTCTTAAAAAGCCTTCTCCAGCTTCCATTGATGCTTTTCTCAAACTGACAGCATATGAAAAACCAAGTGAGGAAAGCTTCAAGTCTTATGCCAGTATGCCAAGAAAAAAACTCAACTAAAAAAATTATCTTTCAGGAGCAGGTTAAAATATACATTAACCATTACATGACACTACAAGCATTATGTCAATTTCAACAAAATAAAGAGGATTTCCAAGATTAATCAAGAATGAAAAAAATAAATGTAACATTTTCACGAAAAGCTGATCAAAAAGATAAGAACAATGCAAATCTATAACATGAAATGAACACAAGGGCAAGGTAGACAACTCAACTGGTGAGTACCTACCATCAAAACGTCTAATTTCTTCTCGAAATGTTGGATAAAACAATCATAATTTCCCTCCAGATAATACCAATAAATAATAAAGGAGATAGCATACAATTTCAAGAGAAATCCTCAAATCACAATAAACCCTTACCTTTAAAGGTTCAAACAATTTTTTTTCAATTTCTACTCCAAAGAGTACACAAAGTTTTCTGAAATTAGATTTCATGGACTTCACGTGTCAGCAAGTAAATGTGAGCACATAAATTCACATTAACCATTGCAAAGACAGAATGATCGTCCTGAAAGACTGTAATTTGGTAAAATAAATACAACAATTATAACAAGACTTATTTAGCAAGTAACTCACGGTATTTCTATGAACAACAAAACAACAAAAGACTGATCAGATGCATTGAGGTAATCCAGTCCCCTTTTGGATAACTACCAAAGCCACAATATTTTCTGTCCATGACAAATATTTGTTTCTGTGACTGTGATAAAAGAAGAAGAGGCACAGTAAACACGATGAAACACGCGTTGTCCAAACTTGAGGAAAGACAATACAGTATGATGCAGTATACACCATTTCACTAAAGGAACATGCTGTTTCCAACACAGTTGGAATTCTGCCGAAAGCCACACCACACGCAAGATTACAATCACAATTTCCTCTGTCAACTACATAGGAGAGAATGGTTTATAACACGACAGAAACAACTAGCCATAGAAAACAGATTGGACTTTCTACATTTTGTTCAATGAGTCACTCATGCAAGGAGATTTAGCACACATAACCATTAACCAGAAAGAAAGCTCAAGATGAACTCTAAAAATCTGAGGTATAAAATATGAATCTAAGAAGGAACTCCAGACAATTCTAAGTACAGTATTGAGAGTGATAATGATTTAGCACAAGTAAAATTTTCCTGACCGGTCAAGGAACTTATTACATGTACAAGCTTTCGTACTTCTACGCAAGTCACGCTTTTGACATCTTGCAACATTCACTTAGAGAATGATACTTCATTTGGTTAAAATGAAACCTTCGGGATACAATACAGTGCCTCTGAAGAGCGTCAAAATTCTCATCTCTTCAAATTACTCGCGAAAACATACAGCCGAGAAAATGCCAAATTAAATGAATTTATGTCATCTTCTCCCTTACTAACATTTTTTCAGACATTTAACTGATCCACAACTGGTCGCTGCAAATCTATTAACCAATACATTTTCACCCTGTACAATCGCAAAAAACTGCCACAAATAGAGGGAAATGAAGAGAAGAGTACGTGAACTGTGGTACAGCGCTTCAAAGGTATTTCATACAAGTTCGGTTATTTGATATAAAATCTCTGATGGCCAAGAGATTGCACTCGATCAAAAGGTAACCAACTCGACGGCTTTATTCCATAATTAGGTATCCAAATCTCCGCTCATTGCCACCCAGGAAAAGCCCCCAAGAAAATTCCCAAGTGAGAGCAGTACTTCACAGATCATAAAATTCACACACACGAGTAGAAGCCTTTCAAATAGACTCCCGAGTTCCTTGCATGTTTTGAAACTCGATACAAATTGGAACTACCATGGACCGAAATTTAGGTTGGTTATGTTAAATGTCTATGAAATGCCGCTAACATAGGAAGGGTTTCAGCCAGCACAGTTCAAACCCAATGGCAAGCCGGTTTGATAGTAGATTACAATAAAATGTAAAAAGCAAACATAAACTCACTGTGCGATTTCGACGCTACCACAACTGGCTGCAGCGTGAAGAGCCGACCAACCTTCGTTGTCTCGGATGTCCAAACGGGCTCCATGATCGACCAAAAATTTAACAAGATCATAACTTTCGTCTATGCAAGCCTGTCGAATACAAACGACGGTTAAAAGCCAACATTGCTAGGAACAGATGTAAATATACACGCTGGAAAGTGATTAGTTCGAAAATCTCTTGAATGCCCAAACCACTTTCAAAGCTTCGCTCTCAAGCTGCTCACTTGAAGGCATATGGAGATGATATATAACGAGGAATGTTCCTAGACAACGAGTTTATGTACAAGATTAACAAATGAAAAAACCGGTATCAAATGCATCGAGAAAATTATAACTTCAGGCCAAGAACCCGGCATAGATTTCCCTGTATCTATTTGCTGTGGACCAAATAGTTCAAGGCGTTAACAAGCCGTTAGGGAATATACTGACAACGAGTCTATCTACGATTAGAATTAATGTACTCTAAAATAAACTCTGACCAGGTATAGCTTTAATGGAAGGGATACCTCAAAGCTGAGCTTTCTGAGAGCAACCTCTATAATCGCTCGGTGTTTTGAGAAGCGAGTGACTCGTTAATTAGGCTATTGTTTTGGGTTCTAGCTAGGACCCCAGACCTGGTCCAAAAAACGCTCTCGCAGAATCTGCTCTCACTCCAAAAACAATTTTAACATCTCCAGTAGAAAATCCAGATACTGTACCTGATGTAAGGCGGTTAGTCCGTCGACATTTTGGTGATTTATATCAGCGCCTTTGGCCAGAAGTCTCTTCACCTCCTCCACGTCACCGCTCGAAACCGCTGAAAGAAACACAGTTCCGAGCGAGAATTGAATTTTAGTCTTCTTTCTTGTCCTATCCGAAGATTCCTTTGCTGTCTCACTCGTTGTCCATCGTTTTAGGGATTCTTGGCGCTTCTGTAAAGCATTGCTTGCTCTAGATGTTTGGCCACCCGTAAAAGGGTCCGCCATCTTCCCATGACGTTACAGAGCGACCAGCCCGAGGACCGAGTATGAGGCCACGTGACGAGGTCGTAGGCGCAAGAAGAGCCAATGACGACCCTCAGGAATTGTCAATAGCGTTGCCTAGCAATCAATGTGACGTCACATGACGCGAATGGCTCGAAACGAGAAAAAAATTTCGGAATTTATTCTTTGATAAAATATTAGGTATTTGAGGACATTTTTGGTCTTGAATTTCGTAAGGGGGTGTAGGATATTGAAGATGACCCGGAAAGATCTGTTAGACCGACTGCAAAACTTTCATTTTATTTCCTAAAGTCGCAGCTCGCGAAAAAATACCACCTGTCAGTTGCAGGTGCTACCCTCACTTGAATCAAAATCTCCAAGCACAGGAAATTATCAGGGATGCTTAGTTTGGCTAATTAACCATTTGATTCTTCAGGATGAGAGTAAAGTCTGTTGCGTAATTCATGGTCATCTAAAGGGCATATTAATTTTGCCATGCGTTCTTTTTTGTGACTGCCTTGGATTGGCATTTAAAACACGTTGCAGCGAGAAAAATTCCACCGGAAAACTGCATCGCATTCCGAACTCCCCTTTCGCTAATTTTCTCTGCACTTTTCAGCGGCAATTTGGCTACTACACATTGAATCCTCGAGTCACAGGGTCAAGTTTATTGTTTCCTTATAAGGACTGTACTCGAAGGATCTGTATTTGGATAACAAAAGCGTTGCGCCGACAGAGAGCTACTTCTGTTACGCTCCCATTCTTTATAGAGTGCTAGCTCTGAGAATCAAGTAGAGAATTACAATTCTCTGCGGTTTGCATTCTGCAAATACCATATCGACTAACTCCTAGTAAACTCTGTGCTTGAAATGCCAGCGATTTAGCAAATCAAGAAAGCAGCTGAATTACCGATTTTGAAGGACAGAATATCCTTAATCCGGGAACGTTCGTGACCGGCCTTTATGTAAGGTCGCGTTCCTTTAGACAAAATATTTTGACGCCAGACTTAGATCATTAGAGACAGTGAACGTTCGCGTGAAGGTCTTTAGCCAGTTCTCGACAAAAATGTCGGAATGGTTGCCCTAAAGAAGCTTATTTCTTTGGAGTTACTGGCAGTCAATGACGGACATTTTTTTAATTCTTTACATGATTTCTATTGTTAGGTCAGCGGTCTTCAGATCCTGACAAAGCCTGGTAGAGAGACCAAAACCAATACACAGCATAGACTGATAATGTAGGATAACCCAACCATACCCTTTGAATTTTTTTCCCTCGAAGCTGGTGACAAATGCCTAAAGAGCAGGCCATTGAAGTTCGTGAATTCGATCGGCATTTTTGCAGAAGCAAGTTAACTTAAAACGACATGAGTTAAAGGGACCACAGTTTGTCTGGTCACACTATTTTTGGAGGGCCTGGATTGTGCTTTTAATTTCCATCTCCTTTCAGTTGTCATTTCTTTATCTGTTTATCTGTCATTCAACACACTGACTGAAGGTTTTACACAGTATCATTCGCATATCAGTGTCTCGACTTCCATGTCATCAGTTTCGAAAACGAAATCCTGTGTTTTCTCTTCTGCAACGAATGAGAGATAGACAATTCATTCTCAGTTGACCCAAAACAATGTTTGTTTGATTGACACAAGATTTACTTTGTTAAAAGGCTACAAGAACGGAATGCTACAATCTTGGACAGAATAAAAAGACTAATGAACCCCCCCCCCCCACCCAATCAATGGTAAAATCCGCGCTCAAACCAAAACTCGCCTTTTCTTCCATCACTGAAATGGGAGGAAGCGGGAGGGGCTACGTTTTTATTTGAATTGACCAAGATTGTAGTGATGCGATGAACTGTTACTGTAGTGTAAATATTGCTCAACCATAAAGGGAAAGACGATTCCGTGCAAGCACTAATCAAAGGTAATAGAACACGAAAACCGCCATGGATAGTGTGCCATTAATACTGCGCTTTATTTAGAAGTCGTCATGGTCACATAACCAGGCGTCAAATCTGAGAAGGCCGAGGGATCTCAAGCCTTGGGTCGCACGCATTTTGGAGTCTTAACAAACTTGTCGAGATCAGGGTCGTAACTCTGACAATGTTAATGAAGTACTTAGTTGATTATTGTTATCCCGCGGACTTATCTTATTGCGGGCTCAAAACCGGACGCTTCGGATCTTCATGTTGTAAGCCATGTGTGACACGTAGTTGTTATTAAAGGTGTTTTGTTGAGTTTACCCGGTCTTTCAAACTTTGAGGATCACCACAGTAACGAGTAATGTGGGATCAGGGATCATCATAGTCCCAGGATCTGAGATCACAACCTCGAGATCTGGGATCACAGTTTCGGGATCTGGGATCACAACCTGCGGCAGAGCCACTTTGATTTGATGTCATCACCATCTCTAAGTCTGCTTAATGTTTTTGAAAATTCCCTTTTTCTTTGGAGTTCTCTTGAGTCCTCCCATCATATACGTACAGTCGCACAGCTGCGAGTTACAGAACACATCGACACCCTCTCTTTGTAGGGATGTTTACAGATATTAGGCCAGATGAGTTTTCCGGACGGAAACTAAGTTTATCTCAGTCTCAACTTGTCTCCATCTCTTGCGCCAGGCCCGAGAACTGACTTTTCTTTTGATTTCTTATTGAGGAAATAATTAATGAGGGAAAATATAAAAGTGCATACAAAGATGAAAAGCTAATTGACTTTAATTTAAAGGAAACTGAGGTGTAGTTCGAGTGACTTTGAAGCACCACAATAATGAAAGCAAAGTTAACTGTCTACAAAGACTGATCAAACAACGTGGAAAGGTTTAGAGTTCCTGACAATATTTCCGCTGGTCAATACATACCGCGCAGTAGCGCTCTTCATCAGAACCACGACTTAACTGGTGCACCTCAGTGTCGGTGGCTAGATAAACAATATTCTCCATTTGGTGCAAAAATATGGCTCGGATATTTGTCCGCGAGCATTATCTGTTCCGAGAACAGTTTTCAGAGAGCGAAGCTCCAGAAGAAGTGTGAGATGTGAACCCTTTGTAGCCGAAATCGCCTTGTGGTAGTCTCGGCTAAAAGTACAAAAAG
This sequence comes from Galaxea fascicularis, assembly GCA_948470475.1. Classification (NCBI taxonomy): domain Eukaryota; kingdom Metazoa; phylum Cnidaria; class Anthozoa; order Scleractinia; family Euphylliidae; genus Galaxea; species Galaxea fascicularis. The sequence continues at coordinate 32,507,087 of OX419336.1, forward strand.
TGTGATGTAGATTTTCGTCACTGAATTGTCTCGAGAACGATCTTTATTCCTGAACAAAAACTTATTCTCCCCACCTTACATTCCATGAGGCGTCCACAATGGTAGCCGCGTTTACTTCTTCTCTGTTATTTTTATTTTGTGGTTTTTGATTTGCTCCCCTTTTTCAATATTGAATCTTGAACTACTCATCGGCACATTGTTAACTTTCGATGGTTTCTACGCAGGTTTTTTAAAAGGTAGTGCTGACCTTTAGACGGATTTGGTAAATTTTTTTGGACCGTGCTGCTCGTTTACACGCTGGAGAACGCATGCAGACTAATAAGCGAGTTTTATCGACTGGCTAAGGCTTTCCACGGAAAAGTGTATAAGGTATGATAATTCCTATGCATAACTGAGGACTAAGAGAAAGCTCTGCTGATGATTTTGTTTGGGCGGGAAACGAACTGGCTCAAACAGTATTAGCCGTGAAAAAGCTCAATATGGTCCACTGTCAATGACGTATTGCATTTGGAGGATAACATTGTCATCATAATGAACGTTTTTGATAAACAATAAAGCAAGGCTGAGAGAGAACAAAGCTAATCATGTCTAACTCTTCCTTTTTTTTAAGAATATTTCTTATCTCCATTGCAGACACTTTATTCTTTCTGTATCTCCTTTTATTAACAAGTGAAAATATTAGAAACGGTGAGAAAAAAGAAAGACAATAGCGCTTTCCACGGTCATGTACTTTGCATTCTCACCGCAAAATCCTCTACAGTCTTGACTGGAGACAGAGATGAAGTGCTTCTTCGCAACACTTTAGTAGCTTCATTCATCGTGGTAGTATACCTACTTCCATACTGATAGATAATTAAGACTTCCCTGGAGGTTCCGCTTGGTTTGAAACCAACAATAAATAATTATACGAGTTTCCCCTGCGTCACATTGCTAAAACAGACCAGCTTCTTTTTTTGACTGCTGCAAATCCTTCCGCTTATAAGGCATGTGGCCTGTTCAGACAGCGTTTGATAAGCCTCCAGGTCCACTTCACTCTAAAAGGAAGAATCATATCTTTCGATTACTCCAGATTTATTGGGGTAAATTACAGAGAAACAAGCGAGTGTCTTCATGAATCAGACCTTTTTTCGCGGAGACACGACGCGCGGGTAGGGAGAAGACATCCTTACACGGGCACGCGCGAATATCACGCGTGTAAACCTCGGCACATAAGGGGAGAATGCAAAATAAAACAATAGGAGAGGCATCAGTGTTTTAGCCCGTTAACTTCAAATTGTTTCAACTTGATTAATTCCTTTTGATCACAATTTTATGGAGAGACATCGATGTCAAAAAAGTAAAAGACAAACACACAACAGCAAAATGAAAAACAAAATGCCGTGACCAGGATTCGAACCTGGGTTACTGCGGCCACAACGCAGGGTCCTAACCACTAGACGATCGCGGCTTGGGTGTTGAATGAAGGAAACTTTCTTAGATTTGTTTGAGACGAAAGTTATATCGGATGAGGAAAAATTTGCTTTTTCAGCGCTGGAACATTTTGCTCTGTCATAAATACTGGAAAAAAATTCGCCTTCTGAAGAAACGTACTTGTAATTGCTATGAATTGACCTTGTTAAAGAAATCTCAAGATTAGAACTTTTCCTCTAAGAGGGGGAATTTAAAACCACATATGCGCTCTCTGACTTACTAAACATTTAAAAATAGTTGCTTGCTAAATAGAAGCTGATGATTTCTCTTGCAATTTAAGTAGGCCGGTACAATCAACTCTATCTAAGGCAGACAGTCTCTACCCAGCCTTTATAAGCAGGTATCCGCCTTAGGAAGGGCTAAGATGCAATCAAACAAGTGAAATGCGTTCAGTTTGGCAAGTGATCTGACGGTGTCCGGAGAGGTCCATACCTAGGGTCAGTGTCCACTTTGAGAGAACCTCGGCCGGCATGCCGGGTTTAACGAAATTATGTGATCAGTTACGATGATGCGATGAAAAAATCCAAAGTTCTGCAATCTGCGATCGTAACACATCCCATAAAATGCCACAATCACAGTCATGTCTTTTAGCAACAAAGCTTACGCGTCTAATTGTCATTAATCGTCAACACGGTCGAGAACAAACACTCCAGCGGCAGTAAGTAACGAGACCAAATTCATGGAACCAGTTACACTGAACAAACGCCTTCGCAACCAGGACAGTGTGGACTTTAAAACTAGTAATAAAGTGCACTGAAAAAGCTGGGTGAAAATTGGGGAGAACTTCAATATAATTGAGGCAGATGCGGGGGACAAAATTTCCCAATATCAGAACTGTGTAGCGAACGGAAAAGCTACCCTCTGGATATGGACGATCTCGATTGACTGATCCTTCACTTCGCCTACAGACAGACAGACTTAGTCCCGCTCGCTGAATTGCATACTTAAGCTCAAGCTTTGCTTTGCGGTCATTTCCGTTTATATGGAAGTAGCGCGCGCTCTTTTCGATCGTTTTGGTATTACGCGGAAAACAGGCTTTAGGAACATTTGGCGAAACTTTTCCCGATTTCGTCCACTGATTACCGAAAACTGAACAACCTGTTCATAAATTAATGCTAAAAATACGTGAGACAAGCCCCCAAACTTTTAAGAAAATCCCTCCCGCGTCTCGAATTACCTGGCTTTTACCAAACCCGTGAAGCCAGTAATTGAACTAGAAATCCTTACCTGGACATTTGATAGGAACACATTTCCTTCTGTCTCTCAGCTTTGTTGGACAACTAGCTCCGTCATTCTTTTCGCTTTTTATAATCTTTCTTATCCGAAACTTTCTTCCTCTGTTGCACTTTTTAGAACAAGGCGTCCAAGGAGACCATCCGGTTATGATGCAATCTAAATAAAAAAGGAGTCAAAAATCTTATTTAGAAATTACAAAATAATACCGCAAAAATGATAAGACTAATAATACCGAAAAACTCGCAAAACTCTTCAAGGTAAGTAAATTGGAAATCAGTTATTCAAGTTTAATTTAATAAAATGTGAGTAAAGCCTGTTTCCCGAAACGAAGTCATTGTTAGATGTCATTTGACCATGAACTAGCCAATAAACGGGCGCGCTTTAGCGGGAAAAACATCAGCATCAATTTCCTTTGTTTCATTTCACCAATGGCCGCTGGTCACGTGAGTAAAAACGATCTATAGAACGATATCGTACCATTGCTTTTCTCTAAGGGGCATTTAGGAAGCTTGCATCTTCTCCATTTTATCAGCGACAAGAAGTCTGGGCAAGGCTTTCCTCCAGGCTCCGCTTTCTGTAGAATTGTGCGCGACCGAAATCGGCCGCCTCGACTACAGGTCCCTCTGCACTCACTCCACGCTGACCAGGGAGATAATTGGCAGTTTTGTTTGGGGGTAGCTTGAACTGAGTGGAGAAAAAAAAAGAAAGAGAGTGTTCAGTGAAAAGTGTTTATTTTACAGAGTATTTGAGTAATGAGTAATTTGTAAATGCTAAGTCACTCGGGTTGAACTCTGTCAGGCTTTGACGTAAGTCTGAACTGCAAGAAGAGTAGTGAGAAACCTTTTTTTCTCAACTTACGTCCCCTTCAAGCAATAGCCAAACAAGCACTAGTCATTAGACCATCAAACTAGATAATTTATTCTACCAAAGGGTAAACATGATTCAGTTCCATTTTGCTTGGTGGGGAAAGGGGGGATTTCCATGATTAGGACTCCTTTCCGGCGTAAATCTGAATGCAGGAAGGATTGTTCTAGGAATTCGAGATGTTTTCTCTGCTTAATCAGGAACAAACTACGAACTGCTGGCTGCAGGAACTTCATTGTAAGGGGTGAGGACTCTAGCTCTTAACCTAAGAGAGGGAGAAGGCGACTTGAGTCGCAAATCGAGTCTATATTGTAAAATGGCCACCATTAGGAGGTTTTTCGAGTGTGAGCCAAAGTGAGCAATTCCGTTGAAGGGCAAACACTCAAAACCGAACACTTTTTGTTTCTTCATTTCTACTATTGCTGTTTGTTCTCTACAAAGCTATCTGAAAAACAATACAAACTAACACATTCAAACTATGGCAGGTTGCACAAAGATTTTGGTATTATCAACAGAGTTGATAAATGTAAATTGACCACCGTACAGGGATTCTAAAAGCTGACGTTTCGAGCGCTAGCCCTTCGTCAGAGCGAAGCTTTTAGAATCCCTGTACGGTGGTCAATTTACATTTATCAACTCTGTTGATAATACCAAAATCTTTGTGTACTACTTCCCCACCGACGCAGCACCACAGTTTCTTTAGAAACTACCCCCTTTATGGCAGGTTGCGTTGCACTGACCGGAACAATTGTTGACCATGCAAACCCTCGATTCCTGCAGGTGTTGGCATGGTATCCCATCATTCATTGGATTTTGGATTACTGCTCGGCTCCTAAACTGAACACCTGTGCCGCACGTGGCCGAACATGGTCTCCATGACGACCATCGAGATACTTCGCAATGAACTCTTTCTGCAGAACCATAACACAAAAGAAGCAACTAACAGACTCACTCACATTAACTAGCAATGCAGATAGTGACCTTTAACATTGACCTAATAATAGAAAAATGCTTATTATGAAGAATTCCTATATCTAAAAACCTAGCACGATTTTTGCTATGCCCTTTTATTTTTCCCCACGGGTCGGTAAGCAACTAACCACGGATGAGGTCTCTCAAGTTTTCTTATTTCTTCAGAATTTCGGAGTCCAGTCGCCACTTTTGTTCTGTGCATGTTTTGTCTCAAGAATTTAGATTTCAAGAAAAAGACCAAGCTTTACTGATCAACAACCCAGACATGCATCATGACTGCCGAGCCTTGTTTTTCTGCCAGTTTATAGTTTTACTCCCTTGTGTAATGTTCTCCTTGTATTGGGCCAAAACCACAGAAATTAGGCTATCGGTGCGTTCGACAGACGTTCTTCTGGCAGGGGCACAAAACGAATCTGTTCCTCACTTTATCTGTTCCCCCGAGGTTTTGTGCTGGCTGGCAAAATATCAGTTATTTTCCGGAGTTGGTTATGAAATTTCTTTCTGCTGATGGTTTTGGTTGGTAATTACGGACGTGTGGTAGCAGTGTGAGTGTTGCTGGCTGGCGAAATGTGGATTGTTGTGAGAAATTTGTGTCTTCCCCCCCCCGCCCCCTCACTGAAGGTTTGATTTGAGGCCTTTTGCCACGGCCATTTGGGCTTACGAGATATGAAATTGTCTTTTTTGCTGTTGTGTAGGGTGCTCAATTTGCACCTGGCTGGGAAATCAACCAATTTTATCTAGCTGGCTGGGAAATATCTTGTGTGTCTTGCTGGCAAAAAGGAACAGATATTTTTTCCCAGCAATATCAAAAAAGACCTGAAAATGCCTGAATAACATTTAGTTTTATTAACTGGGGTATAATAATACATTTTTCAACCAATTGGTCGTTTTGTGCCCCTGTTCTGGTAACAAATACATGGATTAGCAGTGCAGTTGGCGAATATTTTAATTAAATAAAAGTTGAAGCTTGAAGAACCACTACAATGTCACTGATATCGGTGTTAAATGTTCAAAAAAAAGTTCAAATGTGTCTTCTTAAAGTGAAAATCAAATTCTTCTGGAATACAGTCCAACAGATATTTGCTACATGTACTCACGTATTTCAGGGTGGGGTATTAGTCTGCGTTCACCACACCCACCGGAAGTGTCCATCAGCTGCAGTCTAATCTGACCAAAAGGTCGCATGACGTCACCGTCATCCTTAATCAGAAATGAACCGTGGGAGTGTTGGTTGGTGGATCTGGTAATGTTTTTTATTGGTTGCTGAGGTTCAGTTTTTTTATTGGCTGAGACGAAGGTGATGCCGTCATCGGTACCTAGGAGACGTTAATAGAATGACTTTAGTATGATTAGACCGTCGGGTTATTTTTATTCTGGAAATCGCTCTTTGCAAGGCGCGAGAGCTCCGGCGTGATTTTCAAAATCGCTCTTTGTGTGAATTCCCACTTGCGAAGCGTGCGAGCCTCACACGCCCTACTACAGGCGTGTGCTGGCCAGTCTTACTCTATGTTTCGCCCTCACTCAGACCTTTCGTTTGACGAGTGCTCTCTTTCTTGGCCAACGCAAAAATACGGCTGTTTTGCAGTCTGTAGTGTGGTTGATTCTTTACCTGGTTATCCCATCCTATTGTACATGTGAAGTTTGCCTAGGGAATTATCTTGAGACTTACGGAACCTGGTTTTCAATTATAGTTCGTGCTCCCGGGTGCAGCCCGGGTGCTCAAATCCTAACCCTTTTTAAGACACAAATCTCTGGTTTCCCTATCCCGTTTAAGAAAGGATCCAGATTTTTCAGATCCTATATAAGACATTTAACCTAAAGTTATACCCTGTAGATCAATTGTATTGTAGACAGTCACCTGAAACTCTATCGCAAATAAACAGCGACAACATTTTGCAGTTACCACTTATCTTTTTTGTAGTATAACAAGCTGTAATTATCAAAGCGAAGGGAAGCCCACCAATAACTGGCAGCTTGTGATCAGGATTCTATAAACAAACGTCTAAACTTATCCTGTTTAAGCCATTAGGTCAAGTAGCGAATCCCCTTTTCAAGACATAAAGCGTTGAAATTGATACCCCGTTCAAGACAAAACATCCTGAAAACCATACCCTATCGGGCCGCACGTCCCCGTTGAGGCCATATAACGGAGTATCCCCCCGGAGTTCGTGCGCCCTCTTGGGAGTATAAACGATGAAATAGAAAGGAGAGCGGTGGGGGGCACTAGCTGGTGAGCTACAACCTTGGTCAAAACCACTTCAGAAAACAGGTCACTTGGTGTCCGAAAATCCCTCTCCAGTGAACCTACCTCAGCAATATTACTAAACTAACTTCCCCACCTGCCCCCGAGGCCCCCCTCTTCCGCTTACCGAGACCCTCCCCCCTTCCGCTTCCCCCTCGTCTCATCCAATGTTGAATTTGGAAGAACAGCCATTGCTAGGGAGACGATTACAGGCCAAAAACAAACTTTGTTAGGGAAGAGGGGCTTTCAAATTCTGTTTGTTGCTTGATTTTCAAATAATAACGCTTAACAGTGCAATTTTATCACTGGCTTTGTTGAACCTCTGGACTACTGGCCTCTCCGCCAGTTGTTCGCATGCTAGGGATGATTAAGACATTTACTGTTTATTACCAGCATCCCATGGGTAAAGATCCTTGATGATTTGCTTCCTCCACGTACAATTCCCGTCACACAGGTTTATCCGGTCAACACCAACGTTCCAATCAGGACTCGGAAATATCTTTGCGAGCGCTGACACGAGGTTACGCCTGCTGTCAGCTTTTAATGTGGTGTGCACTTGACCGTTGCTCTTGTACAACGTTCGAGTCTTGATGATGCTGAGGATTCGAGAAAAACAAAGGGGTTGAATCTGTGTATTGCTTTAATTTTTATTTTGCTGTGTTTCGACTGATGCACACACATGTCAAAACATTTTATCGCAAGTTTCAACACAATCAAAAGCAACTCAGTAAAACACAAAGTAGTCCAATCCAATTCAGTGACAAGCTGCGCATAACCTGTGTGAAGTACAGTGCATTGCCAGTCGGCTTGAAACAAACATACATCTACTGAAGTCTTACTGACCAACATCTAATAATGTTTGTTGAGTCTGTAAAATCCTCATAAGACATCGTACCAACTAAATTTTCTTTTCACAATCAGGTGGTTTCCATTGGTTACCTAGACCAAAGGCTTGAAGTCCCTTCTGGTTCAAACCTTACAATCAACCGTAACGAAGAATGGATCACATAAGTCGGAAACGTTTTAATTTTTCCGTATCTTTTCACTGTCTTTTTGCGCAACAGCTGAGCCAGCCACTTAACTACATGTAGCCAGCAGCTGGAAGTCTTATTAACCCTTAGCTTTATTGGCTAGTGGCAATTTGCCCTTCACAAAGAAAAAGAAAACAGTTAGTTGAAAGTCTGCGGCTGTGACGGATGATGACAAATTGTTGACCCCTATTGAACGTTTCAAAGTGCCCCGAAAACGAGCCTTACCTGAACACATTGTCCCCTTGGTTTTTCATCTCTCTCTCCAGTATGTCAACAGCTCCCCACTCACTGACCCTTGTGACCCCGGGGGAAGCCATACCTCCATATTCCCATACGGTGTAGTCCTTACTGTGTGAGGCGCCGATCAGTGGAGACCAGCGAGCCATAGGTCCTGGAAAATCACGGGGATATGTGGCCTTTGTCCATTTACCTTTCAAAGGAACAAAAGTCTTCGATTAATTTTGATTTTCCTTCTACAGTAGGCCGTGGAGTGGAAACTGGTTTTTGGCCGGCTACCTGTATTGAGAGAAAACAGTCTTCCAGGGTTCGATTTATGTGAAGTCCACGAATAGGGATTTTGGAGCAGAGATAAAAAAGGAAGCGAAATCGGGATCGTTTATATAAACGGAATACAGGAATTTGCGATCTTTCAAAGCGGGAACCGGTTGGAAAAAGTCATTCTAAATTACCGAGATCCACCGGTTGCCATATCTATTAAGAATTCAAAAACAACATTTAGCGGCAAGTATTTCTGAGGTTTGCTACCCCATGGTGGCGTTTACTTATGTTCTTTGCAAAATGATTACACGAAACTCTTGGCGGCAAGACCGTTACTATACTAAACTGTGATGTGATAGGCTGGAAAAGACAAGTTTTGATAATTACCAATGAAGGTGATATCATAGGTTGCTCCACCACATGCACAGCAGGCATATTTGTCATCTTCTTCCGGATAGTCAGATGCCTTTCTATTTTGTTTCACATCTGGAAATAATGTGCAGAGATGCGCATAAATTAAAATGAAAAAACATAAACGGCTGTGAATAATTACGCAGTAACTAATATTAAGAAGAGTTCAGAAGAACGTTAAGACTTTCATTTTATTTCATAACCGAAGGCAAAGTTAAAAAGATAACAAACAAAATAGGGGCAGCACGTCTAATAGACTCTCTTATGAATCCACTTTCCACTTACAGGTCGTGAGAAAAGTCAAAGTTGATGAGAATCGGGCCACCACGGTTACCTCTAAATGCCTAAATCGTATCCTTAAAGTGCTGAATAAATTTGACATGTCAGAAAAATGTCCACGGCTATTGCCACAGCGAGCCAACGAGAAAAAGGGCATAAAACGGGACAGAATCAAGAGAAAATCAAAGGCCGTCTGTTCGGCATGTAAATCGAGAATCTCCGAACGGAACGTTTTTCCACCATTGGGCAAACTCTATCCTCAAACAGTGTAAGGCCATGGTTTACTTCGCAATCCTCGTTATAATCTTAAAATTACGGAGGTCGGTCCTTTGCAGTAGCTGCCCCACGTCTATGGAACGCGTTACCTATGGCCGTAAAAAGTTCGAACTCAGTTGACATTTTTAAACGACAACTTAAATCACACCTTTTTCTTTGTTCTTATGTAAATTGCTGACTTGTTTTACCATGTTTAAGTTTTTATTTTTTTAGTTATTGCTGTAAAGCGCCATTGAACCATCGGGAAATGGCGCTCAACAAATTTATTATTATTATTATTATTATTACATACGTGAAATTTTTCAGAAATATGGTTGATCACCAGTATTTTTTCCAGATTGCCTAGAACCGGACGAAACTTTCTCTGGATAAAAATATCTTTGCCTTCTTTTGTCTCACCGTAATCAAAATATGAAAAACAAATTAGAAATCAGTAATTTGGAGACGCATTTTGTCGTTACAGGTACAGACATAAATCTACTTTTCCAATGGAAATCCAGTATGTCTAACTTTTTGCACTTGGAATGGTTTATCTTTAGTTTTGGTTTTTTAAATCGTTCACACCCAAAGACTGAGTTTTGCAGTGAAAAATGACCTTTGTTTTCCTAAAACTTTAATTTAGAACGATGGATGGTCATTCCAATCTGGACTCAGTAATTAATCTGCATAAGAAAAGCGTTTTTATTCAATGTTATATCCCAAAACAGTCACTAAATCCCCAAATATACGATTCCACCGAAGAGATAGTCACGTGACGTGTCATGTGATCTTTAGTGATTATTGATGAGGACGATGAGAACTTCATGTAAGTTGAACTTCGTTTCAGTGACATTCCTATGGCTTGTTATATTAAGAAAAACCATTTTTCTAATAAGATCGCCTGACTCAGGTCTTCATCTGCCTGATATTTTGTGCACCCTTGGCTTCATCCGAATGATTAATTTTTGCAAAAAGCCATATGTTGGCCAGTTGAATTTTGCCTGAAGAAATATTGGTGATGGAATTCTTGCAATGAAACACTGGCATGATCATCACTAGCAATTAAGAGATGACAATCAAATCGTGTTTGTTGTGTTAGTCGGTGCCGATAAAGCCAGCTTATCACAATCTATTTACAGAAGACAGGAAAACCTCTTTATTGATGAAAATCTGTGAGCATCCTTCATACTTTATCAGTCTGTAATAACAGTACAACGCAGTTGGGTGTTTGTTACCCTTCGCACTCCCAGAATCAAGTCTTGAGTCATGTTAAGGCATTACTTTTTTTTTTATCCCATGCCCCAGAAAATAGAGCCAATCAAAAGTCGAGAGAGCCGTTGTATATTCTGCGGTATCCAACGGGATGTCTTCACGGATGCTTCGCGACTAGCTCTGCGGCCTGCCTCAACTCAGACGCAGCGTTTCGGGTCCTTTTGTGGCGCTTCATTCCCAACCACGATCACGCGAAGAATAACCAAACTTCAGTTTAGATCTTAATTCAAATCTTTCACATGCTACAACTGGTGATCATCGAAATATTTGCATTAATTATATAAATAAAAAACACTTTCACTAATGAAGTGTGTTAACTCAAGTTGTATGTACGCTGTAGCATTAACATTACCCAGTCATGTCTTTTGCTATGGGATAGATTAGTCATGCAATGCTTTTTCTCGTGGTATAACGTGTAATATCCCACGAGTGACTTAAAGTTATATTCTGTATACACACTCGCATACAGGCTCGTGTGTATACGGAAAATCAAGCTAAGTCACTCGTGGGATATTTCACAGTATACCACTCGATAGCACTGCATATCTACTATACATGAATGCAGCACAGAAACACCGACCTTCTTGTCGTGCTGCTTTTCATTATGCTGACCAAGGTGGTTCCAAGGTTTTAGTATCTGGACTAAAATGTGGCCCGATTCAAATCTAAAGTCTACTGAGCAGTTACTTACGGTTCTGTCTGTTAAGATATAGGTTTGTGGACGAAATCCTAAATTAAGCACGACCATTCAAATCAGGAAGCTATCGAGGAGTTATTTATTACGGCACTGTTATGTTGTTTGACCACATCAGTCAAATTTTTAAATCGAGTATACTAGTGAGCAGGACTTTCCTGTAGTGATATCAGTTTATTCTTCTCGCTCTTCGGCGATATTTCTGCAAATTTGGAATTTATTTCTCAGGTCAGACGTGGTCAATTTTTGTCCAACAGTTTTAAACCAAACCTATAACAACAAACAGGACAGGTTGAGTACAATGCATACCAATGTGAGCAAAACAAACGCAACTGAATCAAGACAATATTATTCGTTTCAAAAACAAGAATTTGTTCGGTAAACGGAGATTGTTTGAGAGCAGAATCCGGAAGAGAAAAGTAAACATCGACCCAGAGAGAACTCGCGTTTATTTTGGAAAACGTCTTTCCAGAATAGCTATACATGACAGTGACGAGATTTCACAATTACCCTGCACTGAATCGCCTTTGTAGTCCATAGAGGTACCAGCTATAGTGGACTGTATACGTTTAGTACGTTTTCTTGCAAGAGAAGATCGTGACTTTATTTAGCTAATCTTGAGGTGAAAGGTAAACGGACAGGAGGTTACGCCTTTACGTGATGCCGAACCCTGAGTCAGTTTAAGGTAAACTTGATCATGTTTTATTTACAGTTTTGAAGTTTAAACTGAAAAAACTTGAAATACGTGCGAACTTGGCACGAGCAATTTTGCTCAGAGAACATAGAGTTATTCTCTACATTCAATTTTTTAAAGAGGTTGGGTATGAAGTATATCAGTACATTTTTAAGAGACTGGGTCTGAAATTGCCACACTGCCTGCCCATACAGAACATTTTGTAACCGGGGTCTTTTGTATATTTCTTACATGAAAACTTGCACGAAAGATCATTCATTTTGTTTTATTTAATAACATCCTGTCGGATGAATTGAATAACTACACTTGTGGTAGGTATGGAACAAAAGAGTATAACCACACTAATAACAAAACTTTGACCCCTTTGTTTTAACTGTTACCCTTGGCTGGTGCAAAATGTGAGCTCTTTTCACAGAAATCGTCTGTTTTACTGATCAGGTCTTACTCGAGATGCAATTTGTTTCTCGATACTCAGGAAAAAACTTGATGAACCATTTCATCATTAAATTAAGTGCTTGAATGTTCGTGTGTTAGAGTAAAATACGTGACTTTCAAGTCATCGGACGCCTTCTGTGGGTTAAAAAAAAACGTTTAATTTGGCAGGTTGTTTCGCGACCTTTTGGTGTAAAACAATCAACAGATTTGTTTCGTCGTTTTAAGTCGATAAATTAGCAGATTGCCAATGCGTTCAAAGCTTCTGTATACCCTCTTAACGTTGTTTACATTAACTATTCGGGGTGGCCGAACTGATATCAATTTTGTTTGGAATTTGGTAGCCTCGCCTGAATTTCGTTTTCCAGTAACCGGTTTAACTATTTATAGCAGAACTTATAGATGACAAAGTCCAATTTTTGCCGATTTCGTGTAAATTTGTTATCAAATGATAATGGCGGAGATCTTTAAGTTAGTATTGAGGTGTACAAAACAGCACAATTGTTTAAATAAGCGAAATGCAAGCAGTGCTTCGCTCCATACAAAGTTATGCAATGACGTAATGTAAACACGCCGTATGACGTAATAAAATACAAGAAAATGGTTTGCATGACCCGCTTTGTCAGTTGAAAGAGCCTGAAAAACGCAAATCGGAACACAAACTGAAAAGTTCTACCGAGCACTCTAGTTGCCAGAATTTGTTATTTACATGTACGATTTCAGGTTTTGTGAGCGTTTGATTGGCCCTGATGTAACTAGCTGTCATTCGTGCATTTCCTTGCTAGCTTTATCCATTTTGTTATGGATCAGTATTGTAAAAAAATCATGCAAATACATATAAATATTTTAAGAGTCTCTTAAGCAATACTCCACTAATCTCCGAGCTAAGTAGTGACTATATATTTGTTACTATTGGAATTTGCTTTCGAGTATGTCTCTTTTAGGAACGCGCACCAATATCAGAATCACGGATACAAAAACCCGACGTCATACGTATATTGTACATATTTTTCCTCGTCGTGCATCAATTTTAAGACAAAAGTATAACGAAAATAGAAATCAAATCAAAATTAAAAGTCATTTGACTAACCAGACGGTAGCTTTAGGTTTAGAATCTATTTCTGGCAAGATATTAATTGGACCAGTAAGTTTAGTAGCTGCGGAAAACAAAGACTGAAAATATGAAACCCTCAGGCGTATCTGACGTTGCAATATCAGCTGATCAAGAATTGGTTATAAATACAAGTTAAAATGGCTCTGTGATGTCACTTTTGGATAGGCACTTTTATCCGGACCGCTATCAATATATTTTAAAATGTAATTGTCATTGGCCATGGAAGAAAAAAAGTATCAGGTTTTAGGTTTTGAAAAATATAAAACCCATATATTGGATTTTTTCTTGAATGCTGGCACGTGAAGCAGGAAATATGGGGTTCTATTTCTTCACGCCCACTACTTTGTACCCCATGCTTGATGGGGTACTCTTTCGAGAATTAATTAGCCCTAATTTTAAGCCGAACAATCTAATCACACCGGATTAATTTACGCCTTAGAGACTAAGGCCAAGGTTTAACAGCAGCAAAGATTGTCTGCAAAAAGCGTTCAGACCTATATTACCAACTCAAAAATCTGAGCCCGTTTATCCGTAAGGAGAGTACTTTAATCCAGACGTTGTTGCAACGGAGAAGCCCAAGGAGGGGTCCGAAGCAACTCATTTTGTGAGTTGTCTTGTAGTTGTTAAACTGGCCTTTCTGTTTCATATTACCCACAACAGACAAGGAACCTTCGTCATGATGATCAGGATAAAAAAATAGAAGTAATTTTTTTCAATATTTTTACATGAACAAGGTTATTGCGCTCGTTTCACGGAATCAGGCCAACGTGGATTTTTTACCCTTCGTTTGTCTGTTTAATTTATTTATAGAAATGTACAACGAGAGAGTGATAGCGTTAAACCACAGAATTCTGGTCCAAATCTCGCCCTCTAAGCGTCTTCCGCTCGTAATATTCAAGCAAAGTTAATCCATAATTTGGGCACGCTCCCCCTGAAAAAAATAAATCACTTGATATTCTGCCAAGCCTTTGTCTAAAAATAGAACCAAAGAGGGGACGAGTTGGTCACAAGAGATCAAGGCAAAAGGGAACAACGATCAACAAGGCATAAAACAAACTGAGAAAAAGATCCTCAAACTGGGTGTTGTGTTTCGGCCACTGATAAAAACCGACGCCGACTGTTTGAGGAAATGCTTACTTGCACTTTAAAAAAAGTGTACTATATTGCTGCTGAAGTCGGTAACGGCGTCTGTCTTTAATAGAAATTTCTTCGTCGCTTCAGTTTGATAGAATGCTGCGGGCTTAGCTGAGGAAACATGGCGAAATCAACTGTACGGCGCATGTCTCGTATAGGCGATAACTCATCCGCACAAGACAAGATTCTGAAAAAGTGATCATTTCCGTGTAGCTACAAAGGAGGGATTAGGGTTGCTAAAACAGATCAAATGAGATGTAATCAAAAGACATTTAGGTTAGCGCGATGGGAGAGAATTATTCACGTCTGTTATACAGCAAAACCCTTCGAATTGTGGAGGGTTTAATCCTCGGCAGTTTATTACATAAGGCAGAATTACTATTGACTAACACGCATACAAGTGGAAAGAGAAATTGTGAAGAATCGTATAAGAATTGAGTTGTATGTGGGAGGTCAGGGGTTAGGTTTCGAGGCACTCAGCCGACCGACACAAACAAGACGCTAGCCTTCACTGGAGTTAAAAATGTGTTAATCTGTTGTTGTTTTCTCAAACAAAAAAGTCAAGATAAACTCTTTACAATGAGCGTGGTTTTCGAGACCAAAGTTAAACAAGATTAAATCTGCAGCATAAAGAACCCGCTAAGGAAGCAAAGTAATCTCCTTTAACGTACAAAGGTTTTATAAGCATTAAAGAACAATGTTGTCGGCCAGAAATTAAACAGAGCTCCAACTTCGCCCATCAGGCCAAGAATTCAGCCAAAACGGGGCATTAAAATCAGATTAAAGATTAGTGTACAATTATAACAAATCAGGACGCCACAAAATGGCCGCAAACCTTTTGCCGAGTGCGGTAGGTGGAGTCACCACTACAAGTTATCCGAAAGGCGGAGTATTGGACTAGAAATCTTAAACCGTTTCAAAGCTCGACCGCCGTAGTGAAAAAAGCCGCCTCGTATCGTATTTCCTTTTCCTGCATAGTTAGAGCGCTGAAGATGTGTACACATGTGCTTCTCAAGGCATTGGTTAAAGCTACATTTAACGTGTCGTTCCTTCGTTTAGCTGTCTCGGTTTTGAAATTGGCAGAGGAAACGGGGAAATATCTCAGTGGTTCAGTATAACTCGGAAACAAATTATATCGCTTGTTTAATCTGGGATGATCGGGTTGTGTTCATTTGCTAAATAGTGGAACTTAAAAAGCAATTGCAATGAATTTTTTTCGAACTGTTGCCATCTTAATATTCAGAGTTCCTGTGCCGCTGTAGACGATCCAAATATATTCCGGTCTCACGCAACCATGGCCTAAAGAAAAAACTACCTACACGATAGCTTACAATTTAAATTGTTTGTTTTAAAACTTCTGGGGTCATGGCATTTCTCAGTAAACTACATTCAAGCGTGTTCTGCGTCACTTGCAAAATACCGCAATGCTATTGATTTGTGAGGAAATTTGCCCCAAGGCGTGCCCCCCAGATAATATATGAAGTTGCATTGGAATGGAGTGCCACTGACAAGAGTGACTCGCGCAAATGGCGAAATACATTTGCCAGATCGTGCCAACAAAAAAGTGTCCTTATTTCAATATTCTTATTTCATGGACAAAACAAGAATTTACGTAGTTTTTAAAAATCGGGGAATATTTTCCCTGTTGGGAACTAAGTGAGAATTGTACATAACGCTAGCCGGCTGCCCTCCTCAAGGACTATAATAGCCACAATTTCTGCGTCAGCAAACAAGCGATCATTTAAAGCTCATCATGATCAGCCATGGCTAACCACACACCAACTGTAGACCCAAAGGGAAGGAAAGTGCAGCTCAATATATCAAAAACAACAACTGATGACAGATAACAGCGTGATGTTTCCACTACTCTGTCGAAGAATATGCCCTACTAAAAATATCCTCAGAATTAAAGCATTTTCCGCGATTTCTTGAATAAATGATGGCTCAACCGCTCAACTGGTGCTTGCTGAATATGGAGGAAAAAATAAAAAAATTTCTTCCCGGCAGTTGAGTGTAGTATATGACCCATGAACTTATTGTAACTGTCTGTCGATCCACAGTGCAATACAGATACCAATTTACCAATATCGCTTTGACATTTTCAAGTATCTACCCGTATACGTTTATTTTGCCGCATTCCGCGAAGTGCTTTCACTGTTTGCATACGAAATTTTTCCTATAAAATCTTTCTTCCGTAAAATTAAGATCATTGCAGGACAATATATTCATAACCGCTGGATTTAGCAGTGGACTTCATGTGATCACATAACCAGATTCATTAGTGCATTTTGTTTTTCACCGAATCCCAGTTAGAGAAAAGTATGATTATCTCCTTTGATAGCCAAGAGAAAACTTTAAGGATATTTCTTGGGTTCTTATGGACAACTGGAAGTTTGACCAATTGGGACGGAGCGCAACGTAGTGGAGTTAGCACACCATCAAATCCTAAAGCGTAAACGTACCACCTAGTTCTACATTTAGCAGCGAATAAATCGACGTAAAACATACCTGGGCTGTTGTGCTGCGACGAGGAGACGGAGGAACACTTGACATCACCGCACTTTGCGCCCACGAGACGAAGCTCCGCGTAGATTTCGATATAAAGCGCAAAAATCGCCAGCAGCTTCATGGTCTCAACAGACTATCGCAAGTCCCAAGGGAGGAGACTGTGGTAATGTTGTTATGACGAGGTATGGTGTGAGGACAGTTGGAAGTCGTAGTTAGTTGTCAGTATGTGATAGCTCTTAGTAGCATACAGGTATGACCTTCTTAGTGATCAAGCGTAACTGTTTTTATAACACACTGACGGAAATTTGAGTAATTGCTTAGTTGCATACCGGAAAGGGCTATTTATACCCAATACACACTTTGCCTTTACCATCGACTTTCGACGCATTCCGCCAGCCCAGCGCCGTGACACCTTGTGCGCACATATATTGAAAGACCGGCAAACTTGAAAAACAGTTGCATCACCAAAGAGTAATTTCTAAAAAGGGCCCTAATGTAGTTTTAACACCGAAAACACTGAACCGGAAGTGTGTTTGCGCTTATTGTTCGAGAATGGGTTGTTACTTTTGATCTTCTTGAGATCTTAGGATTTTGCATAAATATTTTTATTAGAAAACATATGCCTTGTGAGTCCTTGCTTAGAGGGGAGAATGACGTAAAATAGAAGATAACCCGAATTTTTGTGGACAAAAGATCCGCTAGCTATTTTCTTTGCTTACATTCAGGCGACGACGTCATTGTATGATTTTTTATCTTTGATCTAGTTTGAATCAAGTGCAATGGAAGGAATAAAAGCGAGATAAGTACGATGAAATATTTCTCTTCGATAAGCGCCAAGCAAGTTCGTGTATCACATGAAAGATGCGCTGTTAAATTGCAATGGCGTCGAGTGAAATGCAGAAATAGCGCGAGATTCATTTTTTTTTATTGGATGTGAGAGATAAGAACGGTGGACCCCCTTCCTTTACAACGTTGTCTAGAAATTAGCGTGGTATCACTCTTTTGAGTGGTTGGCCGGATTAGCTTAAGTTGTGGTTTACCCATACATACGCAAAAGAGTTTCCTTGCTTGGGTTAATCTTCCTTCTCCAGCTTTCCTTATTTTGCTCCAACATTCCTTCACCTATGTTTTTTCACTGTATATTTGCGTCATTTGCTTTAAAATTGTGCGGCTCGTGGCAATCTTTCAAACATACCACTCATTCGTGTCATCGCAGAAAAGATGAACATTTCATTAAACAGTAATTAAATTTACACAGAAACACAAGTGACCAATTTTTAATTATTACGGTTCCAAAAGCGCGCCAGCACTTACCTCACTGAACTGTACTTCGAAGAAAACGAGTAACATACGAGTAATGATCCAGTAATTGATCGCAAATCCGGAAATAGGACGGGTAGGAGTAACGCGGAGAATACGCCATAATCCTCTGGGGGCGATTTATGTCTTTACCCAATTAAATGACTTGCTAATTAGCACCGGAAATGACTTAACTGCTTTTATATTGTGTAGAACAAGCCAAACGGTGCAATTGGCTAAAAGCAGATGAAGGCCCAGGCCTAGTTATTCGGATTTCTTCTTTGTTCCACTAAAACAACTCGAGCCGATTAATGATAGCATTTTAGCGTCGTGACATGTAGATTGTCGGCGTTTGTTTTCGTTTTTGAAGGCTTTCAAGGAAATAAGTTTAAGACCATTTAGAGTTCCTTAGCCCGGGGGGTACTACCCTATATAAGCTATATAGGTATGTGCCACCCCCAAAGGGTATGGTTTTTGAGCCCGGCATTTTAGTCTGAAATCGGGTATGGTTTTCAAGGGAACAACGACAGCGTATAAACGTATTTGTGTTTTCAACTCCAAATGAATAGCAGAAAAAGAGAAGTAACCAAAATATATCATTTGAGCCGAATTTTACCAATTCTTGCCTTCGGCACTGATGCGAAGCTTAATTTCACTACAACAAAGCTAGTAGGAAAATTTGTAATGCAACTTCAGGTCTGAAAACGGGTATGGATTTTAGAGGCCAGGTTTGAAAATGTGTGTGGAAAATGGCATATTTTGATTTGAAATTGAGTCATGATTTGGAGAACGGGCGCCACACCCATACCAAGAATTCCGAGGAGTACCTCCCCCCCCCGCCCCCCTGGTTCCTCAGATTCTTTTGCGGTGACGGTCTCGGTACGATGAACGGTTAGATTGTTTACCTGCGTTCATTTTTTGGCAAGACCAAGAACTGCTGGTCTCTAAGAGAACAAATTCTGGGTATGAGGAAGATACGGAAAACAACGATTCTGTAACTAAGTGATGTTCAAGTTAAAAATGCAACGTATATGCAATACACCGAAACATAATCTAGTTGTTAGATCTGAAAAACAAACGTGTAAATACCTATAAAGTATCTTTTCCAACCTTGGTGTTAATTCTCCGTCCGGCTTGATATCTCCTTGATCTTTAGCTTGGTCAGGTTATCAAAATAATGGTTTCTGACACGATGAAAGGACAAATATTCGAGGACACGAACATACAACTTAACTTTAATTTCCCTAGTATTGGCTTTCTTGTATGACAGAAAGCAAAGTACCCACTAAGAGATTCTTCTCGCAGTATTATACGTTACAGGGACTATACAGTTGTCACTGCTGCTACTATGTATCAGATCCGTGTAGAAAGATATCCATTAAATGGGCTTTTTTTCAAAGACTTTCCAATAGGATTAAGAAAGCAGTTGGTCGATCTTGCGTAAATACAGCAATGATCTCCCGACTTCCTTGGCTCTTGTGAGTGCTCACGCGTGCAAGCAGTAAGGTATGAGATTTTGCAATTCAGCCAAGGACTCTTGAGTAAACTCGTTATCATATGTTTGACAACCAAAGACAGGAAAAAGCTCAGTTCAGGCTCAGCTTTCACTATATAAAGCCACTGTGGAATGCACAAGTGTTTGATTTCGTCTAACAAGACTAGGCCGCTGGCATCCGCAAAAAAAGTGACGGTAGACTGAACCGCAACAAAAACGTTTGCACTTCTAGTTGTGCCTTCGTTGAAACAACCTAAGACGGGAACGAAGCACCACCTGTTGCTAAGCTCGTCTGACAGAACTCCACCTATATCAGTCGATCGTTTGCTTCAACTGCCCACTGGTTGAATTGCACTGCACAACCGACTCAAGACTAAAATATTAATGCTTGTACGTTGAAATACTCCGATAAGAACCAAGGAAATGGGCAGACTATCGTTATTGCAAGATCATTTAGAGGTTAATTTAATACATAGAGGAAAGCTGCATCCAAAAAGAGACTTTAATAAACTCTTTGTTTCCTGATAAACTCAAGTTTCTATTGAGGTCTCCTATTACAGAACCACTACTTAATAGAACATAACAGTCCTTCAGAAAGTCGAAAATGATCGCCTTTGTCTTGATCTTCAAAAAAGGGCTCAGCCGGTTCCACAGGAAAAGTATGGAGAGCATTCAATCGTCTGCAGAATGTTTGTACTGGGAATATTTGTACTGAGTCATTACGGTCGGCTATCATGGCCTTTTCCGTTACTCTCGCTTAATCAAATTAATAATTCAATAGATTAAATAACTTGAAGGATTTGCAGTGACCACGCGTTTTATCGCTATTAAAAGATCCGAACTGAGTTTTTGGCCCCTGTTGCCCAAAAGCCGATTAAGGTTAATTAATCCATCCGGGATTCTCTTAAAAGCCGCAATCAATCAGTCCAAAGAAACGAAGAAGTAGCGAGAAATTCCCTGCGCCTTTTCCTGGGTTTGTTTCTTCTCAGCCCTCGAGCTTCCATTTCCCATGTTCTACGTTCATGCGGCATTTGTCCCGGTTATCTATCATCTAACCAAGTCTACAGTCTTGGGCAAAATAAAATGAGAAATAACCCTCCTCCACCCCTCCCTTCCCCCATATCAATGATGAGTTCGCGCGCAAACCGAAAAGTGCCTTTTATTCATCATTGAAATTGGGGGCGGAGGGCTCAAATTTTTCATTTGTTTTGACCGAGATTGTAGCTACCTTACTGTATCAATCACTGGATCGCGTTACCGGCTCTAAGTAGTTTAAAGGTGCAGATAGAGATCACAGCTAAAGTGCAGCTTGTTCCAGCTAAAACAATTTAAAATTATAATCACTTAACTGCAAAGCTCAAAGACTGATTCAAAGGTGATGGGTAGATAACAGTAATCCTACGAAGGGGCTCCTGCTGATCTCAGTTTTTTCAACTACATTCTCCTGAAGGAGGTACGCCTGTGGCTTAGTGATACCTGCAAATTCTGTAGCATATAATTTGCTTTGCGAGCACGTGGCGCTAAACAAAATCACGTTCTTTCACGATAAAATTAGC
Organism: Galaxea fascicularis; assembly: GCA_948470475.1. Lineage (NCBI taxonomy): Eukaryota > Metazoa > Cnidaria > Anthozoa > Scleractinia > Euphylliidae > Galaxea > Galaxea fascicularis. The sequence goes on from OX419336.1 coordinate 32,528,543, forward strand.
GTTAGGTCACTAGGGAGGATCGGAGTGAACAAAAAGAAGAGAAGCTGCTTAATTTGATTAAGTCGTGATTAATGTGCATGTGTTAATCCACCTCAAGGTAGGCATGGACACGCAAACACTTCACCGATCCCTCATCTTCAGTGAAGGAAGAGAACAAGAGAAACTCGGTTACGTAGCAGTCGCTATTTAATCCTTACTGCTTCATTTCTTCTGCGGTTCTCTCAATTACAGACTGATCTACCGACGGTCGCAGTCACCTTCAGGCGGTGGCATCTACGACCGGGCTTGCCAGTTGGTGCCACCAACTTTTACATAAACCAAGCGAACCATGGTTAGTTAGCCCTATTTGATTGCCAACGTTATTGTAACTGACTAATTAAACCAGTCATAAAATTGCAATAACAAGGTTCTTTAATTGGCGAGTACATCTATATAACGTTGTCGTATTCGTTAAGGTGTTGTGTTAGCAATGTTTGTATCAAGCGTGAGTTGTAATCAGTTTATTCTCTCTTTGTCTATAGTCTCCTGATCGGTAAATGTAAACGTTGTATCTGAAAGACGGTAAAATTAAAAAAATGATGATTTCTTTTCAATGCGCTCTTAATTTCAAATGTGTGTACTCTGGAATTCAACCGATAACATTAGAAAATCACAAAATCCGCACTGGCAGCAACCACAAAAAGCACAGGTAGATATTTCTAAGTAAAGTAAGACGGCTCAGCAGGAATCAGTGGAATGTCGGTTTGCATGACTGACTGAGCCACTGTAACACTGACAGTTGGGAAAGTTTAATCAAACCAAGGACTTTGGTTCGTTCTTGTAGAGATAAAGTGAGAAAAATAAACCGGAGTTCTGACTGCCTTGAAATGTTTCGTGATTATTCTGTTTTCAACGAAACCCATGACGCGACAAACGGGAAGCGGTTGCCTATTGCTACGCAAGTTTTCCTTTTTTGTGCAGAGAGTCCGGAGACATGCTACGCCTTTAGTAATTTGGAACAGGTTCTTGGTAAACGTTATTTAAAAACTGAAGAGACACTGAGTGTTATAATTAAACCTCTGATGTTTTTAGAGGATACAGGTATCCGATGTGCAACTTATCATTATCATGCAGTTTTTACTGATCGCGAATTAATTTCGTTCTGATATCTAACAAATTTACTCTGTTGCATAAATCATGAACTCATACCCCATAAATACCTGTAGAGAATGTCAGAAGGGCTGACATTTTAAATAGATGGTGTTCGTGGTGATTTGAAATCATGCAGGGGCACCCAACAAGCCTGATCAACCAAATACTTTAAAAGGTTTTTTTAAGTACCTCATGATGTTTGAAGCCTGTTTAACTGTGATGTTTTCATAAAAGCTAGACGAATTTGATCTGTTCGGATTCCTTAGCTGAAATTATAACTGCCCGAAACAGGGAACTAATCTTCCTTGAGACATTTGCTAGCTAAAGTGAACTTTCTACGATGAACTTTCTAGGGATTTACTCGCTTTCCGATAATGCTAGCTGACGTTTTTGACTGCCAAAAACAGCAACCCTTTCGAAAACATCAGGGGCTATCATTTCCTTTTTGTGAATCTTTTACGCCACGTTTCAGTTAAGAAAATTAATCCGAGTGCACACTTTCATCGACGCCGAGAACCTAACGCGATACCCTCCACCGAACAGATATCTACCAAAACTTGTCGTTGGGAGCCCTTTGAAGTGATAGCTTAGTGTTCCTCTATTGATCATGTTTGATGTGAATGGCGTTCGACCGGTTACTAAGTGAGCACCGCCAATGAACGCTGGAAACGCTGCAATCCACATCGAAGAGACAACATTGCAAGCTACTATTCACTCTATTCAAGATCGAATGGTGTAGCCATTAAAATCTAACTGAGGAACATCGAAGGGACCAGTATGCAATAAGCATACAGATCTCCCTAGTTATACAAGCTTTGTGGATTGCCTTGAAAGAATAACAAAGGAAAAAGTGTTGAAGCTTTGACAGCCCTAGCATCTTGTTAAACATTCTAAAGAATTCAATCAACGTTCTTTATCTGATTAGTACTTTCCTCGGTGCGTCCTCCGAATTCTTTCAAGTCCACCTAGAAATCGGAGAGCCTTGTTATGCATGTCTAACTCACACTGCATGGTAAATGTCATGAAATGTGTCAACTTTTGGTGAAGGTGGGGTTGAGCGAGGTGGTCGGGTGAGCCTTGCTGAGCCGGAGGTCCGTTTTAGACAGAGGAAAAACAAGCCCTTGCAGTCAAATGTAAGACACTGGTAGAGTAACTCATACGTTGCGTTTTGGTCGAGTTGAATGCAATTTTACGAAAGTCATAACTTCTGGGTTATTTTCAGTGGATATCTGTTTGATAGTCAGGTGCTGCAGGTCGACATGAGTTATAATTCATTCCGCGGTGGGTATTTTTCCCCAGCAAAACGGGAAGAACTCTTGCCTACTAACCACCGAATTTAAAATTCGAAGCAAAACGAAATGGAACGTGAACCACGCACGACAGGACAGATGCACAAATAATGCTGCTTTCAAACGTTCCGGCTGTACTTATCTCGATATTGTAGAAATGACTTTATTCGTCAGTACTTCTTATAGCGGTTTGTGTAGGAAAACCCAACCCCACAGACAACCCTATAAAGACATTTGAGGCACTCCCTAAGGGGAAGAAAATTGAGTACTTGTTGTCTGGAACGATATTGATTTGGTTTATCCAATTTACGGATTGTCTGCAACTGAAGTGGCCAACATGAAATTATCCTTTTAAAAGGAATAAAGAGCATATGGGCATTTATCCATGTTGTTCATATATGAGACGAACGAAGAGTCACTTCTTCGAGGTGCAACTGGTCAAGCCTCGCTAGTCACGGTGGCTTCCACTGGAGCTGTTAGATTAACACCTGAATGGCTATAAAGACCTGTGAATACTCGTAAATGACGAGGTATTGAAAGAAATAGGGTAATCTTCCTGGGAGACTTGTTTAATTAAACGTGACGAATTACAAACAGTTCTTCGGAATTACTTGAAATCGGTGGTGTTGCGGTTTCTTAATTTGCAGGATATTTCTGGGCGGCTCATACCAGAGCGAAGCTTTTGCATTCTTCCTACGTGTGGTAGAATTCTGTGGTCGGTTCTTGAAGGGTAGTGGGCTGGACTATCCCGGGTTCTCGTATTTGTTGATGGAAAGAACTGGAATTAATTTATTTTTGATTTGTGTAAGTTTGCCATTAATTATTAACGATAGCAATCTAAAGCTGCAAAAAACGTCGCGTTCATGCGTTAAAGCTCATGAGGGTAGTACTCTTTTGGAAAGGCTTTCTTATTAACAGCTTTAGGCTGGTTTTAAACCCATTATTTATGGGCTCAACATTCTGAGACAGGACATCAATTTTTTTCCTCTCTTGACCTCACCCATATTTCAACTATCAACATAGCGCTAATTTATCTCAGATTTAGAGGAGATTCAGTGATCTCGAATTCCTTCAACTTCCGAGATTAAAAAAAATTGATATTAAAAAAGTTCAGAAAAATTGAAAAAATTCTAAAATTTTAGTTACAAGTTGTATTTACGGGTAGCTATACCTTATCGGTGAAACAGTTTGTGAATTCATCTGATATTGGTTTAAACATCTCTGCGGGCGACCACAAACCCGACCATCGAAAAAACCTTACCTGTGGTCCTGCTGGTTTTGACTTTCTTAGCTTTAATCAGGTTTTGACTCCTTTTTGATTTTAGTACTTGTGACAAAACTTGAAAACTGTTTATCTCATACAGAGTCTATATCTTACTTGTAAGATATAGATGCTATCTTATGATATCTTACTTGTAATGTTGCTGGTCTTCGGCACATTTGCTTTTAAACGAGCCCTGGCTAGCTCATATGCGATATGTGGATAAATAAAATTACTTAGTCACTCACTTTTTCAGCCATCAAGGGAAAGTTTGTTGAGATTTTATCAAGGAAGCATGGAGAACTAGAATAAGCCGGCCCACCTTTTTCCAAGTTTAAATTCATTATCCTGGCCCCGGGAAAAAAAGGCACTTGTTTTTCTTTTGGAGGTGTATTTTAAGGAATTAATAAAGCTAGTATTAACAGAGCAGGGGCCAGTTGCATAAAATGAAAGGCCAACGTAGATAGGGCTTAACGACACCAGACGTAAGGCTAACGTCGGAAGCCAGTAAGGGCTTGTCTTTAGAGCAATCTTATGTAACCGGCCGCTAGACAACAAACCAGTTTGGGATTCCATGAACGGAACTTGATAGGTGCGACACTGACTAAAAGACTGCTTTGGAAGGCGTTCTGAGGTCCAGGTATATAAACACGAATCAGTCGGACCCACTAGAACATAGATGCTGAGTATCAATTGGGGTAAGATCACGCCCCAACCTTAGACCTAGCTTAATAGCGAAAAGAAAGATAATTTTCAATATGATTGCGGCGGGAGGAAAGATAAGGCTTTTTCTCTATTCAGTGAATAGGGTACAGCATGTCTCGTTTAATTTCGCTCAGCCATAGACCAATTAGTACAAAATGAAATTTAGCTTGAAGTTGTTTTCCGTTTTCCAAAAACGACTTGCGTGTAGGATTATTGCCGGTAAACGTACGTATTTTAAAAACTTGCATACACCAAGAAAAAAGCAACTAAATTTATGCTCGTGAAGAAGAGAAAAAGTGTAAAAGTAACCACTGCTCCCGGCGGGGTTTGAACCCGCGACCTTCGCATTACTTCAGCACCCTCGGCGGCAGCCAACTGTACTGCTTATAAGTACGACGCTCTAACCGACTGTGCTACGGGAGCTGGTCGGCAATTCTTCCTGCTAAAAAGCTATTTGAATTTCCTGGGTGATACAGTGAACGTATAACTTTCAGATTAATGCAGTGTGTAACAGTTCTGTCAAATTTAACTTAGAGATAAAAAAATATCTCGTTATTAACAAAAAAAATTATTTGCTTCAAACTGATCTGGGAATTGAGCTGAAGTAAATTAGTTCAATTTCACAGTTTGATAATACTAGCACTTAATTGGAAAAAAGAGAATCTCTATTCAGTTGTTGTACCAATCGAGAAAAAGCCGGCTCAAACAACCCACTCAGGTGACAAATTGTGCTTCTCTTCTGACTGAAACCGGTACGCGCTTCATATGTTATAATTATTCTGTCATCTAATTTGAAGTTCCTGTATGTCAAAATCCTTGAACTTTATCGATCAGCTGTGTAATTTCCTTTGCTTTAACTCTGTTACATTCTTTGTTATTTTGTTATTATCACAATAAACTTTGTTTCTTTGTTGTCTTGTTGTTGTACACTCACAGAAAACCTTCTTACAACGTCGCGGGGGTTATTACTCTATTACCTCGCTACCCTTCATGGATAGTAAATTACTTTACGATCCACGTTACCTCGCGACCTCGTTACTCTTTTTTTTTTCTTTTTTTTTTTTTCACTCTGTTAAACTAACTGAGGAAGTCTGTCATATCTGAGATGAATGCTTTGCTCAAGCTTAGTGGATTGTCTTGAAAGAATAACAAAGAAAAAGTGGGGAAGCTTTCACAGCCATAGCATTTACTGTAATCAAGCATGCTTAGGAATTCAAATGAACATTCTTCATCAATACTCTCCTTTTCTCCAGGTTTCCTCTGTCGTGCTCTTGCAAATCCAATTAGAAATCGGTGAGCCTTGTTTTGCATTTCCACTTTCACTGCATGGCAAATGTCATAAAATGTGTCAATTGTGGGTGAAAGATCGAAGCTGGGGTCCAGCCGGGTTGTCGGGCGTGCCTTGCTGAGCCGGAGGTCCGTTTTATTCGTTTTAAACGACTGGCGGCGGTAAAACACAAGCCCCTCTCGCAGTCGAATGTAAGCTAATTCACACGTTGCATTTTAGTCGAGGCAAATGTTATTTAACCTTAATAAACATCTGATCCCAGACCGGCTTTTAGGGATTTTGAAGATAGGTGAGTACACACTGAGTACAGCTGAACACTTCAGAAAGTCATAACTTCTGTGTTATGTTGGGTGTCAGTTTGACAATTAGCTAGTGCGGCTAGAGTAGCCTGTGAATACAGCCGCCTCTCATCGCTCGGGTTTCTCTAGCGAAACGCCCATCATTCGGGGGCCTGGAGCGATGAGAGGCGGCTGTATTCGCAGGCCAAGTCTAGAGAAAAGGTCGAAATGAGTCATCAAAGTTATTCCGTGGTGGGTAAAAAGGGATTAAAAAAATTTTGCTTTGCCATATGGCGTTGATTACAAAGTTCGTAGCAAAACGAAATGAACACATGAAGAATGATCGTCGCAGTTGTGATCGCAATTTTTACAATTGCATTTTTTTTTCAGGCTTCTTTACGCATTTGTAAAAATTGCGACCACAACTGCGACGATCATTCTTCACAGTGATTTCATATCCGCAGTTCACATATGATCATGATTTCTTTCATATGCATTATTCACTTACATATCTTTCACGGGAACATATGAACCCAAAATTGACCAGTTCCCAACGTCAATGGCTTCATAGGTCAGTTGGTAGAGCATCGCACTGGAATCGCGAGGACACGGGTTAAATCTCCGTTGAAGTCCAGAATTTTTTTTTCAGGCTTTTTTCAGGCTTCTTTACGCAATTGAAAAATTGCGATCACAACTGCGAGGATCATTCTTCATTTGATTTCATATCCGCAGTTCACATATAATTTCTTTCATATGCATTATTCATTAACACTCATAACTTACGCTGTTGCGCACAGTTGCTCTTTTACTAGCTTTTCAGTTTTTTTCTCATTCAAACTTAGGAGAAAGCTTAAAAAAACAACACGCCTTTCGTCCCCAGTCAAGTTAACCTTTTATTGGCTCTCCTTGTTTTTTATTGCGAAAATACTCCTCGGGCCGAGGACAGTCGATGCTATCTGACACAAACGGCTAAAACTAGACCTTAAAATAAGATCAATTAACGTTAGAGGTTTGGGAGACTAGGTCAAGCGGCGAGAAATCTTTAACAGGCTTCGAGCAAAAAAATATTCAGTATATTTAATTCAAGAAATACACTGTACAGAAAACAATAAGAATAATTGGCGTGCCGCCGATGGGGCTTTCAAGCTTTGTTCAGCTGCTGCACCAGTAAAAAGCCAGGTGTTGCCATACTTTTTAATAGTAACTTCACTTTTCAAATTTCTAAAATATATTCCACGGATCCTGAGGGACGTTTTATTATATGCGATGTGAATGTTAACGGGTAACAAGAGGGAAACAATAAACGCTGACAAACATTTACGCTCCAAACATTTCTTCGCCTCAGTTTATAGTCATTTGGCTGATTTCAAGTGCGACGAGATCATAATAGGTGACGAATTCAATTTAGTTTTAGATGTTGAAAAAGAAAAAAATAGGGTGCCTTGGAAGAACTCATAAAAAATCATTGGAAGTTATCAATAGCGCCTCCGAAAACTTAGATCTGATCGACGCTTGGAGGGTTTTAAATCCTGACTCTTCCAGATTTACATGGAGACAGAAGAACCCTGCAATCCATTGTAGACTTCATTTCTTTCTAATTAATCAATGCACTCTCTGTAATATTATTGGTGCAGAGATATTAGCAGGCTACAAAACAGATCATTCTATAATCACCTGCTAAATTTCCTCACACTCCAACACTAGAGGCCGAGGTTTTTGGAAACTAAATACCTCCTTCTTTTCTGAAACAGAATACGTCAACCAGATTATAAGTCAACCATAGCACAAACTACCGATTATTCTCAAGATAACACTATACATTGACCCTGGCCTCTTATGGGAGATGGTTAAAATGAAAGTGAGAGAAGTATCAATTAAATATGGAACAACAAAGAAGAGAAAAGTAAAAAAGAGCAGGAGGAAATTGAGTTATCAATAACAACCATAGAAGAACAGCTCACCCACTCTGATGTCAATGGCAAACAAAAGAAACAAATATGGCCCGATACTGAAGGAAAAAAAAGTGAGCTAGAAACAATAATTGAATACCAGACAAAAGGAGCGGTTTTACGATCGAAGTCTCAATGGTACAATGAAGGTGAGAAAAAAACTAAGTATGTCCTCAACCTTGAAAAGAGACTCTAGAAACAAGGAACAATAACAAAGCTTAACGTTAGTGAAAATTACTTTATTTGACAGACAAAGAGATTTTACTTGAGTGTGAAAATTTTTATAAAAATCTTTATACCTCTAAAGTAGATACCGATAAGAATACAGATGCTTTCTACCCGCCCCTAGAAAAACAGAAACGATTGAGTCAAGATGAACAACTCTGCGTGGGACCTCTAAGCAAAAAGGAATGTCTAGAAGCATTAAAAAAGCATGGCCTCTGAAAATACCTAGGATCCGATGGTCTCCCTTGCGAATTCTACAAGGTTTTCTGGAACGATTTAGCCGAAATACAACTAAATGCGCTAAATGTTTCTTTCGAGACAGGACAACTTTCAATATCACAAAGACGTCGGGCATTGTCAAGCTTATTCCAAAAAAGAATGCTGAGCTCATTCTCATCAAGAATTGGCGACCATTAACGCTGTTAAATTGTGATTACAAGATTGCATCAAAAGCCATTGTAAGTTGTATTAAATTTCTTCTTCCAAAGCTCATTTCAGATGATCAAACAGGCTTTCTTTAAGGCCGCAAGTGTATCAGTGACAATACTCGCGTGCTGGACAGTGTCATCAAATATACAGAAGGAAAAAACATTCCGAGCTTTCTTCTTTTTATTGATTTTGAGAAAGCTTTTGATGCACTAGAGGGGTATTTTATTGGTAAAACTCTCCAGTACTTCGGTTTCGGGCCCTCGCTGTTAAAGTGCGGGATTGAACTTTTTTCTGCAATATTGAAAGCTGTATCCTAAATAATGGATGGGCAATTAACTTCCTTAAACTTAGTCGAGGAGTTAGGCAACGCTGCCCTTTGTCGCCATATCTATTTATTCTATCTGCAGAAATACTTGCTGAAGCCATTCGGGAAAAACAGAAGATTAAATGCATAGAAATGAGCGGCACTGATTTCAAGTTAAGTCAACATGTCGATGATACGACACTCATCCTTGACGGCTCCTAAGAATCCAGTTTTTTAGTTAGAATCTGTAATTTTAATAGAAACTTTTGGTAACATATCTGGTCTCAGACTCAATATTTAAAAGACGGAAGCTATGTGGGTAGGCTCTAAACAAGATTGTGACCTTAAGGGTTGTTTCACACTTTGACATAAGCACATAAGCATAAGAAAAATATATGTGTGAACCGGGGTTACATAAGCATAAGCATAAGGTTCGACCTCTAACCTTCTTTGGATTAATCTCAGCAGTCAATCATCTACGAAGACAAAACGCCAAAACTCAATTTAAGAATGAAAACCGCTTTTCAAAATTTCTTATGAGTCAAAAGCCATCTAAATTTATCTACCAGGAAATTGTGTCAAAAAACTGTGAAAGGCCAATTTCATGTCAAGAAAAGTGGCACAAAGATATCAATCTTCCGCCAAATGAAATTGGAAAGTCGCTTATCAAACATCCTTTAAATGCACAAAGAGCAGTAAACTTATCACTTTTAACTTCAAATTGTTACATCGCTAGTTACTGTTTCTTAAAAAAAGTCGGACTTAGAAACGGTGATAAGTGCTCTTTTTGTCATAAGAAAAAGGAAAATTCTATGCACTTATTTTGGAGTTGCAAAAAAAAAAACATTTTGGGATAGTCTTTTTCAAGTGACGCAGTCTTGCCAACTTTCTTTGAGTGAACACAACTTATTACGTACACATAAATAACGCTCTGGGTCTGAGGCCAGATAGATCTAAACACAAACTCAAATAACTTTTTGTTGCTTAATTGCTAAGTACTATATCTGGCTTTGTCGCTTAGAAGAACATCCCCCAATTTAAACAACTTTTTGCGTTATTTGAAACACATTTATCAAATAGAAAACAATCCCTCCAGGTGAGAATAAATGCGAACCCTTGCTGCCTTATATGAGCCTTTTGACCCGCCTGAGTCTCCAAAACTTAATAAATGTTTTCTCTACACCTTTTGGTTTTGTTTTGTTTTGGCTGTGCCCTTTTACCCAAGGAAAAAAAAAGGAGAGGCAAGAGCAGGGAGAGAATAAGGAAAAAAATGGACGAAATGTGTAAACTCCGCTACTTGCTTTTAGCCTGCTACTCTCCTCTCAATTGATGTTTTGTTTGTTTGTTTGTTTGTGTTTTGTCACTTTTTAACTTGTATTTAATTTGTTGTTGTTGTTGTTGTATTAAGAAAAGAATAATAGTAAAAAATAAATCGTAAAAAATTCTACATCAGGCGGCGAAGATGAGATGGTAGAGGACACCCTTGTTTTAGGTGTAAGAGGGTTTTGCATCGACGAGTGCCGCGGTAGCAGTGTGTTTCGACGCCTGTGGCTGTAGAAATATAGGTAGGAACTATAGGTTAGTAAGATCGTAGTAAGATCTTAGTATGTAATTCGTGGTAATCAGTATTGACATAAATTAATATTTTGCCGACAGGGAACGGAGAACTGGATGCGAGCGTGGTGCGCGTGGGCTCTTGGGCCGTTGGTTTGTAACTAGACGGTTGGGAAACTTGTGACATTCTACGGTCAGCCTTGCTACTGGTACTTTGGCCTGAAAATAAATCTGACGATGTCCATTTGTCTGTTAATTAAAGAAAGTCTTACTGGAATGACATTCACGTGCCTCAGTTTATTCTTGACGTTATCAAATACGGCTATAAATTACCACTTCTCCAGATTCCTCCGCCCTTTACAGCTAAAAACAAAGTTCAGCTTTGGATCAGTCAGCTTTTGTCGAAAGTGCTATCAACGATCTCATTTTCAATGGTTGTGTCACCTAGGTGTTTGAAGATCCCGGCATCATTAATCCTTTGTCCGTATCTATTCAAACATCAGGCAAAAAGCGTTTAATTTTAGACCTTCGCTACGTTAATCAGTTTCTTTATAAATGCAGATTTAGGTGTGAGGATTAGTATGTTGCGAAAGATATTTTGAATCCTGGAGATTTTATGCTTATTTTTGACTTAAAGTCTGGTTACCATCACGTGGAAATATTCCCGGGCACAGGAAGTTCTTGTCATTTGCGTGGACATTTTCCTCCGGACGCACCAGATTTTTCAATTTTTCTGTTCTTCCGTTTGGCCTCAGTTCTGCACCTTATTTATTTACAAAATTGCTCAAGCCTCTAGTTAATAAGTGGAGATCTGAAGCTAAATCGATCGTGGTTTATTTGGACGACGGTCTTGGAGCCGCGGTGGACAAGAATAAGGCAAAATTCGCTAGTTTACAAGTGCATGCAGATCTACTTAAATCTGGTTTTCTTCCCAACGAAACCAAATGTGTTTGAGCGCCCACTCAGGTTATTACTTGGCTCGGGGACCGTTCTTAACACATCCACTATTGACATTTCTGTTACTGGCAGGCGTATTACCAGTTTACAAGGGGACATGGCGTCTTTTTTGGCATTTCTTCTTCTTGTCTTCCAGTTCGTAAGCTTGCCTCTGCGGAAAAGTCATCCGTCTTCGCTCTTGTGTCGGCGATGTATCTAGGCTTATGTCTCCATTGTTATTCAATAGTATGTAAATAAGTGGCCCTGTATTCTGTAGTTTAGCTTTTATTTATTCGCTGTCATCAACTCTTCGTCTTTCGTCCGAAGCTCTGGCTACCTTGGTTTTCTGGAAATCTAATCTCGCAAGTCTTAACAGAATACTTATTTGGCCCGTCAAGAGCAAGCCTTCGAAGATCGTCCATTCTGATACTTGCAGCTTGTGGTAGTTTCATCGAGTTCGAGAACAAGATGTTTCATCAAAACTGACTGGATCAGATTCTGAGAAAGCTCAAAGCTTTACATTCAGAGTTGTTAGCCGTCTCTTTATCAATGAAAGCCTTTGAGGAGTCTTTGAAAGCCCAGACAGTCGTGTGGTTCACCGATAATCAGAACGTCGTCCGGATTCAGTGTTAATTCCAGGTCTAAGACTCCAGCTGTACAGGAACTTGCATCGGATATTCATCAAAGTTGCTTACTTAAAGCTAATAATACCGATATGCAATGGATCCCAAGAGACCTGAATAGTAATTCCTCGATTCGCTCTGACGAAGGGCTAGCGCTCGAAACGTCAGCTTTTAGAATCCCTGTACGGTGGTCAATTTACATTTATCAACTCTGTTGATAATACCAAAATCTTTGTATACATCAACTTTGACGACCACATGATCAGCGATATGGTCTTCAATGCTCTTGATGACTTGTGGGGCCCGCATACTTGTGATAGGTTCGCTTGTTCCTATAATGCCAAAATCCAGTGCTTTAATTCAAGGTTTTTCCAGCCTGGTTCGAGTGGCGTTGATGCATTTTCTCAGAATTGGTCCCATCATAACAACTGGCTATGCCCGCCTGTGTACTTAACGTGTAAAGTTCTCAAGCATATGGAGCTTTGCAGTGCTCAAGAACTCTGTCCGTTCGACTTTGGAAGTCAGCCCATTTTTGGCCTATCCTGTGTTCGAACAGTTTCCATTGGAGTGCATTCATCCATGACTGGGTTATTCTCCCTCATTTTCCTAATTTACTCATTAGAGGGAAAGCTAATAACTCTATTTTTGGTAGCAAGCCATTGGCTTTCGTTTCATTAGCTCTGCGCCTTGACTTTAGCATCACTCATCACTCCCAGATTGGATTCCGAGATATCTCGTAAAAAATTTCTAGTTCCTTGTGTTTGATTCCATTTTGGGCTTGAGATTGCAACGGTTTTTTCAATGCGCCGATAGGCGTACTTCCATGAAGTGTTTTGTGTTTTTTGTTCAGAGATTCTGATTCGCTTTGCTTTTTCTGTCGTTTATAGATCTACCTAAAACCCAGAGGCTGTTGCCATTGCATTTGGTCGGGGATACACGGTCCCTAATTTTTTCCTTCTACAGGTCTTTTGCGGTTTACGTGTCCTGTTTTGCAACATGTAGGACGTTACCACTGTATCTCTTATTTACTTTGTTATAAACTTATTATCAATATAATACATATCTTAGGCTTGCCCGACCAACGCCTTCCATGCCTCAACCCTTGGCTTAGTGTCTTCGCTTCTGTAGTGAAGGCAAAATAAGATCTTAAGGATTCATTCTTGGGACAGTCATCATCCGTTCGGACTGTTACAGCAGGTGTGCCGCAGGGTTCATAAGCTCTTAATAAGATCACCGTAGGGTCTCCCTAAAATCTTACTAACATCTTTTAATAAGATCTTACTGAGATTTTAATAAGATTTCCACCTGGGACTTTGAAACATCGACCTTCCCTAGAGCAAAGGCATGGTTGGAAAGCGGCATTTATTTATACGAGATCATGCAACGTTCTAAACCGAATGCCATGACAAAAATAATAGCAAGCTCTTGGTGAATTAGATCTACGTAGACATGTGGGAAATGTTACGACTAGATTCTTAAATCTTATTAAGATCTTATATTGGAACATGAACCCTTACTTAGAGCTGACTTGTTTGACAGCACCCTTGCCGCCCATAGCAAAGCCCGAGTCCGGTTCAGCGGATGGCTATCCCGGGGCCAACTCGAACTATTATACTACCCAAACGATTTGATGATTATGAAGTGTCAAAAGGGTGGATGTTGTGCGTGAACATGCTGACTGTCACGTAGGTGAAAACGCAGTATAGACCTAGGCCGAGTTGCTCTAAGCATGGTTAGTGCTATCCGTTGGTTAAGTCAGTGGTATTAAAACCTATAGGTTGTCATGGTATTTAACCTGAGTTAGTACTAACCATGCTTCGAGCAACTCGGACGCGTGAAGTTAACCGGGAGTTCACCGGAAACCATTGGATTTCGACCTTCCATGATGTTAGGAGTTCGCTATTGATGTGTTGGTTTTCGTGATAACCCTAGAAAATCCTGTAGCATCGATGCGAGTGTTTAAAGGACAAGATTCAACACCGGGTATTATTTTAGCTATGCAATGCTGATGAGGCCTAATAAGGCCGAACAAGCGCTGTCCATGGCAGCTAATGCTCGGGCTCAAACTTTATTTGGTAGGTTTACAATGCCATGGCTAAACTGCCCAATGAGTGGTTTCCGCGTGCCTAGACACACTAATTGATTAATTTGCGAGGAATACCTATATCTTACTCGTAAGATAATTTCTTTTTCCAGCCACCAAAGAAAAGTTGGTACAGATTTCATCAAAGAAGAAAGGGAGCACCTGAAGAAAAATTGTAATTGCCCCGGCCATCCCTGGGAAAATCTACTTGATTTTCTTTTTCCGGCGTAAACAAGGAAGCTTGGCCATAAACAGTTTGGGCTTTTATTACACGACTTAGACAGTCAGAGGGCCAATAACTAAAATCGACCAATAAGATTGCTCTATTACCAGTCCGATATTCCCTAAGTATTGGACCGGGTATTGTCCCAAATGATCCCGCGTTGCTCCCGCGTTGTCTTCAGTCGTGTAATAAATCTCTTATTAACCAAGCTTGCTCGGGACCGTACTGGGAGAATAACGGTCCTCGGTCTTTTTTGCACGGACCCCGCTGCGCTCGGTCCATACTGTGAAGACCTCGCAGGCCGATATTCTCCCAGTACGGCCCTCGCGCTTGGTTAATAAGATATATTTATTAATGGACTTCATCGGTGCAACACTGACAAAAAGACTGCTTTGGAGCTTTCAAAGGTCCAAGTATCATAACAGAAATCAGAAGGACTATAATGTAGAAGTTGAGTAGATAGTATCTGTTGGGGTACGGATTCCGAGCACTCTATCCACACTCGGCCGCCCTCCAACTTTTGTACTGCATCAATAGTGAAACGAAAGACGATTTGCCATTGCCAGCGGTATTGAAAAGAAAACATCGAGGCTTTTACTTTCTAATGAGTGTATAGGCTATGAGTGGTCAATTTTCGCTCAGCACGGATCAATGAAACGAAAAGTAGCTCGATGCATCAGGAAGAAAGTAACTAAATTTATGTTCGTAAAGAATAGAAAAGAAGTGGCAAAAATGGACCCTGCTCCCGGCGGGGTTCGAACCCGCGACCTTCGCATTACTTGAGCACACTCGGCGGTATTTGCCAGTACTGCTTATAAGTACGACGCTCTAACCGACTGTGCTACGGGAGCTGGTCGGTATCGACCTGGTGTTATGTTCTATTAAATACTATAAAATACGTTAGCTTCCTGGGTGGTACAGTGAACGTATGACTTTCAATTTAATGCAGTAACAATAATGTCAAAATGAAGACAAAATCTCGGACTTAACAAATATGACAAAAAAAATAGTAATGTGTGGAATGACATTTTCAAACATATTCTTATGAATAAACGGCATCTTATACAATACCAGCCCTTTCTAAGAAAAATATTCAAAACCCTCCCCTTATTTCATATAGAAAAGGGAGGTCTTTGAAACATGTACTCGTCAGGGCAAAGCTCTGAGGTCTTTGAATTTCCTATCCTGACCAATAGGATTCGTGTTTGGCCTGTCTACACCTTGAAACACCGTGGCTGGGTGTTGAAATTGTATTTAGGCTTAGCAATACAAAAATTAATTCTTCTGGTAAAAGAATTTCTATTTAGTCGAATAAAACGAGTACTGACTTACTGTGTTATGTCCCCTAATTTGAATTTCGTGTTCACAAAAGCCACGTAATTTCATCTGCTTTAACTGTTTTGGTTGGCCTCGTAACCGGCTCCGTTACCTTGCTTTGTTATTCTGTTATTGTCACTCATCGTTACCTTGTCACAATGTCACTGTGCTAGTTTGGACAATTTGTTACTCTGTTTTAATCTGTTATCTTGGGTGGGTGACACCTCTAACCGACGCTTTTCGAGCAACACTTAGCGGAACTTTGAGTCCTCCCGAAAATTTTGAACATCCTCCCGAGTTTTTCGGTGACATTCCTATAAAAATTTCAAACTTCACTCCTTTTTTTCAACAGTAACCCAGAACTATTTCATGTTTCCAAGAAAAAATCCCGAGTCTCCTGTTTTCCAGCAAAATCTCCAGATTCCCGGAAGAATTTTACATTTCTCCCGAGACAGACCTTGCCCACCGACCCCCCGACCCCCTCCCCTCGCTCTCCCGGGGGTAGAGCTTGTTTGCAGGCTAGTTACTTTGTTACATTAACTGCCGAGGACTCGTGCGAGCACCTGCCACTCTCTACAGACTGGATTTTGTACCCGCTCCCAGATCCTCCGGGAGAGTTGCAGGCCCTTATGGACCGAGATTTCCTGTTAGACGTTCTGAACGTTTCTTCTGACGAATGGGAGGGAAATTTCCAGTTGGCCATACGGCTGACCGAAATAAAATTTTCAAGGCGTGGAAAGGCTGCAAGAACCGTTTGCAATCCATTCAGCTCATTTGGACCGAGTCTGGTCTGGGAGACTGGAGTAAAAAGTGCGCTTGCTGTCGCGCTATTGCTGATGGGATTACACTACGGGGTGTGCAACATGGCGGCGGAAGACTTATGAGTAGTGGCATTTCTACCACTCTAACAAGAGTCATGGCTGCGGCAGATTGCGATATAGAGCTCGAAGATGGAGAAATATATGATCTAGAGGACGGAGAGATAGATGAAGAAATACTTTTGTCAACGGAATCGAGCAGTAATGTTTTCTCGCGCCTGGAACCACGCCAGCATGAACACCTATTACGTGACCAACAGGATAATACCGATAATATCAATTCTCACGGGCTGAACAACCGAGATTTTGCATTCTACCGTTCAAGTCCTGTAGATGATCGATGGGAACTTCAAGGAGGACCTTTGAGTTCCGCAAGTCGCGAAAGATTTCCTAGGGGACGTGAAGGTCTTGTGAACGTGAGAGGGAGAAGCAAGGTCTTTCGAGGAAGTGGACGGGAAATGACGGGACGGGACAAGTCTTGTCTTATTAAAAGAGGCGGCCAGCGCAGACGTATCCTTTATTTCACTTTGATATGTTTTGGGGAGGAGAGAAAAATTGGTTTTCTTTGAATTTTTTCTCCCACAGTGCTCAAAGTTTGCTGCGCCATTCGAAAGACGTGAAAGCTGCTGACAGATAAATTTTGTTTCTTCTCGTCAAATTATGATTCATAGATTGTAATACCACTAGCATGTCTTAGCTAAAGATAGAAAATGATAGGAAAGTCGTTAGAAAGTCCATCAAACCGATGTATTAATAGGACTGAGCTCAGTAAAGTGCAACTCAGTTTGTAATCATGAGTAATTAACAAACAATGTGTTTAATAATACTAATAATTGTAAGCTTAATAACTGGACGACACACAGTCTTGTTACCAGGTAATCAACTCTATAACAAAATTGGAGACAGATAACAAAACTACCAGGTGTATTTTACAAGTCACATTCCACAGGTTATAGGTACAGGTCACTGTTTTATAGGCCCTGGCAAATGAGGACACATTGTTGCAGACACATTAATTGTGGCTCATAATGTTTTTTGGGCATGCAAATGCATGGGACACAAAATGAAAGTTGTGTTTCATGCTGCGCAAACGGGGAAACGTTTGTCCGCAACAATGTGTCCTCGTTTGCCAGGACCTTATTGATTGGTAACTAAGCCAAACAGTTTCACACTGATCTAAAACAAATTTTGGTTAGTGATTAGGGCTAGGAGACTCTTTTGGGCTTGTTTATTTATTTGTAGCTGGTGACCTGTACTTTGACCTGTGGAATGTGACCTGAAAAATAGACCCACCGTAACAAAACAGAGCGCAGAGACTCTGTAGTTCACAAGTGGCAAAGAACTCATTCATGTGCAAATAAGTTATTTAATCATAAGTATGAATACAGAACAAATTGGACATCATACAGTCTTGTTACCAGGTAATCAAATCAAAAACAAAATTTGAGACAGAAAATTTGACAGACAATATGAAAACTTCTGCATTAAGAAAACAGAGCACAGAGACTCCATAGTTCATAACTGGCAAAGAACCCATTCATGTGCACATGATGGCATGTACTTACTAATAAAATTGTTACTTAAGCGTGATGCGTGATGAATCTGAAAATCTTTTGAATTTTCTGACCCAAACTCTATAAAAAAGTAACTGTGTTTATAGCGGAAGTGCACTTAGCTATCCGCTAGTTTACAGACACTCCACTTAAATCCAAAGAAACAAATAATTCAAACAAACATAACATGATAAGAATCCCAACTGGCAGGAGGCAAACCAGTTGGCTATTTACAAGGATGACCGAGGAGTTAAACCAGGCACTTAACCAGAACAACACCAGCTAGTACTAGTGGCCACAGCAGGATTTGAACCCGGGTTACTGCATTCAAATCCAGCACCCTAACCACTCCCCCCCCCCCCCCACTAGTTTTTAAAACAGGGTTAGTGTGACATTGATGCATGTATGAATATTAACATATGGGGCTGTGCGGAAATCTTTCTGATGAATCTTTTCAGCAAAGTGGAAACTAAGGATAAAAATCTGATATCAGGGGAAGCCCTTTTAAAAATCATAAGGACAGACGTGGTGCTGACAGGTCTGGGCAGACACTAAAGAAAAGACAATTTTTTTTGAGAGTCTGGCATTTAATCAAGAAATTAGAATAAGTAAAAATTAAAATTAAAAAATTAAAAAAAGTATTAACCCAGCTTGGATGTCCATAAAGCTGCTTTCATATTTGTTGTGAATTTCTTGTTATAGATGCCTCACTCTCATCTTATTTGTCATGAATAAAGAACACGCATGTGGAGTTTGTTTTGCAAAAATAATGCATGAATAACGTTACATAGTTATTTCAGTTTAACAGGCAGTTTGTTCATGTGCACTTGTTTGAGTTTGAAGTTGTACTCTGTATTTCCTCCTTAACATCACTGCTTTACATAGCTCTCTATCAAAGACCCAATTTACCTCATCCACCATTTGGAGAACGACCATGGCCTCCCTATCTCGACAAGAGAGTGCCACCCTGTCCTCACAATGAAAGGCCAAGGCTACCTTACCCTGCATCTGAGAATTTTAACAGGGCAAGACCTCCCAATCTTGATGAAAGGTGGCATGCCAGTGCCGATAACAGAACGCCAAGGTTACCACATCCCGCACTTACTGAGAGACCCAGGGTACCTTTGATGGAGTTAGATGAGAAGTCATGGCTGTCTCATAATGAAAAGGCAGATCCAACTCCAGGTGCTGAACAACCCATGAGAGAAACGTCTCCTTTAGATGAAGAAGATGTTGATGACTACAGAATCTTGCTGCAGCGTCATCGTCTGATTCAACAACAGCTTGCTGCTCTTGAGAAACAAGAGAGTTCAACCCTGGGAGAAGATAATATCATTGATGACTCTTTTATAGACATTCCAGTTGAGGATACACTGCCCAATCTATCACTTGTGGGTGAAAGGAACCTAGAAGGTATTGGTCATTCACTTGCACAAACTCACAATGAAGGTTTCTTTAATACTCAACAGTTCAATGCAGATAGAAATGTGACATCCATTGCAACAGGGAATGAAATTTACAATTTAGAAAGTGCTGGCAATTTGTTGGAAGGTGAAAGTTCTGGTGAAGGAATGACACAAAAACCTTTCTTGCCTTTTAAAATTAAACATCTTTACAATAGTGTACCATCAATTAAAGAGTTAAGTCAAAAGGATTTGGAACAAAGAGGGACAAAAAAGTACATTGAAACTGCTGAGGATGATGTCTCGGAAAATCTTCCAGCAAAGAAGGGTAGTCAAACTCAGTCAGAAGGTCAAAGGAGGGGGAAACTAAGTAGAGCTCGCAAAAACCGAAGGAAAAGAAAGCGGAAGGCATCTCAAGGTTCAACCCAAACTAACAGCATGACAAATAATGAGGCAATGGGAAATGCTAGCATAGAGCAAGGAGGACATGTTGATGCTCACAACGAACTGGAAGCAAGACTGTTGTCTTTAGCAGGCAGCTTTGTTTCTGATCTTGGAGCAACTGATGCAAATAGGTAAGTTAATAATTATTATTATTATTGATTGTGGTACTAGGAGCAGAGCCCTGTGCACCAAGGTTAAAAGTTTTGGATACTTGGCTTTTGAGCAGTTATTGATAAGTGTATTTTGATTCAGTCAGTCTTGTGGTTGTCATGCTGTATGAATTCATTTTGATACAGTGTGGCTTTGTTTCCTTCAGAGAGGACACAGACAAAAAACGTGAAAGGAGGGAGAGGGTCCGGCAATGGCAGGAGAAGATGAACAAGGAGGAACCATCAAGTCTGAAAAATCAACAGGCAAATAGATCACGTCCAAAAAAGAAAGCACCAAAACCTGCTGGAGGTGATAAGAGACGGTCAAATGATATTCAGCGCGAAGGAGACCGAGACTTACACAGACGACTAGTGAATAAGGCCAGATTTGAAAATGATGATTACTTTGAAATACCTATGGATGTTGAGAGTGATTCAACAGGTCAGGATTCAATAGGTGATGTCACAAAAAAGTAGAAAGCATTTGATTTTTGTGCCAGGCTTAGATAACTTTACCAAAATCTGTTGTCTACCAGAACTTTTTTCACTGACTCTGAATTTGTGGTAACGAACCTGATGCAGGTTTTTTTAGGTAAAAAAAAATAGGTTTTCAGGGGTTTTGAGAAATGCACACCAAGTTGCTGTGGAAACCTCCTCAGCATTACTGTTAAGGAGATTGTTGCCCCCTTCTATTACTACTAACAGTACCTACCCTCTGATATTTCAATTCATGGATAGTTCAAAATGTATACAGAAGATCTACACTGTAGACAGATGTTTGTTGTTTAGGTTTATACAATATTAATTTTGTTAACATAGTGATATTACATGTATATTTCCAACAGAGCAAAATAGTTAATTTGTTCTAAACTAGTCTTCTACATCTTTTTGTGCTGCCAGATGGTCCAGCTCTTCCACTGATAGAAGAACCCGCAGAAGACTTCCCTCCACCGCCTCCTCCATTACCAAATGGAGATTTCGGTAAACAAAATCTATCGCCTACTCTGCTTGAACTATTGGTTGTAATGTGGCTGAGGGTCTATTGAAATAGCAAGGCAACTTTTTCTGAGCTGCTAACTTCTGTTTTACAGTGTAGTTGATTTGTTGGTCAGTGAGCTGGACACATGTACATGTATGTTTTGGGAGTTATTTATTCATTTCACCACATACATTCATTGAAGCTTACATTGAAAAATAATAAAACAAGGAAGAAGGGATGAGGAGATCTCAGGAAACCCCAAGGCTTATGCTGAGAGGTCCCCTTGGAGATGTGTTGAGACTGTTTAGACTTACAGAGACTGTAATAGAGACATTGTATTGAAACCTGTTATTAACATACAGTGGCAAGACTATAAATACTGGTACATAAAAGAGTTGGACATTTCATACATTTAACTGAGGAAATCAAGAAGCTTTCTTTTAAAGGTGGATAAGCTAGGGGAAGAAGTAATTGAAAATTGTAATGCATTCCATATTTTTGGCCCTCAGAATGAAAATTACACATAATAAAATTAGTCAATTTTCCAGTTTGGGTTCACAGGTGCCATTTTCAATTGGTGAAATCTAGAGCTGGAACTGGCATGTGCTCTTAATCACAGCCTATTTTACTGATTAATCAAATCAATCAATCACGCTTTATTCGTGGTATCACTTCACGAAAAATGCTCTTCCAGTGGGAAGAGAGAAACTACACTAATACTTAAAGGAGCTATGTCACGACGATTTTGTGGATTTGGATCAATTCTTTCCAAAAACCGTTACTTATTTATACAAACAATGTTCCTGATAAACTATGAGGTGGATATCAAATTAATTTTATCAAAGAGAGCAACCCATAATAAGGTTTTTGTTGTTTTTTGTCGAGATAGCATCAAAACTTGAAAAAGTTGGCCCAACCTTTTCAAGTTTCAATCCATTTGCATCCTTGCCGCATTGGTAGCATCAGACGACATGAAACAGTTTTAGTGTCATAACAGTCTTAAATAACAAAACTAGACCATTATTTTTGGATCTCAATTGACCGTAAGACATATTTTGAGCTTTAAAAATATGCTAAAATAGCGTGACATAGCTCCTTTAAAATATATCTATATATTAAGACAACTAGATCCCATAATTAATACACAAAAATCAACCCAAAATGTATATTATACAACTAAAATAAGTCTTGTCACAACTCCCTCAACACAATCCCCCGTTCAAAGACAGGACAGACTTGAAAGAGTTGAGATCTATCTTGCCTTTGAGCACATTTTCTAGGCCATTCCACCTGTCTGACCCCCTATAACTAATTGATTACTATCAACACTTAAAAAGACAGAAGTGCATGAATGCACATGCATTGTTTGAAGACTTGGACAGTGCGGGATATTTACGAGCTTATAATACAATGTACTAGATGCCTGGAGTTTAGGCTAGCGGTGACTATGATGGCATTGAGTAATCAGTCACCAGGCTGAAATTTATGTATTTATGTTTTTAAATCTATAGCAGCTTCTATGTACATGGAACATGGACAGCCTGCTATGATGGTGCGTGATGAACTGTCTTTGTTGCTTGATTTCCCCCCCCCCCCCCTTATTGATACTCAAGACTGCCACTAGCCTCTTTCTGGATTTGTCAGAAGTGCAAACCAGTGACATGAATTTAGACAAGTGTGGAGAAAAATAGGAGAAGATACTCCAGGACACCTCCATGAGCCAGTTTACAGTGTACTTTAGGTTTCACCAGTCTTGCACTGTACATGTGGGCTTGCACTTTTGGTTGTCATGAATTGAACTGCTACAGCTGTAACTGTCAATGGAGCAGTTTGATGCTTCTATTTTACTTCATGAGACAGTGTAGTTAGGGCACCAGACTGGAGTTCCTTGGTCCTAGTCTTGCTCTGGTCATCAGTCAGTGTTGTTCTTCCAGCAGCCACAAGTTCAACCCGTTGTCTCCATATAAACAGACACTTTAGTCTGAATCAATAAGAATAATAGCTCTGGTCATCAGTCAGTGTTGTTCTTCAGCAGCCACGAGTTCAACCCGTTGTCTCCACATAAACAGACACTTTAGTCTGAATCAATGAATAAGAATAATAATAAAGATAATAATAATTATTATTACAATTTTTATAATGCCTTATACAAAAGCTCCACGGTGCTTCAGAATTAAATTTTAAAATTTATAATTAAGTGGTAGTAGTAATAATAATTGGAGGCTGTTGTTTCTTTGTTTCCAAAGAAAATAATGCACTTTTCCTGTGCATCCTCTTGTAATTTTCCTCAACTTGAAGCACGCATTATTTTCTTAAAGAAAAGGAAACGTTATCTTGTTGTTAATTGGTAAATAAAAGCTGTTGGCTGCAAAATGTATAAGGACAGCACATACTGAATAAGTTAGCTTTCAACATTTGCAAAGGTGAACAAAAGCTTGCCATGCCATTAATGTTTTTTAAAATTTCTTTCTGTTAACAGATCTATCAACCAGGTTATTTTCATACAGAACAGGTAAAAATAATTTACATGTATTTTGTGAGCTGTCATACCTGTATAATTTTTGTGTTTGAATAATTCTATTTCTATTCAATTTATTACTGTTTTTGTTTCTTAAGTTTTACTGCTTTTTGCCCTGCCTGCAATTTTCAGAAACAATTAAATGACAAAAAGCAGTTTTAAATTCATTTTCATGTATCATGCATCTCGTGCATTTCTGTGGCTTCCACTGTACATGTACTTTAAGGAAGATGGCTTTACAAGGACTATTATGATGTACAGTACATGTAAAACTAAGAACAGACTAATTTGAACAGACTTGTAGTAATTACTGCAATCACAGTAGTAAGTAGCATCCTATTTGAGGCAAATGAATCTTGAGAGTTCTGCACTTTTGCCTTGTTATCATGCAAGCTCACTGTTCATTAAAAACCAAAGAAAAGACTTTCAGAACAAGATTGTTTTGGCTCTGAATGCCATTGAGTTACGATAGAGCAATTGCCTTGAGCAAACTGAAGGATCTGCAATTTAAACAACGTGCCTACACGTACATCTAAGCAGTAAAATTGTTCATACCTTGCTCCTAAAAGCAAATATGTTGTTTGTCTAAATTTTTTTTTTGTCGAAATGCTTCTTGCTTGTTACTCTATTAAGCAAGGTTAAAAATTAATGTTGAACATGGAAATGTGATGCAGGACCATGATACAGTACATGGTCATGGTCCCATATCACTTCACCCTCCACTAAGGGCCACAAGTTAACAAACTAAACAAGACTTCGTCCAGTGATAACAAAGCATCTAACCTGCTTGTGGTATACTGTTGTGTTGCAGGTGTACCCTGATTGGTCAGTTGGTTCAGCATCATGTAGAGCTCTTGATGATAGGCAGGTTGCATATGGAGGTAGTAATAACATGCTATTCTCCTATACTTGTTCTAAGCGAGTTAGATAAGTAATTAATTAGTAGCCCCTAACTTAAATTTAACTTTGTGTATTATGTTCTCAGAACCTCCGAGACAAACAGATGATAGAGAGGAAACCAATGAGCAAAGAAAGGTCCATACCCCAGACATCTCAAGCCAGGATAACTCAGATGAAGATGATGAGGCAACCCTCAGAGAACAGCTTCTGAAATCCTTAGCTGTTAAGAGGAAGGCCAAACTGGATGTTAGGGTAATTACAGAGTGTTATGTCTGGAATGCAAACATGAACTGGCTGGTGAATCATTACTATAGTTTGTCGGCCCGTTAGAACTCCCCCTTCTCTTTATGCCCAACTTGTGACTGAGACTGTGGTATGTTTGCTAACTATCCTTTGCTTCCTTGCCTTGCTTTGTGGGTTCTTCTAAACATGCTGTTGTTTTCAGTCCTTCTTAGAAACCAGTCATTCAAAATATGAAGTGATGCATGTAAATGTAGATGGACTGGACATTGGCTGTCCTCTGGAGATGTTAGGGACCTTTAGATTTGAGTACGAGATCGAGTACGAGTACGAATTTCTAATTTCAAACCAGTCACCTCCCCTGAACCCCCAATCTTCCTTGTTGTTTACCAGTAGATCAGGAGATTGTAGGAACAAGATTGATGTCACTACTGATCATCTAAAGCACACGAACAGGATTTGAAGTCATACTCGTACTCGATCTCATGCTTGTACTCAAATCTAAAGGTCCCTAGTGTGTACTAATTTGTGTACACGTGGATGTTCTGAACACTTTATGATACAGACTGTTTGCTTCCTGTAGAAGGACACTAAGTCTTCTGTGAAAGGCTCAGCCCCGGGGAGTCCTCGTGTCCAATCACCAGTCATGATTACAGACAAGGAACAGCCGAAAAAGCACCAACATTGTTCCAGACAGGTAACAAGAATTAAAACTTCTTTATGCCTTATATTGTTGTCCTTTTATATTAATTATTTGAGTTACACAATAAGCTGCATTATTTATGCATGCATTGTTATTGGTTCTTATGATCTACTGGGCCTGGTTGTTTGAAAGATGAGTTAAACTAACCTCAGTTTAGGCCTAAGGGGAGGTTGAATTTCTTAACCATGGGTTTGATAACTCTCGGTTAAAATTGTGTTGTTCGAAGTGCAGTTAGAGGATAGGTTTAACCCACAGTTAGCGTTCCATAATACTCTTTTACTCTTTGTTTTCGGCTTCCTCTGAGGAGATGTCACGCAAGCCGTGAAAGCATAATTTCAATCTGTCTGAATTTAAGGTACTAACAAAGAAAGTCGTAGAAAATTTGGAAATTGGTCAAAGTAAACTCATGAACAGCGTCACCTATAAAAGATAAAAATAAATTTAATAAAATGGCTCTGCTTTCTTGACAAGACATTTGTGTTTGGCAACACAAGAAACGGTGGACTTGTCCACACCAGCAGTGTCTCAAATCACTTGCAGAAAGCTTCCACTGGCAAAAAATCGCAAAGCAATAAGACCCTGCTGCAGGGGCGGAAGCCCATGATTTCTGCGAGTGTTACGACGAAGATCATCAGCAAGGAGATCTGTAATGTATTGAATTACCTGCTGTCCAAACCTATAACGAGCTGTTAATTCATTGTCACTGAAATTGGCAGTGTCTACAAGTCCCCTGAACTGCTTGGGTCTCTGATCATCATATAAAAACACCAATCAACTAATCGGCCATTTTTTGTGTACTTTTATCAATCATTTAACCCAAGGTTAGAGATTTAACCCACCTCGCTAGCAGAGTTAGATTTAACCTGCTGTTTAACCCAAGGTTAGTGCTAACCAACATTTGAACGACAGAACTAAGATCAACTAAGCTGCGGTTAAAATTTAACCTTGGGTTAAGGGGATTTAACCCAGGGTTAGGATTGAACCTGCTTTTGAA
This sequence comes from Galaxea fascicularis, assembly GCA_948470475.1. NCBI lineage: Eukaryota > Metazoa > Cnidaria > Anthozoa > Scleractinia > Euphylliidae > Galaxea > Galaxea fascicularis. Next base: position 32,554,839 of record OX419336.1, read on the forward strand.
CAACCATACCCTGGAGGCCAGATGCACGTGCAGATGACATAATAATTAAGAACTAACTCTTTATCCCTCTGTTTTTTTAAAAATGGTGGAAGGTTTTGAAAATTTAGTGGACATTCTACCAGATTGGGCAAACAGAAGAAGAAGAAAAACAACATGTCTCTCTGTAGAAAATCACTAAAACAAAAATCTTGTTAATGAGCAGTCACAGTCGAGTGCCACTAAACTAAACACAGTAAGAACAACAGTGACACACTCAGCTATCGCCTTGTGTGCCACTGTTTTCTTACCACATTTTGACATCATCTGTGATCTATTACTGAACCGATGTACAGCTGTACACAACATGGAATTTATTGTTAAAAAGAACTGTTCATGTTGTTGTTGCAAGGCGAGACTTCCTTCTTTTGTAGGTGTCTTTTGTTGCACCTCCCAAGCATGATCCTGTGGTAATAAAACTAGGTGAGGATTCAGACACAGATGAATCTGACGTATCTGATTCTGAAGCTCGTGAAAAGACGAATGTTGACATTAAAGGATCAGGAGGTGGCTTGTTTGGAGGATTGGAAATGATGATCAAGGAAGCTCGAAAATCTGCAGAGGTACACTTTAACTTTTAATTGAAGAAATATTACTAACGATGTGGTAGTGGCCTTCTTGATGTTGTGTACATGTATGTTGCATGCACAAGGCTGCAAATTGTTTCTTCTTTCTTGAAAGGACAAATGTCTGATTTAGTCTCTATTTTGGTTGGACAAAACAGAAATGTGTTCAGACCTTTTTTTATTTGTTGTTTTTGCTTATCATTATTTGCTGGTACTTATTGTTTGGTAAAAAATTTGTCTGGACATAATGTCCAACCAAAGTTAAGATTTCCTTGGACATTAGCCGATTTTAATCGTAGGCCAACAGTTATGTGCATTTGTGATACATGTTTTTTTGAAGTAGTGTTTTTATTGCAGTGGTTTTATCGTTACTGTACATAAAACTTTAGGTAACATGGGACCTCCTTTCTGTTTTTACTACAGTCCCCATACCATTGCACATACTTTTACATTTATTGACATGTATATCACTTAGTTTGGTTGAGAGTTGACATGCTTTCATCACAGTGACTTTGAGGGTGTTGTTTGTTGATCTGAAGATAACAAGTGTTTTATTTGAACAGGGTAATGACAATGTTTCAATGTTTCAGGCTTCTAAAGTAAAAGGAAGTCAGAATGCATCAGCAGTAGCACCGCAGGCTGAAACAGCCCAACAAGCCAAAACAGACCTCCCACCTGTACCAAAGACTCCTGATGCAATGGATCATATGCCTGAACAAATGAAAACTGAATACAGGAGGCTGAAAGAGCAGCTTGCACAGCGTGAGAAAACAAGACAGCCACTCACCAGTATCAATCAGGAAAAAGGTAGGGTAATTCAACAAGTGAACATATTTTTCTTCAACTACTACTTTCAAGAAATCATTCTCACCTTCTATTTAAAACCGATGTGAGCAATCTCCTGTAAACAGTTACTGTATTAAAATTTTTGAACTTAAATTCCATCTGTAAGTGTTCTATACATGTAATTATTTACGTGTAGAAGCTACACAACAAAAGCCCTTGTATAAGCTGCACTTTTTTAAAACAGGGTTAAACGAGAGAATACGCATAGGACAGACAAAACAGTTGGTCAGTATGAAATGCAGACTGCAGATTGCAGACTGCAGACAGCAGACTGGATATAAAATGCAGACTGACTGTTTCTGTCAAATACATGATTAATTTTTAACTTTGAATTTACATTTGTGTCACGCAACTGCCTGTCTGAGAAGCCCAGTTGAAGAATGGACATTTGTCTACATTTTCTTTTCGGAAAGTGCCAATCTTAAAATTATTGATGTGATGTGATGTGAGTCTGCAGTCTGTATTTTATATTGACCAACAAAACAAAAATTATTGTTGATGGTCATTGCTTTTTAATGACTTGCAACCCCAAAAGTAGCTGTTTATAACTTCAGGTCTTCAACGGAGTCTTGTTCCCTAAGAGTTCTTACAATCTCTCTAGTTTTGCTCAACTAGAACAGCTAATTATAAACTCCAAGTGACAAGGAATGTTCATTCATCCACAATGGCACACCTCACCAATTACTTTGAGGCTGGTCTTTCCACATTGTGTGCCCGAAAATTCCCCAAGATTCGCAAGAGTAACCCAAGTCAAATGACAAGGAATTGCGAGGGCAAGGAGGGGGCGGGGGGGGGGGGGGGGGTCTATATGAAGATGCCTTTGGTTCTGTGGTAGGGTATGGATATTTTCTGGAATCACCCAGTGTTGTAAAGTTCAAGTTAACAATGTCAATATTTGGTTTTTCCTAGAAGACAGTTCAAAGTCAATTGCTTCTGGAGATCAAGTGGAAAATGAGGTAGAAGAAGACAACAGGCACTTGAGAGAACTTCATAGTTATGTCACTGACTGTGAAGAAAATCTGTCAAAACACAAGTACGTGAAGCTTTACATCTGGTCCCCATTACTTGCTGCTCACTAAAATTTGACTTCTGAGAAAAAACTTCTCTGCTAGCAGAAGTCTCTCAAGGCAAGACAGGGTTGCCACAGTCAGGGAAAAGTCAGGGAAAATCAGATTTTTTTCAAGGTCAGGGAAAAGTCAGGGAATTATGTATGAAGTCAGGGAATTTCTAAATTCTACCTGAAAGTCAGTGAAAAGTCAGGGAATTTTACATTTGGCCAGCCATTTGGTTTTGGAAAGAGATTCTTTGGTAGTAAAGGTGTTTTCATTTCAAAAAATCCTGCACAGGAATTGAATTCTTTGGCTTCATTGCTAGCTTTATTGCCTGAGGATTTGCCTCCGATTTTCAGTGGAAACTGGTCTTTGGTCAGTGAAGAGTCAGGGAATTGTTAGCGAATTTTTTCCGTCCCAATGAGTGGCAACCCTGCAAGAAATAAATGAGAGGAGAGAGATGGTCCCTGAGGAGTTCCTTTTACCTTACCACTGACTATGGACGTTTTTCGAAAACCAGTTTCCATCACACAAGATTGCACATGCTCTGTTTCTATTCCCTGTTGAAAATGTGTGAGCCGACCGTGTCACAATGGAAGCAAAACAAACTTTAGGTCATGCTATAATTAAAATTGGCTATTTCTTCTTCAGACGATCACAATACCAAGGAAAAAACACCAATACAGAAGAAAGACATTATTGTGTTCTTGCAAAAAAATGATACATGATACACATGTGTGACTTCTGAAAGACTATGGAAAATCCCCAAATTTCCAACTGGCTATTCACGTAGCCACGGAGTTTACACTTTTACTCTCCTAAGCCTTTCATTGAATTTCCTTATAAAGAACCAGGTATTGTGTCAAATACTGGAAATTATAGCTATCAAGATCTGGGGCGACTTCCCGTTATCCCTTGAAGGCGTAGAAATTGCATTAAGTGACTGAGCATTTAGAGATTGTTGTCAACTGTGGAGTAATATCGAGTAACCGGTTTGCCAAGTTGTGTTCCTCATGACCATAATGTTATTTGTTGTCAAGAGAACACTGGCGCCTGCATAACAGGGAGCTCCTTGGGGACAGGCCGAGGTCCCTTTCCTCTTGTTTATTTCTTGCCATGAGAGATCTCTGCTAGCAAAGAAACATTTTGTCATTTGTGCAAGTATCTAAATGTACAGACTGAAAAAAAATACTCAAATAAGCAATATCTTCCCATCACAGCATAAACTGGCTTCCATTTAAAAAAAATCAATAGAACTCTTGTTTAAACATGAAGACATGCTGTCCAACTTGCTACTGATCAAATTTGTTTAATTTATTAACAGAGCTTCCATAACAAGGATTAGAAGATTAATAATTTATTGTAACATAACTTGAATACAGTGCGCATTCTGATTGGCCAATTGGTCGTTTACTATTTGGCCATGGTTGCATGCTCACTGATGACAGCTGATGTGCGATCATTGTGGAAAGAAGAAAATGGCGTTACAAGCACTTCAGTCCTACTTTTCCAAGTCATATTTTCCTCCTCTTAGAATAGGGTGAACCTCTGTAGAGCTCAAATGGAAAGATATAGCCCTAAAAGTTAATCAGCAGTGAAAAAAAGGAGGATTGGAGGTCTTAAAGCAATGAAAGATTGTTTTGTGTTTTCAATGCTTTGATTTCAAAAACACAACCTGAACTCTGTTCAAATATTGAAGCCAAATTGCGGAATTGAAATGGATTTTATGAGACCAGGGAAGATTTGTTCCATTGGCCAATGTTTTCGTGTCTAACAGCAAAATTATGGTTGATTCCAATAACATTTTTGGCTGCGAAAACTGTTTGTCTAAGTTCGAAAGTGAAGTTGTGTTGACGTCGACTAATGTCTGATCTTGACCAAACTTAATTTAAGCAAAAACTCGCAAGAGTGGTGTTTACGATTGTCATAAAACAAATTAATGGTAAACGGCTCAGTGTGCACAATTTAGTTATGGTGCACTTGGGAGTTTGCTAACCACTCAAGGAGCTAGATTCACTCTTGGCTATCACCTCAAGTGACTCTCACACTTCTCTCGCGCTTAGCAAACTCCCACGTGCACCATAACTCTATAGTGCACTCTGAGCTGCTTACCATTTGTTAAATAATGCATGATCTTGATTCCAATTGTTTTGTTTCAGTAATTGTAGGATTTTTTAATGGTTGTTAGTGACAACTGTTTGATGTTAATTAAGTTCTCAGAATGCTTGCGTGAACGATCTAGTGTGATCAAAAGAGGCCCAAAATGTGTATTCCATAGCTAGACAGTATGATTTTTATAAATTACTACATTTGCATTTCCTCCATTTCAGAAAGCTTATCCAACAAGACAAAACAACCCTGGCTAAAATGCTCAGAGAGCTAAAAGATAAAAGTCAATCTCTTGAAGTTCAAGAAGCAAATGTGCGTAAACTTCGGCAGCAGCTGGAGGCTGCTCAGAAAATCACCCTTGCAAACAGAATGCTTGTAACCAAACTGCATAATCAGGCAAAAATGGTAAAGGAAAAGGTTACCAAGAAGCAGGTAGCAGCAAGCAATTTTGAAGAAGAACTTCTGAGAGCCAAGAGTATCCTTTCAGCAATGAAAAGGAAATTTCCTCCTTCTAGTGATCCAGGATCCGGTACAAACAGTCCACAGTTGGAGTTACTGGGTAGTATGGGTAATGAAAACCAGAAGTTTGTTATGTCTCAGGAGATAAAGAGCTCACTTTCTGCTAAGATGAGTAAACTGTCCACTTTGTCTAAACTGGAGAATAATGAAAAAAGGAAGCTTGAAGGAACAGGGAACTCTTCTGAAGAAACGGTGAGTTGCCTAAGATGAGTAGCACGGTCACCACGCCATTTAGCACTGGAGTGTCTTCACTAACTAATATCTTCGCTTAGGTTTTAACTTCAGTACTTCACACTTCCCATGATAAAAGCTTCGTTGTCTACCTTCATTTTGGTGTAAAAATAGCAGACATTACGATCAACCCATAAATTTAATAAATATATATTTCCTTAAAATGAATTAATTTTTCCATGTAACGCGTAACAGGAATGTGTCAGATTGAAGCGAAAAAATGAAATATTTCAATACTGAACGCACACTGAGTTCTGGTCTTGCATATATTAGTAGTTTATCAACAAACGAAACAGACAATATGATTTTTAACAAAAATGGTTTATTCTAGCGTAAGATATAAACGTTTCTTTCCAACAAGGTACAATGTAACGCTTTACCGTTTTGAAACAACCACTGTACACAAAATCAAGAATAACAAAATTTTGATCCGCGCCAGGGCCATGGAAAATTACGAAACGTAATGGGCATACATCATACTGTTCACAAACCAAGTCTGAAGTCCCACCGTCGAGTAAACTGTTTTCTAGATCAAAATGAAATGTGCGGAAACATATTTCGTAACGGTCCTGTAGTGCTAAATTCCATCGCATGACCATCAGTTGATCTGCAGACAGACAGGATACTTGGCAAGTTGAATAAACAAATGTTACTTCCCCCAGTTGGGCTTGTGTTGAGCTTACATTGACGGAAGTTTTGACTGTTTTCGTTGGTTCTAACGCTGAAAATGGACGTTTCGTTGACGCGGAAACACTTTCCGCCATTGCTGCTGATTGGTAGCACGCTTGTCACGCGCTAATGGAAAATCACGGATTTGCTTAAATCTTTGAAAAATTTCTCGGGGCACAATGATCAGATCTGCTTGAGACTTTCCAAAATTGTTACACATGTGTTAAAGATGGTTTTGGACTAGACAGAAGTAGAATAAAGGATTTCTGAAAAAATATAATCGGAGCCGAATTGTAAAGGTAGCGACTAAATATGGTGTCACGTGTAACTCGCGTGCGCTTCACTATTCACTTTTTTCTTGTTTTTGCCAACGTAAGTTTCATTTGTAACCGTAAGACTTAACAGATGATGAAAACGGTTTCTTTTCAAGCAAAGTGGCAAACAAAATCCTGAAAATTGGTGCTAAATCTTCCTTAAAATCAACGAAAGTGTTCACCATATGATGCATCACGCTTTAAGCTAATGGGAGGGACAGATAATTTTCAATTCGTTGTGCGAGCTGCAATTCCTGAGTTACAGAACAATTTAACCTCAAAATGTAATGCTCATAAGTTGCTCTTCACTTTCCTTCCGATTTTCTGTGTTTTTATCGAAACGTTGCCGAGATTTGATTTTTTTTCTGCGTTCGAAACAGTTGGCAAGCGGTGTGATCTGGCGCGCAATAATTCTGATTGTTGAATTTCCCAGATGTATTGTTTACCACGAGTGCACTGCATGGAGCGTGTCAATGTTGACATAAGCAAAATGCTCAAATAACAAGCTAAATTGGTACCAAAATCAGTCAGATCTGTTAAAAGCCGACGAAAATATTCCCAATGTTACGCTTTTGTACATCAGAACTGTGCTACTGATCTGCTGTGTTCACGAACCGTAACGAAGGTAAGTGGCGAGGAAATATGGCGAAAAACCAGGGCAGAACGTCCACGGAATCCGCTCGTTCCTCGCTTCAACTTCAAAAGCATCAGTAGGGGGGTCTTTGAAGAATTCGTAGGGGCAGTTATTGCACAAAAATGAAGAAAGTTGCGTGATTTTCAACACGTGGGCTCAGAATAGTGCATTCGCTGAGGGCATTCAAAGAGGGGGAGAAAGTTTATTTATAAGCTCCCTTTAAGAGAAAATGAGGAGATCGTTTCTTCAATGTGACATAATAGTTTAAACTTTTATATATTTTTTTCATTTTACCGTGTGTTTGTTTGATTACACAAGAAAAACAGAAATGTGCCACACCCACAAGGGATTGTGGGTAATCACGAAATTATCGATAATAATGCAAAATAATTGAAATACTTATAGTTATTGATTGCAATGTGTATTTAGATCAAAATTAAAGTCAAAAAGTGATTGAAAATGCACAAGCAGAAAAAATAATGTTTTTGGACCATGTTACAGCAAATGGCTACATGACTGTGCTACTCATCTAAAGTTTGATGGTTGTATAAAAAGAGCGGTTATTGACAGGGACTGTGCAGATTTGCTGTTGCTGCTCCTCAGTAGCAAGATATTTTTATTTCAAAAAGCTGTTTGGTAATTTTATGTGCTTTTTAATCTTGTTTTTAGTAGGTTTTACATAGTTTTATGTTTCAAGTGCTGACAAAAATAGCAATATTGATATCGATGCTATATAAATATTACCGGTATTATGGCAGTAAAAACTTCTGGATGCCCAGACGTTAGTTATTCAGCTTGTGTGGTATATACTAATAATTATTAAAAACAATTATTATTCACCTCAGTGTTTAAACCAAATGTGCTACATTGCTTGGATGCCAGACACCACTGAAGGTATATGGTAACCTTAAAAGGTTAAAATGTGTCATGGAAAATAATTTTCAGTGATAAGGCAAACACAAATTACATTATTTTGTTGTTTTATTTTTCCCTTTCTAGGAGGCTAAGAAACCCAAAACAGCTAGCTTACCAGCTGAGAGGAGTCCAGCTTCCTCAGCACCCACCACCCCGAGAAAATCTGCCATGGCTGAACATATTGCACAGGAAAAGGCACGACTGAAAAGGATTGAACATGAACTGTCAGAAAAATTAAAGTTGTTTGGAAGACAAAGGGAAGAGGGAAACAGACAGCCTTCAGTGCCACTGGGCAGCCCATCTAAAAGCAGCAAACATGACACTTCTGACAGCAAGAAACACGAGAGGGACAAAACCCATCTGCCACTGCCTAGTGAAAGAGTTGGGGATTCTAACTCTTCTGCATCAGAAACACAAGACTTGAATTCTAAGGAGCACTGTGCTAAGTTGGCTGAAAGCCAAGAGAAAAATTCTTATGCAACAGAGAATTTGTTGAAAAAAGGTGAAAGGCCAGAGGCAAAGCTTGTGACTGTTTCACCTGAACAAGTGGAGCGTATCAGAAAGCTTCAGGTCAGTATAGTCAGCATTACTTCAGAGCCCTTGTTATGTAGAACATCACTGATCTGCATGTATGTTGTACTTGAACATAGACTGGATAGTGAGATAATAATAGAGGTCTCCACTTTACGCTTGGGTCCATATTGTAGAGTATCAAGCAGTCCAGTAGATGCCACCTTAAATGTCTAACACAAACTGAGCTTCTCAGTTTCACAATATTATTGTGGGAGGCTCAGACTGAGTTACCAACATTACTACCAAGCACTTGATGGGATGCCACATGCTGTGTACCCCTTTACTTTTGGCACCTTAATCCCAAGGCTCATCTCTGGAAATGAGTGCATTTAGATGCAATTTAAAGGAGTTAACAACTACAGGGCTGTCATTAAGGGCCTGGGGCCGGGGATTTTCTCCTCATATTTTGAGGTATATCCCCGGCTACTTTGATATAAAACCAGCATGTTAACTTCACTACAGCAACTCGAATCCCGACTATTTTTTTGTATATCCCTGTCTACTTCAAAAATTAGTGACAGCCCTGAACTAAGAGCACATGTGTTGCTAATGGTCAGGGGTTGGGTTACTAGGTGCATGGGTAGTAATCGCTACAACGTTTTTGTGGCATTTAATCATGCCAGCATGAGGAGTGGTGTCCTCTTGTGTGGTCTGTAGCATTTGTTTTGGCAATTATTTACATGTAATATTGTCATTGCATACATTTTCTTATGCTAAAAACAAGTGTTTTGTATTGTTGCATGTATCATTCATGCAAACCAACTTGTTGCTACTTTGTGTTATCAGCCATAAGCTCATCTGTGACTCCGTTTTGTCGATTATCTGCTACAATTTACATTTTACTAAATTATATGGTTTTTTTGGGATTCCTATTAGGCTGAGAAAGAAAAGAATGGTCCACAGTTTTCTGCTTCCAGTCTTGATGTGCCCATATCTGCTTACCAGCATTCCATACTGTGTGTCAGCTTACCCTTTGGTGATGAGTTTCATTGCATTGTAACAGATGATGATGCTGACAGTTTGTTTAGGGAAGAACGAGTAGACAGTGAATCTGTGGTTGGAGAAATTAATAAAAAAGATAACAGTGAAGGAACTCTCTGTCCTCTGGAAAAGTACAAAAGCCAGTTGTTACACTTCAAGTCCTACAGGTAAAGGAAGACCAAAACAAGATGACAATTACATGTATATTGCAATTTAAATTTTGTTTTGAACTAGCCTTAGGTTAACCACTATTTTGCCTTTACCATGACTTGTGTCTCTGCAATAATCAGGAACAAAGAAAAAAATTACGTGGTATACTAGGTTTAAACCCAGAGTAAATTGAAAACACCACATCTCCTTCCTTTCCAATTTATTTGTTTTGTCTTCTGTTCTTTGAACCTCTTTCTTCTTGGTACTAATGCCAAACTCAGATTCTTGATGGTCAAAACAAACAACCAGTTGCATGTATGGTAAAAGGTTGCTTAAATTAATGTTGTTTCTTCAACTCAAATGACAGCTGGGTCAAGTTGGTTTGACTACTTACAAACTTTGGCAATTTTTTTAAAAATAATAGTATAATAACACTTCTATAGCACATATACATAATGTCCTATGTGTTTTACAATAATCTGAATTCTAAAAACTATATCACAATCTAATATACTAAAACTAAATTAAAAGGAGAAAGAAGAACACTTATGAAATACTTAAATAATCCAACACTATCCAAAGACTTTAAAAGGTGAGTTTTTAGCCTTGATTTAAATACAGCAACACTTCTCTCTGAGTGCACCTGAGTAAGTTATTCCATAATAATTGATTGGCACATGGACAGCAAAAGCCCGGAAATCATAGGTGGCTGTATTGTAGTATTATATTTTAGTATCTAGTCTGGGGGCAGCTTAGAACAAGCACAATGTTCTTGCCGTCTTGTAAACTAGGTTTAGTAACAAGTCCTGAAGATTTAACAAGGAGCTTAGTTATGAAGTTTTTAGTTTAGTTTTTTTCAACAATAGTTCTATCTTCTTCTGACAAACAATTGCAATCACCTGTAATATGTACTATACATGTAGGTTATCAGTATTCACCAAGTTGTCAACAATAATTGTTTGTTTGCAGGTTAAGCCCCTATTTCAGAATTGAAGGAGGATTTTCTCTGACGTCTCTCACATTCTCAAATAAACTCAATCCCCACTGGCCACTCTGCAATTTTGATCTTCAAGGCAAATGTAATGACGAGGACTGTAAATTTCAGCATTTCTCTCAGTGCAAGCTGTCTCAAGAACAAACACTGCAGGATCTGGCTTCTTACAATTCAGCCCTTACTTCTGACGGTACACAATCAAAAGAACTGCAAGAGAATGTGGAATCTTTCACAAAAGCTTTTTCAAAGCAATACCAAGACAAGATGTCATGGGATGAACTTTGTATATTACTCGTAAATGAGGTAAAGAAACACAGGAAAGGCAATGGGCTGTTTAATGTTTCTCTTCAACCTCGAACCTGGAAGTTGGATCAGGATGTTAAAAAACAAGAGGAGTACACTGAAGCGAGTGTGGTTGATGTAGGTCATGGAATTGTTTTTAATAAGAAAGACAAACACCATACGGCAGTTATGCAAACTAGAGAAGCTGCAGGAAATAATGCAAGGCCATTCAGTGAGGAAAGGTAAGAACTAAAGGCTTTGTGTTGAAGCTGAAATCATCAATATGCCAGTGTTGGCCATGTGTGTCATTGTTTCAGTGTTACTAAAATGGTATTCACATGTAAATGTTGACTTTTTAGCTGGTCGTAGTCACTACATGTAGCTAGGTGAAAAAAAGAACTACTTCAAACTGGACTATTATTAAATACATTCTAGATTTTTTTTCATATTTTAAACTCATATTTTAAACTTTGGAAAGAGTGAACTTTGCACTTTACATCAGCAGACGTGGTAATTCATATTGTCAGTGTGAAAAAAGCCACTGAAAACATGTCTGTTGATGGCAAAAAAGTTGCTCTTTCTAAAAGCTCTACAAGACCTACATGTATTGCTGTGGGGTACAAATTTTTATGGTCTTGATAATTCAAACTGGAATAAAAGAAGATCCATTATGGCTGGAAAAAATTTGCATCTGGGATTCTGAGTCTTCAAGTTGAAGCCACCTCACCCTGAATAATAATTTTATGGTAAGTCCCATGATAATGACAATGGTTTTCAACGAGTGTAGTCCAAAATAATGGCATAGAATCAGAGAGTTTTTATTTAGAAAAGGGTATCATTCAGGATTGTCACTAAGTGCTGGCCACTTGCTTAAAAACTGGCTACATTGTACTTTGAATTCTGAGCTGTCTATGTTCATGAAATAATACTTGTCTGAGTTGTAATGAGGAAAAAAACTTGAATTGTCAGGGGTCCACCTAATGCATTAAGCTGTCTAGATACTCCCTAAATACATGTAATTGAGAACCCTGTCGTTTACATGTACTGTACAACAGAAAGTGAAAGAGCCACAAGTAACATTAAGTGTGATGCTTATGGAGTTTTTGGAAATGGAGAGTATGGATAAAGGGTGTGCAAGTGTATAGTCTAGAAGAGGACTGCAGATGCAGCCGAACCGAGGCTAGTTAAGGGCCTAGTCTCAGTGGCACACTCTTCTCAACAAATCATGCAATGGAGCTCCCTCTACTGCCCCCCAAATGTTGAATTAATATAATTAAACAATTTAACACTGTTCTTCATTGCAGCCAAGAGGTACGCTACTTTGTGGAAGAATACAACAACATTGAAACTCTTCAAGCCTCGCTGGAGAGCTCTCCCGGTGATGTGGCTTTATGGATCAAATTAGCACGGTTACAGCTTAATCAGAGTAACAGTGATGACAAGGCAGAGAATGAGAACATGTTTGAGAACAATGTTACCCAAGCTCTAAGCACTCTTTCCAGAGGACTTGAGGAAAATACAGAATCAGAGGTATTTGTACTGTGTAATTACAGGTGTAATACAGTATTGGGCAATTCCAGAAAATATCCATACCCAACCACGGACGGAATCCATGTTTGAACCCCCCCCTTGCCTTTGGAAATTCCAGAATGCGTTACCCCCCCATTCCCTCAGAATTCCGTAATCATGAACCCCCCCTACCCTTCAGAATTTCCGGGGATTTTTTTTAGGTACATTTTCGACTTGGCAATGTTTATATGAACAAACGAACATGAATTTATGCCTCCCCAAGGCTGTGATCTAGTGGCGCCAGGCGACAAGCTTTACTCTTCAGCGACAAGAAAAACCTGCCGTGTGTGGCCAGGCTGTGCAACCTTTTTTTACACCACTTACGGTAATTTTCCTCCTCTTTGTTTTCTTGTGTTGTTTTGACGTTCACAAAGCTCAAAATACTAAATAGCTCAAAAGACTGTTAAAATCTTTCGGTCGATTGCCGTCCAGCGGTCCGAATGCTTAATTATCTGACAGGCCTTCCTTGGAAGGGAGGGACAGGTACGAGTTTTTTGCTGTTTATCAGGCGGGAGACGGGAGTATCAAAAAATTTGCAAGCAGTAAGTAAGGTACATTTTCAGATTTTATTCATTTGACAAGAAATTCGTCAAGGTAAATGTGAAACCCACGATTTACTGTTCACTTCTATGTGTCTGATATATCAATGCTTGTCTGCTTCAGCGATCATACGTTCGTGGTTTATTTACGAACTGCGAAAGTCGACAACAATAGCGTTTTCAAGGAACTCACTCTACTCTCTCTACTCTAGAAATCCCACTTGTGAAACCCCCCCATGCCTTCAGAATTCCAGTTCAAAGAACCCCCCTCCCCTTCGGAAATCCTAAAAGCCGTCCAAGGTATAGGTATAGATATTTTCTGGAATCGCCCATTTTAGTGACATTCATGTTTGTGAGATTTTGTAAGATTACCTGAAGGCAACCCTGTCTCTCTTGTTATTTGTTTACTGTGAATTTTCAAAGAATGATCCTCTGAGTTGATGCCTTTCTTGTACACAATTTCCCTGGCAAATGCCTGTCAAAACTGCTTATTTAAAGACCCCCTATGGCATAAGTTGGGAGAATCTGTTCAATAATCAGGCAATTTGTTCTCTGGTGGTGATCATTTTGTATCTTCTCAAAAGTTACATGCTTAATCTTGTAATAATAATTCAAAGAGAAATTTCATACTTATCACTGGTAGGGGTTAAAGGGTCAAAGTACCACTTAAAGCCATGACTCCCATTTTCAATTTCACCTTTTGCATGGTTTGCAAAAATGTGGTAAAATAAATCTTTGCACTTGTTCGTAAAGCATTGTGCCCTTTTTTGTTCTTTTTTGCCAACATTTTAAATAATGCAGGCTTTTTATAGGTTTCCAAATTTTTACGAAAAAGTAAGCATCATTTGGCACACGAGCGAGTCAGAAGGGGCGTGGCCGGGTATTCTTGACCCACGCACCTTCTGATGTGGTTGTTTACCAAATGATGTTTAGGGTTGGAAGTCAATATTTGGCAAAAAGGAATTTAAAAGTGCGTAATGCTTTTCAAACAGATACAAAGATAATTATTTTAGCGAACAAATATTTGCCCAGGGTTTAGGTGCCCTTTAAATACCACCATCATTATTGCCATTTTTGCAAACCATTTAAAAAGGTGAATTTGAACATGGGAGTCATGACTCCTCCCAGCTAATGCACTGTATAGGCACAGATTGGCTCCTTTTCCTGTGAGTGTAGTATTTACCAAGAGGTACTTTAGCTGATAGGACACCAGACTGAAAAACATTGGAAGTGAAATTTTACATGTCATCTGGCCAATGTGAATTTGTTGTATTGATCATGTGATAAGGTGATGCCCCTGTATTTTTATTCTTGCTCTTTGATATCAAAGGATTAGGATTTACAATAATGAATTGCCATCTTTCCTAAAGATTTCTGAAGTGATGTAGAATTCCCACACCTGAAATAGTTTTACATGAATGTTTAACCAGTTCACTTACATCACTATTTTTAGGGGTTATGGTTAGAGTACTTGGAGTTGTATTCTTCTCAAAGCACCCAAGATGAACTCAGAGAGATTTGTGACCAGGCAGTGGAGTTCTCACCAACCTACAGTGTGTGGTGGAAATACCTAGAATACTCATCAACATACCATTCTAAAAGAACTGTGTGTTTGCGCTTAATTTCCTTTCTTGTGGCAAACCCTGTTGATCCTGTAGAACTTCACTCTCATCATATACTTGAGACACTGCTCTATCTTATTCAACTTGAGCTGTTTTCAGGGCATTACATGTCAGCACTGAAAGTTTTTAAGGCAGCATTAGCCAAGAAACCTCAGAACACAACTGAAGTTCCAGATGTGTCAGTTCACCTGGTGCCATCTGACTGTTGTCTTGCCTGGTTGGCTTATATTCATGTGTTTGAATTTCACCGACCTCCTGCACCCTGGTTTGATCCTTGCAAAGGAGAGCCTTCGAGGATGGTGACAAAAGAACACTTTGTGTTTCCATGGAAACCATCTCAACAATCCAGAGCTCCTGGTGAAAAGTTGCTAATGATGTTTCAAGGTCTGTCACTAGATAATTCACCTTTGTCTATCCTAGCTACATGTGTAGCGTTCCGAGCATGTCTGCATTGCAATTCCAGTGACCTAATGTCATCCATGCTGTTTCCTTTTAAAGATCTCTCCAACTTCCCTTTTTTGGCAAATGAAAATGCATTTACAACTGTACTTTGTTCTTAAATTTTGGAAACACAAAGAATCATCAGTGGCACTTTTCCCTTTGAGGATTATCTGACACTATACACTGTACACTGTATTTTACTTCTTCTTTTTTTTTCACTAGATGCACTGAAAGCCTGTAGAGCATTAGTAAAGTCATCTTCAGCCAGACTTACCGTTTGTCTTCCACTGTACAAGAACTTGATAGCACTTGAGAGAGCGTATGGGAGAATTGACTCAGCCAGAGGAATCTGTCAACATCTGCTCAAAGTCAATCCTGCTGAGATGGAATTGTGGTTGTGTCTAGCTGCTCTTCAAAATGCCATACAGATTAATGGAGATGCAGGGAAAGTGTACGAGGAAGCACTTGATAAGTGTGATGGCCATGCTGAAGTAGCCTTCAGTGCAGCTCGTTATTACCTGGAGCAGGTGAGTTGTTGACAAAAGTATATATCTAGAGCCAGCTTTAGGGTTGGATAAAGAGGATCAGACTTTTACTGGCTATACAGAAGATTAACCAGGCCAATAAAATGTTTGAATTGGGAAACAAACTTACCTGCCCCAGTTTTAAGTGGTGCATATGTAAAGATCCATAATCTTGTTTGTTTGGTTGGTTGGTTGGTTGGTTTTTTTGTGGTAAAATGTTTTTTGTTGGGACGGATGCTGCTTCAGGGAGATATTTCTTTTCTTTGTATGGTCACAAGCACTCCCTTTAAGTAATATCGGAGGAGGTACAGGAGGAGCTAGGATGACCAAGTGGCTTAGGGCACCAGCCACTAGCTGGTGTTGTTCTGGGTAGTGCCTGGCTCAACTTCTTGGTCATCCTTGTAAGTAGCAAACTGGCTTGTCTCCGACCAGTTGGGATTCTTGTCATGTTATGTTTATTTGAATTATTTGTTTCAAGGTATTTAAGTGGAGTGCCTGTAAACTAGCTGATTAGCTAAGTGTACTTTCACTATAAACATTTGTATTTTATTTTTTTCATATTTTATATTAGCCCAAATATTTATTCCATTTTGCTGCTTCATGCAGTTCAAAGGGTGGTACTTGGTGTAACACAATTCTTTGGTTATTACAGTTGTGTGAATTAAAATCAGCATTGCAAATCAGGTTTTTGCAGAAGCGAATAGGCCAAATCCGAATTACCTCAGGCCTCTTTTTCAAAGCGAGTCTAGGTGCTCAGCCATTCATATGCAAATCAATTTTCATTCACACACATTTTAAACTCGTTTTCATGTGAATGAAAATTGATTTGCATATGAAAGGATGAGCATCTAGACTCGCTTTGAAAAAGAGACCTGAGGTAATTTGGAAATGGCCTATTCCCAGTTCGTGAGGCTTGGTTTGTCAAGTTGTTGTAATGAAGCCTGTAGTTTCTTGCAGCTATTCACCTTGTTATTTATCCTGTTATTCATTTTGCAGTTATTTAGCCTGTTTCAATCTGTTTGCAGGATGAAGTTCAGAAAGCGGTGTCAGTTCTGTTCAAGTGTGTGTATCACAAGTTTGCATCAACGAAGAAATCCCCCAAGGGGGAAGTAGTCAGCCTTGCGACTGTATCATCAGAGCAGGAAGGCATTGATCCTGTAGCGCTTTATCGCAAGCTTTTGTTGCAGCCACTGCCATATGACCACAAGTGCCCCCCACTTATGCCAGGAGTAACACTGCACAACCTGGGAAGAGAGAAGCTGTTTCTCTGGCTTTCTTACTGGTATGTTACCATTGTAGTATTCATACGGTTTACCTATACGTGAATATGACTTTTGAAGGTCTTCTAGCATTTTGTATTGTTTATCCAGAAAGGTCTCTGTTTTGCTTAACATTTAACTTTCAAAGTGGCCTTTGGATGGCTCCTTTGCTGTTCTGAGTCCTGGTAAACCTTGTGTACGTGTAAATTTACAGACCAGTACTGCTAGGATTAATACAAATTTTTTTATGAATGTGGTTGGTTGAGGGGTTTGTTGACTTTCTGTGCAATATTATTTTTCCAGAAAAACAATTAGGTCAATGCACACTGTACCCAGCTTCTCAAATTCACACTTAAGTATTTAATGTCTTGTAGTGCAGGTGTTTTTAGCACCATAATGTGATTTGTTCTCAGCTTGCTTCTGGAAATTTCACCACCATCCTCCTCCTTCTGGGACAGTCTGACTCCAGAGTCAGCTTTTGAGACAGCTGTTCACAGTCCTCTTGACAGACAGGATGTTCAAACACTCTGGACCGAGTACCTTTTCTACCAGAGAGACAAAGCGTTAAGGAAAGAACAGTCTTCACCACTGCTGCGCCAATCCATGAGTGAATTAGTAAACAGATGCTTAATGTCTGTGAGCACCAGTAGCTCGTTACCTCACTCGTCAAGCTCTGTTTGGCAAGATTATAGATTTCATAATCAGGTGAGTGGACACCTTGTTTAGACTTACCAAACAGTCTGAATACCTTATAGAAGTCCATATAGACGTCCAGCTCACAGTTGACTGTATTATGGATAATTTCAAATAGGAATGGATGTGCTATGACATCGACGATGACAATAACAATAGTAATCATCATCATCGTCATCATCATCATCATTACGGTTGTTGTGCAGAAGTAGGACTTCCAAACTATCAGGGAAGTATAATGGAGTGGCCTGCTGCTGTAATGGTGTACAATTTCAGCTACAAATGTAATGATGGTTATAATGCAACATTAAGTGTTGACTGCCTTTTGTAGTAGATCAGGTAAACATTTTAGGTGTTATACACTTTCCAGGTCATCAGTATATCGCTGAGCTGTGTTCCTCGGTCTTGTTGGTCAGAAGAATTTAACAAGTACCTGAGGCTTTTTCCAGGAAGTGTCAGTGTTGCTCTGTGGTATGTCCTGTTTTTTGTTTTTTTTTAGTTACAGTTGAATGAGGATATTGGTTGTTCATCTACCTGTATCTCTGTATTTACAAGCACTCGAAATAGGTTAGCAGTGTTACAGGAAAGAGTGGGTTCTCTGGTCAAAAGCCCGAGAAAGTTGGATCTCTGACCCGACATACTGAGTTGTTGAGTAACACAATTTGGTAAGACCTATGTCTGCTGACCCCTCAAAAATCTTCCATGTCCCTCGGACTCTGTATATTGTCTGTAACACTGAGTTAGCAAGGGGTATAAGTATATATATATATATATATATATATATATTTTTTTTTTTTTTTTTTTTTTTTTAGCTTGAGAGGAACATGTTTGGGTCTACGTTCTAAAGTCCGCAAAATGCCATACATGTAATTAGCCTGTATAAGAGACGGTTATTTAGCAGAACGTGAAGCACATGAGAACAGTGCAGAGCACAAGGCTAAATGAAGGGAAAGATCACATCCTTTCCCTTTAGCTGGACTAAATAAACGAGTGTTATGCAGGCTACATGTATGTCTCAGTGGAAAGACATGTAAAATTGCTCTTTCATATCCCAACAAAGATGTGAGGTGAAGGTACTGCTTGGCCTTGTTTTGAGCAAGTCATGTAAAACCAGAACTTAAGTTATCACTCTGGTCAATGTTATAAGACAATCAGCAGATTAAACCGTTTAGAATTCAAACCAATCGTATGTAGAGGCAGCAAAACCGGAGCGGTTTGCAAGCTATTAGTCGTACCCCGCGAACCCATCGTCAAAAGGCAAATAAGAAATAAACACGGTAAAGTCGCCAAGCACCGTCGAAAAGGCAAAAGTGCACGTGCAAATGAGTTGACCTCAAAACCCGAGCTGTAAAACCACGCGACCCCCTGCAGATCCCCCACCACTGCGCATGACCGAGACAAGGGAAACCCCAGACCAGCATTGTTTCTCGTTTAACTTAGCTTAAATTACATTTAACCACATTTGGTTATGCTTTTCATTGCTTTTAAAAAAAGTAATGTCACTATAATGTCTATTCAAAATCAAATTGCTAAGTAGTAACCGAGCAAATGAAGGCCAAACCAGAGCAAACGAAAATTACTTTTGACACTCAATTGTAAACCACTCTATTGGAACTCACTGTATAAGACTGATATCAGAGTATTTAAGGTAATGTTCCCTCTGCAGGGCGTGCAAGCATGAGGTAGAGAGGAAAAACTATGACCAGGCAAAGAGGATCAGTGCTTCATTTCTCTCTGAAAATCCACACAGTATTGGCATGTGGAAGGTGTACCATTCATTAGCATTATACCTTGTCCTTGGTCACTTGCTCTTCCTGTCTATATGTTTTGGTTCAATTTTATCCATGGTTTAAATTTTATTTTCCTTTTTTCAAACTCATTATCACACCTACCCCAAAACAAACACACCACACCCCAAAATAAAGGAAGATAAAATTGAACTGACAACATATGCAGTGGAGGGTGTGAACCTCGTGTTTTGTTTTGTTTAAATGAGTTTGCGACCAAAGAATAGATGCACGAATGACGTTGTGAATCAAAGAAAGTGAAAAAACAATGTATAAAACAAAATAATAGATTCCATTGGTCAGTGCGCATATACTGAGATAAGGCAAGGAAGACGTAAAAACATGGTAAGAACTCAGGTTACTCGCCTGTGGCTCGTAGCGTACTCTGGTTTTACTCCGGTTTGACCTAATTCCTGCCACTTTGTCGGAGTACACACACTGACAAATGGAATCTTTTCTTGAACAATTGACCTTAAGTTGACCTAGTTTACTGCAGTTTCAATGATTGTGTGGTAGTTTAATGTATTCCTTCCTTTGTTTGAAATTTTCAAAGACGCTTTTTTTCTAGGTTTAAATGACTTTCCTCGTTGCTTCCTTGTTGTTCTGTACCTTTCTTTTCAACAGGGCCATTTCTGTTGAGTTACAGAGAAAACGTATCAAGGAGGTAAACTTTCTGGGCCTAGTTTTTCCAAGCGCAATATACAATAATATGGGACGATATCGTATCGCACTGTTTAAGAAGTCGAAGTCAAAGCTAGAGGGCAAAAAGACTTAATCAGACCAAAGTTCACGTTATCGTAATTGTGCTTTAAACAACCGTGGCATCTTGCAATGCATTCCTTTGATGATGGAAGTCAATGTTGTGGTTGCTTTTAAGCGTTGCGTCGTTCTGATCTCCAATGCAACCAAAGCAAATTTGTTGCTCTGTGTGTTGGTAGGACTGCAACTGATTTTACTGATTACAGCTCCTTTTTCTCAGCTTTGAAAGTGATGCACTTTTCCTTGCAGCTTAACATGGTAATTAACTCGCTTCGATCTAGGTCATACGGCATATACAGTCTGAACGGTTGTTCACCGAATGCCATCCTAGCAATTCTTGTGATCTCTGCTCCTTGGCGATTTCTTCCTGCCTAGCTTGCCAAGCAAGCTGCAAATGCTATTTCAGGTGTCTCCCTTTTCGTGCCAGGAGTTTTGTATAGTAGTGGTTTCTGTGATAGCCGGGAGAAACTGTTTCGAGGTCGGTTGATATTTGCCTGTGACAAGAGATCACTTGCGTTAAGGCAGATACACTACTTCTTTGACATCGGCTTCAAGAGCTGTTACGTGTCTGTCTTAGAGTGCAGTGATGTTCTGTAGTTACGCACTTTTTGGCGACGTTAATCCCCGCCTCTGGAGTACATGCTCTGTGTTAAGTGGCTTAATCATTTATATTTCCTAGGCTCGCAAGATGTATCAACAAGCCACCGAAATTTTACCACTTGCAGCAACTCTATGGAAAGATGTAAAGTGCTTTTACAACCATTTTCTTCTGTATTTCCTGTTTTGTCTGTTTGTTATTAATTGGTTTATTTAATTTCCGTTTGGTTGCTTTGTTCTTTCTTGGTGTGAGATTCAGGTTTCATTGTCCTCTTTCACGTTCACAGTTTTTGATGTTTGAGCTTGCTCAGAGTGGCGGTGGCGCCTCTGTCCAGGAGATTGTGACAAAGAGTCGGGATTTAGGAGTTGATCTTGAGGACTATCTCAACACTCTTCTTGGTAAATAAGAGTGTTAACATCCGCTTAGAACAAAATTGTTGGAAAACAGTTTACAGACGGACTGTGTGGTATCACACAAATTTATTGCTTTGCTTATTTATCTGAGCAAACTAAAGACGGAAAAGCTGCGTGCAAACTGCACGGCACCAGCTTATTGTATATTGGCGATGGCCTGAGAAATTTATCATCGCCCAATGATTCACTAAAGGAGAAAAGCATTTGCTATAATTGTCTTGCTCTTAAATTTTGAGCGAGATGAAGAAAAAGCACAGTGCAAAACTGCACGGCTGCAGTGTATGTAGCGGGTAACTTTCGTACGGGGACTGTTAGATGCTAAACAAAGAAGCCACAAGTTTCTGGTGTTTGTTTACAGTCAAGAGCTGTGAGGTCTTTGGCTTTTCCCATTGTCTGACCTCTTAGATTCCAGCGTATTTTCAAATCTCTTAGGGACTGTTCATTTTTTTTTATGGGACGAGGGGGGTGCAGGCAAAAAAAATTGATTTTGAGGGGGGCTGCCAAAACAAAATCAAAAAGGGGTGGGGGGGTCCGAGCGAACTTCTGAGATAAAAAAAAAAAAAAGTGGAAAAATAGCTGACGTAGCTTTTGGAGATGATGGGGGCGGGGTCATCAAAAAAATTCTCTCCAATGGGGGTGTTTTGTGACTAAAACTGGTAAGCTGGGGCTGGGTGATACAATTTGCAAATAACACTCATCCAAATCCCACCAGCCCCCCTACCCCATAATTATTGAGCGGTCCCTTACATCCATGTGCAAAGTGCTGCACAGTATTTTGCTGACAATATGAGGCTAATTTCTTGAAAGTGTAAAACTGGGCGAACGCCTATTGCCTACATCGTAATTTGAGGTTGCTGTTGGTTTTTAGAGCAAATAAATAGCATAATTATTTTTTTAATTATTTCCAAACCAAGAATTAAACAGAAAATGATCTGTTTGTCGCACTGTAAAATATGAATTTGTGAATTGGTATTGAGTATTCTATTTGACATTGAACGTTAGCTGTGTTGTGTTTGTTTTTGTTGGTTCTTTACCTATGTTGGTTTAATTAACTGTTTTATGCCCTTGTTTGCTTGCCATTTTGTTAATGCCTGTGTTGTCAGTTGTGTTGGTACTGGACGTTGTATGGTACCTGTGTAGTCAGATAACTACACATTATGGTTTGTGCCAGTGTAGAGAGTGTGTCTGTCTGCCACTCTGTCTGTTTTGTTGATTGTTTGGTTAGTGGTACAAGTGCAGGTGTCTTGTGATAGTCATTGAGTCATTCATTCTGTTGTTTAGTCAGACAGTACTAATCAAGCAGCCAGTCTTGCAGTCCTTCAGTTAGCCAGCTTTCAGATTCATCAATCGTTCGGTCGGACGAGTCAGTCAACTGGTCGATTATTCTCAGTCAGTCCGTCAGCCAGCTAGCCAGCCAGGCAGCCAGGCAGCCAGTCAGTCAGTCTTTTTTTTTTTTTTTTTTTTAAGTCAGTCAATCACTCACTCCTCTCAGTCCGTCAGTCAGTCAGTTCGTCAGTTCGTCAGTCCGTCAGCCAGCCAGCCAGTCAGTCCGTCAGTTGGTCAGTCAGTCGGCCAGTCTCTCAACCAGTCACTCACTCGCTCACTCACTCACTCAGTCCGTCCGTTAGTCAGTCAGCCAGTTAGCCAACCAGCCGGTCCCTCAATCACTCACTGAGTCAATTAGTCAACTGTTCATTCATTTTATCAGTCCATCAGGCCCTTGATCACTCACCTACCAGGCAATGAACTAGAGAAAAAGGCTGTGTGTGTTGCAGTGAGTGTCATTCAGAAACTCTAAATTCTTTTTTTGGGTCCTCAGTAACCTCACTTTATCTATTCTTATTATTTCTCTAATTCATGTTTACATTCTAATGATCTTCTTTGGCTATGAACAGGTAAGTTCCAGTAAAATCATGGCTTTGGCACTGGTGATGCGTTTAGTTCGTACCTTGCTGCCTTCCTTATCCCTCTTTCGTACCACTTTACGTCATACTTCTTTTCGTGTGTAAGTGGTGAGAGAGTGTGCGTTCAAGAGAGTGGTTGAAGCAGAGCGTATTGCCATTACTGCGGTTTGTTTGTGCGTTTTTTGTTACTTTGCTTTACTCCTCAGGTTATCGCCTCATCATCTCAGAATCCACAGAAACAAATATTTGCAAGCAATAGCCAACACGCACAAAGTGTGTGGCTATAAAGCTGAAAATAGACCATGAACAATGAGCAGACGAAGTACAAACTGAGAGAGATGGAGAAAGAACACTCAACGTAATCCAGCCTGCTGGGTCTGACAAAGATCCTCGGGCCTACATCAAGGCTGATTGAGGTTGAAAAAGACTCGGGCACTACTGTGGCACTGTGGTGTGGTGTTGCCACTAAAGGCACAGTTTTAACGTTTGTAAGTAGGACAAACGATCCCTTGGCACGTAGGGACAGCGGACAACCGGCAGAAAATCCTTTACTGTTTGCTATCCTTATTTGCAAGTGAAGCCGGCAAAGTTTTAAACTGTCCACTTAAAACCGCGCACGATATCCATGTTTAAGTGATTGTTTTCTCTCCGAAACCAATCTATTTTCCCTTGCCCGTCAGTAGTGCATGCGTGCAGTGCGTTGTAAACCAGTCAGGACTCAAAGAAGACGCCTTGCTACCAAGTGTCTGTTTTGTCGACAAAGACAAAAGTTTTGTGAAGAGAGTCGATTTGTGCAGATGTTGAGTTGGGTCGGGTCGTATAACACATTCGTGTAAAGAGACCATCTCTTTGATACGGTTGGTAAGAGTCACCTGTGGGGAGTGTTTTTATTTGTTTTCTGTTTTTGTTTACTGTTTATTGGAGCAATTGAGCGAACGTGTGGGTGAGTTTACTCAGCACGCTTTTGTGTTTTTGTTGTTGTCTTCTTTTTTCAATTGTTACGGAATTGGCAACAATAAAACACCGCACTAAATGCTAGAATTGCTATTGTTGTTGAATGACTGTCGATCGTGCAAGTAATTTGAGATAGTTCCAGCAGAGCTCACGTGCGTTTCCAGCGCTTACCAATTGTTTGTTTCTTTTAGTGCTGACTGGTTCCTTGCACTGTTCGCATTTACTCTTGATTGACTATACATGCAACCACTTCGGTTCTAATTTTATGGTAGCCAGTATTAATTGGTTTCCTGGTTAACAAGACGGGCAGACATGAATTCAGTGCCACTGGTGATTGTGTTTACGGAACTGTTTGTATATTGTGTACGTAGCTTTGCCAGCTTGTTTTTGTAAGGGGAACAAAACAATAAGTGATTATTATTGGGGTCTCTTGACCTGAGAACTACTTCATGTGTCCTAACTGGTCGAAGCTGAACTGATTAATGTGCAAATCAAAACCCCTTAAAAGACATTTTCCTGTGTCTTTTTTGTTTGTTTTGTTTTTTAGTTTAATTTTATTAGTTGTTTTAAAACTGAAAACGTATGTGAAAGATTTTGTGGCTTCAGCGGACGCTGTCGGAAGACGGTGCATATAATGCAGCTACTGCTTGCGCGTCGTCAGCGCTTGTCGTTCTTTGTTCTTTTAGGATTAATCTAGACATTTTACCATGTGACGGTGTCTTTTCTTTTGAACTGTGGCATAAATGGTTTAATCTTTGTAGAATTTCTATTTATTTAAAGAAAAAGAAAAGAATATTTTCCCATCACGATAAGGTTTTTTCGAATATACATTTCATTGCTTGTTTTGGTTTTTGTGTGAAATTTTGTAAATATACCCTTGTGTTTTAAATTCTATTAAATGTAGCTTGAAATGGAATTTCAATGTCTGCTCTCTTTTCCTTGTATGCTCTTTAGGACGCGTTTTTGGGACTATTGTGCTTATTTTTAATCCGATTTAGGACTGAGAGAACAAGGAAAACATAAGGCTTTCTTAACAATGAATATTCAGAAAACGGAATGCTTTTGGCAGAAGTGACATGGGAACAGCGCACAAAATAGTCATTTTGCATCGTCGGCTCACACCACTGAGGACATGTTATTGCGTTCGCGTCGGTGATCCGCTCTGGCTTCACATGTTGCCGTGAGTCTGTCTATCGCCTCGTGTGTCACTCGTGTGTTTGTTCTTACCACATTTTGACGTCTTCTGTGATGTACATTATTAAACAGACGCACGGCAACATGAAACCTATTTGTTTTTTGCAATAATGAAGAAACGTTTTGTGTTTTGTTTAGTGGCGCTCGACTGAAACGGCTCGAGTCTTTTTTTTTAAAGTCATTTTCTACGAAGAAACGTTTTAGAATTTATCCACAGCCTCGGCAAGACTTTTTCCTACGTCTTCATTAGGCTAATCTTAAAATGTCCTATAAATTTTCCACCATTTAAAACATAGGTCCGCAATGCGTACATGTGTGGCTTACTAGACCACGTGACAGGCGCTAGACTCATGGACAAATAAATAAATGCGATCGTGCCATAATCTAACTACACACTTCGTGTAAGTCACACAAAAGGAAAAGACAAAAGTTTCAAATAATGACGTCATCTGTGTGTCTATCCAACCTCATTCCCAGGGCTTTTCGCCATTTTTCTTTCTAGGGAAAAACCCTGGGAACGAGGTAGATCATAACTAAGAACCAGTAAAAATGCCAACATGATCTCGAGACCAGAATACCGATTATCATCAAAACGTAAATGGCTCCAAATTGATGATAGTCAGTAATTCATGCACACTGACTAGCCGGTGCAGAGAATACGAGAAAGACTAGGTTCTAATCGTTGGATACTCGCTGCAATGGCCGGTAGGTTGTATCAATATTCATTTTTTTTCCTTTTGTTTTTGTTTAGGTAAGCGTGATCACTGTCAGACCATTGAGTTGTGAAATAATAATAAAACTTCTCCCAGCAAAAGATCGATCGTGACTGATTCAAATGGTTCTTGATAAATCGATAGAGCAATGCTTACCGAACAAAACAAAGCTTCTCTCCTGTAACTTCTCACGCGGGAAGGAATTTTCCACGTTTTGTCTGTCTCGTTTTATTTCGTCAATCCTTTTGATTTCTCGGTAAAGGAGAATTATGGCAAATCATGTCAGCTTCAAATGCTCCCACCGCTGCTAGCCACGTGTTTGTTACCCTGCAAACAGAGATACTACGATCAGCTTGCAGGACAATATGTAAAGCCGCGGCTACGCGAGTGATTTTGTGGTTGCGATTATGAAAATCGCTGCGTCGCCGGCGCGTAGTGGTGGCTACACAAATGACAAATATGAGATTTTGTCACGAAGTTAAACTCGTTGAATTTTTCGCGATTTTTTTCTGCGACTTTTGAGCTGTCCCCATCGCAGCACTTGACTTGCGCGAGCGTGACTACACGTGTGAATTTCGACATTTTCTCCGCGCGCTGGCGACGCGATAATCGCATCACCATTGCAAGCTAAAAGTCGCTCGTGTTTAGTGCTCATGATCCACACATAACAGAACACTGTTGTATTGAGGAATACATATCTGTTCAATTTTAGATCTTCCACAAAGTTACACATAAACTACAAAAGAACACTAATGTAAATTTTCAACTTTTTTGATAGGAGCGAAAGTAAATACATTTTGCCAAATAATTTTTTTTTGAAAGCTTGATTGGATTGCAATTATAATACATAAATAATCCATCTTAAGAAAAAGGTATAACACCCAAATGGACAAGCACCAACAAGACCGAAGGACCCAAGCGAGGTGCTGCCCAATAGAAAGTATAGTTAAAAAAACTAAAAATTTCACAGTCAAATATTAAGCTTAAATAATAAATAATGTGTGCTATGAGCAGTTGTAGCACATTAAAGGAAATTGAATTAAAAGAAGCTTAACTTTTGTTTCTATAACTAACATAAGAAAGATTTGAGTGGTAAAATTAAAAAAAAGACAAATAATAAAATAATCCCTGTTTGTTTAAACCAGAAGAAACTGCAGATGAGTTTCTTGAGATCTTAAATGTAAAGGGGGACTCATCTAAATTGAGGTTGATATAAGAAACTTATTGAACTGATAATTATTGTACTTGCAGTAAGAACTTTAATGTATTTTCTTTTATTTCCAATGTTTCCTTTTCTAGATAACTCATCAACTAAAGTTAGGAGTTGTGATAAGGTAAGTGCAGTAAAACCTTTATTAAACATACACCCACAGGACCCTTTGCTATGTCTCCTTAGTAGACAATTGTTGAATCATCTTCTTAATACCGGTTCCTCAAAGAAAAATTATGGCAATAAGACAATAATTTATTGAACCACTGAATGCCTTTCATTTTTTTTGTTTGTTATGTAGGTTCTTTGTTTAACATGGGTTCTCTTAATAGAGATTTTACTGTTACATGTAACAAAATTATAAATTTTAAGATTGTGAATATCAATGATATTACAACTATTCTGCCAGAGTAAGAGATATGCATCTGATTAGAAAATTACATGTATACCTTTCATGGACTAACATCGTGGCATAAGTTTTACTCGCTAGCCGCATGCATGCACCTCCACCCCCTACCCTCTGAGGCCACTGATAGGCTTTTCCACCGTCTGTCTAATTTTAATTATAACGAACTAAGACCATTATTTCTATATATCTTGTCTTTTAAATTATGGGGTTGTCACTATCCATTTATAAGATTGTTGTTATTTTCAAAACATGTGGTTGTTTGTGTGCATGGTTATGTTTGACATTGTATCCTTTTGGATCAAATTTTATATAATATGTATCTTAATTTTATTGTTGTTTTCTGTATTACAGACAATGATGGTAGTGTATCAGGATATACCCCTTGACGACTGAATCATAAGGATTCTATTGTGCATACCAGTCCTTAAATCATTGATGATAATCAATATTACATGTATATATTATGTTTTATTCTATAGAAATGCTCAAACTGTGGCACAAAACAGCCAGTAGCAAGAAGGAAGTGTGTAAATTGTTCCTCCTCTTTCCCCAAGGTCAAAAAAGACCTAGAGAAACTTAAGGGAAAGAAAATGACAAATATTACTCAGCAAAGGAAACTTATGGAGAGCCGGGTAAGACATATTGGTTAATATAGTATTATAGACTTAAGATTGAGCCAATAGAGTGTTGTACAAATAAATTGTTTGCATACTAGCTAGTACACGCAAAACTGTCTGAAATGTTCAATAAAGAGATTGCTATTGTATGTGTAACCATAGGCTGACATTCTACACATGCATCATTCCTGCGACATCATCATAATGATGCACCACAAACATGGAAATGGTGACACGTTGACATTTTACGGCACTGAGGGAGCTGGTGTCTCATTCATTGGCAATAAAGCAGACATCAAGGCCTCAGAGGGTGGTAAAATGGCTTTGATGCTATTTCGAAAATTTATGGAAGGTAAATGTGGTTTGAAGTGTATTCTCGCATTTACAAAGAACATTTTAATTGAAGTGAATTCAGTTACATGACAAGAAATTTTAGTTTCTTGTGCCTTTGGGAATTGAATGCACCAATCAGCTTTCACCAAAAAACCAAACGACTGAAACCAGGAAACAACCAATATTCAAACTGAATTGACACTGAAAAAGAGTAGGTTTATAATTTACTAGATTGTACACTGATACATGTAGGTATTCTTCTAAGCACAGCACAACACAGCACTGTGTGTATATAGTTAAGGAGTCTTTGGGTGATCATTGCAGTCTTGCCTCAGTTCAATGAAAAACCTTTCAAATTTTAATAGCTGTCTTAATTAAAAAACGTTTTTTTCCTTAGTTATCTGAGGGCAAAAATAAATTGTGAGAAGCCACTGGGTGCTTCTAGAGCACAGCCCAGATACTGATAAGAATGATTTCCAGTGTTGTTATTATTTTCTTTCTCGTAGACCTTAAATCAAAGAATAAGCGAAAGCCAGCTACTCAAGATCCAAGTGAAGGATCTCACTCATCTGAGACTACCACATCACAGCCCACAGGTTGTATCGTGAGCTTAAAATACGTTTTACTGTTTTATATTTTTACATATTTTTTATTTGTTACAGTCTTTCCTGTAAAATCGTGGAACCACATCTATGCAATAACATTCCATAGATATTTCTGGTGTTCATGGTTTTACGGGAAAGACTGTAATATCTGTTTTTGGGTACATGGGGTGAATTGAGAATGAAGAACAGAAGGGTAGAAAAGGTTAAATACATAAATCAGTCCGCCAATGGGCTCAGCGACGGTTGACTATCTGGCCTTTGTCTACGAATTATTCACTATAACTTTTAGTTTTCAATTAGCTTAATTTGAAGCTTCCCCCACCAACCTTTGTACTTTCAAAGAAATTAAAAACAAACATTGACTGTAACAAGGACTCCAACCTTATAAGGCCATTTTTCGATTGAATGAATTTTTGAAATGAAAAGTTCATCTTAAATTTACGCAATAACAAGGCATTTAACCGGGGTGCCCCCTTTATCCGTGTTTTATAACCCCGGACACAGCATCGGAGCAAATTTAACACCATTTTAAGTCTTTTTTTATGAACACGAAGGAAGAAAGGAATAAACTTTCGGAATTCGGTCTTCAAGTCTATAACCCCGTACACAGCATAAGCAAATTTAACCCCATTTTAAGTTTTTTTTTATGAACACGAACGAAAAACGGGATAAAATTTCGGAATTCAGTGTTTAAGACTATAACCCCGTACACAGCATAACCAAGTTAACCCTATTTTAAGTCTTTTTCATGAACACGAATGAAAAACGGGATAAACTTTCGGAATTCAGTCTTCAAGTCTATAACCCCGTACACAGCATTAGCAAATTTAACCCCATTTTAAGTTTTTTTTATGAACACGAATGAAAAACGGGATAAACTTTCGGAATTCAGTGTTTAAGACTATAACCCCGTACACAGCATAACCAAGTTAACCCTATTTTAAGTCTTTTTCATGAACACGAATGAAAAACGGGATAAACTTTCAGAGTTCAGTCTTCAAGTCTATAACCCCGTACACAGTATAAGCAAATTTAACCCTATTTTAAGTCTTTTTTATGAACACGAAGGAAAAACGGGATAAACTTAAGGCATTGAGTCTTCAAGACTATAACCCCGTACACAGTATAAGCAAATTTAACCCCATTTAAGTTTTTTTATAAACACGAATGAAAAACGGGATAAACTTTCGGAATTCAGTCTTCAAGTCTATAACCCCGTACACAGCATTAGCAAATTTAACCCCATTTTAAGTTTTTTTTTATGAACACGAATGAAAAACGGGATAAACTTACGGAATTCAGTGTTAAAGACTATAACCCCGTACACAGCATAAGCAAATTTAACCCCATTTTAAGCTTTTTTTATAAACACGAATGAAAAACGGGATAAACTTACGGAATTCAGTCTTCAAGTCTATAACCCCGTACACAGCATTAGCAAATTTAACCCCCATTTTAAGTTTTTTTATAAACGCGAATGAAAAACGGGATAAACTTACGGCATTCAGTCTTCAAGTCTATGACCCCGTCCACAGCATAAGCAAATTTAACCCCATTTTAAGTTTTTTTTTTTTTGTGAACACGAACGACAAACGGGATAAACTTTCGGAATTCAGTGTTTAAGACTATAACCCCGTACACAGCATAACCAAGTTAACCCTATTTTAAGTCTTTTTCATGAACACGAATGAAAAACGGGATAAACTTTCAGAGTTCAGTCTTCAAGACTATATAAACCCCGTACACAGTATAAGCAAATTTAACCCAATTTTAAGTCTTTTTAATGAACACGAATGAAAAACGGGATAAACTTAAGGCATTGAGTCTTCAAGACTATAACCCCGTACACAGTATAAGCAAATTTAACCCCATTTTAAGTTTTTTTATAAACACGAATGAAAAACGGGGTAAACTTACGGAATTCAGTGTTAAAGACTATAACCCCGTACACAGCATAAGCAATTGTAACCATATTTTAAGTCTTTTTCGTGAACACGAATGAAAAACGGGATAAACTTGAGGCATTGAGTCTTCAAGACTATAACCCTGTACACAGCATAAACAATTTTAACCCCATTTTAAGTCTTTTTATGAACACGAATAAAAAACGGGATAAACTTTCGGAATTCAGTCTTTCGGTCTATAATCCCGGCCACAGCATAAGCAATTTAACCTCATTTTAAATCTTTTTATGAGCAGGAATGAAAAACGGGACAACTTTTCGTAGTTCGGCTTTATCCGTTTTCATTATTTGTAGTCGATAACGTGATTCACACACACTGATTTGTCTCGTCTGTGGAGGCCCTAACTCTCTAGTGTTAACGGATGTCGCACATTACGCGAACCACAAGGATCTTATTTATCCTTGTTTTGTCTTACTATTTGTCTCTTTTGCCTTGATTTACGATTTTTCTGTTTCGTATCAGTCGAAATTTTAATACTAAATATATGTTATAACTCTACGCAATTTTAAGTGTTCTCGCTGCCGCTATCACAGACTCTCGCTGTCCTGAGAGTGTCATTAATAATGGAAGGTGACTCACTGGATCATTAAGCCCTTACCGAGATACTGGGAATGTCACCCAATTTTTTTAATGACTTTGCTGCCGTCGATCAAGGGCTAATATTCAAATTTCAACTAAAAAACAATTATTTGCTTCATTGAAAACACAGCTTTAGTCAATTTATAACATGTCCGTTTATCTTATCGGGGACTAGCGTGAACGCAGGTCCCTATAGCGTACATTAATTAAACGCTCGACTTACCCACATTTAGGGTAATCGCAAGGGTCAACCCAATCAAAGTGCAATGAAAGGGCCTCACCTTGAGAGGGCTGCGTTCTAGACCACAGTACCTCCCGCGTCATTAAGAATGAATCGCAATTTTGTGAGAACGTTTCGGGGAATACAAAAAGTAAAGGTGAAGAAATTTCATGTATACACTGTTTACAGTTCAAAGCTGTACGCTTGTGGGGCCGTGTGGGAAAAATGTTGGTGTTTGTGGAGAGGGGAAAACTGGAGTACTTTGAGAAAAACTTCTCGGAGCAGGAAAGAGAGCCAACAAACAATGGCTTAAATGCTGTGGTGTGTCTCTCTATGGTAAATTTGATACTGATGGCGATGATTAGAGCGCTGACAATTGGCGCCGGCGTCCGTTGCCTCTGTGTAATTATTAACACCGCGGATGCTGTCGCTAAATTTGTGTCTAACAACAACGACATTGACTTTATTTGCAACAATTTTCTAGACGGGTGACTTAAACTAAGACTATATCTACAACTGTCATATGCTCATAAGTCTTGCGCTCATTCATCCATTGTGTTGCCTGGTCATGGGCAACTATGGTTCCTTCAACTGCTACTTTTCGTATTGTAAGGCTTAAGCTTACTTGGATCGAGAAAATTGCAATACCGACTTTAAAAAAATGCATCTGTAAAAATAAATCATGTCCTGAAATTGACAAAAGCCAAGTTTCCAAATGTGCTACCATCATTTTCCTCTAAATTCCATACACATTGGCACATCATTTCAAGGTCTTGAAGTTTAGCTGTCACTACCACGGCACCGCTCGAACCATGAGAATGAGAGTCAATGTACATCACGGTACCGCATGATACATGAAACAAGGACGTCTTCTCATTGAGAATGAGAAAAGCAAAAAAAGATTCACGAGAAGCCGCCGCTTCTCGAAGTTGGCCACCTACGGTAGATGGATCGTGTTGGTCCTTGAGGCGCACAGGCAAATTGCTTTCGACTGAAATGTCACACCACGTTTCCAGAACACTTGCAGCTTCCTGGACCGATAGGTAACGTAACGGCAAACTATCACGGCACATATCGTAAATACGATTACCTAGCTCTATACACCCACACAAAGAGTCAACAAAGACTCCTGAAATGCTAAGGTGAGACGAGGGAGGTTCGATTTTCTTCAACCACATGGTGTAACCAGTGAGCAAACTTATTAAACTACAAGCGTTACTGCCGTTTCGACCTTTGTATCTGCCCTGACAGACCTCACCGGGAAACTTCCAGATACTAACTCCTGGTCTAACTTGTTCAGAAGAAACGCTGTCTATTGGCGATGGACCTAGCCTTTCAAGGGCGTCAATGAAAATGTCTTCTTGGCCACCTGTAATACTGCTCTCAGTATCATCATCCTCCAGATCGTCGTCCTCGTTCATACTAGGTTCATCGTCGTCATCATTCTCTACGTCATCCAGCTGCTGAGTGAGCAGGACCTGGCGAAACTCGTCCAAATCTCGAGATATTACTGGAGCAAACGCGTTGATTCCGGCGGCGATCTGCTTCACCGCAAATTCCATACCGTCTATCACGAGCGCAAGTTTTGCAGCCACAACTTGTTTATTGGTTGACACTGTAGTGTACCGATGACTCTAAAATGAAAAAAAGAAAAAACAAAGAAACAAAAAGAAACAAAAGTGAGGTGCTTGCCAGCTAAGCACCTCACTTTTTATTGCAGACACCCGGATAATTCAAGACAGTAGCTAAACCCACAACAAAAATAAATTACAGAGAACTCCATATAGCTGCTACGTAATCTCGCTGTTAAGGACACTAGCTTGCGGTCCTGAGAGTGTTGGCAATTGATAACGGGAGTCTACGGTATAGTGATCTGATTTAGGGAGTCACAGTTATCAAGTGTTGTTCGAATGTGTATGTAACGCAAAGTAATAATACCTACTGCATGTGTGGCAATGAATTGTACAGTTTCTCCTTTTTGCGTTTACTTACAATTTGCCACAAAGTTACTATACCATGAAAACTACCTCCGTAGAAATCACTGCTTGTTGAACAATGATACTACATAAACACAGCACATACCGGAGGATCTTCCAAAAGGTTTCTGCTCGCTTCTTCCGTCTCTGGAAAATCAATAAAACAGTTTATGAAATAAACTATGCGTCTATGACTATTTCGTAACCGACTGTTGCGTCAAAACTACGATGATCATGACTATGTGTATTCTGTTCTAGGACATGTGAGTGTAATTTAGCTCTCGAAGCTCCGGCGATAAAACGATACATACGATGAGCAAACAAGAAGGCAATAAATTAGGGCAACCATCGTCTCGCATTACTCTGATCTCTATGAGATGTAGAAATGATATAAAAAAAACGTTAAGGATGATCGTTAGACCGGGTTAACATATCGTTAAGGAAAACGCAGAACAACACTGATACCTTTCAACAAATTCTCAAGTTTCTCTTTCTCCTTGTCCAGCGATGGTAATACTGTATCCTTATAAAATTTCATGAAAGCCATCATTTCATTTACCAGAAGATCGATTTCCTCTTGAAACCTCAAGACTTCCACGTGCTTATCGACCACGGTACGTTTTGTACGAATAGGAACACCTAAATATTAAAAGAAGAAAAAAGATAAGCCCTTGCGGCCTTACCCTCCTAAAAGTTCCCAATCGTCAGACATCAACACCATGACAAATAATACTGAAACTCTATCTAAGTCTGATTTGTAGGTGAAGAAAAATAAATTACCATCTTCATTAATGAGCTCAGTTTTCCAAGGGAAATTTCCTGCCTCAATGTCTGCCAACTGGACGGAGTTATCAGCGTAAAGTTTGTTGTATGTGTCCACTGTTTTTGTGAGCCTGACTTTCTCGTTCGAAATTTTGCCACGCAGCTTTTGTCGTTGTTTGGATCCATCTAGAAAATAGAAAAAAAAAACACAAACAAACAAAACCAAAAGAAACAATCAACTAGGTGTAAACTTGAAATGAAGAACTAATGCATAACTAACCACACTGACCAGATAGCTTTCCCATATTAAATGCCAGCTGCGAGACTGAGTGGTGCAAACGTTCCATCTGTGTCTGAAAATGCAATTTGGCTTTTTCCACAAGAATGACTTCTCCTACATCATAATTGGGCGAAGGGTTAGCTTGAAGGTCTCTGAATTTTTTCCCGTACATTTCGTCAGCCACCTCACACAATAGTTTCTCCTTTGGAGCACACTTGTCTAGTGTCAACAAATGGCAGAGGTACGTCGCCTCGTCCGATGTCATTTGGGCCTTTTTACCATAAGAAGCTTCTTCCTCTTGAAAAAAAAATACATGGCATTATCATACGTGTGGAAGGCGACGAGGGTGCAATTGTAGAAATTCGTTTTGAAATCAAGAAGCCTAATAAGCTTTGACAAACCTGTTGCCACCAGAAGGACATCTTTTTTCCAATCTTCCAAGCAGACGCCACTTCGTTTAAGGCCTAGACTTGCAAGCTGTCCTTCAAGTTCTATGTGGAGATGTTTCAGTTGACTTTGAGCCTGTACAGACAAAGTACTACGGTGTGCATGTCTTCTAGAACATAATTTTTCGTAATTACAGTAAACCAACAAGTAGAGTTGCCATTACACAAATACCAAGAAACTGGTCACATACTGCACCTTAGTATAACGTTTAGAAAGAGAACGAGGAAGACCTTCAATTTTACGTCGGTTCCACTTCATAGCGTGTTCCGTGAGTAGTTCTTCCCTACCTTTATCAGAAAACAATTCCAGTATTATCTTTATAGCACAAGGATAATAATATTTAAGCACTCAAGTAATACAGGTTTATTTAAAAAACGCACACATGCATAACTTAACAAAATAGTTATATTAAATATGAATTAACCACCTTCAGGAAGCATATGCTTCGTACTGCTGCCTAGTCTAGAAAAATGACTGTTGATTTGTTCAACCTCTTCTCCAGTTGTTGCGGCTGCCCCTTTTTGCCAACGCCCACCCCATAATGTCTAGGTGAAAATGCAAATAAATTATAGCTTCAGTTCATTACAACTGAGAACTGTTCCTTCTATTAACACGCTGTAAAACTATTAAAATTAAAACAGAACTTATAAGACTATGAAAAAGAGAGGAAAAAGACTAAAAAAAGGACTGAACTCTATTAAGGTGCATTCAAAAAATCATGTTGATGCTGCGAGCGTGTTAACTCAAGTCTTTGCGTGGGTAGATCAGTTAGAATGTTTCTATTGTGTCATTCACTGAACACCAAAGAGTTCATAGAGTTGTCTTACCTGACACGAC
>OX419336.1:32593414-32600914 GCA_948470475.1 Galaxea fascicularis
CGCATTTGGAACAACAGACCGGGCACAAAATGTTGCTCAAGGGCAGGCCTCTCCCTGGCAAGATTAAAAGGAAAACAATGTCATTTAAAGCTTACGCTGATTTAAATCAGCATAACCTACAATAAACTAGAGTCTTTAAGGTTAAAAGTTATCACTCAAAATAGGTGCCCTCATATAATTAGTGCAATGTTTAAACCCTGGCTCATGATCCCATGTTAAAAAGAAATTGAGATGACTTGATAAGTACAATATTTTGATGATAATTACCAACAAAGACCCATTCGGCATCACTGCCCTTGGATGTTGTTGGTGGAATTGGCAAATAGTGACCATTAACCATGACATCACGGTCATGAAAAGGCCAAGATCTGTGTACCACCTGATCACAGTCACTGCAAAGATGTTTGGTACTTGGACACTCATGACACCTGACCACAGCAACCTTCTCCACACACCTACAGCATTTGGAGTCCTCTGGAATAGCGAAATGTGCTTTGAGGACAGTTTCACAAAGTGTCCTCCTTGACTCTGCCCAGCTTTCATTAAGCAAGTTCTGCCTATCCACCCACTTCTGTTTTCTTGGCGGAGCACCTGCCTGCCATTTAAGCATCAGCTCCTGTGCATCTAATAATAGATCCTTCATTTCTGCTTTAAAAGAACGAAGGGTTAATTGTTTTTTGGTTTGGGAAAAATTGTAAAGTAAGTTATTTTCATCCTTCCATGCCATGACACCCTTGCTATCAAGATATGCATAGTTGCTTGTTTTAAAGAAAGTTGCTTGTTTTAAAGAACCATCTGATTACCCAGGCATTCTGAAGTTTAGCCCCCTTTTTCAAACTTCTCTTAAGAAACAGAAGCTTATAAGTAAGTTCTTTATCTTTGAATTTAATTTTCTTCCATGTTATTTAGGCTGCTTTGAGCATTCACGCTTTATAATTTTTTCTTACAGTTTTAATGAATTAAGTAAACAACAAACCTGGCTTTGCATTGCACGCGGATGAAGTGCAATCTTGGTCTTCTACACAGTAAGCTAATTATACAATTAAACAAATATCGCCATTAATCATAATATTTATTACTATGATTGTTTGCTTTGTTGTTGAAAAGGATAATATCAAAGTCAATTGATTCAAATCAGGCAAGTATTTCAGAGTGAATCTTAATTCTAGCTCGTACCATCAAAATTTTCCACGTGTTCTTCCAGGTCTTCACAAGTTGCGTTAGCATTCGCCGCCTTCTTTCCTTTTCTCGATCGCTTCGAATAAGTCCCCGTGTTGGAGCGGAATCCAGTTAAAGGATCGGTACTAAATTCGAAATGTTGTGCTCTTCGTTTTCTTTTACCGACACCCAACAATTCTTTGCTCTTATTGATTAACTCGGCCATTGAGGGAAGCATCCTCTTGGAACGACGGGATCCTTTAAAATAGTTTATGAAAGCAAACAATGTGAATATGTTTTCAAAACTACTACAGATACTCAGTGAAAACTGCTAAAAAAAGCAACTATTACAGAATTCTTACCATCGCCGTCGTCCGCCATTTTGAAATGAATCGCTTGAGACCGAGCACGCACTAGATTAACCTGGGTAGAGTGTGCATGAATTACTGACTATCATCAATTTGGAGCCATTTACGTTTTGATGATAATCGGTATTCTGGTCTCGAGATCATGTTGAAAAATGCACGCATAATGTTGCTTATTGAATAAAGTAAATTTGACAGTCGCAGATTTGAGGCCACACTAATATGCAGACACCTGACGCTACACTGGCCCGAGAGGCCTAAGCACTTATATTAATTTCGTTTAAATCTCTCAATGTCAGGGCACGGGTGTAACTTTTTGTTATGTGAGATGGGAAAGATCCCACGTAGAGTTTTCGGGCCTGCATTCCATCGTCTTAATTGGGTTAAAAAATGTGTTCCCTAGGGATGTTTTGACCTTGTTGTTGATTTGATTGGTTGTGATTGTTTTATATAATAAATACTTAATTGACCACTCCCCTAGAGGGGCTTTTCAGGGACAATTAAACAAATAATACAAATGAACACAACAGAGTTAAGAATCCCAACTGGCGGGAGGCCAACAGATATAGATATTTTCTGCTACTTTAACGCAGAAGGCTTCACTAATGGTCAAACTTGGATGACGTGATAGTTAATTAAGATTGTCAATCCTGACGTTCGCTGACGTACCATTTGTAATGCTACGTTACGGTCACGTTCTTCATTTTTCGATCACTGGTTACTGTCTCGGCTGTATTTCAGATCTCAGACAGATCATTTTAATTGTCCCATAAGCAGTCATCTCCAGTATTTTTCTTGGGTGTCCGTTTGTGGGAATAATTCACGTAAACGGATAACTCTACTAACAAACATTTTTTCCAATTCCTGAGGATGTCCGCTTACAAAACTGTTGACTGTTATCATCACTGCAAATACTTCCAGCGCATCCCACTTGAACGCTACCAGGCGCCTTGCTATATTTTGGTTTGACTGACGTTATGCAGGTTATGGCGCGCGCGTATTTTGAGCTATATTTCAAGCCACTGAAGAAGTAGAAGCACCCTCGAAACGTCTGTTTTTTGCGATGTTTCAGCACATAAATTGTTTAGTCAATGCCATTTATTATGCTACACAGTTTATTCTAGAGTATCACAGAGCCGTCTGCTTATTCATTCTGCTATCAGGAGCAGAATGTCCGACAACGGCATAGCTCCCCCCAAAAAACACGATTACCTTATATTCAGAGTATTCCTGTCCCGGAGTAGCCCCCAAAATGCCAGAAATGCGTCCTTAAATTTGGGGGAAAATCGTATCTTTTTAACAGGGTAACAGGCAAAAATACTGATAGCGATTCGTGTGCTTGTCACTGGACCGAGGGCACAAACAACTGCTCCGAATCGATTGTGAAATTCTCCACGTAAGTTCGTGGATGATCGGTTTTAACTGATGACGTGGCGCGTCCACGAACAGCTGTGTGCTCCTTCGTTTCCCTGTATTTGCTCTTGCTGAGAAAATTAGACTTGATTAACTTTTTATCTAGTCATTAATCAACGTTCGTCGTATCTCAGCACTATGTATTTTCCAAGAAATTGAAATGAAAGTCAAATTTTGCTAGATACATAAAAAAGTACGTGGCTACGACTCGTTAGTCACCGCACCCTGGTTATAGTTTGTGAACGGTTGATAACTGACGCCTTTGACGCATGCAATGAATTAGTACTTAAATCCGCGAAAACGATGTTATTGAAGCATCAACACAACAACCATTGACGTAAAGAACCTTTCTTCTGGTTTAGGCTGTAATCCATTAACTTTATCCTACAATGGGGTTTAAGGAAATCCGGCATGTTAGCACGACTGAAAAACAACGACTGTTTTCAGAGTCAATATTTTGCTGTTTCCGAGGTTTTCAGCAAAACTCATAAGGTTTGTTTTCACTTTTTGTTTACTGAAGTCAACTTTTCGACATCTTGAGGTCAACAAAATACTACTACAAAGGTTACTCACTGCAAAAACCACAAATATCTGCCTGTATTGAAGTTGGGAGGACGATATTGTTTTTATCCTTGTAAGTGTGCTTATCTTTTTTTTTATGTAATATTAGAGGCTCAAATTCGATTTGACTGCTCGGAATTCTAATTAAAATAGCGACGACAACATCAGTCGCCCATTCAGTCGAGCAAGTGCTTCGTTTTACAACGTATTGATACTGCAACAACTGGAATCACCGTGGTTCGGGCTTACAGGATTTGTCAGGCGAGTTCAAGTATGATTGAGCGCATCTTCGTCGGGTACGATCGAATGGCTGTGTTTTAGTCTGACAGCGGAAAAGATACTTTGCAGATCATGAAAAAAAAAACAACAACAAAGCTGTGATGTCTATCAGGAGGCTAAAAGGTCGAACCCGCAATTACATTAAAATCGTGTTATTCGAGATGCCGCCACGTATTTGAAGCAACTCCATTTGCAAACAGGCTTATGCTGTCTGTCATATCCTGAAAGAACTGTCCTTCCGGAAAACTTGGCTTATTTGAGAATCCACCTCAAGTCAGGGTCGAGTGATCTACAGAGTCGATAGTTTGACTAAAAGTGTTTGTGGCCTGTTGAAATGGCATTCACCCATCGTTGATACACAAGTCTCAACAAAACGGCTTGTGATCTCCAAGATTGAAATTAACTTACGCAACAGTCATTTGCTGAGCGGATTAAATTTCGCACATCTGTAGCAAACACCCTACGAATCGCCAAAGGAATTCACTGAGACAAGAGAGCGGAACTGACTATCATTGTAATTATGTGTATGGAAATTCACAAAATTGACGTGTCAAGCAGTGTACTTGATTGACCGGCTCCTTTGACAATAGCATTGGGGTTTGCAAGGTAATATAAAGTCCTGTTTCCGCCATCAGACAATTTCATTAGAGGACCTACAAGGTGATCAAGAGAGGTGAACCGAACAGACAGTTGCAGCTCGGATTTAATAATTGTAAGGAAAGTTTGCAGACTGCGAGGAAAGCGGCGTTATAATCCACTTATCAACTACTTGCTAATTGAATTCAAAAAGGTACATTCTCATTTAACGATTGTTGGCGGGGGCTAAACCTGAAGCGTGCGAGTTTCTCGCCCTGTACGTAATGGCCACAAACGGTAGCAACGACCCTGTTCTACAGTGTGAATACCATATTGATACACCCACTGAGCGGGTTTTCAAGTGCATCGCGTACTTTATCATCTTGTTCGGCTCCCTCTTCGGTAATGTGTTAGTTATATGCGTTGTTATTCTGAACCGACAGATGCGAACTGTCACGAATTATCTGATAGTCAATATGGCAGTTGCCGACCTCCTGCTCACAGCCTTTAACATGCCAGTAACCATCAAATTAATAGCGACCGACACCATGGACTGGTCTGGCGGTGTGTTCGCAGACATTTTATGCAAGATCCTCCCCTTCATTCAATATCTGTCGATTGCAAGCTCAGTTTTGAGTCTGGCAGCAATCGCTATTGACCGTTTCCTGGCTATTATGTATCCCCTAAAACGATATATAACATTTCCTATATCTTATGGCATGATCGCTATCGTCTGGATTGTTGCAATCGGTGTCAACTCCCCAATCCTTTACGCCATGGAAATTATTGTTTATGAGGCAGATAATCAAAGTTACTGCGTTGAGATTTGGACTCCGGCTTTCAAAGAGGAAGCTAACAAAGACTTCACAATTGTTTTATTCGTGGTGTTTTACGTAGTTCCTCTGTTGACTATGTCGGTGTTGTATAGTTTCGTTGTTCACGAGCTTTGGGTCAGAAAAGTTCCTGGAAATCAAACCGCCGAAAACCAACAGCGCAATGACAAGTCCAGGAAGAAAGTTCTGAAGATGCTGCTAGCAGTTGTAATACTTTTTGCTCTGTGCTGGCTACCGGTGTACATCAGCCAGTTTATTGTCTTCTTTGACAAGGAAAATTTCCCCTGTGGTCCCCCGCCTACGCTCGCTTTCATGGGCTACTTTCTGGGCCATGCGAACAGTGCGATAAATCCAGCCATTTATGTGATATTTAACAGTAACTTTCGTAAAGGCTTTAGAGACCTACTACTGTGCCGATGTCGCCGGGACAGGGTTGTCCCGCTAACCCAAGCTGGAACAGCTACTGGCGCGAGTAACACCCACATGGATGGAGCTAGTGTCGCTTTTGCGCGAGTACGGCCAGGCGGTACCTCCAAGGTTTCGATGAAAAGTGGGTAAATGAACACGCGCGTGGCAGCGCGCGGTTTTGTTGGTGGGGAAAGGGACATCCAGCTAATCACAAGTGTTCCAGAGAAGCAGCTTCTTTCCCAGGGAACGAGGTTGAATGAGAAGAACAAAACCTAGCCTGCGAAGCAAGCGTTTCCGTGGGTTTTTTTAGATGCGCGGGTAATAGGGTGAGAGCCTCTTTGACTTTGCTTTGCTGTCCGTCGTCTCATTACCCAGGAATCCAAAATTTTCTAGGGTTGAAAACCGTCCCACGGAAACGCTTGCTACGTAGGCTAAACAAAACCGAGCTTCCGAACTCATTAGTTTCATGTAACATGAAGTCACTCAAACAAATCCCATTTCAGTTCTTCATCGTCTCTATTCGTGACAGTTTTGCTTTTAAATAACTAAGCGTCAAACTAAACAATTTTCTTTTAGTTTTCCAGTTGGCTTGTATTCGCAGTAAGTAACAACTGCAGAAAGTTTGAAAGGAAAGCAGGACACAGAAATGCAAAGCTTGGAAACTATTTCGTTAGTCTTGATTTTAATTCCTAGGTATTCACTGAAGGCCTGGTTGAAAGGCAAGAAACCAGTCGCACGAGTGCTAAAACATATTTTAATGTTTATTTAACCCCTCCAACAGTAAAATAAATATGTACTTTTAAACTACCGCTTGTGTGCAAAATAAACCGGCCTTCAGGCATTGACTGTTCATAATATGGTCCAATACGGCTTAATCATTTTGGGGAAGAAGATTATATCCGATTTCTGATCGTTACCTTTCATCTTTTTTATGTATTGTATCTGAGGCGAGTAACTACATTTTATTCTCCGGGTAACAAAATTTCATATACGAATTTGAATAGAAATGTGCCATTTAGTGACGTTAAAAACTAAAAGAACCGTCGCGAAAGTTCAGGGTAGATTTTTCCTTCGGATTAGTGCGGCCACCAGAAACCACAGGTCACTCTGAAGATTATTTGATGCGACTTATCAAGAACAATAACAGCTTATCTCTTATAAAGGCAAGTATTTCGCCTTAAAAGTTTTCTTTGATTATAACTTCGTACAGTGGAAACTAAATTAGTAGCATTGAAACGTGTTGCACATTTGAATAGAAGCAACCTAAACGCGCACCCTTCGAGTCTTAATTCTTCTTTTGCTTTCGAAAATGTTTTTTCTACCGCCTGAGAACGAAAGGTGTCTGCACGTACGCAAACCTGTAAAGTCAAGTTCACATTACCTCAGTCGAGAAATGCAAGAACTACATAATTTTTTTTCACTGAACTACAACATCTTTTGTCTTGATACGCTGAGTTAATGTTTTTAGTAACGCAGAAAACGAAAACAAAAAGGAAATAGCATTTGGAGTTCTGTCTTGAGAGTTTGACCTTTACTCTTCGAAAGACAAAAGTACAAACTTTTAACTATATATGGCGATGAAAATGAACGTTTTTTGAGTAATACTGTCAGTTATGCAATACTAGTGCCCCCCT
This sequence comes from Galaxea fascicularis, assembly GCA_948470475.1. Lineage (NCBI taxonomy): Eukaryota > Metazoa > Cnidaria > Anthozoa > Scleractinia > Euphylliidae > Galaxea > Galaxea fascicularis. The sequence goes on from OX419336.1 coordinate 32,600,642, forward strand.
GAAAGATACGTGCTTTTGCAATACTGTATGAAGTTATGATCATGCAAATAAAGCTACTTGTTGTTGTTATTTTTAAGAAAAACAAACGTAGTGATTGCGGGCGAAATTTGGAAGAAAAATTCCTAATACCATTTTTTGTGACAAACTTGAAATTTAAAAAAGAGAACAGTTTGAGACTGAAAAATCAACTGCGATTAGTTTTAAGAAACTCTTTATGCCATAAACAGAAAATTGAAATTAATACTAGACTCTATTTATAAATACAAAAAAGAG
>OX419336.1:32618414-32760914 GCA_948470475.1 Galaxea fascicularis
AGAATTTTATTGACACCTATAAAGACGCCGTTCCGCACGTGAAGTCTTGTCATTTTCTTCGGAAATAACACCTTGTTCGAAATTTCAAGTGCACTTGTTAATAAAAGTTTTTAATTGCAGTTGATTACGCTGAATTTATTAAAAACTTCACCTGTTTTGCCTGTTATCTTTGAAGTGACGCACAATGACTTAGTCTTTATCAGTAGGGAATATTCAATCGATCGATCGACTATAAAAAAATCATCGTTCTAATCTCTTATTGCAATAGTGGAGAAATTTATCTACAGTTAACCATCTGTGTGGCACATACAGATCTGATTCTACCTGTATGTCGTGGAACGATCTGACTTGGAACGATCTGACCATGGAACGAAGTGACCGTAAACGGTCCGTGGGTCATTCGTCCATTCAATTTTCAATTCAAACTAAAAATTGAAAATCGATGTCAATTTTTGATTTTTCTTTCTTTTTTTCTCGCAAAATCAATAAACGTGTACTTGTAAACATTTCACCGTTTTCACTTTTAAAAGAACTAGTAGTATCACTTAGACTTCTTACTTTTGTCCACTTACCATCGAATAGAAAAACAGACAGGCTATTGGATTCGTTTGTTAGCAGGAAAACCATTGCCACAGTCTTGTGTCATCAACGATTAGGTGAATTTAGAAGAAAGTTCAAAATTGAAAATTGAAATCAATTTTCAATTTTTGTTTTTGGGCAAAGAATCAATCAATAGTTCGCGCAGCAAATGACAGACGTACCCCAGGGGGAGCGGGGGGAGGGAATGCTTGGTCCTGTTCCCCAGCGGTCAGTATAAGAGATGGACTGCGGACTGCAAAGCCAGACTGCGGACTGGGTATAAAACGTGGACTACGGACTTCGGACTATGTATAAAACGTGGACTCTGAGTACAAATGAAGACTACCGCGGACCACGGACTGGGTATAAAACTACTTTACGAGTTAGGAAACCAAGAAAGCTTTCTTCTCCTTTAAAGTTCCTTGTAGAGCCTAGACGAATGTGAAGGTATAAACTCCTGGTTGGGCACTGACCCAAAACTATTAATTTCGACTTTGGAGCACTATTTTGCATTTTGAACAAGCAGCTTTAATTGTAGTCTCCTTTTTTTTCTTGGTTTAGTTCACGGGAGGTAATTCTTGAGCATGCTCGTGTGTTCGCTTCCTATTCAATTCCTGGCTGACTTGAATACATAGTCTAAGAAATTCCTGCGACTTAACTTTCAGCAGTCTGAGTCCGTGGTGCGAAGTCTTTATTTGTACTCAGAGTCCGCGTTTAACATAGTCCACGTTTTATACCCAGTCCGCAGTCCATCTCTTATACTGACCGCTGGGGAACAGGACCAAGCATTCCCTCCCCCCGCTCCCCCTGGGGTACGTCTGTCATTTGCTGCGCGAACTATTGATTGATTCTTCGCCCAAAAACAAAAATTGAAAATTGATTTCAATTTTCAATTTTGAACTTTCTTCTAAACTCACCTAATCGTTGATGACACAAGACTGTGGCAATGGTTTTCCTGCTAATAAACGAATCCAATAGCCTGTCTGTTTTTCTATTCGATGGTAAGTGGACAAAAGTAAGAAGTCTAAGTGATACTACTAGTTCTTTTAAAAGTGAAAACGGTGAAATGTTTACAAGTACACGTTTATTGATTTTGCGAGAAAAAAAGAAAGAAAAATCAAAAATTGACATCGATTTTCAATTTTTAGTTTGAATTGAAAATTGAATGGACGAATGACCCACGGACCGTAAACCGGACCAAGCCTTCCCTCTCCCAGCTCCCCCTGGGGTACTTTTGTTACTCAGTGTACGAACAATTGTTTAATTCTTCGCCCAAAAACAAAAATTGAAAATTGATTTCAATTTTCAATTTTGGACTTTCTGCTAAATTCACGTAATCGTCCATGACACAAGACTGTGACAATGGTTTTCCTGACAATAAACGGATACCATAGCCTGTCTGATTTTCTATGAGATGGTAACCGCACAAAATAAGAACTCTAACTGATATTTTTGGCTCTTATGAAAGTGAAAACGGTGAAATGTTTACAGATACACTTGTATTGATTTGGCAAGAAAAAAAAGAAAATGTAAAATTGACATCGATTTTCAATTTTTAATTTGAATTGAAAATTGAATGGACGAATGACCCACGGACCGTTAGGAACCTCAGATTTTCACATTGTAATCTTTTGGCTAGTAACTTCAGTTTCCAATTTATAAATTTCTCTACATTCAAGGTTTTCACAAGTTATTTGACATCAGTTTCCCATATAAACACTGTTATTTCCGAAGCGTTTGCCTACACGTCTAGTCTCCTTCGCAGCCGTTTTTAAGCTCGTCACGCAACGCTGGGGAGGAGCGTTGCGTGACGAGCCTAAAAACGGCTGCGAAGGAGACTACTACACGTCAAGATGGCGTGGGAAACCGTGACAAGGTCTATCAAGTTTGCGTTTCAAAGAATCAAGTTTTACGTTTCAAAGAATCAAGTTTGTGTTTCGAAGAATCAAGTTTCACGTTTCAAAGAATCAAGTTTTACGTTTCAAAGAATCAAGTTTACGTTTCAAAGAATCAAGTTTGCGTTTCAAAGAATCAAGTTTGCGTTGCAAAGAATCAAGTTTTGTTTCAAAGAATCAAGTTGTTGTAAAATCGTGAATGATCTTCATCGTACACCGTATCTTCGCGCCAAATTTCATATTTAGTGCCGAGACTAATATTTCAGCCCGGGCTGAAGTTCATCATGTAATCACAACAAAATTTCAGCCCGGGCTGAAATTCGCCATGTAATCGGGCCCTAAATCAAGGATCTTGAAATAACTTCAGGAGAGAACTGCGGATCACCCCGCTTTTGCAATGGAGTTCTTCCTGGCCCAAAAGGATAATAATCAGATATCAGCAAAATATGAGCAAAATAAAGTTTAGCCTGGGTTATGTTCTAAGCATGTTCTTAAAATTTAGGTTTATCTCAGCATCAATATTCTTATAAGAAAAGAAAAAAGTGAAATTCGGTGTTAGGGCAAGCCACGTGTTAATTGTTGGAGGAAAAATAATTCCTGTGACAGTACTGGTGGAAATAGCGACAGGAACGTTTTATTAGCTTTTTCAAAATCGACCATGCAAAGGCCAAGACAAACCTATTTTCGTCTTATCCGAGTTCCGTTCTAATGCCCAAAAATACAGTGAAAATGTTAAGCTTGTAGGATGTGGCATACCTCAATGAAAGCCACTCATTGGGCACTATGGTCACTTGGTAGCGGGCATTACCCCTTTTAATCTATCAAGTTAAGTTTGAGCCTGAGCATTAGAAACCATGGACAGCTGTTTAGGCCTTGTTAGGCCTCATCAGCATGGCATAGTCAATGCTCAGGCTCAAGTAACCCACATAACTAAAACAAGCATTGGAAACGTGACCATAGTGCCAAATAAGTGTTTTGTGAGGCATTCTCGAGCTCGTTGCACCCTGGTCCAACCCCAGGGCAAAGAAAAGAAAATAGAAAGGTAAGGTTTTTGGGTTTGAGAATGAATAAATTTTTCTCAAGTCTGTTACTTTACTAATTAAAATCAATTTCTTATTCATTAAAAAAAAGAAAGAAAGAAAAACTGGGACAATTCTGACAATTATGTGAATTGGAGTTCCGGAAGAGACGCATTGATGCCGAAAAAGCAGGCTGGGCATAGCGCCGATCGGTCTCCACGTTACGGTGGCTCATTTAGGACATCAATATATGCTTTTTCGAATTTACATTTACAACTCGAACTTCTACCGCAAAAATCCGAGTTGTAGTTTTCGTGGACTACTCGTGGACAACTCGGATTTTCAACGCAAAAATTCGTTTAGTTTCAAGATTTACAACTCGAATTTTTGCGTTGAAAATCCGAGTTGCAATTCAAAGTCCACGAAAACTACAACTCGGATTTTTGCGGTGGAATTCGAGTTGTAAATATAAATTTGAAAAAGTACATATTGATGTCCTAAATGAGCCACCGTAAATGATCCCAGGACCGCAAATGATTCCGGATCGCAAATGGTCCCCAAATTGGACCGCAAATGATCCCGACTAAAAAAATTAGGAATGGCATGAATGCTGAAATAGTGCAGACAAGGAAATGGCGTGAATAGCGATTATCATGGCTTACAACTAGCATCTTTTCCACACGTTGGGCTGAATTTTTTTATTAACTGTGACAACTGACAAATAAAACTGCTGATTTGAATTGCACGCCAGAAGTTTTGTTTTCTTTGCAACCAGACTCTCTTTAACAGATTTTCTTTCATAATGTTAACAATGAAATGAGAAAAAGCAGTTTTGCCATTTTCCAGATTTTCCGAGCACGTGGGAAGCGTTCCTGACACGGCGGTGACACGGGTCAGATGATCTTTACTTTGACCCGTGATCCGATTTCAACTCCATCACCTTTGAAGCCTGCGCGTTTCTCGCCTGTCTCTGACCAGTCGGCTGATCCCCATGAATGTGAGGGAGAACACCTCTGGTACTTTGGGTACAATTTTTAACGAGGATACTGAACAAAAGACTTTTATTTCAACAGGCAATCGGTGAAATCAACTGCGGAAATTTGATTTTTTTTTTTTTTACAGCTATCATACTATATGTTAGCCTGCGTGACAGACGCCTTTTTCGGCTCTTGTTTCACACGCCGAGAAAAGAGCGTCTGCGATCCCGAGCTGGAGAACGATTTCCGTGACGTCAGAAGTTTTAAACCAATCGTAAGTCGGCTCTCATTTTTGTGGAAGCAACACGCGCGGGGTCGCGTAGGGATCTCATGTACATCTGCGTACACAGAAAAAACAATCTATTAGGTAAAATGGGGTTGGAAGGGCTACACGACTCCTGTTCGCGCGTTTGCCGCTTCTATCTCGGTTCTATTGACCGATTTAGCTTCTTGCTTGTTTTAAGTGGGGCAAAGCTAAACTACAGAATACAGGGCCACTTATTTACATACTATTGAATAACAATGGTGCCCATTGTTATATGCTTCGTTCTACAAAAGCCTCTGACACATGTAAATGAGGTGGACCAAAGTGGCCCTGTATTCTGTAGTTGCTCCACTTCAACACGGTGGTTTAGAGGATAGCATGATGGTGATGGTGATTGAAACAGCCATGTTCTTAGATGTCGCATGTAATGTATTTTGATACCAAAGGTCATTTCTGGGTTTAACTGCATTTATCGCCTATTTGTTTTGACCCTGGTTGTTTCTGTTTAGCGACTATGGTCCTTTATATGCCATCTGAAGCATTTTGTCTAGCTTTGGTTTGGCTCGTTTCAGTGCGTTCAGTGACAGAACAGCCTCTCTCTTGTTATCAAGGATGGGAGTTTTGAGCCGCATAGTGTGATCATATTTATCTTGCAGTGTTTGTACATTACCGGGCCCGGTTATTCGGTTTTGTAGCAAGACGTTGTGTTTCTTTTGCGCCTATTCGTCTCTTTATCCTTTTTTTAGTGTTGTAGCTTCTCAGAGAGCTATGCAACACGTGAAGTTGAGCGCTCAAATCCGCTCTAATTACGGCTGTGTCTTTGTCATCGTTTCACTCCGCTCTGTAACTGCGGTTATAGTATTTTCCTTGTTTTGCTTATGCCAGTGGTTTTGGCTGTGTTTGGGTACGCCATTAAATGATAGACAAGACCATGGTTTCGATCCTCCCTTGTGGATCTCATCAGTTGCCGGGAATGGCTTGAGTAATAGAGTTGCTCTTTAGGCAATGTCATCGTCTTTCTGTGAGAATGGCAGAGCATGCTTGTGTTATTATACCCACTGGGAGGATCGAAAATACTAGGTTGTAAAATGGGGTTGGAAGGCCTACACGGCTCCTGTTCGCGCGTTTGCCGCTTCAATCTCGGTTCTATTGACCGATTTAGCTTCTTGCTTGTTTTAAGTGGGGCAACACGGTGATTTAGAGGATAGCATGATGTAAACCTAGCTGGCGACATTGATTTCCGCGAATTTTCGCACTTTACACTGGAGCCAAAGGACAAACTTTTCTTCGCTTCCGGTGGTTCTAAACCTTTAGCGAGTCTTTTTATACGGACCGGACCATCAGTTTTAAATTTTGTTTGAATTCCATCGACGATTTCATCCACTTTTTTTCAAGGCCTTCTTGTATCAATTCACAGGATTATAGCATAAGCGGCATATTGCGAGGTTCTTGCTACTGACGTAAACAGACAAATCGATTCCAACTGAGCGAAGAATTAAAGCGCTTATGTACAATTCATTTCTCCCACTCATGACACATGCTACTGCTAAGATCGAAGACAGTAGCCCGCGAGTTCGCGAGTGTAACTCGAGTGTAATTGATCGCATCATTTTATCACTCAATTTTATTCGTTAAGAAAAAAACAAAAGCACTGACGTCACGGAAATCGTTCTCCAGCTCGGGATCGCAGACGCTCTTTTCTCGGCGTGTGAAACAAGAGCCGAAAAAGGCGTCTGTCACGCAGGCTAACTATATGTGTATTTTAATTTTCCGTTGTCCTTGTGATTTTCACTGAAATCACACGTGCACCGGAAGCGTTGATCATATGCAACAGAAATGGCATGTCCTCCAACGTTCTACACAATAAACAAAAGGTTCGCAGCCCACCATCACAACAAATGTCTTTAGAACGCTAAAGGTCCTGAAATCGACAAAATCTTGGACCCTTAAACGGGGTGTGTTACTCGACAGAACGTCACGCAATGCCACAGATTTTCAGCTAAAAACGAAAGAAATCAGCTATGGAGTATTTCTTATAAAATGATAGAACGTGTTTTCATATCAATCCATGCCATTCCTTATTTTTTAGTCGGGATCATTCTCGGTCCAGTATGGGAATCATTTGCGGTCCGGGTTCATTTGCGGTCCTGGGATCATTTGTGGACCCGTACAGTTGTCTTTGAAAAGAGTAATCACAAAATGCAAAATGATGAGACTACATCACATCACTGACTAATGATCACGTAAGAAAGTTACGGCTTTCCATAAATTACCTTTCGTCGATTCTGTTAGCTTTGGCGTTGTTTGTTTTCTCGTTTGAAAATTGTCTCTTCTTTTTTTTAAAATTATTAAATTACAGCCTGCCACTTGATTAGTCCCAGTCTTTCGTCGGAAGGTAAGCGTGCAAGTCGATCAAGATGGCGGCTGTCTGCAACCCAAGAGGATCGAACCGTTCCTTGCAATAAATACTCTAAGGTAAGTCACGTTTTCTGGCAGTGACTGATTCTGATGAGTTCTGTTCTATCTTATTCACCAGGAAATATTTTTTTCTTTCATCAGTTGGACACGGAATTGACCAACGAGACCTTTAGCGGTGAATTAAGAGCTTAATTAAGAGCTCAATGTTGGCAAACTGAAACGGCTAATACTGTACACTCAGATACACTGTGTTTTCTTCAGTGATTTTTGCTCTCTGTGTTTGAACGTGTTGGCTTCGAACTGCAGCACTCAGAGCCCCAACCTTGAATTCATCGCCAGTTGCCAGCTGGAAGTTAAATTTTTGCATGCGGCACGCTTCATGAAATCGTTACCCTACAGCTGTATATCAGACCAAAATCTGTGATTTTCCCTACCCTATTTCAGACCTGATCAAAAATTTGATACCTTATTTCAGACCTGCGTAGTTCCCTAGGTCAGATCAATGTTTAGAGGGTCCCCTATATACCAGTTTGCAAAACGCATTCACGTAAAAATATTCGTCGATGTTCATCGACGAATTATCCAGCTATATGTTGTGCCGCGTAGCACTATAAACACATACAAGTGGTGGAACAGAGAATTAACTCTGAAGTGTAAATTAAAGTGCTTATAGAAACCCATGAAAAACCTACTGGGCGTTAGCCCTAGTAAAGGGTATCAGGGAACCACACGAGGCAAAGAAGAAATTCTTATGACCTCGGTTTCTCTGTCCGACCTCGTAGCTTAGTCGGCAGAGCAACGGTAGATCTAATCCGGAGGTCATGGGTTCGATTCCCACCGAGGTCATAAGAATTTTTTCTTTGCCTCGTGTGGTTCCCTGATACCCTTTACTAGGGCTAACGCCCAGTAGGTTTTTCATGGGTTTCTATAAGCACTTTAATTTACACTTCAGAGTTAATTCTCTGTTCCACCACTTGTATGTGTTTATAGTGCTACGCGGCACAACATATATATGTACCCTTACTTTCTCTTTGCCGCGATTCACCATCTTAATCGTCCCCGACTTTCTCTGTCCGACCTCGTAGCTTAGTCGGCAGAGCATCGGTAGATCTAATCCGGAGGTCATGGGTTCGATTCCCACCGAGGTCATAAGAATTTTTTCTTTGCCTCGTGTGGTTCCCTGATACCCTTTACTAGGGCTAACGCCCAGTAGGTTTTTCACGGGTTTCTATTAGCACTTGAATTTACACTTCAGAGTTAATTCTCTGTTCCACCACTTGAATTATCCAGATAGTTCGTCTGGACGGATAATCCGTCTGTTTGCCCGTATTTATACGCAGACAAATTATCAGATGAACTATCGTTCTTTGCCCAAGTTCGTCCCAGGCGGATGATCCGTCTCTAGTATAAATCGGGCCATTGTCACAGTTATTTGCTTGTATTTCGTGGTTTCCTGTCAAATGGTTCTCTGTCACACACCTTTCTCATTATCCCACGCTCATGCTCAAATGTACGGGTCAAAAAACTAAAAATAACTTCAAATTAATTCACACAAAACAAGGTCATTCACGATTCACGTTTAGTCTTTATTAACATGTCACACTTAATTCTAAAACCACTTTCACGCTCACATGAAAATGGTTTTGATATGGGCAATCACAAATAAATAAAAAACCCAAATCACGTCTCATGACAAAAAGATAATCCCAATCACGTTTTACAAAAAAAGTATAGGGGACCCTCTGTTAAAGGCAATGTTTAGATGCTTTTATTAAGCAGGAAACAAAACTATACAAAGTTTGGAGCTTAAAATTCCACACTATAAAGCAGGTTGCATAATGCACCGCCAATTCAAGGTCAGAGTGCACAAACCATACCCTATTTCAGACGAAAAAGGCTAAAAAACCATACCCTTTGGTGCTGCACTTACCTATATAGCCCATATAAGGGAGTAGCCCTGCCCCCTGGGAATAGAAGGGCCAAATAAAAAAAAGCAGGGGTTTTAATATTATCCAGTGGTGAATGTTTGGAAACTGCATTTAGATGACTGACTGCTTGTAGAGATGGTCTGTTGTCAGTTAAAGTGGAAAGTGAGCGCTTTTAAATGAAAAAGCAAGAATTTTGTGTTTTATGCTTGTAGGAAATAAAGTATGCATTTATAAAACATTTAGCTGAGCAATGGGGAAGAAGGGGAAACGAAAATCTCAACAAAGTCATCCCAGTCCATGCTGTTCTGGAGCATGCATGAGTGATTGTACCACAGTGGACAGTGATGTGCTAACTGCTTGTCAAAGAATATTTGAGCGTAAGGCAACCATGTACTCTATCAATAGCTGTATGCATTGAAAGGATTTAAGTCTAATAGACTCTCTGAATAATGTTTTCTTCAATACTGATCAACAGAAAATGCTGCTTGTCAGTCTATGGTTTTGAGGTCATTGTTTTTGTTCTGCCCTCTCTTTTTCATTCTTCTGGGAAGAGAGGAGAGGGGAGGGGGGGGGGAGTGTTACTCCTCAGAAAAGACAAAAAGACTAAAGAAAAATACATTTATATTCTTTCATGGTTCCCTTGAAAACCATACCCAATTTAAGACCCTAATGGCCAACATCTATACCTGTTTTCAGACCAAAACGGCACAAAAACCATACCCTTTGGGGCGGTACATACAGGTCTATATAGCTTTGTAGGAGAGTTCCCCACTTTCCCCCAGATTTGACTCCTGAGCCCAGTTGTGTAAATGGTTACAACCAATGAACCTATGTAGAAAGCGTCTGTGATAGACATAATCTCAAGTGGAGTGTAGAAGTGCAGCCATTCACTTGACAGTATGTCAGCTGTGTTGCCTCATCACTCATCACTTGTATTTTCTTTCCATACAAACTTGCCTAAAGGCTCATGTGTATACAAAGAAAATACAAGTGACTAGTGGGATATTCCACTGTATACCACTCAAGAGCATTGCATAACTAATGTATAATTTATTATGTTATCTGTATTTATAGTTGTGTCTCTAGATACTCCTGTGTTACCAGTCAAACAATGGGAAGAGCATCTTAAACTACGAGAATTGGTGGAGAAGATAAGAGCAAAGCAAGCTGGTATGATTTGCTCAAGTTAAAGAGGTTAATGCTTATACATGTAATACTGGTTGCTTTGTTCCTTTTAAAGTTTGTTTGAATAATACAAAGCAGTAACAACTGAACATAAGAAAGTAACACTTAAGATGTCCCTGTAGATGCAGTACCTGTTCCTAAAGTTATTACCCTTGGAGATCTACGGTCATGACGTCAGTGAAGGCTTGCTTTCTTAAAGTGCATCTGAAGTAAATAATTGTTTGCTTATTTGAAAGGCCTTTACAAGTGAGTAAGGATAGCATTTCCATTTTTGAAAGATCTACTTTCATTCCTGAGATATTCAGTTTGAATATAAATCACAAAATCAGTAATATTGCTGGAAACATTTGAGTCATGCCATTCAAACTTGGCACCAGTAATGTATGCCAAGTAAGGCAAACAATGACATCCAGTGTGATGTTACCATAGCAGCAGTTCTGCTTCCTGGTCTATTTTATGTGGGTTTCACTTTCCCAGTTTTTGTGTCAATTAAGCATAATGATTATTTGTTCACTTACAATGAGCTAGTGAGGAGACGTTAGGTAATATGAGCATCACATGTATTTCAAGTAGGACCATCTGTTACTCGTCATCTGGTCAAGAATGGAGATATTTGGTTCTTGGCAAACAAGGCCTGGAGCCTGTGGGTATCATTTTGTATCTTACCTGATGTACATTACTGGTGCCAAGTTTGAATGGCATCACCCAAGGTAAATATTTCCAGAGATATTCTTGATTTTGTGATTAATTTTATATTCCTGCTCAAACCATCTGTGACATCATCTATTTTTGAGCTGAAACTTGAATATCTCTGGAAAGAAAAAAGATTTTTGAAAAACAAAAGTGCCATTCTTACCCACTTGTAAAGGCCTTTTAATAAACAAACAATTTTTTACTTCATATGCACTCTTTACATATGTAAAGAGGAATGAAAAGGTGTGTGCTGTGAATTCAGTACATTGAGAACAACTGCTTCTCAGATTGGTTTGACAGGTTTAAGGTACCCACTTGCAACAATAGTTTAAATTGAATGTCCTGTGTTTATAATTTATGTAAATAATGCAGTCAATCAGCACAATCAGAGGTGCTGACTGCAGTGAGTTTATTTGATGTGTGCACTGAGGAAGGAACTTCTTTCTAGAACTGAATTATTGTCACACATGTAAACTTGTACATGTTACAATGTGTAATTAGCTGACACTAATGATGCTTTTATGTGGTGCATTTTCAGACCTTTCTGTGTTTGAGAAGTCAGTTTATTCTAGACAAGATAACATTTCCAGTTTTGTCAAGTGGTTTAACGAAAATGGTGGCAAAGCAGAACAAGTCATCATTGATGACTTTGGTGAACAAGGATTGGGCTTGAAGGCTGTTAGTGATATAAAGGTATAATAGTGTGTCTGAAATAACCCTTCCATGCTCTACCATCATTTAAATTAATATATGCTTTTTATTGCCAATATTTTCCATATGTCTGGGGAATCTAAGAGGTCTCTAGTATGTCTTGTATTTGTGAGATGCAAGATTGCATGTTAGAAATGAGGGGCAGACCAGGGTTTTTCTTTTTAAAAGAAATTGCATAGTACTTGTAGGAGTGTAATAATAAAATAATTCAGTGATTCTTTGGAATGCAAATGCCAGCAACTGAGCTGTTCACAGGCAGTGAAAATCGCTGGTCACTGGCCAAAAAGGAAAACTCTGCAGACTGGTATATATGCCCTTTCTTCAGCATTTTGCCCTTGTTATGTAGGTTTTACAGCAAAGTTGCCTCACTTGTAGTTTATTGCAATGTTGTAGAGTGATTTTTCTGGAATTAACGCCTGTGTTGCAAATGGAGGTTGGGTGCTCAAGGATCTGGGGACTGGTACCAACGACCCAACCCCCGGTCGGTGGAACACCCCATAAGCCTGCCCTACCCGCAACCCAGCCACGAGCCCCGCCCAACACCCCAGACCCCAAAACAAGCACCCATCACACTGAACAAAACCACGAGGACATGCAAAAAACCGCTGACCGCTCGAACTGCCAGAAGACGCCACGGAGAAGCCCAACATGCAAATAACACACGCACATGCTAAATAGCAACGCTGCAGGCAACGCCCCCAAAATACTAATAACACACTAATGCTAACGCCACATAACGCCACGCCACACTACAACAAACAGAGCAACTTGCTCCTGGTTGTTAACTAAGTTAAATTGCATTTAACCCTATTTATCTTGCCTTTCATTTTCATCAGGCAGGAGAGCTTTTTGCTGCAATACCAAGAAAACTTATGATGTCAGCTGAAACAGCTAGGTCATCTGAATTGGGTAAAGCCAGGCTAATTTTGATTTTTTATTTTGTATCAATCAATCAATCAACCAACCAATCAATCAATCAATCAATCAATCAATCAATCAGTCAATCAATTGATCAATCAATCAGTCAGTCAGTCAGTCAGTCAGTCAATTCAGGGGGATTTGATAGCTTACAGTACATTAAGCAATAATATCACTGTGCTTGTTGTCACCTGAATATTAGAAGCTTCCAAAGTGGAAATTGATCAACAAAGCCTGCTTAGCAGTTACATACATGATAATATTTTTTTGAATTGTTTTTTTAAGCAAAGTAAATGATAAATGCAATTTCATAACTCTTAATTCTTCAGTAAGGTCTTTCCAGCATGCATAAAACAGAGCTAAGTTGTTTCCTGTTGTCTTTTCGCATTTATGCTCATTAACAAAAAAAAAAAATTATTCGGCAAGTCACTAATTACTTGGAATTGCTACTTGTGTTGTAGGTCCGCTGATTATGAAGGATAATATTCTCAGAGTGATGCAGAATGCTTGTCTGGTTCTGCATGTCTACTGTGAAAAGCTAAAAGGGAATTCCTTTTGGAAACCTTATCTTGGTATCCTTTGTAATCATTATCCTTAACAGTCCACTCTCTTGGACAGGCAATGAGAACCCAGAATTGTTTGAAATAACAGGAGTTTAACAATAGAATTAGCCAATGGAGCTAGTGTCAGTTAACAATAATAGGGGATTTGAGATGGCCAAGGGTATTAGATGACGGACTTCTAGTATACATCAACTACACAGGATGTAAGCACTGCTGTATATTGGCTGACTGAATTAACCACCAATTGGCTAAAACTAATACTAGATTCACAAGGCCACTATGCATTTAAACAAACACCTCCACCATTTGCTTAGGGTACTCACACTCGTTTGTCATCTGTGTATTGGAAGCCACCCTGACTGAAAGCCCTAAGTCCCAGAAGTGACCAGAGTGAGATTTCTCATTAATCCTGTAACATATTTCGTATGTAACATGTCAGGAGAATTTGTATAAACGTTAACTCAACTGATCCCTGGTGATAATTTCTCATGCCCTGTATTATTGACAATCTAGTGATATGTTAAGGAGAAGTTAGATGCTGGTCATTATTGGATGTAGGGAATTTCTATACATGTTAACTCAACTGATCCCTGGTGATCATTCCCTGTATTCTCATGCCCTGTATTATTGACAAACTAGTGATATGTTTAGGAGAAGTTAGATTGTGGTCAGTATTGGGATGTGAGGGGTTCATACAGTATTGTCATTTTATTTGTTGTGAGATTTATAGAAATGTCCACTCCACTGCACAAGCAGGGGTTCCTTAGTCCATGTTGTTATGCTGTAATGTGTGTATTTTCAACTTCCTTAATCAGTGGTTCTGATGTAGATATTCTACCATCTACATATTCCACAACTCTTTACTTTAGTGTTGAAGAAATGCAGGCCCTTAAAGGATCTCCAGCATTTGGTAAGAAAATCTGAATTTAACTGGCGATAATATTGTTGTCCTTTTTCAGGATTGTGATACATATCAATTTTTTTCCCTTAGTCGTAAGTTCTTTGTGTTGGTTTTTCTATTTCATCACCAAAGAAAAGTTGTTTTCGTTTGAACAAAGAAAGCAAGCAAAGGCAATCGACTACATGTATCAAGAGGCCTATCAAGTTAAGAAAAGTTTTTTTATCGATGGATCTTCAAACAACCTGAGTATTTGAGAGACCTGTTCAAGTTAAGGGATAACGTAAAAAACTGAGAGGTGTTATTAAAGTAAAACCTAATACCGCTCGCTTTGGTTCAAAATCGGTAAAATACTGAGCGACTGTTTATTGGAACAATATGTCTGATACCTCAAGATACTTAAGCACATTGCCCTCCTTTTCAGTATAAAGCTGTGCATCTCCTTAGGTTTTTGTTTTAGTTAGCTTTTCATCTATTATAGTTATTTCTAATAGTTTATGCTACATCTTGTGACTGATTTAATTTTATCTGTGCTGCTATTTATTTGTTAGCAACTTAGCATAACTTGTTGCTAGAGGTGTAACCAACCTCATTTCAACCCGAGGGTGTGTATGTAAGTGGATATTCGCTCGTTAGAGGTGTCCGGTTACAGGATATTATAAAGGAAATCGCCGGGACTGTGGTTTGGTGTTCGCTTGCTTGAGGTGTCCGGTTACAAGAGTATGTAAAGGAAATCGCCGGGACTGTGGTTTGGTGTTTGTTTGCGAGAGGTGTCCGGTTACAGGAGTGTATAAAGGAAATCGCCGGGACTATGGTTTGGTGTTCGCTTGCTAGAGGTGTCCGGTTACAGGAGTATATAAAGGAAATCGCCGGGACTGTGGTTTGGTGTTTGTTTGCGAGAGGTGTCCGGTTACAGGAGTATATAAAGGAAATCGCCGGGACTGTGGTTTGGTGTTCGCTTGCGAGAGGTGTCCGGTTACAGGAGTATATAAAGGAAATCGCCGGGACTGTGGTTTGGTGTTTGTTTGCGAGAGGTGTCCGGTTACAGGAGTATATAAAGGAAATCGCCGGGACTGTGGTTTGGTGTTTGTTTGCGAGAGGTGTCCGGTTACAGGAGTATATAAAGGAAATCGCCGGGACTGTGGTTTGGTGTTCGCTTGCTAGAGGTGTCCGGTTACAGGAGTATATAAAGGAAATCGCCGGGACTGTGGTTTGGTGTTTGTTTGCGAGAGGTGTCCGGTTACAGGAGTATATAAAGGAAATCGCCGGGACTGTGGTTTGGTGTTTGTTTGCGAGAGGTGTCCGGTTACAGGAGTATATAAAGGAAATCGCCGGGACTGTGGTTTGGTGTTTGTTTGCGAGAGGTGTCCGGTTACAGGAGTATATAAAGGAAATCGCCGGGACTGTGGTTTGGTGTTCGCTTGCTCGAGGTGTCCTCCAGAAGAGGTTGGTCTGTAGTATTTTAAGAAATGTCTGGAGAGCGATGCGGAGAATGTGCAGGTGTTATCTTTTGTTAAACTGCTCATGCAAGCTTTACATAGGCTTAACAGGGTTAATGCTCCTTGAATTTCAGGCGAGGCTCTCAAGTTGTACAGAAATATTGCTCGTCAATATGCCTATCTCTATCAAAGAATTAACCAGGTGCGTGTGCTTAGGGCACGAAGCTCTTTGGAACCTCTAATTTCATTCCCCTTACATCGCACGAAGCTCTGTTGTTTCAGGGATAGGGTCCATTGTGTTATTATTTTGTTTACAGTGTGTTTATTGTTTTCTCAACCAATCCTGTGAGACGTTCCGAGAACTTCGTGGCGGCCCGAAATTGAGGGCGAACTGAATGGGGTGAACTCGATCGGGACGAACTTAAAATTGGGGGCGAACTGAATAGGGCGAACTCGAACAGAGCGAACCGGCTTGTGCATTGATTTCAGCTAGATGCCGTTTTAAATTGCTCTGATTGTCTGATGTCGAATGTTTTGTTTTCAAAAGACAAAGTACTAATACGAAAACTGGATTTTTTGCTAGGTTTGTCCTGAGACTGCAAAGCTACCATTGAGGAATAATTTTACTTTCGATGACCACAGGTAGGTGATAATTCACCGATTGTTCACCTTTATCCACCGCCGAATTGGAAGTCGATAGTGGTTGATATTCTATCATCGACCGCTGTAAATTCCTGCCTTACCCTCCCCCCCCCCCCCATCCTGTAGCCTTTTGCCATTATTATGTAACATGGTCAGGCTTAGATTAGATTCAAGGTTTTGTATGTGAAGTCAGCGCATAGTGTTTTATCATTTGTTCTTTTTCTTTGTTTCAACCCTGTCAAGGCGATTTAGTTCCTGGATGCTGGGTTCGCCCACATCTTGCAAGTTGAACGAGTTAGATGTTGTAAATATTTTAGATAAGTTTTAAGCAGGTCCACATCAGCATATGCTGCCTTTTTTTGTAACCTGCTAAAACAAATAAAGTTGTATGTATGTATGTATGTATCGCAATTTCTATGGGTTTCCCGACGTAATGAACCCGCGCGGGATGTTGGGAGAACACGAAAAAAGCTTGTAAACTCGTAGAAAATGCGTTCTATTGCTTTTATAAAATGATGTTGTAAGTAGTAACAAGGAGTTTCACGAGAAAGTATGAGTTTACCGGTGCAATAAACTATAGGCTTTTGACCAATCGAACGCGCGTAGTGTCTCAGTTAATTTAAAATAAGATTTTCGTTGCCGTTGACGTCGCTGTTGCTAGGAGACGCAATTGAGTCGCTGATGATATGAATGGGAACGAGGCTTTTACCGTGCGGTTAGGTCCCGACGAGTTTCATGTATCTATACTTTTTAGGCGTCAAGTCAAGGGAAAGTTATTCCTTGTTAAGTTTGTTCTATCTGTTTCTGTCATCTTTTGCTCTAGATGGGCTGTGTCAACTGTAATCACTCGTCAAAACAAAATCCCAAGTACCACAGGGGAGGCAACCTTGGCGCTCATTCCGATGTGGGACATGTGCAACCATTGCAATGGCACCGTATGATAACGGACTTCAATTCTATGGCCCCTGTTTTGAATAATGTTTCATCAATATTGTTTGTTGGTTCATACCTTTTGCTTTCGATCGGTACTTTTGACAATATTTGTTGCTAGATTGAGCTGTGTGTCCAACATTGTTGGATACTCAAAGACGGGGAATATCTTCGCAGTTGCCTGCGCTACTCAAACACTTGCGAAAAGAAAACCTGAAAAGCCTATTGGTTGGTAAGATAACCACGAGTGGCCATAATGGATAAAGAAATGAGAATGTACGAAAATCATGTTATTTAATGTTACACCTTTGGACAATGCAATTCTGGAGTTTTGATTGGCTTGGGCATCATGATACATGAGTTATTATAGCATGCTCTACAAATATGGTAACTGTACGCGTCAGTTGTTTTGACTGTACAAAATAAAGTAGGGAAGATTTATCCATAATTTGTGGGCGTTTTTAAAACCATTATCCACCACATTCAACGACACTGAGGTGAATAATTGTTTTAGTATATACCACACAAGCTGAATAACAAGCATGTATTCAAATAATTTCCTTTCCGGAACCGAAACAGGAGGCCGTTTTCTTTCTCTACGGCTGCTCGGAGGTGAATAGTACTTTGCTTATCACCTCCGAGTTAACCAATCAGAACGCGCGAAAAGCACTATTCACTTGTGTGATATATACTAAAAGATGATTATAGCCAACTCGGGTCTACGCACCTCGTTGGTTATCTGCCATCTTACATTCAACACGCGCTTGTGGAATAATTGTTATTAAAATGAATGGCTGTGTTAAGTTTCTGACCTCTTTTACCCAGATAACAACAGGCTACGACATGGCTGAAGACAGCTGTAAAAGCTTGGCTGTTAAGGACTTCATGGCGGGTGAACAAGTGTGCATATTTTACGGGGAGCGCTCTAACGCTGAGCTTCTTGTCCACAATGGATTTGTGTTTGAGGCAAACGTGCATGATAGGGTCAGTATACAGCTTGGTGTCAGTAAGAGTGACCCACTGTACCAGATGAAAGACAAACTTCTCAGCGCCGTGGGAATGACAGCGTAAGTTACCCTTGATGATCATTTTGATTCCCTTTTCTCATAATCTGTACGTCTGATCAAGTGGTGTTAACTTTAAGGAGGAATTGAATGCTAGTTACTGTGTGAGCGAAAAGGGTTACTCTGAGGAAGAGAACATAGGCTTCCTTTGACCAAACGAGAATCCCTTTGTGATATCCTTATCGGGACTTTGGGGATCATAATCGTTGTTGTCGCACGTAGATAAATCGCCATCTACACTGCCAGTTACAAACACGCCCTCTCTACGAGGTTTATGTGTTTGGTGTCAGTTCGCATCAATGCGTAAGCACACATGCTGATGCACCTCTCCGAAAGGAAGCTGGAGTTTCGGCTGTGGAGACTTCAACAGGCAGACCGGGTACCACTGACTGATGGTACTGGGCAGGAAGCTGTTCCGTAGGTAAGCCTTCCCGTCACCAGGGAGAAGCAAGCAATGAGGGTGAACGATTCTTGTATGCCTGGTTGCAGAAATGAGATCATTACTTAAGTCTACTGCAACATGACCGTGTCTGATTTTTTACATAGTGGTTTAGAGCGCTGGATTTCAACGCGGTCATCCCGGGTTCCAATCCCTCTCTTGCCTCTAGCTGGTGTTGTTCTGCGTAGTCCCTGGTTCAACTTCTCGGTCATCCTTGTAAATAACCAACTGGTTTGCCTGCGGCCAGTTGGGGTTCTCAGCATGTTGTGTCTATTTCAATTATTTGTTGATTTGTTTCATGTATTTGCTCGGTCCCACTAGCCTTTGTGCTATGACTACTGTCGAGGGTAAATAAAGGTAATTTTATGTTCGTAGCTCCTCCATCCGAGCTCGTTGGTCATCCGCGATACACTTGCAACAAACAGCAACAGTAACGTAGGATTCAAGTGTTACTGTTACTCCTGCAGTTGATCGTATCCGCAGATGGACGGCGGGCAGTCAGTCAGTCGAGTCGAGGCTTGGTAGGACTGGAAAGAGCGCACGGTCTACGAGGGGAACTGGACGCCTCTTCCCCAGTTTCCACCCGGCTCGCCTTTTTGCTCTCGCGGGACCATCCTGTGGGACTGCTCGCTTTAAATTCATAAAAAGAAATTCATTGACAACTGTATTTGGTTTGCAGGTCCAGTCACTGGTATTCTATTCCGTGTGGTCATGAGCCTATCAGTTCCCAACTGGTAGCTTTCCTAAGGATCTTTTCAATGTCTGAAGGTATGAGATTCATTGTGCTGCTGTTGTTTTTTTGACAAGCATAATCATTGTAATAAGAATTGGTTAGAACCATTGATTTCCAATGGGACATTTGCATGATGACGCCATTTGACTACAACTACCAGAATCCTTCAGGTTTTGCTTTTCTCGTGCTAATGAGAGCTATTGTTATTTTTACCCCGTTGGGATTACAAAATTTGAATTTGAAAGGAAAAACAAACTGAATTCTGGTAGTTGTAGTCAAATGGCGTCATCGTGCAAATGTCCTATTCAAGCTTCTACACAGACGAATAACAACAAACCAATTTCTAAACAAAATTGATGTGAAAGTTGACTTAGACTGCTCCTTCTACGGAGAAGAACCAGAGAGTCTACAGTATCTCTTCTGGTCCTGCGTCAAAGTAGTTTCTTTTTGGAATGCTACAAGCGCACAACTTACCCTACCCCTCGTTATTTTTGAAATTATACAATGAACATCACTGTCGTCCTGGAAATAATGCAGGATTCTTCAATAAACCATCACCAGATGGACTTTTGTTGTCTTTTAGCAAGATATTATATCTGGACATGTACAAACAAAGAAACCACACCTAAAATAAAATACTTTTTACGACACCTGAAATCGATTTACGGTAAATCGATTTTTCATCTCCATATGGCATATGGAGGTGAAATCTGATGGCTGGCACTCTCCCAAGACTGTGGTAACTTCTGAGCACTTCATTCTAGGTAGCTCTTGCTATATATATTTGAGCAATCTCTCTTATCCCTGGGAATGCAATTTCGCTCGCTGTGTCTAACAGAAATTCCTTGCAAAATCTGCCACAATCCGATCTCTTTCTGTAAAGCTCACGAGTATAATAGTATTTTTTTTTGTGTATATGTAGGTAGAATAAAAAGTACAGTGGAACCCCGCCTCACGTCACCTCGTTAAAACGGTCCTCTCGTTATGACGGCTACTTTTTCAGTTCTATAAGAAAAAACCCCGTAAATACGGCCAGATTTTCATGGCCCGTTCGCGACCGCATTAACGGGGTTCCACTGTAATGTAAATGTGATTCTAGTGAAGTTTTGTAACATGTGTAAGTAATTAATAAAAAAAGTATTCGCCAACATTAAAAAGGCTTTTTTGTTGTTGTATTTCGTTTTACTGTTTTTCTCTGGTGAGCCTTTTTCTTTCGTTACTATATCGTGCCGCTAAACCTTATAATTTTTTTTTAATCAAACATCTTTCTCATTGGAGGTGAGTTAAAGGAGTGGCTTGAGAGAGCTAATGAAGCTAGCGGCGAATTGAAAATACTGTCTGAAGTCCAGTCCGTGGCGTGCAAACTGGAAACTGAAGCGAGGTGTTGGCAGTTTCTGGAAACACGATTGTCTTTACTTCTGGCACAATACAAAACTTTAGAAGAGGTAAGGTAACGTTGCAAAGTGTTTGGAGCTTTCGGGGTTTGCCTATGAATCCGTTTGTTGCCTCATGTATCTTTTCATCGTATTGTAACTTATTTCACTTATTTGAAGCGTGGAAAGGTTGGGTAACCGTGATGTACTTGGATGAGTGTGAACACTTGAAACCATACTTTTGAACTGCGGATTAAAGAACGAACATGGAAGTGATCCTTGCACAGGCAGTTATGAACACTACTACAGCAGTAGAGCAAATAATAGGCTAAAAAAAAAAATCAGGATTGTGCGGAAGTCGAACCTACGACCTCTGGGGTATCAGTGCAGCGCACTACCAAATGAGCTGACAACCCAACTGGGAGCTGGTCATTTTGTGGGCCTGTAATAAACCCGTGGAGGATGAATTAATAGATGAGTATGAATAAAAGAAAATCATGTATTTGAGCTGCAGCTTACTGAATGAAGATGTGAGTTATCATCGCAGTTATGAACACTACTTGAACAGTAGGGAGAATGAAGCCTTAAAAAAATTAGGCTTGAGTCGAACGCATGACTTCTGCGATACTGGTGCAATGCTCATAACTACGAGGACCACTTACATGTTCATTGTGATGTACATCTCGGCCAGTCCATTTGGAGGACTTTAACCGCGGCAACTTCGCCTGGAAATCCGAGATGATCATAGTCTGTATATTGTGTTTAGTGTTAATAATTGTCTTGGATGAATTTTAGGAAGAATGCAAGCTGCTTACGAGTGATGGAATCTCGCATCATCAGAAGCTTTGCGTGCTTCTGAAACGGGCTGAAAGGAAATTGCTTAGAAATGCATTGAATTACACTGCTGCCTCGAAGAACAAAGTCTCCGGATCTGAAATAGAAAGAAGCAAAAACAGCGACACAAAACCTGACAACATGAGTTCAGATTGTGATGGAACAATACCAGTAAACACGAGTACAAGTGATGGGATGGATGAAACAACTTCTGCTGTAAATCAGCTTGTCATTCATGGAGATCAAGCATAGCTCATAAAGTAGTCTCTCGTTTCCTTGTACATTCACCTTACGTTAGAGACGCCATGTTTGCGAACAAAACGTCTGTGTTTATCGCAACAAATGTCCATAATTTTATTAATTTTTTTTTCATAAGTTTTTGTGAAATTCGTGCAACGTCACTGGTGACATTAATGCTGATAGGTTTAGAAAGTAACGAAGTTGTTTGTTTTACTACAACACTTTCTATCTTAATGATATGGGACTTGGAGATTGCAAAATGTACTCCCAAATGGATTTCTCTTTTCATTGTTAAGTCTGCAAACCATACTCAAGTGGAAATTAGCCAGGGTTAACGTTCTCAATAGAACTTTGAACAGCCGTTCCTGTGCTATTCTCAGCCGTAAGATTGAAGCACATGGCCGAAGCCTTCTGCTGATAGAGGCGCTTATACAGCCGTAACACCTACTAGTAACACCAGTAACAGGGTAACTGAGAACCCTGGTAATAATCCAGTAAACGAGATTAGGACTAACATGGACGAAATCGCATTCACTTATATGGTAATTTGGTGTTTTTACGCTTATGAAACGCTACAACCAGTTGCAAAATTGTTAAGACATTCGCGATCAAAAACATCGTTTCTTTCTCTAAAACGCTCCTGCTAAGAAATCTGTGACATACAACACAACCCCTCCCTCTCCCCCTTTCAAAGTTGTTCCTCAAAGTTTCGACCATGGTGTTGCACTGTTGGCAACTTTGATAAGAGGGGGAGGGAAACCGGAAGATCATAGAGACACCATTGAAGGCCAAATGGCGTACAGTGTCTTAAGTATTTTTGCAACTCGTTTAAAGCTGCACTTTGACTCGAAAGCATGTGGTCCCCCCTTTGGGTTTTGGTCAAAATTTCAACTTTGCTAAAATCTTGCACACAGCTCAAATAAGAATAGAAATCATGTTTTCGGAGTGCTTTCCAAGCATTTACACATGATTTCAAGGTTCCTTTTTGAAATAGGCAAAGTTTAAGCCAAATTCAAAATTGGACTCAAAAGCATGTGGTCCCCCCTTTGGGTTTTGGTCAAAATTTCAACTTTGCTAAAATCTTGCACACAGCTCAAATAAGAATAGAAATCGTGTTTTTGGAGTTCTATTAGTATTCTGGCGATACCGGTGCTCTAACCAACATCGCTGTGAAGCCACTGACGTGAACAGGTCAATTGTAGGTTCACATGTTCCCGTGAAAGTGATGAATGTGAGTGGTGAATATGAAATAAATCACATACATGAACTGTTTTGAAAAAAAGGGTTTAAGTACTTAAGTCCAAAAATATCTTTAATAGCTAATTTCGTTGTTTGTTTTAACTACATGGATTTTACATTTAACATCGTTTTTTACATAGGAATCTTTTATTTCATTTATTACCTAAAATTCAATTTTTCTGCAAATTGTTTTATCTGAGTTTTGTCTTTGGCCAAGTCCAACACAACAGCGGTCGTGAAAACCAAATTAGGGAGCTTACGCAACCGGACGGCTGGAATACTCAGGACGGCAGAATGACGAAAAGATGTCGCGTAAGATTGGGAATACACAGTCTCGCGCCACATTTTTTCGTCATTCTGCCGTCCTGAGTGTTCCAGCCGTCCTTTTGCGTAAGCTCCCTATTAACTCGTGCGTACGCGCGTACGGTATGAGAATTTTGAGAGAATACAAAGTATATCTGAAGCCATTCTTTTATATTACTGTTATCTCAGGGAGTGTTCTGTTACGTTTCCTAATGTAGGAAGCTCAATAAAGAATTGGAATTAACTTCATGTAAATGTTCAATTCTAAGTTCTTTCTCATCTGTTGCATCCTTTCCAGTTGAGGTTCATACTTTGTTAATTGTATTTCCATTATTTGTTTGGGGCGTTGTCTGTGTCATCATCTAGAATGTATTGCCTCTCTACTCTTACCATAATGTTCGTTATTTGATAAGCTCCATTCCTTGTTACAGATTTTCTACTTTTCAATCTTAATGGGTTTTTTCCTTCCTCTTACAATTTGTCTTCTGCTCGGTTCAGCACCTTCCCGTCTCCGTGTCCCGCTCCATTCCCGAGTTTCTCTCGAATGGAAAAAGAAATGAATCCAAGAAGGCAGATGTACATTCGTTTCATCGCCATGCTTTCTCTGCACCAGTCTCCTCTCCTTTTAAAACTCTGTTGATCACCTGTTCGCCTCAGCACCTTGTTTCCTCTGTAACACTCTCCTCTCCTGAGCTTCCCTCTTCTTCTCGAACTGGTTTAAAAACTTTTTGCATATCTCCACCATCTTGCTCTGGCCTGTGTTCATGGCTACTTCAGCGATCTCCTGAATGGCGTCCACGCGGTCTCCTTTAACAGCAATCAAGTACGCTGATTTGAGTTTGCCGCACATGACAAACGCGTTTGTCTGACACAATAAAACGAGAGCATTGTTTTCCAGCTAGCTCATCGCCTGGTACAAACTCCATGGTGAGTGTACAGCCGAAAAACAGTGAGTGCAAGGGTCCTTACCATGTACACGGAAAACCGGGAAATTTTGGTTTGAAAATCAAATGGTACATACCATTCCATTTGGAACCTTTCACAAATTATGGGCCATCCGCTTCATCAATGCACTTTTTCTGTTATTTTTTAGCTTTCCAACTAATACTAGTACATTTTGGGATTTATCCAATTTGCGTTTGGACAAGCTACAGCATTGAATATTTGCGCCTAAAATTTCCACTCGGATGGATCGTGTAAATGGTAAGCGCCCTGGGTCATCACAGAAGTTCCAAAGATGTCTGATAACCTACGACTTTCATAACGTTCCGAACATCTGGGAACAGTTTCAAGTAAGTGGATTTACATAGAAGCCAGCCACATGTTATCTTTCACCCTAACCACTATACTGACTTTCATGAGCCCGCGTTGCTCGTAACATTCAGTTGCTAAGTAACGCGGACTACCCCGATGACGACAAGGCGACGTGGCATGTATGTTTCACCGATTAGGCAATACTTAGTAACACCTAAACACAAGAGAGAACATACGACATCCTCTACCTTATTTGTGTCACTCTTAAGAAGCTTTATAAGCGCTTCAAGGTGTTTCCCCTGATGTAAAAGAAGAAAAGAAGAATAAATAGTCGAACTTTGACTCAAAGAACAACTCCACAACACTTAAGAAACAGTCTCACCTGGCTTTGGTCAGCGGAAACAATACTGATGCATGCCAGTATGATCTCATCATGACACCTGTCCGTTACTTGCCCAGTCTCTCCTGAGCAACGCAGAAGATCTTCAATGTGCGAAAACTTGTACCGCCGCGCCAGCGAGCGTCCAGCGTCCACGTAAATACGTGCTGCAGGTAAATTAAAATCCTGCGGAAATAATAAAGATAATGAATATTTGCTTCTGCGCTGGGGCAAACTATGACACTGAGAAGCGACAAAGAAGTTAAGGAAGACCGGCCCTCCATCCGTCTGGAGACAAGGCTATAAACAAACCGTGAACAGAAAACATATTCGGAACAAACCTGAATAATTCTGCTTGCTAAACTAAAGCCATCTTGGATTGTCGCTCCAGCAAGAAGGACCTGAACGAAAACACAACAAAAAATATCAAGAAGATAGCTTGTGGCCTTTTTCGGTCTTGTACACAGTGTTCAACACTGTCTCAACAACCTGTTTTTAGAAAGAATACTTTTCAATGTCAAAGAGGATTTTGAATAACATTCTGTACAAACTTACACAACCTCAATTATGAGGGATAATTCCATTTTTACCTGCACGACCACCTCTCCCCTAACATTCCCATTTCCAAACAGGGTCGGCAAACAACTGAACTTCCTTCACTCGGTCGCAGCAGGCCTAGACCCCCCCGTTCCACTGTACACTGGTGCATGAAGTTTGTGACCTCCGTCTGTAGGTTAATGGTGTTCACGTGACTGTTCAACTCTGACAATGACATGGTCACGTGAGAGGGTTCCTCAGCGGTCGTCTTAGCGCTTGCCGTGCTTCGTTGCCTTAGATACGCAAACACTGTGTTGACAGTTCCTTTGGGAGACTTCTTTTACACAATCACAGCCTCAATGTGACGTTTTGCATCCTCCAGGAAGTGGAGTCGAGAATGCAGGTTCTCTTATGACGTAACTGAACCTCCGGCCACGCCCTCGTAAAACCGGATGCATGTTTGAGCGGCGCGGAAAAAGTCGTGCGAAAAATCAATTATGAATCAAAAGTTAACACTGCACTGGCACGTGTTGAATTGAAAGGTGATCCTAATGTTTAAGTTTGTGTAAGAAATCCTGTTAAGCAGTGTTTTTCCGGCACGGAATTGTTCCTTTTGCCTTGCGGATTGGTTGTGATTGCCATTTTCACTTGTTCCTGTATCACGCGTTCTACGACGTAAAATGGTTTATGTAGCGATTTCCTAATTGGTTATTTCTTCATTTTAACTACGCGCTGATTACTTAGTTCAAGAGCACTGTCTTAAAATTGACCGTCTTTCTAGATTAGACGCTATCCCGGCTTACCCTCATGAAAACCTGAACTTCATAAAGCAGATGATGGAAACTTCTTCTGAGTAAAAATTTACAAGTTGCGGTCAAGTAAGGCATCCACGAATGCAAAGTTGGGTCAGCGATCTCCATCTGGCCCCGGTTGTTCAAAGGCTGGATAGCGCTATCCACCGGATAAATATCTATCCAGTGGATAGTGCAATTAGCTTTCCCATTACTTATCCGCTGGATAGTGATTTATCCGGTGGATAGTGCTATCCAACGTTTGAACAACCGGGGCCTGTTCTTTAAGCTGCGTCCACTTGCCTTTAAAAACCAGACGCATGAACAAACTCTCAAGGAAAATTTCCGCTGAGCATTGCTGTGGAGATAGGAACGTAAGACGCGACAGACTTGCATGTAATATTGCGTTGTATGAACAATCAACTGGAACAGCAGAACGGACTTAAGGGCCACCCAATCTGAAACCAAACATCCACGCCTTTTTATGGGAAAAGAGACAAATTTAACACTAACACGGAATGAACGTACCTGATCTATGATGTATCGGCACGCAAGTTTAAGATATCCGTGTCTGACGTAAAAGGCCACAAGGGATGATGGGCTACCGTACTTGCGCAAATAAAAAAGGCATTCGTCAAACCGCTTGGGATCTAGTTACGAGTTACCAGGCTGGAAATTCTGTGAGCGAAAAAAACAAAACAAAACAAGAAAAACAACAACTGTAAAATAAGGACGTCACGCGAGTTTGAATAAGCTGCTTCTGCTGTTTGCTGCAAGTTCTATTAACTGACCCCATCTTGCTTAGCACATTGCACACTGTGAATGATATATAATTATTAAATAAATCATATATGTATTTCTTTTCACAGTGCACATTGTCTGCAAACAACACAACGGAACTAGTGAAGTAACATCTTGTTAAAGGCACAGAGGTGAAAGCAGAAAATAATTCATGACTAATTAACACTGAATTATTCCACAAGTGCACATTGGATATGGCGGAAATACTATATGGTAGATAGCCGAGTTCGCTTTGATCATCTCGTATCCAACAAGCGCGAGTAGAATGATTGTTTTATTAAAAAACGCCGTAAATATGGCTAAATCTTCGCCACTTTACTTTGTAAAAAAGAAAAACTGACAAAAAACGTTTCAAGGCGGAAATACTATATCATCTGCACTATATTCAGTAGCGTGCATTGGATTTTGAGTGAAACACCAATCACGATTCAATGAGAATTGAACCTGAATTTGTTTTAATGGAGCGAAAACTCCTCGGTTGTTTTTAACTCGGACAATGCCTATATGCTGGGGCATCATCCTCCCGTAATGCCCAAGGGGATTACGAATTATACAAAAACAAAACAAAAAAACGTTTAGCTCCTTTTTTTTTAAAATCCATATGATAACTTATTAACTTCAAACGTTGGGTCTTTACGGGAACATCTCAAACCTCGGCATTGCTGTAATGACCGAGCGATGAAACGGCCTCAGTTTGAGATTTTCCCATAAAGACCTTACTATCGGTTGAGTAGTTATTCCGATATCAGTGGCTCATGGTCACTTTGATAAGAAACGGACTCCAACGAGTAGTACCATTGAACGGTAATAAGATGAGGCAGATATAGTATGGAAGAAGGAGCCGGCATAAGTAAGTGCCGTTGAGAACCGGACTTGTCATCTGTGGCCACACTTTGCTATATAATTTGTCCGTTTAGAGTTTGAATAAGTACGTTTGTACCTTGAAGGTCACCAGTAGATTGACCGAAATGAAATTCCGATGATTAGAACAAGAACGGAATCGGCTAGATTTCCGCACAGTCCCATACATTAATTATGCATACATTTTGTTACTCAACCCTCTTTGTGTTTGAAACTGGGTTGGTGTGACATTGATACATGTATAATTAAAGTGTGGGGCTGTATGGAAATTTTTCGTAATTGGCAAGATCTCCACACAGTCCCAATCTGCACACCAGTGGGGTTTATCCATATAGTAATTTCGTGAAGGTTTTCGTTTAGAGGTTCTGCTAACTTCTAGGATATCCACGCAGCCACGCCGTTTTCTGTGTATTTTCTGCTATTCGGTCCAGTACTGTAGCAGCTCTCGTAAGGCTCTAAATTTCATTGGCAGGCATAGTGTAGCACCTCTTTTGTTTTAGGGATAGGGTCCATTGTTTGTGTTGTTTGTTCTTTTGTTCACCAGAAGAGGTAGCAAGCCAATCTCGTGAGACCTTACGAGAGCTGCTACACCGCCCATTCGGTCAGTTGGGACTCATACTTGCCTGGATGGGTACCATCAACTGAACTAGCTAGGTGCCCGCTTCAAACAACCACGCGTGTATATTTTTCATGCTTTTAATGATTATACAAGAGAACAGCTTACAACAAATTGAAATATGTTAGCTTGGTTACAGGTTAGGATATACGTTGGCAGTTAAACCCTTCTTGTTACCTGTGATCTTACGCAAACGGTATTAAGATGGTTTACACGAGTTAATGATTTCGCGTGCAAGAAATGAATTTACTGAATCATTTCACTTTCCAACTTTGCCGTCTGCCGCAATGAAAAAGGAAAAAAAAACGATAAGTATTGGTTAGTGGGTTAATATTGGTTAAAGCTGCTCTCTTTTGAATTTCCGCATTCTGTTTATTCCCATTTCCGGTCACGAAATCAGAGGTAGTCGTTCACGTTCATCGTTTCCCCAGTCTCCTTGCTCATTTCTTTGGTGATCGACGCTGACGGTGCTTCCTGGTCAGCGGCAGTGGGTGGGGAATCGTACACTTGTGATGTTGCTGACGTGTCCGTGAACGTAATAGGATCAATTGAGTTTGGTGTTCTCTGTTCATCCGCCGTTTGCATGGAGGTCTGTGCGGGTGGTTGGTCTGGAAACAAAATGAGAACAAGTATAAAGCTGGGATCAAATGATTTAGTTGAATTTCCAAAAGTGGGAACGCCTTTGTCGTTTGGTGAGTCGCAGTTTTGTATTCACCCAATGGTCAAATTAGACAAACGCGCAAAAATAAACACGTTTTCAAAAGGCGAAAATCGTCTTAGCCGTGTTATAAGTAATAAACGCACGCAGTATTTCGGGAAAACAAAACTGGGAAGAGTTTGAAAAGGAGCTTGTAAAATGTGATCGCAAGTAAGTCACCGAAACGATCTACACGTCAAAACGAATCGACCTTGACGGCCTGGAACAAGCCGTAGAGAAACTAAACAAGATCCTAACGAGCTGAACTACACGATGACAAGCCAATCTAGCGGACTGTTTCCCCTAACCCTGTTCCGACATAGAATACTATTTTTGTGTCTTTGTACATAGTTGCGTGGCACCGTTTAAGCTTATACATATCTACTTTGGTTTGTGCTGGTGATTACACTTGTAAACCATCTTTGAGTCGACAATGATCGATTCTTGCAAAGACACGTCAACACTTACCTTTAATCCTTCGCAATCGGAACCTGTGGTAAACTTTTCTTCGAACGTTCATCCAACCTCGCGCTCTTGTTCGCATCTTAGCTTTGCCGTTACGCAGGCGGATTCTTCGGAGGCGTCCACGTAACACTGCACGCAGCTTGTTGCAGCAATTTCTCACACGCCTCCAGATTCCTCCGTAACGTACCTGCAAGGTTCCTCCCCTGGAGGGTAGATATCTCCAGCGTCCACCGATGCGGATTCCAAATCTGCGCCCTCGCAATGTGACCCTTAGTAACCGTCCTCCGTAACTTATGTGCCATCCCCGGAGCCGTTTCACCACATACCTCCAAGCCCCTCCGTACCAAAGTCGCAGCTTCACGGGGGTCTTCTTTCGCACGAACCCTGTCCACTTCCTTCTCACAAGGATCTCTGCCTTTCCGCGTCTGAAATGGAATGGTCTTCCTTTGCCCTTGTAGTAGACAACAAGT
Source organism: Galaxea fascicularis (assembly GCA_948470475.1). NCBI lineage: Eukaryota > Metazoa > Cnidaria > Anthozoa > Scleractinia > Euphylliidae > Galaxea > Galaxea fascicularis. The sequence continues at coordinate 32,648,571 of OX419336.1, forward strand.
CGACCTTTTCGAGGGTAGATCCAGTGCCCTCGGCCGTAGATATATATTCTCAACCGCCGAACGAGGCGTGTAAGTTTTTGCCATCGACCGCTGGGCTTGCGCACATAAATTCTTCCCCTTCGAATTCTGTAAAAATTGTGAGAAGCTTTTTTAAAACAATGATTCATCAATAGCAGCATGTAAAATTAGACACCTTCATTTTTGTCAAAAGCTTGTATTTCGGTGGTCCAGAGGGAAAAATGCTCGCAGTTGTGTAAGAACCCTACTATGAATCAGGATTAGGCTCATGATCGGGTTCCAATGATATGGTTTGCTCTTCCTTCGAGAAACATGACATTTTCATCTCGGTACTCTTAGAGCATCTTTTTGGAGCAAAGTTACTTTGTCAAACATTTTCCGCAGTCTTGGCCAAAACAAACCTAAATCCCCATGAGAGGTGACTAACACTTCTTTCATCTTAAGGTTACCGTATACCTTCAGATCGGCAATTTTCTTCAAATTTGGATTTTTGGGTGAAGGTAATGATCAACTGAATGCGATTTCTAATGTACAAAAAAAAAAAAAAAAAATCAAATATCGGCGGAGAAAAGACGGTTTTACGTTTTGGCCAGAAGTAAAAATTACCCTTTTGAATGACATTCTTAGCGCTGTTTTCTCGAATCAATCTTTCCACCTGAAGGGAACACTTTAAAGAGCTAAAGCTGAAGGGGAATTTGTTCTTTCGCCCTCAAATTCTTACAAACAACAAGAAGTATGTCTGCACCTTTTTTATTTCGAAATAGTTTTTCTCTGAGAGCGATTTTTGTACGATTACTTCAAATATTTTAATACTATTTCGAAAGTGTTCTACAACTTTTCACTGCAACTGAGTATGGCAAAACGCAGACATGGTTTTTTAGCACTTTGGGTCCGGAAACTGAGGAACACATTAAATTAGCGAAAGACAAAATTCGCTGTGACTTGAAGCTTTGACAAGGTGCAAGGTGATTCGGACGCTCGCATTTACACTTCGTGAAAAATTCGACAATTCATTTTATTTCAAAAATTTTGGTAAAATTTGATAGTCAGCTCTTTTAGGTTTAATTTGATATAGGGGTTTAGGTATCTACAGATTAAACCGGACACTCTACATCACTTTTACGCGAGACACCCCTGAAGGTACACATACTTTTCCCACAGTCGAGATTTTTCAGTCTTACCTTAAACCAAACCTCTTCTTGCCAACGCGGAACCACAGTAGTCGTCCTTTGCCATAAACTCGTTTGAATCGTTTACCGTACCTGATGAACATCACACCGTTACGTCGACCGTATCTGCGTCGAAGACGGCGTTTTCGACGTCTGTTCCGTCTCCAAAACCGTCTTTGTCTCCTGCGTTTTCGTCGTCTCCTTCTACGACGGCCACGGCGTGTGGTAGAACGCCGCCATCGTCCTCCGTAAAAGAAACTTATTTTGCCGTATAAGAATCGAACTGGTCTCATCTTTCTGCTATAGAGGACTCGAAGGGTTTTGTCTCGGCGGTTGAGTCTAACTCGTACGTAGCGTCCTTTCAGGCGAATCCTCAGTCTCCTTGTTGGAATTGGGTAAAACTTTCTTCCACGTAGATATCGAACCACACCTTGTTTAATACTATTGTGACAAGAAATACGGTAACTCTTAATTTGAATTAGGTTATGAAAAAGCTGTACGATCTCTTCTGTTAAGAACCTGGCGTTCACTGCGAGAAATTCCTTGTTATCTTTGTGTCTAAGTCAGTTTGGATTTAAAGTAACTCCTTTCTTTCGTTCAATGGGAAGGCTCACATATTTTTAGTGTCACTTTGCGAAAAAAAAAACGTTTCGGGGTAAATTAAAGTTAAAATGATGGTCAACTATTCTTGACAAATACCCTCCCTTCACACAGAACCAATGGTAAAGAGAATGCCGCAAAACAATGGGTTTAGTAAGCAAAACCAGAGCCTGGGTTCGGCAGTACATTTCTTTACCGTCTTCTGCAAAAACAACAATTTGAAATGACCAAACCAAAGGTTTCATCGAAGCGTGAGTACCTGACGGTGAATGCTTAAACGTTTCGGCGTCTAGTGATCATAAAATTCTAGGATACTGAGTTCTTCCATATTTTACAACATGTACAAGCAATTCCAAAGTAGTATATTTAAGAGCTGAAATCAGGCCGTTTCAGTTGGTGTTGAAGTAATCGTTGCTTAACTTTCTATTTACGCGGCTGCCCACTGGTCTACAATAGATTTGCCAATCATTTTCAAGACGCTTCTACGATATTCAAAAACAGCTTTATATTTTCCTACCGCCTCGACTTTAAATTGTACTGTAAGTTATTTCCCAATATTTCATCATTACCATACGCAGCTAAAAACAGCTTTGAAATGCCGAAAAACGCTGTCTGGCTGAATATCTCTCCTTACCTTAGGGAGAATCTGCGACGTCCATGGCGGAAATAGAAAGTTCCCCGCCTCCTATAAATCGTTCTCCATTGCCTGAAAACATACGCTCGCATCACGCCGTAACGCCTTCCTCTAAACCGTCTTCGCCACCGCCAACGGGGTCTGACACGCCTCCGCGGTCTGATTGCACGCCATTTCCTTCCTCTACGACAATAGATGGTCTTGCGGCCGATACGAATATAAGTGACCCTCCGCCTAACGCGAATGAACGCATTTCGTCCACGTCGAATAACCTTTCTCCATTTTTTCCCTTTGAAGGCATACAGACGGTATTTACCATGGATGAATCGCCAAGCCTTTCTGAAGCGATAAGATAACTTGCCATATCTAAACCTGATGAAAGATTGAATAATAACAATCAAACAATTGATTAACAAATGTTGTCGTAAGCAACAACAACCACCCTTATTTTTAAATTGAATAGAGTACTAACTACTTGTAATAACCATAGGGATCTAGAGGACCCAGGCTGCTTAGCAAGAAAAATAGGCAAGTACATATCTGACAGGTGATCGGTAGATGTGGATCTTTGGAGAGACAACTGGAGTACCTCAAGACAAAGGCAACACTCTCCTGTATTTTTACGGTAAACGATCTGCTACACAGTTGATGATTTGCGGTCGTTAGATTTACGCCGTCAGTTGGATAAATGGTTTCGAAATCGGGACTGGAACGGACCTTCCTAGTTGGAAAAATGTTCGGTTTTGGATATCACAGTATCCATTCTCAACGTGATAGACTTTCATTTCCCAGGTAATGATTTTGAATTTGGGGGTTTGGTAATAAGCTACTTATTTTCTGAATTAAGCCTGAAACACTAGACAAAGGTGACTAGGGATTATGGACCTATCAATAAAGGGCTAATTACATTTTGTGAGGTCATCGCCTGGACAAGAAAGCACCTCTATACCTCTTGCTTCTATCTGGGTGGCAAAACTACGCGATTATCAATCAGCCGTTTTTTTCTTTCTATGTAATTTAAACGGTTATTATCCATATAGCGGGGGTAGTTATTCGGCGTTTTCGAGACCAAATAAGTGTAGTCTCAACGTTCCAGCTCAAAAGATTAGACATCAGTCCAGTTCCTTGAATGAAGATCAACGCGGGTAATTTGGTTTGAAAACGTAAACAAAGGCTGTGTACCCCTATTTTTACATGATTTATTTCATATACACCACTCATGTACCCCTATTTATTAAGCTTTTCCACACAAATTACAGTGTGACAGTAACAAAAGACAATCACTCGGAAAAATGAATTATACACCTGACTCGCGAACAAAAGGCTTTGATTCCTTTGTTAGGGAACGTCGTTGGTTGATCCAAAGAAGAAGCTTGCACTTTGCGCGTTACATTGTACACAAGACAACTTTGTGAAGGGTTCAAATTTTGAAAAGTGTGACGGTCATGCTTAAATCTGCAAATGTATCTTTTCGCTTATCCTGGTCAAAATACCTCCTCTTCTGTATTCTTTGCATGGTTAGTGTTTTGTAGTATCAGCATGAATTATTTTTATTTGGCCGCTTCTTGACGCGATAATTTGGTGGTACAGTTTTATGGTTATGCACTGGTCAGTGGATGTGCGGATGTTCACTCGAAGGAGTGAAATCAGCTTTATACCGACAACTTGTAAAGGTATGGATGACCCCAAGACCTTGCGTACTCTTTACTGCTCATTGGTCCGTTCAAATTTGGAATATTGTTCTGTTCAGTGGTGTGGTCCCCATATACAAAGAGAAATATTGATAAGTTGGAAAGAGTACAGAGAAGAGCGACTAAACTTATCTTCAAAAGTGATGATCCCTATGACATTCGCTTAAAGAAGTCAAACCTCATGTCACTGGAGAAGAGACCATCACTGGTTGATGTGACTTTCATATATAAAGTACTTAATGGCAACATTGATATTAACGTCAGTCAAATTTTAGACCTCTACTCGGAAACTGACCGCTACTCACTTAGGGCTAAGGATTTTTTCACCTTAAAGAAGAAATATGCTAGAACTAATGTTTTAAAGTATAGTTTTTTTCCATAGAATTACTGACCAGTGGAATCAACTACCGTTAGACATTCGTGGTTGTGATAATGTAAATATTTTTAAGTCTAGAGTTATGAAATTTTTTCGTGATGCTTAAGTAGTTATTATATTTATATATTGTTAGGTGATCTGTTTTTCTATGGGGTATAGGACTCCTTTACAGTTCATCCTTTGGTTCTTAATCCATAGATTGTCATTGAAATAGAAATAAACTCGGTTATGTCACAGCCATTTTCCGAGTTAAAAAAGAAAACAAAATGCCCTGCCTCGGCGCAAAACTATACCAAGTGAACTAAACTTGAGACTTTTTATTAAAGCATTCAATCCTCATTCTTTGAACGACTAGGAGTAATAACAATCGCGTTCTCTAGTGTGCTATTTTGTTTCATATTCATACAACTCGATTGTCTGAAAACAAGCGAATTAATCTTAATCGCGCTTAACTGGAATAAACGAAAATTATAATCGCGAAATTTAAAACGATACATGTATTCCACCCTTTCCAATTTTTAGGGAAAAACACTTAGAACGAGGTTGGACAAACAGGATGCTATTGTAGTAAGCTCGTGAGACTTGAATTCATCGCAATTTTATAAGCGGTTTGTTATGCTTCTTTTATCATGATACTAAAATGGTCAACGAAATAACACACTCGCAAAATACGCCTTCCGATTTCTCGAAATTCCTTCGCCTCAAGGGTTTATTGCCGTAATATTTATATCCTGAAAACAAGTCCCGTGGAGAGTGGTGCTTAACCTTGAAATATTTCTCGTAATTGCGACTAATGAAATAAAGATTTGTTTTCAACATTTTGTTGCGACTGAGCTTATTAACGCGGTAAGCCTCACGTTCCAAGAAAGGGAGCGGTTTTCCGTTGAATATATTGAGTCATTTCGACCGTTAACGAGTTTTTCAATGGCCAGCACCAATTGACCAATTGTCAGCTTGGAAATTTCCCGAGTAACTCTTTCAGTGGCAATTTTTTAAATCGTTGTAGTGGGCGGTACTCACTGGTTTCCCTTCCACCTCATTTTACAATAGACTGAACAAAGTTGGGTTGTTGAGGAAGCCAATTCGTATCCTTGGGAAATGTTATTCAAAAATGGAAGTTCCTTTAGTCAGTTATTTCATCATTACACCTTGTGCCTACTAAGGTTTTAAGCAATATTTCGGCTTTTTTGCTTTGATAACATAACAATTCCAAGCCAAAATGATTTCTGATTTAACTTAAACTGTTAAGTTATTTCACGTCACAAGCTGACTGAACACTACTAAGATTGCTTAGGCAACTTGATTACTTACGAGAGGATTTACAGTAGCCGTATTCGAATATAAAATTGCACCAGCCTAAATTCTGATAGTGTTTTGAAATATCGCTCGCAGTGTAGATCATTAGTTGTATTCGCAATAATGCGACTACCGGTACAAATTAAACTAAGTATCACTTTTCTCAGTGGCGCTCGACCGGCGAAAGCCAGCCATCAGTTCACTGTGTAGTTTACAACTGAAAACCTCACTTACTTTCAGCAACTTCTTTTGATGTTTTTTTTTTTTGTCTTCTGTTCTTACCTGATTCCTCGTCGTCGTCCTCCCAAGCGGAATGTTAATCTTCCTTTCCACCTGTAAATCTTTCGAGTCTTTCCGCGAAAGAAAATCTTGAGAGGGCTAGTGCGCCGCCTGTACCGTCGAATACGCTGCAATCGCCGTACCCTCCGTTGTTTGTAACGCCTGATTCTGCGTAGCTTGCGCCTATAGTGTCGGAACTTGCGTCTGCGTAGACGGCGTCTTCTTCCTCGTTTGCGGCGTCTGTAAACGACCTTCCTCCAAGTCCTGTTTTTGTAGATGGAGAACCTTCCACGCCTGTATCTGATATTAAACCAGCTCCTGCCTATACGAACTTGGAGGCGACGTCTGAACCTCCTCGTACGGCACCATCGCCGTCTGAACGAGAAGTAAGGCCGTCTGATGAGGATCCGCTTTCTTCCGTATACCATTCTAAATGCTCCCGCGCGGTACCTGTTTGTGAGGGAACCAGAAAACAAAAGCTTACCCTGCGGAGCAAGCATTACCGTGGGTTTTAGTGTTCGACAGCCGACGGAATATTTGTAGCAAGGGAAATGGGGCGAGCGCAAAAATGTGAAGCATCTTTGTTTCGCTCTTGCTCCATTTCTCGCGCATCCAAATTTCGGCTTTCGAGCGATGGAAACCCCACGCAGGTTAACAAAAGACTGGACATTTCCACAAACTCAGCATGGTTATAGGAATTACCTAGTACAAATCAAGGTAGCTATGAGCCAAGGGCACGGAAAATAAATTGCGAACACCTCTTGATTCCAAAAGAGAGGCGTGACACGCGTTACGTTTTACGCATGATTAAGTCTTTGTTGCTTCGATCAAAACAAATAGTACTTTGCTATCTTTTGATTTTATCCCATACAAAGTTATCAAAATCAAGTTCCTCTTCTTCTGTTTATCTTTAATTTCGTTATTCTTCTGTCGTATCTTTATGAAATTTGCTTTTTCATTCCGCCTTTTCATGACCGTAATTTTGCCAGTTACACAGTTGGTTGGCAGTATGCGGTCCGCGGAGACAGGAATCGAAGCAGCAAAGGAGTGAAATTAGCCTCGCAACTACAACTCGGAAATGGTATATATACATTTTCCGATAATTTCTGGTAACTTTCGATATTACGGGTTATTTTGCCGCGCAAAAGCGTCAACACTGTCCCCGCATAAACTGGATTATAACACCTTCACTCGTTTCAACGATATTCACGCAAAACGCCTTTTTTCAGATAGTTCGCGTTCTTTTAACATTTTGAACTGAGAATTTTTTCCAGATTTATGAAGTGAAATGGTACTAAATTGATGTTCACGGTTTTAGCGCCAAAATCGTGGATCTTAAGTGACTATTAGCAATAAATATTGCCAGTGGATTGCCTTCAGCGGAGCTTTTAAAGAGTTACGGATTAGGCCACGTTCTTTGTTTTATATAAAAAGATATGTGACTAAGACTTTATTTTAAATAGAAATCGTTATTCACCTGTAAATCACTGGGAAATGGATGCAGACTTAATTTCATATATCTATCATCTTTCTTTAATTAGGACGAAGGTTTAGCAAACAACACTGTGTGATAAACTGGAGCAAAGACTAAGGGTCTCTCAGTCATTTTTTTTTTTCCCGACTGGCCGAGCCACTTTCACTAGAGGTAAAGCGATGAGAAATGAACTATTTCCTGGGGTTAATAAAATACTCTTAGGTTTGCCACACGAGTGAAGAATACATGTACAGTTGGCAATTGGCAGGACAGAGTACTTAACCAGAGGTTTTTGTCTTTAGAGCAGGCAAGGACAGAAAAAAAGTACGGCGATTGTTAATTAAATCAAAGTTCACTGTGTTGAACATTACGGTGACTCCCATCTCACACAATGTTCAGAACTTGATAGGCGAAGGTCAGTTTACCTGATTGATCTCCATCTTCCACGGTAATAATAGGATAGATGACTTCCTCGCTTAACAATGTATTTGTTGGGTCCCAGGCCGGAAACACGCATCACCCGTCTGCGACTTGTACGTCTTCCTCGTCGTCTTCGTCGGCGTAGTCGTCTTCTTCGTCGCCTCTTTCTTCGACGCAACATCCTGCGCGTACGTCTGCGCCTTCGCCTGTTTATGGACCTGCGCGTTCTGGGTCTGGACCACATCTTCTTGTATAATATTCTAAGATTGCCGCCAATGACTTTGAATGGTCTAAATCTGTTCCTAAACCGGATACGAAGTTTGCCGCGATAATATCGCACTTGCCGCCAGCGACGACCGAATCGGAATTTGACAGGCCTTGTTCCCAACCAGCTATAGCGTCTTCCATATCTGATTCCAATCTTACCTCGCCAGTACCTATGAATGAATGAAGAAATGAATGACTGAGTAATTAAAGTTTTATAGCGCATATATCTGATTGGTACCTACAGTAGTGGTGAAAACAAGCAAATTCTGCTGCAGTCACAAAGTACAAATGCCAACCTCCCCATCCCTGTGCTTTGCTCACACAACTGCCAATCACCCACCCACTGCAAACTGTGGATTTACTCTAATTGGTTGTCAAAAGCAAACTATCATTCAGGCCGACACTTGTCAGGGCATCCTACACTGTAAACTCTCACTTAACAAGACCACAAACTTTCACTGCGGTCAAAGTCTCAAAGCAACCCTCCCCCCCCCAGCCTTCTGCTTTTGACACACAACTGAGAGTCACCCACCCACTGTTAGAACTGTCCCTGGGCTCTTTTGCAAGGCAGGTGTTGAAGGCAAGTCCCCTCAATTTTGAGTGGTCACAATCGCTTGAACACAGCAAACTTTAACGGCAACCTTTCACCAAATTCGCTCAGATATATGATAGGTCGTACCGCTTTACTTTTTGATAGTTGCGACCTCCGACAAAAAATACCCATGAACAAATCCAGCTAAGCCCTTGCGCAGTGTTTCTCATTTCTTGTACACCCCTATCGGACTCTTGCAAGTGACTGTCTCAGCCACGTGAAAGTCGAACGAGCTCCAGACATCCCTTGATGCTCCTAGTTATCGCAAAGGCTCGTAAAGTTTGTCTGTTGTGAATTTTAGGCCTCTACCCTTTATGAAGACTGCCTGACTCCAGCAGACAATTGACTATTAGTCAATGTTTATTTATCAATAAACAGATTTGTTTTAGTTACCTTACTATTCTCCATATACGACCGATTCTCGCCCTCAGATATCTTCCTAGGCGGAAAACTCTGATCCATTTTCGGCCATAATAGTATCGAAGAATGTTACGCCGCCGCTTTCTTCGAACGCGTCTTCGGTACCTACGACGTCTCCGTCTTCGTCGTCGTCTTCTTCGACGACGGCGTCTACGTCTCCTTTTTCGCCGTTGTCGTCGTCCTCGCAGTTTTCGCTTTAAAATCTTCCAGTGTTTGCGAATGCGTATCTTAATACCTCCTGCTGTTAACGCGAATGGTCTGTAACGTCCTTGGTAACGGACCGCAAGCCTTCCCCGCCGACGTCGAATGAACGACCAACGACGATAGCCCACGCAGACCCTGAAACGACGTGTAATTCGTCGTATTTTGCGCTCCTTTCCATTGTAAGTTATTGTGAAGTATCTGCCTCTTCGATATCTGTATGAAATTAAAAAATGTTAATCTGTGCGCTTAAAACCCGTGGTAAGAGAAGAACGTAGAAGTCCCTTCTCCTTGAGTAACTTTCGCTGTACGCCCTGTGGTACATGCCACACATTTTACAATAAAACGTTTTTGCCCAGCATCTTACAATCAAAGTGGCTATGAGCCACTGAACTCGGAAAATGAATTGTAAACCACACGCGGGTATATGGTTTAGATTCCTTCATCACTGCAAACTCCAAGCGTTACAAGCGCCTCTCGGGGAAGGAGGAGGGGTTTAATCGTATATGAAAGGGGCGGGGATGCTCCTCCGATCTTTTTAAAGACCATGGTTATATGAATCGAGTAAATAAAACGAATTAAAAACATACACCCCTAAGCGAGTCGACGAGCATCCCCGCCCCTTTCATATTCGAGTTCCCCCCTCCTCCACCCTTGCCTATTAAACGGAAAAATTTAAAATAAAGTAAAGCAAGTTCCTCCTCTTCCGAATATCTTTCGTTAGTCGTTTGAAGTATCTTGATAAAGTTTGTTTATTCGTTTGGCCGTTTACATAATCGTAATTTTGGTTGTACAGTTAGCCAGCGAGTTCTTGTGATATGGCAAGCGTTTTCACTGGTCAGCGGATTCACAAAATGCTTTAACAGGAATCGAAGGAGCGACGGGAGGAATGAAATCCCCCTCTCACCCACAACTCGGGAATGCCATAATGACTATGTGAAAGAATGCACTTCTATAATTATTTCTGAACTAAAGTGTCGCAAAAAATATCTCAGGATTTGACCCTTTTTGTTTGAGATTTCTTCATCAGTGTAAAATTTACCGAAAAACGCAAACAAACGTACAAACAATCAGACAAACATAAAATATACATTTTGAACATGGCACCGTATTATTTACCTGAAATAAATCCACCGCATTTTGTAACGCATTGCGTATGCGCCGCGCCATTTGACAATGGCTCTCCAACGTCCGTGGAACCTGAAAAGAAGTATAGCACGTCTGCGCCGACGAATATAACGCCTTCTACGTCTTCGACGTCTACGTCGCAGTCGCCTTCGCCAGCGACGCCGTCTTCGCAGACCTCTTCTGCCGTAACGTCGTCTTCGTCGTGTTCTTCTTACAGGCTTTGGCTTAGGTTTTTTTCGAACAGGTTCGTAATGGGCGGGGATAAACACGGTTACTCGTCCGCGACTTACTCTAATCTGCTTCTTCTTGCCCCTCACATAAATAATTAAGCGTCTATTGCGTGTTCTTGCCGTGTACCATCGTCTTTCAAAAAGTACGTCCACGCGCCTGAGTTTATGCCATCTTCTCTTATCCCACATGATAAAAGCGCCATGGTGGTATCTGCAGTAAAACGAGATATACAGGTGAATTGACATCGTTGTCCTTCTTAAAATATTTGTCCTTAACTAAATTAATCAAGAACGTTAGAGCCTTTTTAACAAAGTATCCACTTGCTCAATCAGTAAGTGTGCATAGGTGCAAAATGCGTTAGAGAAGCCACCTTAATTGATCATCACAATATGTCTCGGCAAACATGTGTAGTATAACCACAGCCTTGATATTTGACAGCGTAAAGGCGCCAAATCAAAATGGAACTGAATAAAATTCTCAACTTCTAACAGAGAAGATGCACTCTTTTTTATACAAGAACGTCTAATTCATGGAGCCGAGGCGATTGGCGATTTAAGCGTGAAAACATTCTTCAGATGTTTTTTTAGTTTCATGGTAAGCGTATCAATTAAGTTGCTTGTCACATGCTTGTGCGGCTTGCTCTGATGCCGCGAACAAGATGTCAAGCTAACCAACTCTTGCTGAATTTGGTTTCACAAAAAGTGTTGATCAGTAGTTCACAACGCGGCAAGAACAAATGAACAAAAAAAGACTAACTCTCAGACTGAGTATGTTCTTAGCATGTTCTTGAAATCTTGGCTAATCTCAGCCTCAACGTTTTTATAAAAAATGTTGTATAAAAAGAGTGTAGTTGGGCTAAATCGCTGGTTTTGTTAGTCTAACCATTTGCAGATGTCATTGCAAAGGAAGCACTTTTTCCTCAATCCTAAGTGTTGGTCCTGCCGGGCCTTTGAACCCACTACCTCCCGCATGGTAGTCCGGCGTTCTACCAACCGAGCTAACCGGTCGGCGGTTTTCCGTGACATGGTATAAAATAGTTATGCTAAGAAAGCGTTATCGTGATATGCCATGGAATACCCCACTTGTCACTTGCATTTTCTTCGCATACAAGTGCCATGGTGTAACATTCGAAAGCGTTACATAACTAGTGTGTGAAAACTTTCTTTGTTTGATCTCTAGTCTACCCTCACTGGCAGATGTCGATGAACCGCTAACGAGTATATATAGTTTTTGTAACTGAAAGTTTGCTTCAGACAGTTTCATGTTCATGTGGTATTTGATTCACATGAGACTGATGGGTTTTCCTCAGAGAAGGTTCGGGACAACAACATGCCATGACGAATTCGCCTTTTGCGTGTGAAATGAAGGACATGCCAGCTCTTTTATAACTATGAATAGACTGGTACAGGTGAAGGATTGTGGGATGGTTTGGATAGACTGAAAATGACACACGTTTCACGTTACGATGTTTTTTTTTAAGGCCCGTAGCGTAGGTGTTGTTAATTCTCTTAACAAAAGACTATCATGTTCCGTGTCTAGTCAAGCGTTCCTACAATTCCTTCCTCACACCAGTCTCCCTAGAATTTCTAGAGAGGGAAGTAGCGGACCGCAATCAGTTTCTACAAATTAGAGTCACTTAATGAATAACAACGAATAAACTAATTGCGCATATGACGTTTTCTCCTAGGATCTGAGTTTTCAGATAAGGAACAAATGTTTTTACCTAATGCGTCTGATCACCCTGTACCGGATTACCATTATACGTCCTATGCGATAAGCCCTTCTCCATCCATGTAGATAGAACCGAAGAGGGATCTTACGTCTCGGTCTCCTACGTATCCTTCGTCGCCTTCCATATCGTTTCCTGCGCCTCGACCTTCGCCTCATTCTCCTCCTCAACCTCCTGGACTTTCTTCTAAGCCTTCTTCGTCTTCTTCGTCGACGTCGCCTTCGCCTTCTCTGTCTCCTTCGTCTTCGTCGTCTTCTTCTCTTTCGCCGTCGCACTTTTCTGCCCCGCGAAATTCGTCTGGATCTTCGCCGCATGCTGTACCATCGTCGTCTTTTGTACATCTTGATTATTCCCTTTCTAAAGCGCAGTGGCTTTGATCTCCCACCATCTTGGAAGAAGAACCTTTGTCCTCTCACTGTTACTCTTCGCCAGCTTCCACTGTACCAAACTTTGATTCGTTTACTGGGTCGAGATAGTCTGATCCACCGGTTCCTTCCGCGTGAAATCCTGACTCTACCAAACGAACACCTTAAAATGAACCATAAATAAAAATAAGCGAATACGTACCTTATTTAGTAAATCAATCCTTTACATCAGAGCAAAACGGAGTTAAATTATACACAGCATCTTCTAATTCTAAATCTTTGACCTACTCCCAAGCATTTATGGAATATGGTGAAACAAAAAACACACGATCGCTTCTTGTCACTGCTAAAGCCCGTTTCAAACGTCGTGCTACTGCCGTGTCAAACTTAATTCGTAAATTATAAATACATTTTAAAAGTCAGCAAAACCGGTTTGTTATGGTTTAACGCATGTTAACAGCAACAGTTTTTAGTTCGACTAAATTAACTCGTGCTGGAGTCGTGCTAAAGTCGAGCCAGCTAAGCACGACAGTAGCACGACGTTTGAAACGGGTTTAACTTAAACCTGTTTCTGTCAATAGACAAGCAAAAAAGTAACTCATAACTGTTAATACAAAGGGTTTTTTTTACCTGACTTTACGCACTTTTCCTCTTACGATAATTGTGAAATAGTTTCGTCTTCTAGTAACAGCTCTCCATTTCCTGGCGTAATATACTTTCATAGCGCTTCGTCGCCTTCGCCTTCGCAATCTTCTTCTGCGTTGCCTCCTTCTCCTTCTTCGTCTCCTTTTTCTTCTTCTTCTTCGCCTCCTTCTCCTGAATCTTCTTCTGATTCTTCTCAACTTTCGCCGTCGCTTTCTTCGCCTTGACCTCATCCTCCTTTTTCTTCGCTGCAGACGCCTTAAGATTTGCTTCCGTCTTCGTCGAACCCTTCTACGTGTTACTCCACCACGCCTTCTTCTTCGTCTGAATCCAAATCTTCCTCGCCTTCGTTTTTGTCTTAATCCATACCCTCTCCTAGGTTTTCGTCTTACTCCTCGTGGCCTTCTGTAATGGAACCGCAGTCGCCCCCGGCGGATTGATACCCTTCTGTAACGTTGTCGGTAGCGTACCATAAACCGATGCCTCCTGTAAACAGCCCGTCTCCAGATGCGGAAAATGCGTACGTAAAGGCGAACTTGACTTCGACTTAGTCTGTACCACCTTCGTCCGCGTTGGATACTCACTCGACCTCGGCGACATCTGAAAAAGAACAAAGAGTTATATCGTACCATTTGTTATTCTAGACAAGTACAACAAATTATGATTCCCTTCAGAAATGAACACCAAAATTCAGACAAGTTATTTGCTAGAAAGGTCGACAAATTTAAGGATGTTTTTTAATGAGCTGGGTGAAATTAAAGTGGTGGAAAGAAATTATTAATCATTTGACCAAATCGCAGTTACCCAAAATGGTAAAAAGCAGGCCGCTTCAGAGAAAAGAGAGACAGCAAGACCTTCATTAGGCACTTACTTAGGTGCTTGTCGAGGAGATTTTTTCGACACGCTGTTGACCAACCTAGCCCTGGTTGCTCAAATAGCTGATAGTTTTACCCAGTTCAAAGATAACTCGCCATTCAACACAGCCAAATACCACCAGCCAATACATTTTCATATGCAGAGTATTAGTTTATCCGCTAAGAAGGCTATCTGCTCTTCAATCAAGTGGGGCCAAGATGAGAGTTAACAAGCCCATACTTTGTAACAGAACCACTAACCGCTATTTTGTTTGTCTGGCTTACTTTTGGTTACGACTATGCTATCGGTTATAGAAGAGAGAGTAACAAGCACCTAATGACAATTAGCCTGCTACGAGACCCTTTCAAGGTACTGAGTCGAACGGGTGCACGGCGAGATATCCGGAACATGAAACGAGCGAGCCGAAAGGTAGAAGAGGAAGTAAGGGAGGAGAGGGCAGGGATAAGGCGCCTTCCACAGGTCTCCTTCTGCTTTGTTCTCCTGGCTCCAGTCTCTCCCCGTTAAGGGTTAGTGTTTTCGATTATTCAGAAACGATGTTATAATTGGATGGCAGAACCCAAATGTCAAGAAAAGACGCACGAATGACGTCATGAGTCAAAGAGTAGTTCAAAACAATGTATAACACAGATGCCATTTGTCTGTGCGTGTATACGGTGATAACACATGGCGGACGACAAGACGTGGTAACGACATCAGGCACGCGACTGTGCTGCGACTTGTAGCGTGCGTTTTTGTTCTAACTACGTTTTGACGTCCTCCGTGTGTTGTTAGAGTACAAACGCACTGCTAAATGGAATCTAATCTGAAATTAAGAAAAAGGCAAAACAAAACTTAAGGTACTTGAAGTACTTTTGACAAAAAGGAAAGCTGAATAATCTTAGGCTTGTAAAACTCATCTTTCAATAAAAAGCGAAGGAAAGTTCTCATGTAGGTCAAATCATGTAACAATTGGCGCAGCGGAAATAATACAGCAACGGCCTTTTTGTTAACGCTAATCTGCTAATTTGTCTTGTGACAGTGCTACCCTTACCTAATTCTTCGTATTCCTCTTCTGGTTCGGAAACTCAAATACCCCCTGCTTCGGAAGAGTGTTCGGTACTTATTTCTGAACCAGATTCGTAGCGGGTACGTAATCCTTCTTCTACGACGCCATCGTCTTTTCCCCATTCTTCCTCGTCTCAGTCGTCTCCTTCTGCGTCTTCTGATTCGTCTGTACTTTCGTCTGCGTCGTCGTTTACGCCGCCTTAGTCTCCTTCGCAACCTCCGTCGACGTCTTTTCCTTCGCCGCCGTCGTCTTCTTATTCTCCTACGTTGCCTTCTGCGTTTTCTTCGCATCCTTCGTCGTCGTCTTCTTCGGTATCCGCGCCGTCGCCTGACAATTGTCTTCCACCCTCGTCGGTATCTTATTCTAACTTTTCCGCGACGGATCCTCAGCGGGCACCACTTCCTACCGTAACGAACGCGGAATACCCGTTTATACCGCACAACTTTCCTCCAGACGTTTCGGACCCGTACCATGAGTCGTCTGTTGGGCTTTCTCACTGTGACCCACCCTCTGCGGCGGAGAACATAGATTCTGCTTCTAGTGCACCTTGAAAAATAAAAGAGTTAAGTTCACAAGACGACTCGGCAGACTCAAAAATGAAAGAATTTTGATATTGGTTTAAGGAGCAATTGCTAGCTCCTCAAAACATAGTCAACATATGTAGATGGTTATGAAAACTTGACAAGTTTCTTTGTTTCATGTTTTTGGTCGCCTTTTTGGCCTTGACCCTGCACAAAACCCGACAAAAACACACTTTTTTCGGCAGGATAACAAAACAAACGTTTCGACTAATTTATTCGCAACTAACGTGCGAACCAAAAACAAAAGATTGTGCAGGGTCACGGTCAATTCAACATCTATTGCGACTGCACTGTTCTTGCTTCTGAAATTTCCAGGGTTTCATAACCAGTCCCTAGATTAACTATACTCAAAATTGCAAAAAATTAAGAGACATCTCTTTTCTTCGGAGATGGCAGATGTTGGCTGTGAACTACCCGAATTTGTTTCGTTTACTGATCAATGTTGCGATTTTCCAGTTTTAGTTCTGCAACAAAAGATAAAACGTTTTAAATATATTTTGTATATAACAGCCTTCTTAGTTCAAATTCATAATTCCTATAACACGGTTATCACGAGTTCAAAGCGTGACTCAACCCAAGGTGATGTAGTTGGTCAGCCTTAGTAGCACTGGCACAAATTTGTAATTTTCAACACCCAAATTAAACCGTCTGCGAATACGGTAAAAGTTTTCTTTAGTGTTTGGTTGACTCTATAGAGCAACGGCAAAATCTATGTTTGGTATTCAAGTGAATTTTCCCAAGTTTTTGGGCTATCTATGTTGTACTAATTCCATCGCATCTTTTTTGAAAGACCTCCCAACGTTGGTTAAACCATGAACCAACTCTCAACTGAGTGAGTGACGCGGGGGAATGCGGTGAGTGAGTTGCTAAAAGGGGAGATAAAAGCTTCGAATGGTGACTGAAAATTTGAAATACATGTCATCAAAATGGTACTGTTTGATATCAACAAGATGGGTCTACCTTTTTAACTCCAAATGTCAATATAACATCATTGTATTGAAAGCACTGAGTAAAGCTTCGCTGTCATGCTGTTTCATATGCATTGCATGGTTGCACGAATCACTTTGTGGTGCAATACTCTGTTTGAAAAGTTATACTTTTAACGGAAGACACATCTTTATGGACTCGCTTTTAATTCTTAAAAGACATTGTTACCACAGATCAACTGTAGCTTAATTTAGGCTTTATCAATTACAATTGTTTGATCAAACAAAAAAGGTCACGAGACTAAGAAATGGCATTCCTTGATTGCGAAACAAACGGCCTACCCTGAAGTGCAACAAGAAATGAAGAGGGGAGGGCGAGGAGATTTTGCATGCTCAAATCAGGGCTTAACGGTTAAATGAAAGCCATCGGACAGCTTGTAACAAAGTTGTTATTTAATGAGTGGTGTGCATTTTTTCGTCATTTCTGCTTTGGGGTTTCCTTGTAACTAACTATGTACACTACAATGTATCATCCGTACCTGATTCGTCTTGATTTCTTTCTGAACCGGAAGTACAATGCACGATTTTGGCGATAGACTTCTCTCCATTGTCTACCGTATTTAAATTTCATTACGCTGTAACGCTGTCGCCTACGCCGTCGGCGTCTTCGTCTTCGTATCTTACGTCTTCTCCTTCGTCGTCTTCTCCTTCTTCTTCGCCTCCTTCGTCTTTTCCTTCTAACCTTTCTTCTTCTCCTTCTAATTCGCTTGTACCGCCTTCTTCGACGTGCTCGTCGTCTTCTTCTTCCGGTCCTACGTGTTCTCCTGTATCTACGTCTGCGTCGCTTTCTCGTGACTCTTCGTCGTCGCCTGTATTTTCTGATTCGTCGCCCAAACCGTCGTCGCCGGCGGAATCGTCCTCGAAGTGTTTTCCAACCACCTCTAGTGGTGTATCTGATTGTGCGCCTTAAGTTTAGCCTAACGTACCGTCGCCTGAAGTAGAAAGCAAGTTTTCCTCTGATATAGCCCACACGTCTCCATCTCTTTCTCATACGGATGAGAATTTTGTTATTTCCTCTCTTAGGTATCCATTTTCTACCACGCCAGAGGAAGAGTTGGCCTTTGAATGTCCTAGTAAAGTTTAACAGAGAAACATCTCAATAATAGCACCCTTAAAAAGAGAAATGTCACAGACTATAATGTTTCGTCAAAATTAATTATTAAATATTAGATGATCCATCGTGTTCAAAGGAAAGTTCGAAAGAAATGGTATTGTGTAGCTTGAAATGGCTCTCCTATTAGTCTGAAACTATGAAACATCGCCTTTAGTTACAGATGGCCAGGATGGAAATGTAAAGCAACAATCAAGTCTTTTTCTTGTGTCTGAGGAAAATCGCCAACAACCTTTTTCTGTTTGTTCACCATTCGGTAAAATCACTTGAAAACGAGCTTTCAACGCTCAATCCTACTTGAGAGCGCATAACACACCTCACTGACATGTTACTTTGAAAACAAAGTGAAGGGGATTTGCTTCTTTGAGGTTGAGAACTTACATTAAATTAATCTCCTAAGAAATTAAGACGAAAAAAAAAACAAAAAAACAATTGAATTGCTCGTGATTTGAACAAACCCTAATGTGGAAAGCCTGAAGCGTTTTTAAGACAAAGGGAAGCACTACAAGATTGTTCTGTAATTTTCAGTCACATTCTATCGCAGACATACGAAGTTACAAACACATTTGACCGTTTAAAACAACTAATTGATAAAAAAAAACAAAACAAACAAATACAGAACTGGGGGAGGGGCCGAGGGGTTAGCCCTCCCCCCCCCCCCTTTGTGAAAAAAAAAAGTAAAGTATGCATTTTCAAAAATGATAAAAAAAAAAGAATGAAAAGTGCTTTCACGGGATAAAAGTGGTCGGCTACAGCTGGCGGACCTCGCGGAGAAAATCTAAATTTAGTACTGTTCCTTTAACCATTTTTAGAGTCAGTCCCCTCCCCTCAATTAAATTGAGCGGCCCGCTCACTTTAAAAACTGCTAATGCGGGCCCTTAAATAAATAAATTAATTAATTAATAAATAACTTTCTTCTGTCACTTGGCTGGCGACATAGCCTCCTTAAAGATCAGTAGAAACTTTGAAAAACAAGAGACTTAGAATAGACTCTCTGTTCTGTCTACACCGAGCTGACGCAAAAGAAAATATGCTTTGAAGAGCAGTTTTTAATGGCCAGTACCAAGAGAATTTTAAGCCCCCATTTTGGCCAGAAATTTACTTAAAATCGTATTTGGTGTCTTAATCGTTCATGAATTGGTCAATTTTGCGAGCCGAACGTTACTGTTGGGCCCGCTTAATTTGAAAGTTTTCTTTCTCGCGCGCCCGACTAACCTCAAAGATATAATAAATATCTTACTAACCTCGTTTTCTCGGTCCATACTGTAAGTTACGGATCCCCGTTTTTTCCCGTTGATTTATGGCCCGCGCGCTTCGCGCTTGGGCTATAAGCGAACGGGAAAAAACTCGGTCCGTAATTTACAGTACGGACCTCAAACTCGGTTAGTAAGAGTTTCTTAACCGAAAAGGTGATTTTGTTAACGTCTTTGTGCTTAAACTGCACGTAAATGATGAATGTGGTGTAAAATGGCGACCACTTTACCATTCCCCGAGGGCAACCATTTAATTCAGGTTCGACTGTCTGTTGCTTTTTCTGTTCGTTTTTGTTCTTCGGCATTAAACACATATTTGATCTTAGTTGTCCTCCCACCAAAGCAATCGATACGGATCGAAATACTCGCGCATTTGTCCGCATTGGTGAAGGGGTTTGGGTGTCTGAAAAGGGAGAAAAAGATGCAAGACCACTACATCTACGTGCCTGAGGACGAACCGCCAATAGTTTACATGCATAACAACTGTATACATCGCTTAATAGTTATCTCACCTTATTCGAATCATCTTTCTTCCATAGCGGAATCTGAGCCCCCTTCGTTGATATACTCTTCTCCATCGTCCCCTATAAAGGAACTTCATTATACAGCGACGTCTTCTTCGTCCACCCCTTCCTAGTCGCCTTCTTCGAAGTCCGTACCGCCTTTGCCGTCTTCTTCGCCGCCTCCTTCGGCGTCGTCTTATTCGTCTTCTTCTTCGCCTTCTCTCTCTCCGGGCTCGCCTTCTTAATCGTCGTCTGCGTTTTCGTCTCCTCCTCCTCCTCCTCTTCCTTCTACGCAATCGCCTTCTCTTTCTTATTCGTCTGCGTTTTCTTCTTGATCTCCGCTTTCGTCCAAAACTGATCCATTTTCCTTTCATTTTCAACCTTACAGTTCCATTTCTGAGGATCATCAAACGCCTGAGCGTTTTTCGGTAACGTACTTGATACCGACCGCGTTTCATAAGAATGTTGTACTGTCGCCTCCCTAACACAACTTGGACGCGACGTACTTCAACTGGTCTTCGTCTTCGTCTTCGTCTTAGGTATATCAATACACGACGTCGGCGGAACCTTAAGTAAAAAGGAAGCCAAAAAGTATGAAAAAAAAAGGACCTTTTATATTTCCTCAACAGTCAATAACTTGTGAGAACCAATCTTACTGGCTTAAACTGATCACGTTTACGTGATAGTGATTACCCGCGCATAGACACTTCCAGACAACATGGGTGATCCTACCAAATGCACCGGATGTATAGTACTTGTCTTCAAAAAATCTTCCGTTATTTTCTTATTATATTAATAAACATGCTGCTTATATTATATATATGTATATAAATCCCAGGGATCATCGTAATTTTTTCTTTGCAATCCATCGCCTTGACGATCAAATTCCAAGTGTCGATTTCGGAGGCCGTTGTTTGGAAGAAAATTTAGCAGTGAACTACAAAACGATAAAATTCTAATGTCTTGGGCGAAGGTTTCTTCCCGATTCTCCCTCGACAGACACACTTTATTGTTGACTGATGTTCGAACAGTTACGAGCGCTGTGATTGGTCAAATCGAGTCCATTATATCTCTGATGAAGCACGCGCCCTACGTCACGCACGTGCACTGTTGAGTTACAATGCACGTAACCTACGTCACACGCGTGCATTGTTGAGTTACAGTGCACACAGTCTGCTTCCAGAAACATAAAAGGAAATTTGGGGATTACAGTGTTAACAAATTTCATCAACAGCCTTCCGGAATCAAAGCTCGCTCAAATCTCCAGAACATTTTATGGAATAAACAAAACACTTGTTTCAGGCGGGGATTTTTAGGAACACGAGAAGCACTCCCCTATGCCAAGGCACTTCTCTTGTGTTCTTAAAAATAACCGCGTGCTTATATAACTCAACAATACAATCGACTGGTTTTTATTACTATAACCAAATAGGAGAGAGTCCGCGAGACAGGCAAGCCAGGGTAGTCGTTTCGCTTTTCATCAGTTCATCAAAAATTAACAACCAATTTCACGACGACTAAAACAGCACGAAAACTTCTCCTCAACAGTAGTTAAAAAGATTAATCACCGATGGAACAAAAAGCAAGAACCTGGAGTTTTCTGGAGTTGACAGGTTCACTTAATTCGTAGAGTGAATTACTTTCAGATTTACGTTCTGCAATAAACCAAACCTAAATGGAAGTACTATACAGCTTGTTTACTTTACCTGACTTTGAACCGTTGTCGTCTGTAAAGGATGGTTGGAAGTCGTCTTCCTCCCGATGTGACAAAACGCCACTTCCTTCTGAAATACACACGTACTCTACAACGGCGTCTTTGCCTTCTTCGCCTTCGCCTTCGGCGTCTCTTCCTTCGCCTTCGCCGTCTTCTTCTCCGCCTTCGACGCCGTCGCCTTCTTCGCTGTTTACGTTTGTATTGTCTCCTTCTTCGTCTCGCTCTTCGCCGTTGCCTCCATCGACGTCGCCAAACACCTCTGCGTCTTCCTCTTCGTCCATATCGTATACGCCTCCACATCTTTCCTTTTCTAATGAAGACTTTTCCGCGTTGAATTCGAACCAGCCGGTATCGTCCTTTAAACAATATCTTATACTGCCTTCGTCCATATCTTTGTATGCTTCTGTAAACTCTGTTCACTCTAATCTTGAGAAGTGTCGTGATATACCCAACGTTACGCCAGCCTCGCTTCCCTCTCACATAAATCCGGCCTCTGCGGAAACTGGTAACACAAGGAAAAACAAAATGTCAGGAAAGAGAGGTAAGATCCTGAAGAAAAGTACAACACAGGTATCGGCCATTACAACAGCCATCGACAGTTACGAAATAAGTTACAAAGTTGAGTTGAAATAAAGATGTACCACTAATCAGAGATGCTGATGAAAATCGTAAGAAAAGAATGCGTGACTACGTGAGAGTTTCTAGAAGTCCATTTTACCTTTGTTTGTTCAGCGACCTGGCCTTTGAGTAGAAGGGAGGCTGGAGTTGACCTTGTTTTCATACAAACCTCCCTGACGTTCTTGTGCAAATGTGGACTAGTTAGCATAACAACAACATGATTTACATGAGAAAAGCAGTAAGGTGTGCATCAAAACAAGGTAACCGCCAGCCTCGATTCCACCTCATGGCCAGGTCACTGAACACTGGACTGTAAAATAGACGTGTATGAGTTTCAAGTAGGAAGACCCGTTCATGGAGCCGAGGGGTCTTTTCTTTTTCTGGTACCAAATACCACTAATGCACTTAAAATCTTCAACATAAGATCATTCTAGAATGTTATTGCCAGTGCTGATCACGTTTGAGGCAATGTTTAATACTGAGATGCAGAATAACGATTGTCTTGAAAATTTCAGATGGCTGAGAAACTCTCCACATGTAATTGATAAGTGTAAAGCAACCTCATTCACCACCTTTTTTTGGACGAAAGAAACAATGATCTGAATGTCAGTTTACAGTGATAAACGCAGCGGATGTTATTTAAAATTTGATTTTCATTCCGTCACCATTTCTTTGGAAACTAACCAACTTATCCACTTGAATAGGGTAGAGATTGGGGATGAGAGAATCAGACTCTACCGTCGATACATGCACAAATCGAGATGTTATTCCTTGGCTAACTAATTCATTTCAGTGGTATTCTTTTTCAAGTAGAAATAGCAAAGGTTGATTCCCCGGTACCAGCAACAATAACTAAACGTATGATTTTTAATCCCTAGTTCGACAATAAAAATGCTTCCGAAGTTCAGATTCTTAAGAACATGATGAATGCTACTTTATACAATGACGTTTTGACTGGCGAGTTAAATGTAAACACACGAATGACGTCATGAATCAAAGAAAGTAAAAAAAAAATCTATAAAACGAAAAGATTGTATTTAGAGCGCGTGTGTACTCTAATGACGCACAGAGGATGTCAAAACGTGGTAAAATAACTAAAAAAAAGAAAACTAACGTTGTTGCAAATACTATATCCTGTGGTTTAAAGTGGTTCTTTGGTAGGAGTGGAGGTTCCCTTTAACAATTAGCCCATGAGGCGAAGCGGAATGGGCTATTGACCCGTGGCCCTTGAGGGCGAAGGGTCTTACTGTTTTAGTATCACCCAACTAGTCGGACGGAAAAGGCAGTAATAAAGTTAGCAAATGCAAGTTGAAGAAATATTTATTTGGGAATAAAACGAAAGAAAGCATCACGCTCGATTGCTACTCGAGGATTATTACTAATAGTCCTCTAGTAGCGTAGCCAATCAAAATGCAGGATTTGCATTAGTCCACTAGTTGGGTGATACTAATAATGGTTATCCCCTAGCCGCTAAGCCAATCCAAACTCATTAACTGCACTATTTAATGATCCAGTATTCAACAATGACGCTTAAACTTTCAATTGAGTTGGAAAGCTACGTAGTTATTACCCGGACGCAACCAGAAGGTGCATTCCTAATTATTTCACCAATCTTGTAATAAGACCCATCTCTTTGCGAAAGCTAGGGAGGAACAGTCGAAATCTCACTCTTTTGTTTAAGATTCTAAAAATTAGCGATGAAAAGATCAATGCTATATATTCTAAGAATCATAAAACATTATTCCATACTCTCAAGGAGCCACGTCTCTCACTACTTTGTTAGCGTTATCTTTGTTGACGTTTTTGTTCTCTTGTGACGTAGCTGTAACCTTGGCAGTGTTTGATAAAAAATGGGGAGTATAACTGTGCTTGACATGATGGTAATTGGGTAATGAGTGATTACAAAATGAAAGAACATTTACGTGAGCGTAAGAATGGAGGGATAAAGAAGTGCAGCGAGACGGTTAAGTTCAACCGCGGTGAGTGAACAAAAGGTGTGATTTATTCAATACTGTCAGACGCATAGTCATTCCCAATCTCGCACCAGGAGTCCAACCAATTGCTTTCTGATGACTAGTTCGGATGTTCTACCAGAGAGTAACAGGAGACACGTGTGAGACAGGCCGTTTAACTATAGCTTAATGTGTCAAACGTCCCGCACATAACTAGGTTTTGAATGTCGATAGGTGAGACATGGATGATGAGAGCGGGACGTATACCATGCACCAAGTATACCATGTACCGCATCTGTTCACGGTCACTGCGCTGTGTTACACATTTAAGCATTATTAGAAGAACCGGTCTGTGTTAAAAACGTATGGTGATAGAGCTTTTCCGTGGATTGCAGACTTACGAATTATCTTATGCCGGAAATCAGATGTTCCAATTCCATTAAGTTAAAGAGAAAACTGAAGACTCATTTAAATTTGTTTTTATGAGGTTCAACTGTGTAGCCCCGATGACGAAATTACTTTTTTAACTCTTACACGTCCAGTAACCAGTGAAATTAGTGAATGTAAATACATGAAAATCACAACTGAATTGTACTGCGGATTACACATGATCGTAGCAGGTATAATCGCTACTAAAGCAGTAGTAAAAAGAAAGCCTGAAGAAAGAATCAGACTTGTGCGGGATCCCACTTCTTTTCGCTACCGCTTTAGCAGCGTTCATAACTGCGACGATCATTCATATCTTCGTTGGTGTTTACGTTGTTAGTAAAAACCACCCTAAGGACCCTTCTTTGACTTACTGGCGAGCAAACGAGTACAGTACCTTACAGGCCATGTTCCTCCTCCATATCTAAAGATGTATCCGCGGCCCCGACGGATTAGTTTACACCACCGACCTCTGAAACGGAAGCGAAAGGGACTAAGCCGTTTTAGTCTTCGCAGTCGTGTCTTTCTGCGCCTGAGGCGCCGTCTTCTTCGAAGCTTTCGTCTTCTCCTTCTTCGTTTCCTTCTTCGCCTCCTTCTTCTCCTTCGCCTGATTATTCTTCTACGCTTCTTTCGCGTTCGTCGACGTTTCCCTCGTATACTGTATCGCCTAAGTCTTCTCCGTTTGAAGATTCGTCTTCGTCTCCTGCGCCGTCTTCGTCTCCGCCTTCGTCGTCTTCGACGTCTTCGTCTCCTCCTCCTCCTCCTTCTCACCCGTCTTCTTCGGCGTCGTTGTCTTTTTCGTCTTATTATTCTTCTCCTCCTTCGTCCATATCTTCTTCTCAATGTTCTCCAACGACGATGACGTCTGAACATCACCCTTCCATAGCGTAGTCTTACCGGTATTATAGCACGTCCGTAAGTGATAAATAATCGTCCATACCTGACCCTACATTTAAGCCATAGTCTCGAGTAAAGAAACCTTACCATCGATCTCGGCAAGATTCTATATCGTCTTCTAATCCGAACACGGAATGAACCACCATAATATCTGTGAATATCAACAAAACCACAGGTACATTAGAACTTTGCACAGTTCAACTCCTAACAGAACTATCAGTAACCATTAATTGTTGAGGGAAGTACAACAAACTCAGTTATAAAGAAAAACTAAAACGAAAGGTTAAGCTCCATTGACTTCTAACCTCTCCTGTGATGTGTAAAAGTAATGCCAAATAAATGATGTGTTGACTTCGGCTAGTTTCGGCAAAAAATGAGGAAATCTTGCCTTAAACCAAATATAGGTGAAAATTGGTCGGTTGTTGGAGCTCTAGTTGTTTTGAAAGTCACTTCTAGTCACCTTAGGCCCGGTTAAACCGTCGCATTTTACATGCGACACGAATTGAAAAAGGTCCATATTTGATTTGTTGATTTCGCTTTCAATTGTCGAATTTAATTACTGAGCATTACTGGAGCTATGGACAAAATATTTATAAATTAGATTAAGGACATGTAAAATACGACGTTTAACTTCAGCGAACATCAGTCACATATTCGACTGAACTCTCATTTAATTCAAATCTACCGAATTTCATTAACTTTAACGTGCATTTTAGATGCACTTGATTCAGTAGTTAGATTCGGTGCATGTTAAAATCTTAATTTGCCTGCCCAATCACATTTACTTTCTATGGTTGGTTTCGAAAAAACTCAAAGTATAACTGTAAATAAACGTTATTACGGAAGCAGAGTATAACATAGTCCTCTTATACCCCATTCACACCAACTAAACATGTTTAACTGAACCAGGTTTACAAAAATGAAAACTGTTACAGAAAAACTGGAACTCAGGATTTTATGCAGGATTTAGATGAACTTAAACATGTTCTTTAATTTGTGCTGAATTTGAAGTAAAAAAACATCCGTAAGCAGCTTTTATAAAGAAAACAATAATGAACCGTGTTTAACTAAACTGCTTTTAAACATGTTTAAGCTTTGGTGTGAACGGGGCATGAGACTCTTACATTTTCAGTTTTTGATTGGATAAAAAGGCCATAGCAAAGGTAGAGGCCACAACAATGGCCCAGTTTAGTTAAAACTGTTGGCGTGATTATTAAAGTGTCTAGGCCATTAATATTCAGAGTTAGTAGCTCTGGTCTATTGGACGACGAAATGGCAACAATAGAGTTGGAATCGTACTTACAAACACGAGGAAAAACACCAACAACAAGGAAAAAATTCCAGAAAAAAGGAGTTCTCAGAATGTCTCGGCAAAAGATTAAAGTTCGGCACACACGAGGGGACTAGTCCCTGCGACTAGTCCTTGAAACAAGTCGCGGGGACAAGTCCCATCGTGTGAACTGGTCATTTTTGACAAAAAATCAAGTCGCAGGGACTGCGACAGGGACTTGGTCAAACTGGTTTGAATTTGTGGGACAAGTCCCTGCGACTAGTCCCTCAAAACCCTTCGTCGGCACACACGATGGGACTAGTCCCTGCGACCAGTCCCTTCGTGTGTGCCGACCTTAAAATTTGTTAGCCACCTTTTAAGAGTAAAGAAAAAGTTGGTGGAGTGGGGCGGGGACTGGGGCGAGAGGGGGATTGGCCAGAAGTCATCTAGAGTGTCCGTTTTTCTCTAAAATGCGTATTTTGTTTTACTCGATGACTTTTCCTTGCTTCATATTTATATGTGTAAATTTATTACATAAATGCAAAAGGTGTACCTCAAACCGGATCTTACCTGAAACTAATAGCAATTTCACGGTCTTGTCATGTACAACGTAACCTTTTCCAGTTTACATTCTTTTTACAATACCTTCAAACTAAATGCATGTATATACCTGAGTTTGACCTCTCGTCCTTTGTAGCGGAAAACGAGATGTTTTCTTCGCCGATATGCCGATCTCCATCGTTGTCCCAATTTCACACGCACGACGCTGCGTCGACGACGTCTTCGCCTTCGTCTTTTTCGCCTCACTCGTCGTCTTTTCTTGCGTCTTCTCCTGCGTTTCTGTCTTCTCCTCTTCCTTAGACGTTGACGCCGTCTTCTGTAACCACGCTTTCTACGTCTGATCATTCTTGTCCATCTATTTCTGTAACGGTATAATAGCGATCCTCTCCTGACGGACAATCTGCGGTTTTTACCTCTTATACGCATGTACAATCGTTTTCTGTAGACTCGTGGGTAACGCCACCGCTTATACCAAAATCGGATGTTTCTCTGTGGTTTGCGCACATCGATCCATTTTCGCAATATTCTGAATGAAAATTTACCGAGTCTATATCTGTAGATGAAAAAAAATGGGAGAAAAGGAGAGGAATTTAAAAGGAAGTCGAATGGATTTCTCTCTTGTAATTGGATGTTTAGTGATTTGATATAGGGATAAATGAATGAATTATAAAATGGAAGAACCAACAAAAGTTTGAATAAACGAACAAGGAACAGGGAAATGTACAGAAAAGCTATAAAGGGTGTGGCATCAGTTGTGCAAAATCCGTTGTGCCATAAATTTTATGAGTGAAAAAAGCTTTTGATGCAAAAGTATTTTCTTAATAGGCATCCCTTACCTGACGTATCCCATTTTCCCTTTGTGTCGGAAAACAAGACGTCCTCGTTGTCGGTAAACGGATATCCACCTCCGTCTCCATCGAATACGCATCACACAGCGGCGTCGCCGAGTCCTACGTCTGCGCCGTATTAGTCGTTGTCTACGTCGCCGTCTTCTTCTCTTTCTCCTTCTCTTTCGCCTTCGTTTTCTCCGTGTTCTTCGCCTTCTTCGTCTTCGTCGTCGCCTCCTTCGTCGTCGCAGTAGCCTTCGTCTGTATCGTCGACTGCGACTACTTAACTTCTTAAGTCCATTTCTCCATGTGGTGAAGAATTTTCCTCGCCGTATTATAAAGGGAGTTTTCCTTCGCTTATAAGTTATTGTCAGCCTACCCCTGTATAGGAGCACGTTACGGAAAACACCCCCAATGGAAACCTTTATTCCGGAAGGGCGGATCAACTTTCGTCTTCCATAATAAATCCTGATTCCTCTTCTGCCACAGCTATTTTAAAAAGAGAAATGTGTTGCTGAGCAAAGAAACATGAAGAATAAAAAAACCACACTAAAACAGTCTTCAAGATTTGCCTTCAACGGTACCCTTTCTGGTTCTTAAATACCGTAATCGTTGGTGCTACGTTTAGTCGTGCTCCTTGGCAACGGCAGCCAATATCTAACACCAAAAAATTATAGAATTATGTAATTATCTCTAAAACCACTCCGAAAGGGATAAAGGTTATTATGCATGTGTTTCGCTGTTTTTAGAGGTCGCTCAGGTAAGAATACCATCGTCTAGAAAACTACAGGCTGTTACAAAATCCGATACGATTACAGCCATTGCTTGTGTAGATAAGTAACCATGGCACCCCTCATGTACGCAGGGTACCCCTAACATTGTTGCGAATGATATTTTTGCTATTTAGAAACACTCCGGTTACCAATGCATTAAGAAAGAGAGTAAGTATCATCATCAGTGCCAAATACCGAGAAAATGGGTTCATTGTTTGTTTCGAGGTTTTTCGAACAATCGACGAGCAACGAAGCATATATAGATAATATGTTCTCAAAAAAGATTTCTTTAAATAAGAAATCGAGAAAGCAACTTCACCATCCAGCAAAAGCTAAAAAGTGTAGAACCAAGAAGAGCGTATCTCAGGGTGCAGTGCTTGCATCCGGCATTTTAGCCCATTTTCCACAAATTACGTCCAAGAGGATGCTTCGTACAATTCTTCGTTGAAATAATTAATTAATCATCCTATTATGATCGACTGACAAAGAAAAAAAGGAAACTAGTGAATACTTTGGTTTTGTACATACTGAAATTGTGAAAATTCTTTTTCTCTCTCTTCCTTTCTATTACCCTAGCTTCAGAGGCCCGTTGAAAAAATCAACATCGCTGAGAATCAAAATAGAATGCGAGAGACAGGCCTCTGATCGCAGGAGCCGAGGAATTCGTTTCCATATCATCAAATTGGGACAGAATTTGTCCCTGTTCGTTGATTGGTTCTCCAAATGAAACAACAAGCACGGAAATGAGGTTCAGTATTCGTGCGAACAGAGGTTATTTTTTTCCTCTCGGCGCTTCGCTCCTTGTGGCCTCGGGTTCGTCGCGTAATTTCCCTCCTCCAAACGCAAAAAATAACCTCTGGCACCCAGGGTACCTTTCCATAATTCTTTTTTAATTGGGTCTGCTTAGGGCGCATCCTCCAGGATTGATTTCCAAGACGTTTGAGGAAATACCAAAACCTCCGTCAATGAATTAAAGTTGGTATGAACTGAGCACTGCTTTGGGAAAATAACTCGTGGGTATATGGTTTGGATTCCTTTGTTAGGAATCCAAGAAAGAATCGTGACACTTGCATCAGATTTTATGCCTGATTAAGTCGTTGTTCCTTCAAAGATGAACAGATGGTGCTCTGCTATCTGAAACGTATATATATGTATGTTGTTCACCACCTTAATCGTCCCCGACTTTCTCTGTCCGACCTCGTAGCTTAGTCGGCAGAGCAACGGTAGATCTAATGCGGAGGTCGTGGGTTCGATTCCCACCGAGGTCATAAGAATTTTTTCTTTGCCTCGTGTGGTTCCCTGATACCCTTTACTAGGGCTTAAGCCCAGTGGGTTTTCATGGTTTCTGTTAGCACTTCAATTTACACTTCAGAGTTAATTCTCTGTTCCGTATATTCTATACAAATTGTCAAGAGCAAGTTCCACCTCTTATGCATAACTTTCGCTATAGACTTCTGTAGTATCTTGAAGAAATCTGCTTTATTTTCAATTGGCCGTTTTCATATAGTTATTTTTGGTTGCACAGTTTTTATGGTTGGATTTAGTTGTTACATATGCGGAATACACAGGAAGCGTTATGCACTGGTTAGCGTACAAAAAATGTTTAACAGTAGGATAGGGCAAAAGAGTGAAACCGGCCTTACACTTACAAATCTGAAATGGCATATAGGCATTTTAGCCATTTTCCGAGTTAAAAGGGATTATACTAATAATATCATGGGTGACAAATTATTCCTTAATTTTGGCGCGAAATTTCAGAGTTAATTTATAATTTCACATGTGAAATTACAAAATTGCCACGGCAACGTTTTGTGTCAAGATGGCGCTCCAGGTTCAAAGATGTTATGGATGTGCTTACGAGCTCTTAAAGCTTTAACTTTGTACATTTTCGATTGAATTTCATCTTGCCCAGTTTGCTTTGGCCATAGAATAAACTTGTAGCGACAATTTATACTTCAAAACGTGTTACTGAACACGAAGATATATACACAAATGGCCGCGATCGGATTTTAGACGGCGCATTTTACACGAGCGCAGTTTTCAGTTCATTTATGACGAATTATAGCGAATCATGTAACGAAGATTTGACCGTTGACTCAACTTTGAAACATTTTGTAAACAGCAACAAGGATTTCAAAGAGCTTTTTGTCGAAAAATTAAAAAAATTGTGAACTTTAGCCAAAAGTATCCTTTAATCATTTCAATGCGTGGAGTTCTCGGTACAATACACATGTCAAAAACCCACGATTGTGAGCGTAATTTGTCACCCATGATATCAAAAGGTAGTCAAATGGTATACTCGTGAATTTAGGAAATAATTTCACTTGCGTTTTGCCTAAAGGCTCGGGAAATTTTTAGAATCTGGACAAAACGCGCGTGAAATTATTCCCTACTTTCACTCGTCACCATTTGATTACACATAGTAATACTTAAAGAACTTTAAGTTTGAGAAATCACTTTAACTCCAAACCACCTTATTTCGAGCAGCGTTGATAAAAACATTATGGAGCCATTTCATTGATGAAGAATGGAACACTTTCACCAACCGCCTAATAAAAAAGGAACGCCACTGTTTCTTTTTCAAACACCAGTGATTGTATGGACTTTGCTCCGCACCAAAGCGCTCAGCGAAAGGTGAGAAAACTTGGTAAGAAGTTCAGCTTGAGCTTCTGGCTCCAAAAATGTTTTTAAAATAACTTTGAAATATAATTGTAAATGTGTTTTGCAAGAATAATGCTCGTTGAAAGGAAGTTCAGGATTGGTGATGAGCCAGAATACAGATGGGGATCTTCTCAGTTCTCTTGACCTTAAACACCGGTTACTACTCTGTCTTGCACTCAACGAATGAATCACGAATGACTGTGGATCTTTGAGAGGCGTTATTAGTAAAGGCATCCCAAGGAATCAAAGAACTGTTTTAGCAGGGCCGTCAGGCGATAAAGTCACAGCATAGCAGAGGTTTATTAATTCTCGCCACATTTGTTTGAAAACAGAGAAAACAGTACGAACATTAAAGGAGTTCAAACAATCACACATGAACTGACCCTCAGCCCTTAATTCCCCTGTACAGCGACAAAAAATTAGAGTCCCGTTTTTTCTATTCGACAAAGAGTGGATTGTGAGTGGAAGGGTGATGACAAGCTTGTTCAGATGGCTGTCTACTATAGAATACGAAACATGTACTATCGTTATTGTATCAAGCATTCATTACCTGATTCGTCTGTAGTTTCCTTTCCATCGGGTCATCAGTTTGCGTCTAACGCGATACACTTTCTTCCACTGTCGTCTATAACGGAAGACCATCACACAACGACGACGCCTTCTTCGTCGCCGCCGTCTTCTTCGGCGTCGTCTTCTTCTCCTCCTCCTCATTCGTCGCCTTCTTCTGTTTTTACGGCGTCTCGACCTCCTCCTCAAGCGCCGTCTTCTCCTTCTTCGTCTTCTCCTTTTCACTCTTCTGGTTTTTCTTCGCCTTCGTCGTCGGAAAATGCGTCTTCTGCGCCGATATCTCCGTATCGGTGTCCAGCCTCTCCTTAACCGACACAAGATTTTACCGCGACTGACTTTTATGGGTCGGTATTGTCTGTTGTAATGGGCAGCCAGCTGTCCGTACCGGATACCGACTCTTCTCCATTTCCCCTTTATTGAGATCCGTAGTAGTCTCTGTAGTAGTCTTAAATTACGGAAGGTTCGTAATCTTCTTCCTACTCTGATTCGTACTGAGCGTTTAAGGAAACTAGAAAAGAAAAGGAGGGAAAATGCAATGAATGCTGTGGTTAGTAGAGAATGTCTTCTGCAGGGGAATCATTCGCCTGGTCGAATTTACACAGCGAATTGGCTCGCTTATGAAGCGCACTCAACCTCGTCCAGTCTATTTAAGTTATAATGTATTTGAAATGATACTTACACCCCCCATCACCTGTTAAGGAAAAGGGACTAGTAGGTGAGAATGACTAGATCCTAGGTTATGCCACGGTTAATATTACTTTTAGAATCGCATAGCTATCGAGGCGAGCCGTATACAGAGTGGAATTGAGACTTGAAAACGAGGCAAACCGATATAGGATGATAAAAGTGCCCAGCACATTCTGTTAACTGATTTTCACTGTAAAAGATATCATTTATGAAGCCTCTGTAAAAGTTCAGAAAATGAGGCTTGTAAAACACGAGGTAAAAATAAAGCTATGTTTATTTGGCTTGATTCCTATCGCTGGCTCCTGACAGTCGTGACAAAAAAAAACGATATCTCACCCATCGCTTCGCGATTCGTGCGATAACGGTTTTTCGCGTTAAATTTAACGTGGAATTCACGAATCAGTTGATTAATTTTCCTGTAGAACAGATGGTGTAGACTTAACTTTTTGATAGGCCTAGAGGATCGAGTTGGCGAAAATAAGCCAAAGAATGAAGATCTCATTTGTTACCCTGTGTGTGCTGTGATGACGCATCATTCTTGTAGGACGTCATCCGCGCGCGCATCACCAGAGTGCATACACACATCATGGCTGAAAGGAATCTATTGTTTTCTTGTTTCATGTTGAAGTGACGAGAATCCAAACTCCGTTGTTTTGAGCTTCTTTCTTGTTTAATTAAATGAGAAAATGTGCAACATTTTGGCTATAAAAAGAGGCCAACGGAAAGCGAATAACTCCAAAAGAAAAATTAAGCTTCAAGGTTGAGATAAAATCCGAAAAAACGAAAAAACACTCGACAAACTCTAAAGTTAACTTCGAATTCAAGCTCAAGTCCTCTGATTCGTTAAACGAAATCACGCGCGGCGTGCGTAAAAACCAAACATACCAAGGGGGAAAAATTGTACTTGTAAATATTACAAAAGCTCAAGAAAATTCTAACATCGGTCATGTTTTTGTTGTAATATCATCTGACACGCAATTCAGCCTTTATTTTTACGTTGCATGTGATTGGAATTTCCCGGAATACGAATAAGTGGCATGGCATATTCATTTATCCTTTAAGAAAGTTACCTTAAAGGATAAATTGAGGGAATTTCTAGAAATCGCTATGCTGAACGAGTCAATGGAACATACCTTCAGTTCTTCACATAACAACTGATCTTATCAATTCCTTCTCACCTTAATTTATAGGTCGTTTAGACTTTTTACCGCCGTCCTTTTGCGATAATTTCAATGAATTACCCTAAAACAATACTATAATTTAAACTTGAGCGAAATCTGGACAGCACTTCCCCTAACTTACTGCGAGATCTATACTTAGACTTACTAGAATCTAGCCCATCCGCCACGGAATCGGAATTGGAAGATGCTTCCCTTACGGTACACCTTTCGCCATTTGCTACGGTAACGGAAACGTATTCCGCAAGGGCGTCGGCGTTTAACTCTCCTTCGCCGTCGTCTTCGTCGCCTTCGCCTTCTTCGGCGTCGTCTACTTCTCCTCCGTCTTCTTCGTCGTCGTCTCAGCCTGTTTCTTCTTTTTCGGTATCGCTGTCGTCGTCGTCTCCTTGTCCTTCGTAACTTCCTTTGTCTTCTTCGTTTCCGTCTTCTTCTCAGTCTGTACCTTCGTCTTTTAGAGATCTTTCGTCTTAATGTTCGCCATGTCCTTCTCAGTTTGTACTGCACTTCTCCATACCTGAATCTGACAGGCCTCGGTCGTTTTCTGAAGCGGACTACAAACCGTCGTTTTCGCGTTATCAGAGTACGCCATATCTTGTACACGCGAACTTGGAATCGGCGTCTATTTGACCGAAGAACATGCCTCCTTCTGTTGTAATAGACTACCGCTCTATGCCCGTAGAATCTAATAGCAGAAAACAAGACAACGACAGATAACCTTAGAAGAAATTTAGACAACTAATAACCCGAAGTCACTTACTGAAACATCAAGGATCAATGTCAGTATCTAGGCAACTGCACACCCACCCCTCCCCCAACCCAACAAGTTATAAGGGCTAAAAAGTTAATGTTAATGCTGGGTTAGGGGAGGGGTAAGTGCGCTGGATCACTGTCAGTATCTGGGCAACTGCAAACCCACCCCTCCCCCGACCCAACAAGTTACAATAAGCTAAAAAGTTAATGTTAATGTTGGGTTAACCCTTTCTCTCCCAAGATCTGATTAAGGAGGCTCGACCGGGTTTTTAGCCTAGTGCGCGCACGTGCGTAAGCAACACACGCCATTCCTGAGCTTCTCGCGCGACTCAAAATTGCTATAAAAAGTAAAAGCACCCGCCTGCCGCGCATGCTCAAATGCTAATCTTGTCGTCTCGAAAGTTTGAAGTTTCGCAACTTCAGTCGCTTATATTTCAACTGTCGGTAGGAATAAAATAAGAAAGCAATAGACAAAAGGTAATTTTTTTTTCAAAACGACAACAGATTTCGATTTTAGGGGCTCAACTGAAAGCATCGTATGGTTGCCATGGTAACAGATTTTCTAAAGTAAATGTGATGTAATGAATCTATGATGTTCCTTTTATTTCTGCGGAAAATTTCATACTGGTACGATGAACCAAACAGTATTTAGAAAAAAGTTTGTAGAACTTGTCTCGGGAAAATGAAAATTATTTCGAACCACCTAAATAATTGTCCTTTCTCGCCGCTATACAGTTCCTTGTACACTAGTTTAGTTTTAGTTTTTTTTTAGTTACTTAGTTATTTGGGATTATATCGAGACAAACCCTCTGGCTGAGACGTTTGTCTCTTCTTATCACCTGTCTGCTGGATAATTCAATGATATGATCAGGAAAGGTTAGGCATGCTAATCACCTCTGGGATTTAAAAGCTTAAGGGAGGGGTAGGCACGCACTTGCCCATATACAACATCACGAGCAAAATACACTGTTTTCACTTCACTGATCGTACTTCAAGTACCCACTGAGGCTGTTATACATAGCCTCTAATACTACGTATGCTGCACTGAAAGGGAACAGGAGAAGATAAAGATTGAGTAACTTCCTTTCTTTAACGTGGAATTACGAGCTTAATTTGCAGTGCAATTAGATGCATTGCATTTTTTTAGAATGAAAAGCTACTGAAATTACACCAAACTTGCCCTACCCAGTGACGAGGAAGCTTAGCCTGCCAATGCAACCACTTAGGGGTAAGTGCTTCTAATTCATTGGCACTGCTTGGCCTCTGTTTAAAGGTTTGACGCCGACGTCAACAGTATACTGAACTGATTTGTGAGATTGTTTGTTCGTAATGATGATGATGATGATAATAATAATAATAATAATAATAATAATAATAACTTTACTTTAGTAAATCTTTTTAGCTGAGCACAGGCGCTCTACTAATTGGGGAGACTGTAAATCAAATGAACTGTAACTCAACTCAATTCAAATGTTGGTTTTTAAGGAGATGGGAAAACCGGAGTTCCGGAGAAAAACCTCTCGGATCAGAGTAGAGAACCAGCTAACCCAGCCCACTTTCGACGCCGAGTCCAGGAATCGAACCAGGGACACATTGGTGGAAGGCGAGAGCTCTCAACAATGTGCCAACCATGCTTGCGTCTTTTTCGCGGAGCTTTAACTTAAGAGTATCGTAAATCCAGAAACAGAGCTCTAGGGCATTTGAATCATGACTGCAGAAAGCTAACGTTGCCTTGGTATCAATGAACTGGTGGTCTAGTTCGGTAGACAAAGATTATGCACGATGTTCCCAAACGAAATCGACCGTCAACAAGCGTGAAACTACCCTACTTACCCTTGCGATTAATTAAAGTAAGAGCATCAATGTTGTTGCATTCGAGTTCTTGAAAAGGTGAATTCAGTTTGTTGTAGTAGTAGTAGTTGTTGTTGTTGTATTCACCCTTACCACTCGTAAAAGTAGTTTTGAAACTTTACCAGTAGGTTGTCTTACCTAAGTCGTCCAACTCCACGCCTGCCAGAGAACACAAACTTTCTTCCTCTGCGAACAAGATTTCTCCAGTGACGCCTATACTTCATTCTCAAGACACATCTTCGACGCCTTCGCCTACGCTGTCTTCGACGCACTCGTCTCCGTCTCCTTCTTCGCCTTCGACGCTTGCGTCTGCGAGCCCTCCTTCGTCTCCGTCTTCTACGTCTCCTTCGCTTTCGTCTGCTTCGCCTTCGCAAATGTCGCCGTCGTCGTCGCCTGCTTTTTCTCCCTCGTAATAGTCTCCGGAATACTATCCAGCGTCTTCCAAATCGGACTCTTGGCCACCCTCGATAGAAAATCAATGTTCGTCTCTTATTTCGGTAACGAATCGTGAATCTGTGGCCAAACCGTCTGACGCGTAGCCATTGTCTTCTTCTTTTAATTTCCAAGGTGAATCTGCGAATCCAGCGATGACCATCCCAGATGCGAATATTGCCACGGGCGAATCTAAATAAAAGTTTCACAAGATACCTAAATCACGTTTGTAATAGAATAAAAGCAAGTCCTTCACTATCAATTCCCACTTCATTTCTTAGGCTGATGAACACTGCTAGCTAAGGCGGATGTAAAATGCCAACTCTAATTGCTGATGTAACGATTTGCTATGGGTTATGGGCAGGTATGCCACTCGCACGTCATGGGCAAGTGCGTGGAGTTGCAGTGTTTCAAGACCAGCGAACATTTAACCCATGTGGCAAATTAGAAAAACATTGTCATCATCTGCAACCTCAACGCCCAATTTACTGTAATCTGAAATATGCTGTCCTGAAGTTTTCCTGTTTAGTCATCAAGACGTAATGTGGAAAGAAATCGCTGTATTTTCAATATACGCAAAGAAAGGCACATACCGCCGAGAGAGCAAGAAACAATGGCGAATCACTCTTCCTTGATCTGTATTTCTCCCATGAGATTTTAAGTAGCGGTAAAAGCACACAAATATCTCATACCTAATTTTACGAGTTTTTGCTCCATATTGTACTTTATATCCCCTTCCCGATTTGAAAACAGGATACCAGCGACGTCCGTGGCGCACCCGTATCACACATCTGCGAAGCCGTCGTCGTCTCCTTCGTCGTCTTCGCCGTCGTCTTCTCCTGTTCCTTCTTATTCGTCGCTTTCGCCTCCTTCGTCGCCTCCGCCTTCTTCTGTTGACTCTTTGCCTTCGCCTTTGTCTTTTACTTAGCCTTCTTTTGATAAGCCTCCATTTCCCCTTTCGTTGCCTGAACACTTTGCCATTGTACAGTTTTATCATTCTGAATCTTCTACGGTTAGTTATCACCAATCGAGGACCTCGTTTCTTGATACGTTTCCATATTCCTCCTTGTTTGACCTGGAGACGATAGCTTAGTTTTCGGAATCTAATACGTTTTCCTCGCCATTTCAAAGAAACTACGCCACGATGATATCTGAAAATTCACAAAAGGACCTATAATTAACACAATATCCTATTAATAACTCCTGTCCTCCTTATGCGCTCACAGATCAAGCTTATTCGTCTTTCTCTGATTCTTGGGGAGTTACATCAAAACTGCATATGCGCAAGTACTACTATGTCCCGAACAACTATTTAACGCGTGAAACTTTGTATAGGAAACATAGTCTGTTAGGTAATCAACGAAGACTAATCAACAATGGAGTCGTATGACAGAACCTGGGCGACTTTGGTGTCTTACTACAGCGACTCATACTATGTACAAGCCGCTTGGAGGCGAAAATAACAGATACTAAACGACAGTTCCCTTTTGGAGCTCTAAGTAAATATCCGGGATCTTATGAGTGTGAGCTGATAAGGGAATGAGGCTAGGTTACCGTCTTCTTTTCTCTCAGCTATACTATCGAGGCCCACCCATTCATCTCTGAACGTGTGCAACCGTACTGCTGAGTAATGGCGGATACTTCCCCGCCTTTACTCGGGATTGTTCACTTAGTTAGCACAACTTTAATTTCAGGTGTTTTTATTTGGTAAAAATAAAGGGCGTCTTGTATGGCCAAAATATGGCAAAGTGTTGTCTAAGCTCGTTCTTGCCAGCAAACCGAGCGTTGCCACTGCAATATATAAACTAGTGGCTATTAACAAAAGTTGAAGTGTTGCAAGAAGGTGTTGAATTAAGAGCCCTTCATAAAGGCCAAAAAATAGTCCTGCATATGTTTGTTATCTTTAACGAATAATTCTTATTATCATTCGATGGATATTTCCCCCCTTTTCATTGGGTGAGAGCCCACCACGTGACCTGCAAATAACTGCTCATGCGTAATATCGTCTAAATGCGTTTTTGCTGCAAATAATATTCTGCTCATGCGCAATTGTAACCACGCTAGAATAAATTATTTAACTGAGAAGGAAACCAATTGATTTCTGCCAGCAGCGCACGCTTACCGCTTCCCAAAAAAAAAAGTATCAAAACAAACTTGGTGATCGAATGATAAAACAATTATTAAACTCGGTTATCGCAAAATTATCATGATTTGCCAGTGTCTCGCAGATCAATTATTTGCCTCAGCCTTCGGCTTCGGCAAATAATTGGTGTGCTCGCCACTGACAAATCACGATATTTTGCTCAACCTAGTCCAATAATTGTTAATTGCTACCCTCCTCACGGGCACAACTGACATGGCCACCGTGGTTATTTGCAAAGTAAATTTTGTTTCAGTCGATGTTCTTTTCCCTGCGTCGGTAAACAGGAAAACTGCTATCCTCAGGACCTCTTTACAAGGAACAAAAAAAAAGTCCTCCGTTGGACCAAACCATTGGAATATTCAACTGTGAGTTTCATCCCGTCGCCTTCTGTGTGTTTTTGCATAGTAAATTAAGCTTATGATTAATCGTGCGCAAATGCAGAACAGACATCGAACATTTCGAGTTTGCTTTTAACCTCTCAATCGTATCTTTTAGTTTTAGTTGTAGCATGTGTATTACTGTAACTCTACAGATCAGCTTCTGTGTTGTTTTTCAATACTTTAATTTATTAACTTAATCAAACAATCTGTTCCTGCCTCGAATAGCATTTCATGCTAATTTGCAGGGCAAATGTTCTTCGGTATTACTTTAAGTGTGTTTTTAATAAAGTTGTTGTTATTGTGGGCATCGCGGACTTCTTTTTAAAGTGAAATAGTTAAAGAAAGATTTCTAATCGTAAAAAAGGTTGATGAACAGGTCTTGGGCAGGAAACAAGCTTGAAGATTTTACAGCATCCTTGATGACAGCCGGTAATAAGTTATATCACTTTTCAAATTGACACAACTTCGCCACTTTGTGAAGCAAGTAACCGGCAGAAAGCTTTTCTAGCAAATGACTGTATTTAGACAAACAACATATTTGGTTTTAAGAGCAACATATTATTGATTTTACTGTTTACATGCAGACAGGCACGTTGACGACAACACTTCGATCAGGTTTCTCTACAAGGTAATTTTGCGATCGCAAATAAATGAATTTCCAAGCCAAAACACCAGTCTTGTTGAGAAAGTCTATATCCTTTGGCTTAAATGATCAGTATGAAACTTGTTTGTGAAAGCAAATAAACATTTGAAATTAAAGTCGCCATGCTGTGGGACTTCAGTCTTCAGGTTTCACGTGAAACGGAAACCAGCCTAAATCGAGAGACCCTGGGAATGAGGTTGCAAAACCAACCTCGCGTCGCCCCAAATAACGATAATATAGAGCATAAATAATGTTTAACTGTCCCATGTGTTCACTGCAGTATATGTACAATGTTCTGCTCCGATTGTGTTCGTCAGAGATAAAAGGTCTGATTGAGTAGACTGTCGTTTAAACTGGAGGCACTTTCAGGTCATAGACTATTTTTTGAGAGGGTCGCATCCCATGCTGCGACACGTTGACCTATTCTTGCATGTCATTTCTTACTTCTAAACAGTATATGATAATGACAAGCATTAACCACATGGCTTACCATGCAAAACCACCCGTCACCAATAAGATCACCCATCAGAGGATTTACCAATTTCTTACCTCAACTTCTTGTACCGCTTTCCATAACGGAACACAAATTTTCTTCCTTTCCTGTAAACCGGTCGCCAACTTCCATTGAATCTGAAACGCAGCACGCACCGGCGCTTCCTTCTCCGACGCCTTCTTCGTAGCCGGCGTCGGCGTCTTTGTCTTCGACGACGCCGTCTCATCCTCCTTCTATACCGTCTCCTCTTCCTTCTTAATCTTCTCCTTCTTCGTTTCCTCCTTCCTCGTCTTCTTCCGTACCCGACGACCTTCCAACGTCTATTAATAAGCATCCTCAAGTTTCTCCTGCCTATTTTCAGTCTTCTGCGAGCTCCCCTGTACCTCAGTCGCACGGTTCTCCCCACACGTTTACCGTATTTCCAGCGTGAACCGATTCTTACTCCAAACAATTTGCCGATTTTTCTAATTTTCTTTCCTCCCACTTTCACTGTTCCTCGGGAGTACCTGGTGAAACAAAAAAAAATAAAAAACAATAGATGATTTTAGATCATTTTTTTCGCTTTTACATAAAGAAGAAGCTGTGTGCACAGTGACTTGTCTTTTCAGTGGAGGCGAGCCCCGCAAGAGTTTAATTTGTCTTGCTACAAAGCTCAGTGCTTTTCAAAAATTCATGTAAACTAGGTAGCGTAAGAACAGATTGATTTGTATGTGAAAAGCAGCGAGATTTGTATGAAAACAAAGTCAATCCGGTCTCGTATTCAGTCAACGCACAATTAAAGTACATACCAAGTAGAAAATTATATATGTTGTGCCGCGTAGCACTATAAACACATACAAGTGGTGGAACAGAATATAAGAATTTTTTCTTTGCCTCGTGTGGTTCCCTGATACCCTTTACTAGGGCTAACGCCCAGTGGGTTTTTCATGGGTTTCTATTAGCACTTGAATTTACACTTCAGAGTCAATTCTCTGTTCCACCCCAAGTAGAAAATTATGTTTGCTTATTTGAAAGGCTGTGAAAGTGGCACTTTCGTTTTTGAAAGATTTTCTTTCATTCCCGAGATATTCAAGCTTTTGCGTTAAAATTGATGACGTCACAAATGGTTTAAGAAAGACCATAAATCACAAAATCTAGAATATCTCTGATATATTTGAGTGATGTTCTAACTTGGCACCAGTCATGTACGTCAGGTAAGACACAAGATGACACCCACTGTGCTGCTTACATGGCAACAGTTCCGCTTCTCGGTCTATTTCAGTCAAGCAGGATTCACTTTTGTCACGATTCAGTTTTGTCTCAATCAAGCATTATTCACATACGATGAGCTAGTGAGGAGACGTAAGGTAATATTGGCATCACGTGACTGTGTTTCAAGTAGGACTATCTGTCACTCCTCATCTGGTTAAAATGGAGATATTTGGTTCTTGGCAAACAAGGCCTTTAGCCTAGACTGTTGCTATGGCAACATCACAGTGAGAATCATTTTGCATCTTTCCTGACGTACATCACTGGTGCCAAGTTTGAATGACATCACTCGAATATTTACAGAGATATTCTTAAGTTTGTGATATATATTCTAACGTAAACCACTTTTGACGTGATCAATTTTAAAGCAAAAACTTTAATATCTCGGGAATGAAAGAAGATCTTTCAAAAAAGAAAACGCCATTCTTACTCACTTTTAAAGTCCTTTCCAATAAGCAAACATAATTTTTTTACTTCATACGCATTTTAAAACTATATTTGAATAATTTTCTGTTGAATTATCAAACGAGTAATTATACATTTCCAGGAAAAAAGCTCTAACAACAGAGTGCAAGCTCATTAAAAGTAAGAGAGTCATATAATGGTTCAGGAGGAGGTTTACTTCTGAGACAACGGATACCTATTCGTGGAATGAGAAGCTGTTCCCGGCTGTCGGTCGCTCTCATAGTCCTAAAGTCAGGATCCAGTGAAGCTGTACAACTCCGCCATATATTAATAGAGACGGCGACATGTCCATTAATACTCTTGGTTTTTTTCGCTTTTATACTTGGGAACTTTCCTTGCATAGGAATGCCTTTAGACTACAAATTACCACCTTTTGACTTCACTTAAATTAATTCCAATTTGCAATTATATAAGCAAACTCATATCTTACCTGAAAGAAAGCCAGCGTCCACCAAGCTTACATTTTAATCCGCCACGCTTTCTGTAAACGTTTTTCCATACGCCCCGATATCGGAACCGCAACACGCATCTTCCACGCCTCCTTCGCCGTCTTCGCCGTCTTCGCCTTCTTCGTCGACGCCGTAGTCGTCGTCTCCTTCGTCGCCTTCTTCTTCTCTTTCGTCTACGCTGCCTTCGTCGACGCTTTCTAACTCTTCTTCGTCTTCGCTTTCCAAGCTGCCTCATTCTAGATAGTCTTCCATACCTTCTTCTCAGTCTTCGTCGGCCTCGGTACACAAATGTTCTCCATCTCTTTTTTATTTTCCTTTGCACCTTTCCTCCCTTTAGTCTAAACCGCCTTAGTGTTCGGCCCTTCCAGAAGTAATAAAGCTTTCTTCTGATAAACTTCACTGGACGCCAACGTTTACCTGCTCTAACTCGAACTTCAGTCAATTTTCTCCTTATGCCACGCCGAAGGACAAAGATTCTTCCTCCAATGCACCTTTCAATCAAGAACGAGAAAAGAATCATATTAAAATGAGCAATGATAGTAAGTTTCGAGGGGCCGAAAGCCATGAGCTTCCTAGCGGGGTCCTGAGAGAATGTGTTTTTCACAGGATTGAAGGTAAGCTTCGCATAGATGGCTCAGGACACCTGTTAACGAAGTGGAACCTTTAACCTCTGCAATCTCAGTGGACACTGATGCGGCCAGCTGGGCTGTGGAGCCTTGTATAGCCACAATACCAAACGTCAAAATTTTAAGGAATAGAAGGCCACATAAAGTTGAATTAATTTTTTTCTCTCTCTAAATCCCCGGCTAAACGATCAAACATTTTCATCCAACCTCATGTTGAACGAGTATGTTTGACCGTTTAGCCGCCCTCTCAACATTGCATTTGAATGGCTTCCCCAAATCAAACATTTTTAAACGTGTGAGAAGACAAATTTTCGGCGCTTCGCACGGGCTACATGTAAACTTCTCTAAAAGGTCACTGACAAACACACCGATAAGGTTGCCCACTCTAGGAGGGTAATATGCCTAAAAGTTGAAACAGCCAGCCTAATATGTGTTTTCAAAAATGAACGAGTAGAAAGCTACATGATGGGAGTGCAAAAGTATTGCGATAGAGTGAACGTCGGATGAAAATACCTAAGTAATCTGAAAGCCACTATGGTCACGTGGTAACAAGCATTACCCCTACCTTATTACCCGCTACTAGGTTTTTTTTTTTCTTTTGGATTCATTTTAACTTTATTACAAACACCTGGGATACATCAATTAGTATACTACAATAAACATTATAGAAGTATTACTT
The DNA here is from genome assembly GCA_948470475.1 of Galaxea fascicularis. NCBI lineage: Eukaryota > Metazoa > Cnidaria > Anthozoa > Scleractinia > Euphylliidae > Galaxea > Galaxea fascicularis. The sequence continues at coordinate 32,692,748 of OX419336.1, forward strand.
AAGACATAACACAACTTTACTTACGTTTCTACATGACATACATCTAATCGTTTATTGGTAAAATAAATGTTTAATCAGTTTCCACTCACTTAATTTTTTTTTTTGATGGGAAAAGTCAACATTATGGTGAAACTTGAGGTAGATTTGTTCACCAACAAAATCGAGGAGACGTCCTTCCATTTTACATTTGTAAATGAAAAGCATGTCTACTAAAGTAATACAGTAAATTGCATTTTGTGTACTCCAAGAGAAGAGATTCAGGGGAGAAATCTGTTTTAATTTTTGTTACCTCCCAAATCCAACTTGCGAGGGCACTCCAGTGAGAGTAAAAATATCCGGGCACAGTACCAAAAAAGGTGCTCTATGGTTTAGATTGCTATCACAAAAAGGATTTCATCAAGATCCTTAATGCCCATTTTCATTAACAACACATTTGTGCCAATAATTCTATGGAATATAGTTTTTGAAAGCTTCTTAACTTACCAGCACTTGTGCATAAGAAAGGGTATTGTAATAAGTAGACCAATCTCCGACCAGAGACACGAGCTGTTTATTGCATTTATGCTGCACCTTAGTTGGTTGTGGGGCGACTGATTTTGGCAAGGTATCATGAGCGAGACTGCTCACCCTTTTTGTTTTAAAAAGTCCTTCTACATTTTGAGATTTGATTGCAGGTAACCGTTTACCAAACTCTCTAATCTCTGATTTTCATGAAACTGGAATTGCGTACATAATACCAAAAGCTTGTAAGAAGGTACACTTTAAATTAAACATATTCAGCATTCAGTTCGGTTGGTGAAATGAAAAGACCAAATCCCTCTACAAGTTCATTGACGTGGCGTACATTTATTATGTACCACGACCTATAGATCACAGGTTTATTTTCTATCTTAATTAAAATATTATTCCATAACGGCTGAGAGAAGTCGCTGCCTTCCGCAGGTTCACGAATATAAATGCCATGATTCAACTTCATTCATCCAGAAAATATTTTGCACTAAAGGGCAGGCCAAGACTGATAATGATTTCTTGTTTAGTAATCAAACATCGTCCCAGTAAAGGTGATCGGAAAGTAAGAGCCTTTTCCAGTCTACCTGGTAGTTTACGTCCCATACCTTTTTAATCCAAGAAATCTTTAGAGCCTTAGCGAACGATCGAATACCAGTCATCTTCAATGCCCCATCTTTGATATCATTAATAATTAGTTTCCTAGCTATTTTATCGCCTTTTCCTCTCCAAATGAAGAAGTAAAAGAGTGTTTCCAATTCTTTAAGAAAAAATTCATTTGGAGTTGGAAGTGTGGTAAATACATGAACGAGTTTAGATACTAGGAGTGACTTGATTACCTGTGTGTATTTTGCCTATGATGCTCAAAAGTCTCCAGGACCACGAGTCTATATAATTGTGCTCCGCTATTCTCGGGATTTCAACAAAAAAACGTTGTCCTAGGATGTCAAAAGGTTCGTTAAAACTCCATGCTTAATTTTTTTTCGGAATCAGTAAGTCTCTTGTGAATCGCTTGCTACCCAGCCATACCGCCTTAATTTTTCGTTCATTAACCCTCAGACCGGAGCACTCTCCAAAGAGCTCCAAGGTGGTCGCCAATCAAAAATGTGGCCACCAGTTCCAAAAATCTAGTCGCCAGCGCTAAATTTCTAGTCGCATTGGCAACCAGTGGTTCGAAATTTCGAGCCCTGTTTAGTGCTTTTTTCTCCTTCTGTCATCCAATTAGCTTTTGATCTTGTAGCTACATCACGCATTTTTATGCTCTCTCAGTTCTTGTAACTCATTCTGTTTTTGGTCAAGTTTTTTTTGGTTTCTTCAAATGGAGATACATTTAAACACTGTTCAAGAAAATTAATTTCATTTTCAAAAAAATGTTCAGCCTTATGTTGCTCTTTTTTCTTCCACGCTGCGTAAGAGATAGTTTAACCACGGATCTGAAGCTTAAGTGTTTCAAATAATAGCTGATCATTTAATGGAAAAAGTGAGACTGTGGATGCTCTAAATCACCGTCAGTTTTGTATTCTTCTACCGTCTCATTGATACAATCTTTGACAAGTTTCACACGCGCTGGATCCGACAACAGCGAATTGTTGAAATTCCAGAATCCTCTCACCCTCTCCTGATGTGTGAAAATCATATAATTACTAATGAGTGATCCGTACGATAGCCAGCACTAGTTTGGATACTAGCTACATCCAGAGGGTTCCTGGACTCTATACACATCTTTCAGCTCAAAAGTATTAATAAACACCAACAAAGATTTTTGAGCATTCGGGTTGTTTTCTTTGAATAATTTATCCAGTCCCGGGGTTCTAGTCCCCCCTTAAAATAGTAGGTTCATTTGACAGCAACCAAAGAGCACAGCTGCTGAAATATGGAAATGCATAAGACGATTTATTATACATTGAAGTCGCTATCTCTTTTCTCCTTGGCCGAAAGCGTACGGTGAATTTTCGAAATCAACGCCTGTGACATTATCTACCTGCAGATTATACAATAATCATGTCAAGGTCATGGTAATCATGTCACGTATGACCGCGGTGCATGATTTCCAAGGATAATCATGTCAAGTTCGCACGCTTTGTGTGGCTTGCCGTCGGTGAAGAATCAAAACAACGTCCAGGTTTGCGAGTGAATGTTCATTGTATAATAAAACAATTATTAGTTTCGTTTTTTGTGATATCTAGAATAATCAAGGTCTCGGTAAGAGTTATCAACCGAAGCTAACTCTTACCGACACCTTGATTTTTCTGGATATCACAAAAACCTCATCCAATAATTGTTTAATATCTGCCTTGTTGATCGCATGTATTAAATAGACTAATAGCCCCGCAACATTTGCTATCCAAGCTTCTAAAAAAAGCCTCGTAGCCCCATTGATACCCGCTACCACGTTGGCCATAGGGGCCGATGAATGACTTTCAGCTTACCTAGACACATAAATTTATTTACGTATCCTTGTCACTCTAAGCCACGTCTCACGAGCTTCAAATCTTTATGGAAAGTCCAATGGATGGGAAATTCCGTCGCTACATACACAGAAGAAATCTGCAGGGTTTGTTCAATGTACCATCTGCATAATTTTTTTCAGTAGAGCGTAAAGCGGCATAAGCTCTCTCAATGAGCAGTTTGTACTCTGAGAGCAAATGCCGAGCCAAAAATATGGTTTACTAAGCCTTCTTTACTACTTTATCTCTGGATATATACTTCCCCATAACAAGTGGGCCCTACCTCACTCTGAAGTTTTTTCTTCTGAAACGGAATCCTAGTTGACCACTTCGTCTTGGATACACGTTCATCCATCGCCTATGATAATGGACTCGTAGCACGCACCGGCGACGCCGCCTGCGTCTTCGTCGTCTACGCCTTGCCTTTCTTCTTTGTCGCCGTTGACGTCTTCTTCGTCGTCTTATCTTGCGCCGCCTTCTTCTTCTTCTCCTTCTCCGTCTTTTTCTTCGCAACCTTCGCCACCTGCTGCGTCTGCTACGATACCTGGTCCGTGCTGTTACGTTTTTCCAGCCCACACCATATCGCATAATTACTTTAGACCCAGTCAATCGCAAACGCCTATCTTTCCCGCGGTACCTGATTACCGGCTGACCCCTTTTGATCTTGCACCTTGTCCACCGATGACCAACTTTGAAGCTCAGACCCTTTCCGATCGATCGCCAGAGTCCTCTTCCAATTTTCAACTGCCTTTTCCTGAACCTAAGAATATACAGTGTCAGCGTGTTAGTCTGAAAAGGCTTAAATAACGGGACATTTTTTATCCTTTCTTATCTAAGTACCAAAACAACGTTTTAGTCCGGTTGTTTTTATGAAATCTGTTAGTTTGGGGATAACATCTTACTTAAAACACAATTAAAAAAAAAAAAAAACGGCAGGGACCGCAGAAAGCGTAGTAACCTCGATCTAACCTTTCTCCTGTTTTTTTTTTCTTCCTTTTGTCTTGGTGATTGTTTTTGTTTTGCTTTGTTTTGTCATCTGTAACTTAAAGCAATATTTTTGGTTGTTGACAAACTGGAGCATCACGGTGTCACTGTAACATGAATCAAATAAAGAGCAAACGGGCGTGTCTCTGCTCTACGTGATACGTGAGTTCATGTCCTGGTGATCCCTGCAATTTTTACGTAGAACCTTTTTACGCACCAGCAAAGAGAGAAACAGCATGGGTTGAATAGGGCCTGTTCACGAACAGGCTGTTAGAAAGGCCGTTGTTCTTTTTGAAGGGCTGAAGGGGGTACTGATTAAAGTAGGGGGCAACTTCCCCTCTGCGGACGATATGATAACAAAATGAGTGCAGTTCCCTGTTCTTTACTATCCATTCTGATTACCTCAGTGGCTTCAATGTCCTTCCTATCTGGATAACAAGTCCACGACGTCGCTTATAGATTTTTCTCCAACGACGACGATACAAATAACGCATCACACAACGGCGTCTCCTACGTCTGCGTAACTGTCTTCTGCGTCGCCTTTGTCGCCTTCTCCTTTTCCTTCGTCGTCGCCGTCGTCTTCTCCTTCGTCGTTTTTGCTTCCGTCGTCTTCTAAGTATTCTTCGTCGTCGTCGTCTCCTGCGTCTTCTTCTAAGGATTCTCTTCATCCTTCTCCGTCCCCGTCTTCGGCCCCCTAATTTTTTCCATCCTCTACGGGACAACTGACGTACTCCTCCTCGTCTTGTTATTCGTATCCTTCTGTAACGCTGTCCTCGTCTTATGCACAGCCTTCCTCGCCTCACTCTTGCCTTCTGCCATCCTTTTCTAGTTTTCAACATCAGCCTCTTTCGCAGACCACGGATACGTCGCCACCGATTGCGTCTCTTCACATAAAACTGTTTGCGCAACCTAGGAGGTTAGGCGGGAAGTTGAGCAAACAAAAATAATGATATTGGTTAAGATTACCACTCTCCAGCCCAGCAACCTAGCAGGGGAGAACAATCTAAGTAATTCTGGCAAAAGACATGAAGGTTACACAGAACGAAGCCCAAACAAACAAGCATAAACACAACAAACTAAAAGCGAACCAGAGTAGAGAATAAATGTGATACCGAGTAAACGCATTGTGTCTAGAATACAGGCAACAAATGTAAAGAGTCGTTGATGTACCTGTAATATTTCGATAAAATTCTATATCTTCACTCTGAATTGACATACAAGTAGCAGGAATTTAAATGCTGCAAGATCATCGGGTACATTAGCATTAATATACAAGTGAAAATGCAAAAGAAAGAAGATGCTATCAGGCATAATATTCAAAGTTGGAGCTCCATCTTTGAACATTGTTATCAGCAGGTAATGGATTTTGAACCTGAGTAGATTGGACGTAAGGTTAACGATGTGGTCGCTACGCTAACCCACGAGAGCTGCTACATATACACAAGGTTGATGAAGAAAATTTACTTAGCAAGAAGCATTCCAAGGCACACATTGAAACGCAGATTTTTCTTTTTTAGCGCATAAATATCCACGCATAAAACCCAAAGTGCATTAAATTGAACAAAAGCCTGGAAGTCATGATTCCTGCTAACGGGGATGCTTAAAAAACCCAACAATCTCTATCCAAAATAACAGAAGACCGTAAAGCCTAGTTCACTGACACGTGTGAACGCAAGTGCAAATGCAAACGCAAGGAAATACAAGAAATACAAGACGCAAGAAATGGAAAAAAAATTCCATTTTCTTACGCTTTTATTTTCGCTTGCATTTCACTTCGCTTCGCATTTCGTCACACGTGCATTTTTTGCATTTTGCATTTCAACAACCGACCTACTCAAAACTCCTTCTAATTCACTAGAACTCGTTACAAACCAGAGGCCTAGCAGGCAGTAGCAAAATTAAGGGGAGGTAAACACAACTTAAGAATCGAAACCGGAAGACATTTCACTCCCAAAGTATCCGAACACCTAAGAACGTGCCAGTACTCAAATCAAATCTATTTCCTCTTAAAGTGAAATAGATACAAAAAAATTAGAAAAAAACGCTAATCGATGAAATCACCAGTAAATATTGCAAATCTGATTCTCTAAATGATCAAAATAATTTCATATCTCTTTTGATAGCGTAGATACAGTTGTTTGTAGAAAATAAGGCTACGTTATTTATAAGGCTTTGGCACTAAGAAACGAACCAGTAGACCAACGAATAATTAAACCCTCAATTTAGATTGTCGACACCCTACTTGTTATGACATTTTTTTTCTTTTTCTGCTACTTATGTAATAGCAATTGTAACTTGGAATGCAAATAAAGACTTGTTGTTGTTATTCCAGAGCTAGAGGCGAGGGGAGTGAGGTTACTTATGGTCACGCGAGGAGCAAATGTGTTGCAACTTGAATACATTGGGTGAACTTTGTTCAATAAGTTCTGTCACTGTGACTTGGAAAAATCGCCTTAAAATAATACTCGTTTCTTTTCTTTCCAAGGTACAATTTGAAATCTACCTCTTCATGTTATGTGGGCCTTTTGTGTAATAGAAAAGGCGTTTGTTACTGTTTGAACAAAATGATAAGAATTTCCGTAACAGTGGCACTATAACTCTTTTGAACCTGTTTTTCTAGAATTCTAGTTAGCACGATACCCTACTGCTCGACTAACCCATATCTTACCTCAGTCTGACACGTTTTCTTTGAAAACGGAAATACAAACGTCCATTTTTTCGGATTACTCTCCTCCATCGGCGTCTGTAACGGAAACGCATTCCGCAACGACGTCTTTTTCTTTGTCGTCGTCTTCTTCTTCCTCTCCTGCGTCTTCTTTTCCTCCTCCTTCTCCTTCTCCTTCTTCGACGTCTTCGCCTTCTTCGCCTTCGCCTTCTGCGTCTTTTCTTCCTGGCTCTATTTCTTCTGTTTCTTATTCGTCTTTTAATCTTTACCCATCTTCTACCATATCTGACCATAACATCTCTTTTCCTCAGCTTTACTAATCTGTACTTCTTTCGGTATCGCATCCTCAATTTTCTGCGCCAATAACGCACGGGCCTCCTACGCTTAGCGAAATAGACATAAAGCCTCTTCCCAATGCCATACCAAGGTCCTTTTCTGCCCAATTTAAATCTTCCATTTTGGTATCTGCCAAGATAAAAAAAATGGTAAAATAAACAGTGAGACGATGATGATGTTAACAACGAAGAGGGCGATAACAATAGCAATGATTATGAGGATGATGTTCACGATTACGAATACGGTGATGCTGGCGATGACGATGACGGTGGCGGTGATAATGATGGTCGCGGGTGTAGAAGTAGTGCAAATGGTTGCGGTGGTGGTAGCGATGGTATAAGTCGTAGTGATGGTGGCAGTCGTGGTAGCGATGATAGTAGTAGTGGAAATGGTGGTAGTGGTGGAAGCGATGGTGATGGTTGTGGTGGTGGTGGCGATGGGGATGAGTGACAGTGACAGTGATGGGACAAAGGAATTATCATGATCCGTCCTTCTCTCTTATTAGTTAACGTGGGCTATGATAATTCTCGCTATCAAGCTCAATCTCAAACCGGGCCCGGTTGTTCGAAACCCAATTAATTTAAATAAGGATTATTGTCAACCTTGGGTCAGTTTTTTACTTTTTGGTTAACGTTTCTCCCGCTGTTTTTTGTTTGTCAGGATTGACTTCATCTAATCTAAACCTTGGCAGAATATCAGCGACTGAGATTTCGGAAATCTGAGAAACCGAGCACTGAAGCGAGCATCCGAAATATCCTCATAGTTTCTTCGCTAACGCCGGGGAATGCCACAAGTAGCCACCTAGACGTTCGGAGATATCAGTAGTCAAGCAACTGAACAGCCGATGACCCGAGTAAGACCGGTCGAGTACTGGTGATCCAAGAAAATAACTAAGTGAAACTGTGGGTTATAAGAATAATTAAAAACAAATGTGTTCGGGCATTCAACGGTAACCACGCACCAAACACTCTGTCCTCATCACAACAGGGAACGTAGCACGCGTGCAGCTGATGAGTACCTGTGCTTCAGGTCATTAACGAAACTTATCAAACCTTTAAAAAACAGAACCATCCAACACCAAATGAACTCATCAACAACACAAATATGAATACAAGCACTTCGCTGGTCAAAATATTGTATTCCAGTCACTACTTACTTAAATAACCTCCATCTTTGCCAGTACACCCTCAATTTTCGTCTGATTATGCAGACGGGTCTCAACTTTCCGCGGTATGTTAAACTCAATAAAGAACGACGAAGGCGTCTCCGTCTTTGTCTTCGTCTGCGGGTGCGTCTCCTTCGCCTTCTTCGCCGTCTTCTCCTTCGACGCCTGCGCCTTCTTCGACGTCGCCTCTTGATAACACGTCTCGATGGTCGACGCCGTCCTACAAAAGATGTATCATAGGTATTAAAAAGGAAAGAAATACAGTTTCTATACCACGAGGTGTCTCTAAGCAAGGATAATCCCAGTGAATGAGATGGTAAAATACAAGATTGATTCAGCTGATTCTAAATTTCATCGCTAGTTAAACAAGATTACTTATTTTTACCTTTATTTGTCCGTGGGAATCGAATCTGTTTGGCTTCAGACCATTTACCGCTCTTACGAACGTAAGCAAGCCTTCCTCTTCTTCTCACCCTAAGTATGTGTCCCTTGCGCCTTGCAAACCATGTGTAACGTGGCCAAAATTTTAACGTTCGCCTACCAATTCTTACAAAATAGGTCCTCCCGAGGCGCATCGCCGGCCTGTACTTCTTGTGGACAAGAATTTTGAAAGTGTTGAAATTTCGACGGAGTCGTATCCATCGCTTTTTGTTTCTGACATACCACCGCCTTGCTTTCCTGCGAACACGACGCCATCCACGTTGGAGTCGTATGAACAGTCTACCGTTTCTGTCTTTAAGTTGACGCCATCTCCTAAGGAACTTGATCTTCATATGTTTTACCAAGTTTCTGTACTTATGCACATGAGAACCTATTCTCAAGTAATGCACCGGCTTTCCCCTCCTCAGCGTGAGCGACTTTTTATTGAATGATATTACTGGTCGCCTTCGTCCTAATAAAAACAGTAGCCGAAATGTAAATTCGGATGGCAAGCTCAGAAGGCGTGCATTTGACTGAGTATTCCATTTGGAAATGCGTGTTTACAATGATGTCAAAACGTGGTAGGTAAGAATAAAGGGCGCTACGAGAAACAGGCGAGTGCCACGGATTAAATAAATACTTAATTGACCACTCCCCTACAGGGGCTTTTCAGGGCCAATGAAAAATGAAATAATACAAATGAAAACAACAGAGTTAAGAATCCCAACTGCCTCCACAAGTTCTTACCACGTTTTGACGTCTTCCGTGCGTTATTTGAGGACACACGCAATGCCACATGGGATCTGTTCGCTTAATACATTGATTTATTTTCCTTTCTTTGATTTAAGACGTCATTTGTGCTCTTATACTTCACCAATCAAAACGTGAACGAAATTAGATTTTGCGCCGTCTTTGTTTTTGTATAAAGAGAATTTGCTTGAAATGCTTGGGTGCCAGCAATTTAAAGCAGTGCCCAAACCAATGACCACTCGATTTGTCGTGTCCCCCCCCCCCTCCTGGAAGCAGTTAGTTTCTCCTACGCTTCCCGAACAACCAACTGCTCGCAAGATATTTCCCCGCTGGCTTGACGTCAAGATTGTTGCTATTTTTGGTTATTGTTTTGGTTTCCATTGTTCCGACACGACCCTTGACTAGGGAATGCCCGACTCAGAATAAATACCAATAGAAACCCTTGAAAAAGCACTCTTTTAAAAAGGCTCTCTTTATACACTTCTTGGCTCTCGTGAGGTAATAGGGAAATCCCGAAAGCAGACAACTTTGTTTCCGTTTAAGGGGTGAATCACACCTTCTTTAGATCAAGGAGGAATTTATCAAGGAAACAGGCAGATTATTTCGTAAACGTAGAGCAAAATTGATCGGATAGATAAAGAAAAATCGAAAACAACTTACTTCGCCTCTTTGCATAGGTTCTTGGTCCGACTGCAAATAAATAAATCATTAAGTCTGTCAATCAGTCAAAAATTAATCGCTGCCAATATAATAATATTAGCCTGTTACACATTCATTCCCAGTTAGAGCAGTGTTTAATTGAGTGTCGTAAAACGAAACCCAGAGCAATTACTTCGGCCTTAACTCGAAAATTACTGACTGCCAATAACCTGACTTAACATGACTAATATCCCTCGTCACGCCATGAGATAACTTGCGTGAGACTATACGCTGCAATTGACTTGTAAATTGGGCCAATCAGGAAAATTGAGTAAAGTGAAAAGGTGCAGGCAACATCCACTTAAGAAATCGATTTAGCGAAAGAAAACTTGAGTGGTTTGAATAGATTAATTCACTTGTTATGAAAATGATGGGTGATTTTCCAATGGCTGAGTGGAACGAAATAAGTAGAAAATAGTTTTCTGACACACCGCTGGGGCCTGGGGATGGGTTTGGGTCATGTGACGTGTCAAGGCGGGCAGTTGTTTTTTGTTGACCGCCATTGCTTGACCTTCCCACCCACCCACCTGTTGCGGTGGTCGGCTTGACATGGCTCCCAGCGGTGTGTGAGAAAATGTTTTCACCCTGGTTAAGCACTTGTGGTGCCCATGTGACGATGTAAAGGAGCAGTGAACAAGTGTTCGTTCCCAGGGGTCCGGAGGGTTAGATATCTCGAGATAGTCCTTCATCTAATTTTTATTACTGCTCTGAAAATGTCGTGCATTGTTCTGGAGTTTCCATGAGAATAGGGGTTCGTTCTATCGGGGCTTTCGTTTAATAAACCAAGGCCCTCGTTAAAGGTTCGCTATTTTGGAGTCTTCGTTAAATTCCGGTGTCGGTTATTTGGGAGCTTAAGCAACAACGACGGAAACGGCAGCGAAAACGTCATTTCAAAATGTGTTATCTTGTCTTTGTAACTCTCTGCAATTATTCCACTTTGCTTAAAATGAAAAATACTGACGAAGTGTCCAGGGTCAAAATTACTGTGAACGGTGCTAAAACAAAGAAAAATAAACAATAATTTGCCACCATGCGCTCATGTTCCCGAGAAAACTAAAAATTCGGTCAAATCAAGTTATCGTTTTGCAAATAACGACAGAGAAATGTACCAAAATGTAAAACAAACGTGCAGAGCGATTGTTTTTGGTCATTAAACCTATTGTTTTGTGGCGTTCTCGTTGCCGTTGCCGCTCTCGTTGCTTAAGCTCCCTTCTGATTCCTAACAACGGGGTTAATAGAGGGTTTTCACATGACGTCACGGCGGCCATGTTGGTGTTCCAAAACAAAAGGAACGGCGGCCATATTGGTTAACCAGGCTGACCCTCTGGGAATTGATCTCTATTTTTATGCAAAAACTTTCTTTTGTTTCATTAAACCAATATGGCCGCTGGTCACGTGAGTGAAAACGCTCTATAGAGTGAATTCGTATAACCCTTTTCTTATATGCTAATGAGAATCACTAAATGATAATGATAATGATAATGATAATAATAACAGTTAGAAAAACACACACGAGACTGAAACCAGTGTTTCAAATCCCTAATTGTGAATATTCATTCAAAACTAACAAGCCTAATGAGCTATTCTTTTCTTCCACTGTTTGCATACCAGGGTGAAAGTACTGGCACGAGTGTTTCTCAGCCAGTGACAGGGCTGTGAATTAAAACGGTATTTGAGGCTCTGAGAGAGGGCGGTAAATCTGATGAGGGGTACTACGACGTTTCTCGTTACGTCACCTATTGTTATTAATGTGCCAACCAGAGGTTTATTGGTTGTTGAAACAATGTATGCTATTGTTCGGCGGCTGGCAAATTTGAATATCAAAAGAAATTTGACGTCAATGTTTTGTAAACAGAAAACATCGCTGTTGCAACGGTGACATAAGGAAATCGAGGCCAGTTTCTCTTCAGATTACCATGGCCTTTTGCCTCGCACAGAACTCCGATATTCTTGTTCAGATTTTTAAACAGTTCAGTACCTTCCGACGTGAATGGCTCGTGAGTACCCAAACCGGTCATAAGAATATTATGCGTCTCATTATCATATAAGAAACGGGTTATACGAATTCACTGTTATAGTGGGATTTGCGTCATTTAAGGGGTTCCGTAAATAAGGGTTTTCGTAATGGGGGGTTTGTTATATCGGGGTATTCGTACGCCTCGGGTTGGTTCTCGGCAGGCATCCCAAAATAAACTTATTTGGTTTTACACTACTGTGTTATTTGTTGTGAAGTGGAGACAAAATTAAGGGTTTTCGTAATGCGGGGGTTTGTTATATCGGGGTATTCGTTAAGTAGGGCTTAGTTGGATATTCTGAAGTTTTCTGAAGTTTAGCTAGAATATCGTTCACTGTTATACTGAGATCTGCAGTAAATCGGGGCTCGTTGTAACGGCTTTCAACTGTATACCGCCTTCGTACCTCAAAACAATAAACAATGCGTTATCTCATAAGAAACTTACATGTCAACCTCCTTCTTCGTCTGAAGCGAATCCGCCGTCTTACCAGTCTTCCACCAATGCGGAATTTGAAGTATTTTTTCCATACTCCTCGTCGACCCAATGGGGTTACAACAGTGCGCCTTCCTCTAAATATGAAGAACTTAGTCCGCCTGATTTTCAACACTACCTTACGACGCTTAAAGTACATTTTCAGCGTGCCCCGGCTCCCTATAACCTTTCGGTAACGATTCCGGAAACGGAACTGGATCGTTCGCGTTTTCATCCAACGCTTTCCGCGACGTATAAACCACGTAAAACCACGCCTGATGACGCGGAATCTTCCTAGTATTCGCCAACGGCGTCCAAAGCGCTTCGGAATGTACCAGCGACGTCGGAAATAGATTTTAACCCTTGGTGTTAATTTGTTAAAGCGATAGACGCGACTTCCAATCCTGAACTTGATGCCACGCCGTCCGCTTCGTATTCGACGAATGTGTCCCCGGTAAAGAATTTTTGGTCGTCGGTAGCCTTAAGAAGAGCAGAGGAAAGACATAAGGCATTCTAATTAGCCAAGTGTATAAGCAGGACGCCACTGTCAAATGATGGTCAAGTCAGTCAATAGTTATCACTACACCATATTTGAGTCCACGTTTTACCTTCCAACGTTCATCTAACCTGGTCTAGGTTATTAGTATGACGTTTTAGTTACTCGAGCCGTAAGGTCACGAGCCAAGGAATAAGCTCCGTATTTTTAAGTTTTGTGTCCAACGCCAGCATGCGTGCGCTTACGTCAATTCAATGAGCCTTTGCTACCAGAATTTCAAAGTAAAACAATCTTTCACATCGGCAACATTCGAACTAACAATCTCGTACATGAAATTAATTGAGGTAGGTCAGGGCTCTAACCCAACAAGCCACGAAGTTAGCGGAATTAAAAAGATGTATCTGTGTGTTGATGTGTGTAGGCTACGTGACATCCTGTTTATTGAAATGAAGTTGCAAAGCGTCAGTTGTTTCGAGTGCTACCAAATGTCAAATACTTGTTATATGCTTCCGAATTTCGCGTCCTAGAAACGCTTTTACCACATGCTGTTGACTGTTTCCAAGACACAGGCTAAATTCCGCTCAAAAATTGAAACCAAACCGCAAACCTCAAATAAATTTTACAACACAGTAACGTTAATTGCTCCTCCGTACTTCCCCAAATAAGGCCCGGTTCAGACGCCGCTCCACTCATATCATGTGCCGAACCTAATTGAATTAGAATCGACTTTGGAGCGACATTAGCGTGATAGCTGATTCAGACGGTGTACCGCGTGTCGAACCTAATATGTCTAATATGTATTTTATATAGGGAGAAGGCATTATACATTTATACATTGTCATAATTAATGAATTTGGTTCGGCACATGAGAAGAGCGCCGTAAAAATCAGTTGCCGCTCCTGTGTCAAATCATGCGGCAGACCTTGTCGAACTTAACGACGTTGCCGCACCGAATTAAAACTGCCGTACCGAACTGATTCAGACGCCGCTCTTTTGCCGAAGTTCAAAAACTGGGTCACAACTGTAAAGCCCTGGCCAAACAGTTAAATCAAACAAAGATCAACCATCCAAACGCAAGAAAGTATGGGACACAACACGAGTATCAATACGCATGCGCGCGTAAAACAAGCTTGTTGTAGTTGGCCAAATGAAACAATCACCACTCAAGAACAGAAAAAACTGGTTGAGGTTGTTTGAATGAATATTTGACAGAGCTCAAATTAATCGAACGCTATCAAAGGTGACGAAACGATAAAATGTCTGGTCACCAAACATTTCCCGTTTGGCCAAGGCTTAACAAACAGTTTTGTGAAAGAATCGCATGGAAGAAGAAAAAGGTTGCTTACGTCTCCTTCTTCGTCGACGGCGCCTTCGTCTACGGCCTGAAAAAATGAGCAGAAAAGTTAGGATAAGCGAGATTGGGACTGTCACAATGTCTTTGATTCTACTCCACTGAAGAATTTTTTTCTTATGTTATGCATGGTTTCAGTGTCTGTTTTATGTGAAATAAGAACATTTGAGTGTCATTTTTAATCGTTCTGCGAAAGCTAACTCCAACAAGGACTCGAGTGCACGTAGTGTCAGCTGACAGGTATCTAACAACTTCCAGGAACGTATTAACAGGAACAGAATACTCACGTCTAGCTTTTCGTCCTCGACGCCAATAACGCCGACCTGCACAAAAAAGAATTTAAATTTTTACCTCTTCTATACCTATTACTAACCGAGTTCGAGGTCCGTACTGTAAGTTACGAACCGAGTTTTTTCCATAATTTCTTATAAATTAACGGGTAAAAGCGAGGATGCGTAACTTACAGTACGGACCAAGAAAAAGAGGTTAGAAAGATATTTATCATCTCTCTGAGGTTAATCGGGCGCAATTAACGATTAGCCCTTCCAATAAGTACTCCAAACTATAAGAATCTATTTTGCCTTTAGGTTCTTCTTGGCGGCGTTTTAATGTATTACCTATCGAACAAGTCGAGCTTCGATCACAGTTCTTTCCCCCAGTGGTCTAGAGCGCCTAAAATGACACACCTTTTTCTCTGCTATCGCCGTTCCATATATTTTTTACATCGGTAAAATAACTAAGATTTAAATCTTTAAAGGCACGACGTTCACCTCGCTCTGCATTTCCAGCAAAAACGTCTTGTAGAGAAATTCGTTTGTATGTCTAAGATTATTGGTCTTCACCTATTCATTCTCAACAAACTGCCTTGAGTCGGTAATAGATTATCAAAGTGTCCGACAGAGAATTGCCAAGTCTTTTCTATGGAAATGATGATCAGTCAGTTTAATTCTTAAAATTCTCAACTTTAATTCCAGCGTTCATCTAATAATACGCCGAGCGAAAAATCAACGTTTTGTTGTCAGTCAAGGTTTAAATCACCCGTCATAAAGTTCTGTTGTCCATCATTTTAGTATGTGTAATCAAACGGTGACGACTGAAAAAAAGCTAGGGAAATTATTGGAGTTTTGATAAAACGCGCAGAAAATTATTTCCTAACCTTTTAGTACCATGGGTGACATTAACTATTATATTAAATTTAACACTGCATTTAATATAACGTAGGTTTTTTACTTGAGAACTCTAGCTATTGAAAAGTTAATGCATACATTTTGGCTTAAGTTCACAATTTTCTGAATTTTTCGATGAAAGGCTCTTTAGAATCATTCTTCCTATTTATTAAATTTCTTAAAGATGAGACATTAATCATTGATCATTATTAGTGGCTATAATCCGTCATGAATGAACTGAAAACAGCGCCCAAAAATCCGCTCGAGATGAAATTCACGCCAAAATGTACAGGCGTAAAATTTAAAGAGATACAATGAAATGCCAAAGCCAGGGGCTTATATGGGAAAGGTCAATGGTGCGAGAGTTACAAACCAAGATGTGCAAAACTAACAAAAATCATAAATAAATAAATGCAAGAAGTGAATTATGTAGAAATAACTAAGCAAATAAGTGGAATAAATCTACACAAGCTATCAGAGTATATACAGTAAGTTAGGGTACACTGTAGTGAATGGAGATATACACTGTACGGGCAAACACACGCTTGCGAACAATATCACGGCTCGTTGTTCGTAAATCTTGGAATTTCACACGTGAAATGATAAACTGACGCTAAAATTTCGCTTTAAAATTAACGGAGGAGATACATCTTTAGATTTTCATCACTTACGTCGCCACCGGAACGTTCTTATTCTACCATAGCGGCCTTTCCTACGGATCTTGACTCCTTTTCTGCCAACTAGCTTCACTCTCAGCCGTCTTCCCCGGAAGCGAATACTGCAACGCACACGGCGCCTCACGCGTCTCCACCGTTTCCCTTGTCTTGTGTACCATAACTTCCTACGTCGTTTTATTCGTATTCTGCGGTTTTTCCATCTAAAAATCAGCCTGACTTTCTTTATTTTCCTCCATTTTCGTCTCCTTCGTAGATACCACTTACGACCGAATCTTCTCAGACCGCACCACCTTCTCCTAATACGGACTCGCCACCGTTTTCCGTAACGTTTAATTCTTCTGTACGTTCCACCTATGTAAATCCTTAATCTTCTCCTGAACCTGCGGATAGGCCTCTTGCGGAGTCCAAAGTAGTATTTTCTTCTTACTCTCACACGACATCGTCTGCCACGGTACTTGACATATCTCCTTCCTAAATAAACCAGCAAGTTTGAGTTTTGTAATCAGACCTAACAAATCGTCACGTGAGCGGGGTTATGTGGACAGATTCATTCTATGATCAAACGCTACATTTGCAGCTCTAAGGAGGTACATCAAGATGATTATAAGGATTTGGGGTCAAAACTAGGCTCGGACATCTTTTGTTTGCAACCAAAATATCTTCGGAGCAATTAGAAGAATGGTATTAAGTGGTTTTATCGCGGATTGAACCAATGATAGTCGCCTTTTGGTCTTTCTTGTTTCATGCCAGATGTGAGGAACATTACTTGGGCTGCCAACTCTGACAAACGTTGTTTGATGAGCAACACTACGTGTAACTTTGGAAGATCCGCCCAATTGCTCAGACCATCGAAATTCAAATTTTGTTTAATGTTCCGCTATTTTTCTGAGATTCCCTGAACTATGTCATATTTCCCAGAAAAATTCCTTAGTCTCCCGATTCCCAGCAAAATTTCCAGAATCTTGTTTTTCTCCCAAAACAGACTTTGTAAGAGTTGTCGGCCCCCATACAGATTGGCCGAGTTTTTTCAACCGGCAATCTAGTTCCACTTTGGATACCTGCAGCCAAAACCGCTTATAAGTAGTTTTGATAACCTGAAGGGAGAAATTCTAAAGATCTCGGGACCAAGATTTTCAGGTTTCGTTTTATCTTAGCGTATTTTCAGTTAAGCCGTAAAGGTTCGACGAAATAATGTCCTCACTTTGGAAGCATGTCAATACCGATTAACAGCAAGCTACAAATATGGCGAATGAAAGGAAAGCGGAAAATTTAATCTGTCTGTGGGCTGTGTTAGTTATCTTAAAGCAGTTAGTTTCCTGCCAAGCACCTCTTTGATCGCCTCTGAAACAAGCAACAGCAATATCGAATTGTAACAATACTAATGTTCAATCCACCAAATATTTTCGCTCGCACGCGACTGGTCTAAACGCATCACGAGACTGAATATTCCTCAGCTAAAACTGGAGGCATGCGGTGATATTCCTCAAATGCGCGTTGCGAAAAATATTTGAAAGATAATAAACACAATAGCCTCCATCTGGCTTTAAAAATATGCTCGGATATTTGTCCTTGGATGTTATCGGTTCCTCGGAGCTCATAGGTTTCCTCTGTTCGCTTCTAGGAACAGATGATGTCCGCGGGTAAATATCCGAGCATATTTCGTGACAAATGGAGGCTATTGTTTATATATACGTATCCCTGAAGTGCCCAAAACAAGATAGCCTGCGTTTCTACCGGCCCACTATTATGTTTTTCATTGATTCTATTTCTAAGACAAGGAGAATAAATTCTGAATTTAATCTGACCACGCTCACTGTGTTAAAAAATGTTGGTCTCAAGTTTGTGTAATCGAATACTGAAAGTGACCTTCGTTTTTGAGGATCAGCAAGGACCCTCGACATTTTACAGCCACTGGTTTCTTGAGTTGTTTCACTACCTTGGCTCATCACCATTAGCTGCGACGGCCTAGCTACCATAAGAAGTAGACATTCCTGGCTTATTTTAATCTTTCAGCATATTTGAGATATAGCACTTAACACCTTTTGTCCCATATGAAATGTTTAGTCTTATCAAGTCTTCTAGGGGCTTCAAATTTTTGTTGCTCTTTTGCGTTTTTGTTTTTCGAATAAGACCAATCGAAGGTACCATTACTTATGTATTCGATTCTCCGGTTGGTTTTTTGTTATTGAATACGTACGTTTTCCACGGCGTCCTCTTCTTCCATAACGACCTAGAACAAAAGTTTTAAACAAAATGCAATGTATGGTAAATGTTTGTTGATGTTTTTATCTGATATAACCTAAGAAATTTCTGGCATTTTATTGTTTTATTGTTTGTTATATAAAAATGTTCAATCTAAATTCTACAAAATTTAGATAATAATAATAATAATAATAATGTGCTCACTTCCTTCAGGAAGCCTTGAACTTGGTCAGCTGATGATGTCTGCTAGACTACAGCAACGACATAAACCAAAATGTAAAACATAATAATAATAATAATAATAATAATAATAATAATAATAATAATAATAATAATAATATACTGTTTATAGTGGAAGTGCACTTAGCTTGCAAGCTAGTTCACAGGCACTCCACTTAAATCCATAGAAACAAATAATTCAAATAAACTTAACATGATAAGAATCCCAACCAGCGGGAGGCAAACCGGTTGGCTATTTTACAAGGATGACCGAGGAGTTGAACCAGGTACTTACCCAGAACAACACCAGCTAGTGGCCAGAGCGGGATTTGAACCCGGGTCACACGCATTGAAATCCAGCGCCCTAACCACTCGGCCACCCTGCCTCCCTTTATATGGCGCTTCAAATAAGAATATTGTAAAGCGCTTTACAACAAAGTATAAAAATAGATATGTATAATTATATATATTATAATATACAATATTCAATGAAGCCGGGAACAGTAGTTTCCACCTTTGTCCCAACTGAAGATAAAATCAATATTAACAATAATATTTATTTAAAAAATTGAAAGTTCATCTACTCTATTTCATAAAAAATTCAGTAAAAGGCTAGCCTCCCACGTAGTCGTTTTTAGGGGAGTCGTATTTCACTGGAGGTGAAATACGACTCCCCTAAAAACGACTGCGTGGGAGGCTAGTAAAAGTCTCCTCTGTATAGAAATGTTTTCAGTTCACGTTTAAAAGTGTCAATCGTTTCACAATGTTTCGCATATTTGGTGTTAAAGCGTTCCAAATCTCGGGACCGGCTACGGCGAAAGCGCGGTCGCCAAAGGTCTTGCATGTCGTTCTTGGTTGCTGGAGTGTCAGCACATCACGCCGCAGCGAGTAGGACGTCTTGGAAATGTTGATTTGGTCTTTCAAGTACTTTGGGGCCATGCCTTTGATGGATTCGAAGACCGGGAGGGCCACCTTGAAGCGGATCCGGTATTCAATAGGCAACCAATGTAAGTTCCTAAGAGTTGGTGTAATGTGCCTATAGCTTGGGATATGGCAGACGAGTCGCTCTGCAGCATTTAGTACCTTCTGAAGTCGATCCATCTGGTACTTTGGGATCCCAAATAGTAACGAGTTGCAATAGTCAATATGGGACGTCACAAACGCGTGGATTAAAATCTTGGTTGAGTCTTTAGAAAGGAACTTTCTGATCTGTCTGATTTTATACAACTCAAAGAAAGCTTTACTGCAGACTTTGCCTACGTGTAGCCATGGACATCGCGCTATCAAACCAAGCACCTAGATCACGAAACGAGTCCGCAGGCTTAATTTCAGATGTGCCAACATGAATGTGATCGATGTTTACTTTTGTAAGCTGCTGACGTGATCCGACAACCAGAAACTCGGTCTTGCCATCATTTAACAGATGCAGTCCGCCATTGCACGGATAGCGACAACCTGGGAAGCGTCTGATCCAGCACTAAACGATACATACAGCTTGGTATCATCAGCGTAACCATGCATGGTTGGCAGATGCTCCTCTCCTTCATAACATGGAACAGACCGAAGCGTAGATGATAAAAAGTATTGGCCCAAGACAGCTTCCCTGAGGCACACCAGTAGCAATATCAAAGTCTCTAGACACCCGTGTCGAGATTATAAATTAACCTCAAAAAAACGCTGTGCTACAGTGTCTTATGACAATCGAAACTAGTCGAATAATCTTCACGTTTTTGCAGATTTTGCTGAAGACTGAAACAGTATTAATCATTTATAACATCAACTAGCAATGAACTCACGTCGTCGTCGTCGGCGCCTTCGTCTTCTCCTTCGACGTCTTCGTCTTCGTCTTCGTTGCCGACGTCGTCGCCGTTGCCGTCGTCTTCTCCATCTTCGACCTACATTGATTTAGAAACAACGTTTGAGGGTGATTCCGCGGAACTCCACGATTTTGTAAAATTCGTCAATTAAAATGTTTGACAAAAAAGAAAGTACATGCAAACTGCTTGGAAATAGCCTAATCAGAAAACATCATCTCCCCATCCCAGAGAGCAATGAAACAGTTTAGTGTCAATAAGGTACACCGCACTTATTTTACTTATTTTATTTTATTTTACTTGGCTGAAACATTTTTCGAATGAACATCCAACTTCAGCTAAACAAATAAAAAGCATTCGCGTCTCACATTATTAAATATCACAACAGATATTTTTATCGTTATCAATAAATTATTTTATTGTTATTGTAATTTTATTGATGGAACCTTCGTCAAAATATGGGCGATACGAAGCGGCGTTATCTTCTGTAGCTCACTGATGTTAATAGGTCCCGAAATTTTCTCTGTTTGTCGCTCCAAAAGCTCTTATTGATGACTCCAAGCGCTCCTATTACTATGGGAACAGTTTCTGTGTGCATCTCCCACATCCTGGTTACTTCGATTTCTAAATCGTTAAACTTTGAAAGTTTTTCAATGACTTCTATGGCGGTGTTCTTGTCCGATGGTATCGCCATGCCAATTAATTTACATCTCATGGTCTTACGATCTTTAATAACTATGACCGGTGTGTGGGCAGCTCTCTCCTGAGCAGTGTGTATCTGCGTATTCCACATTATCATCATCATCATCATCATCATCATCATTATTATTGTTGTTATTATTATTATTATTATTATTATTATTATTATTATTATTATTATCATTATCATCATTATCATGACTGGTATTATTAATCTTACAATTTTCACCGTTATCGTTAATGTTATTCTTATTTACCTTGCAGTAGCCGCCGCTTTCCGTAACGAGTACGCCTTCCTCTAAGCCATCCTCTCTTCAATTTAATCCTGTAACGTCTTCCTCTTCTTCTCACTTTGAGACGTCTTCCGTTATAAGACATATAATATCGTCTTCGACGTGTTATGGGAACCCAGCTTTTTCTAATTCTAAGATAGCGTCTGTTGCCTCGCCGTTTTACGTATCTCCACTTTCGAAGGAACCGCACTTGGTATTTGGATTTTCCTCGGAAAATGCGCCACTTTTTGCCATTATATGAGACATAGTATCTTCTACCCTTCCGTCTAATAGGGCGCCAAAGTCGAGCGTATTTCAAGTATCGTACTCCACGCAAGCGTTTTAGTAGTCTCCAACCCCCTTTAAAGTAGATCCTGGAACGCCTCCCTCTTCGAAGGACGCGGTAACGTCGCCTTCTGTAACGGATAGACCATAATCTTCGGCCCTTTCTTACGCGTCTTAGTTTTCCACGGAACCTAACTCGACGGCCGCGCCAAACTGAAAGTTATCAAACATGCATGTTAACGAAGCTCGCTTACATATGCAAATACGCCTACGTAAAAAAGGGTAAAAACTGAAGACACGGCAGGAGTGTCGAAACGTTGGGTCGTGAATTGTAACATTCATCAATCTTTAAACCAGAGTAGTATCAAAGCGTTAAAATTTGGTTTTATCAACACAGTTGATAATGTAAATCGGCCACCGTACAGGAATTCAAAAAGCTGATGACGTTTCGAGCGTTGGGCCTTCGTCAGAGCGAATCGAGAAATTATGGGTTGTGTGTGGTTTATATAGAGAAGATGAGGCTGCGCTATTGGTGGGAACGTGGCACCGTGAAAAACAGGAATACATTAATTGGATGAACAGCGTTCCTTGATACCGTGGGGTTTAAGGGTGTCTAGATTCTTGCGGCTTTCCTGGGTACATTGATGAAGGGAAAGCCACCTTCTGCTGGTGGGAATGGTAAGGGAGACTAAAATGTCAAGCGACTGGTTTAGATACACCTTTGTCGTCTTTCTCAACATCGCTAAGGTGTATGATTTGTTTATGATATATGATTTATTTGATTTACATCATTTATGTTCATCTCTTTCACGGGAACATATGAACCCACAATTGACCTACTCCCAACGTCAGTGGCTTTATAGCTCAGTTGGTTAGAGCATCGCACCGGTATCGCGAGGTCACGGGTTCAAACCCCGTTGAAGTCCTGAATTTACTTCAGGCTTCTTTACGCAATTGCATAAATTGCGTTGACAACTGCGAGGATCATCCTTCATTTCATCCCGAAGGTGTTCGTGGAATCCGGGTCGCCTACTCGTCTTCCTGTCTCGCTAATGTATGACTTTTTGCAAAGGTACACGTTATGCAATAGATAACATTTGCGAAGGTACACGTGAAACGATTGGTGATCTTAACAGTGCCGTTAATTTATCAGCGTTTTGAAACGACTCAAAACAAATGAGCAACTAGGCACTTAAATGCATACGTTAGGCGCGGTTGTGTTTAAAATAAATCCGGACAGGCAATCTGATTTGAATCTGCACTGTTATTCAAACAAGAAACGATCTAACCCAAAAACTAGAAAAAAGTACACGACCGACAACTTTGCAAGGGTGCAAAACCCTACGACCCACCTAACACTGTTGAAGGCAACCTCTTCTCTACAACAATGAACGGCTGTAATAGCAGGTAACAATTGAAATGCTTTCCAACTTCGTTTCGAGAATCGAGTATGTGCTACAAGTTATAGGATTCATTGGCTTTTTCGCTTGAGCGGGAGATGAGAATTTCGTTATCATAGCTCCCAGAAAAGCGGTAAGTGCTATTCACATTGCAGTGCCGAGAGTTTTGGTTTTGGAGTCTGTCATGGAGTCGTCGACTTTTCGACAACACGTTTATCAGCAAAAACGATAAACCAAACAATGACAGCACTACAGTGTACAGGCCATACTTACCATGCAAACGTTTTCCACGTCTTCCACGAAGTCTCCGTTGCCGTCTTCGTCGTCGGCGGCGTCGTCGGCGGCGTCGTCGTCGGCGTCGTCGTCGCTGTCTTCTACGCCTTCGCCATCGTCTTTTAGGTCCTAAACGTCCGAAACACCGAAAAGAGTTTAAATTTGGAGTTACATAACAGGTGGACGGAAAAAACAAATACATAGGGGAATACATAAGAAAAAAAGAAGCACTTGCGGGCTTTGAACACAAAACGAGTCAAAGTCGTTTCGTGTTAAAACCCGTGAAAAATATTTGCTGCTTTTCATAATACTAGCGGGATGAAGTTGTAGTGATTTTGAGATTAGTGGTAATTTTTTTAAGACTGTTATTTCACAGTATTGAACATACCCAGCTTTACTTCTAACACATGAACTACTAGAAAGGATTTGACAAAATGAATTTGCAAATTTTGCATAATTTTCTCCGATTCTATGAAAAGTGTAGTCTTACGGTAATCGGAAAAAAGCGAAACGGTTCAACTTGTAGGATATTTTAAATCTTTACGCAAACGCATCTGGAGGTTTCTTTGGCAGCCCGAATCTCTCTCTCGTCGCGAAATGGTTTGTCGAGCCACTTCTTATTAATCTCTCGTTTATCAAAGGAAAATTTACACTCTTTATAATTTGGGATCTTTCTGGAGCCCAACACAACGGCGTCTGAAGTCCATATAACGAAAAAACAAACCGGAAGAAAAGAAATACATCAATGTCAAAAGTTACATTTAGAGAATCGTTGGACAAAAATGACGTCACAAAAAAGGATGTTAAGCGCCAATCAAAATGCGGCGATCATTTGGGATGCACTTCTCCTTCACGAACTCAACAAATGGCGACTAACTCGACTCAGTGCGTTCTTTTTATTGGTGGATGAAAAAACCTTCAAATTTTCTGGAGTGACCTCCTTTCCATGGTGTCATTCATAGTGATCGCGAAGGGGTTTTGGAGACAAATCTTCAATGTTATCTATCCCCTCGGGCGATTAAATTTGTACTTTGATAGTTTATATTAATAAAACTGCATCCCTTTCTTAACGGTTTCTTCGATAGTTAAGTACGCAAATTGCAGTCATTTGTTGAAAATATCATGTTTTAGATCGGATATCTTCTTCAATTTTCCTGAATTTTTCAAAGAAATATCGAACTGCCGGTCATTTAATGTTTTTTTGACCGGCTGCCGGTCATGTAGACACAGCCTTTGTTTTTAATTACGTTATATGGGCTATGTTTCAAAACGCTGCAACCCAAAACAAAACTGCCCAAGCAAACGAACTGGATCTTCCAAAGGCTGAAAATGATGTATTCTTTTAGAAGGTTGAGCGCAGTTTTGATCACTGCGTTCTCGAGCTGGCTCACAGGAGCCTTTTGAATCTTCATCATTTCATGTTAATCCATCAACTGAATTCCGTACTATCAATTTGATCGTTACGTCAGAGTTGCTGATAGATAAACAATGTGTTATAATGAAAGGTGCCATCATCGTAGTTAGAAATGATAATTAAATAAGTGAGTTTTAAATAGTGTGTCTCACAACGCACACGTGGATCGTGTTTGCGAAGACTAAAAAAGTAAATAAAAAACTCGAAATTCAACATGAAAACAGAAATACATTTCACCTTTCTTTTTCGATAAGACGTTCCGTCCATAAAAGTTATTTATTATATCTCTCAGTTAGTAGGCGCGCTGTGATTGGTCAATTTTGCGGGCCGTATTCCAGCGTACGGCCCGCTAAATTTGAAAGTTTCCTTTCCCGCGCAGCGGATTAACCTCAAAGATATAATAAATATCTTACTAACCTAGTTTTCTCAGTCCGTACTGTAAGTTACGGATCCTCGTTTTTTTCCCGTGGATTTACGGCCCGCGCGCTTCGCGCTTGGGCCATAAGCAAACGGAAATAAAACTCGCTCCATAACTTACAGGACGGACCTCGAACTCGGTTACTCAGAGGTACAGATAAAAACAGAAAACATCTGTTCTTCTACGTTTCTGAATAGAACTTCAAGTATAAGGCCACGAATCAACACAACTGAACACATTAACATTACAAAATCATTAAAGCCTTCATGTATCGTTAATTTTTTGTTTTAATTTTTCCAGTACATTTTAGATGGGTTCAGTAAGGGGGGTCAGTCGGGGATCAGTTGACCCGGTCGGTGTTTTGTCAAAGCTCTGTTTCTTGCATGGTCCAGTGCTCTCCGTACATTGAGCACTTAAGTAGTATCGGGAACTTAAACCCTGTGTATTGCAACCTGAAGTCTGTTGCATCTGGGAATTTTCCGTCGATTCTGTTCCCCGAAGAATACGATACCATACGATACGATATTCATTTTTTATAGAGGGTATAGACACGTTTAACCCAATAAGAGTTTTCACGTGGCCCTCTAGGTCAGTACTAGGGGTGGTCGGGTGGTCACAGCCAGGGTTCATTACGTCCCACATTACGTCAGTGGTTCTTTTACGTCCCACAAAGTCAATTTGTGAAGAGTTGTGAGACGGGACCTCCGGTTTTATCCGAGAAGACTAGAAAGTCTAACATTTGCAGATGTCATTACAAAGGTGGCAATTTCTCCTCAGTTATTTAAAGACCCTGAGTGTTGGTCCGGCCAGGGCTGGAACCCCCGACCTCCCGTACAGCAGTCCGGTGCTCTACCACTGAGCCAACTGGTTCCAGGCATTTTCCCACATTTAAGTAACACGTTTAATTTTATCTACTTCCCTCTCCATGACTTCATCAAAATGGCGTCTCACGATTGCCAAACATTATCATGTGATTACTCTCGTGGCCGGGTCGGCCCAAGAAGATTGAATAAAATTAGAAACAGGTTTCAACAAAATATTCAAGGTTTGAAATAAATACAAACTCAACGAATTGGATCGAATAATAGAAATGAAAAGATTTAATTTAATGAAAATCAATATTAACGATTGTACTGAACGACTTTTCACTGGTTTAAATTAAACCAATACTTAGTAGATTATGGACTAAAAGAATTTTCACTACTTTAAAATAAACCTATAATTGGCGGGCAAAACATACATTGCAAGAATTAAATTTCGCTACAAAAGGCTTACCATACTTAACACACCACCTACATTCTAATCATCGTAAGTAACTAGAATGGGGGTGGAGTGTTAAGGTTCATGATTTTCTGATATTAATTTGTAGCTTTAGTTACTAGTCACTTACGCCTCCTTGTTATCCTCCTGGTTCTACCATAACGGGCTTTCCTAACGATCCTCACTCTTCTTCTGCCAAGCAGCTTCACTCTCACCCGTCTTCCCCGGACGCGAATACTGCAACGTACTCGGCGCCTCACGCGTCTCCACCTTTTATTCCGTCTTAAATACCACCTCTTCCTGCGTCTTCTAAGTCGTATTCTTCGTCTTCTCAATTTTAAAATCAGCCTGACTTTCTTTATTTTCCTCCATTTTTGTCTTCTTCGTAGATACCACTTACGACCGAATCTTCTCAGACCGCACCACCTTCTCCTAATACGGACTCGCCAACGTTTTCCGTAACGCTTAATTTTTCTATACTTCCGTTTGATCAAAATCCTTATTTTTCTCCTGAACCTGCGGATAGGCTTCTTGCGGAGTCCAAAGAAGTATCGTCTTCTTATTTTCACACGACGTCGTCTGCCACGGTACCGGATATATTTCCCTCCTGAATAAAGCAACAGGTTGTTATTTATCGACATGCATATACCTCCTTGCGTCAGTGATGAGCCATTTACCATTAACAAATCACATTTCGCTTTTTTACGTCAACCGTGCACTTTTTTCAACTCATCTGCTGTATCATTTTAATCGTTTCATTTTTAAGACAACGAACATTTGAGTGGTAACACCAACTTAGAAACGCACTTCTCAAGAGGTTTCATTGAAATGACATTTACATTAAGCCATTGTTGAGACTAAATGTGACTTACATCGCGGCGTTTTTATTGAATGCTGTCTAATAATTTCAAAACAATATATTACCCAGATAGTTTAATCACAGATTGAATATTATCCAAGCAACCTTTGTGCAGGCTAAAACACTTTCATGCAGGAAAGCATCATTTGATTTACATCGCGGGCTTTTCTTAAATAGTGACTGTGTAATAATCTTAAAAATAACGAAAGAGTTTAATCGCAGATTGAAATTGTTCAAGCAACCTTTGTGAGAGCTAAAAGACTTTCACGCAGGAAAGCATTGCTTTATGGCTTTCACTTGACTTACACTGTGGAGTTTTCTTAAATGCCGTATAATAATCTTAAAACAAACCGAGTGAGTTTAATTACAAATTGAACGTTATTGAAGCAACCTTTGTGCTGGCTAAAAAGACTTCAACACAGGAAAGCGCTCTTTTATGCCTTTCATTTGCCAAAAATTAGCCTCAGTAACTTGAACATTGAAGATGCAGGTGTATTTATTTCTCTTTCCTCGGCTGTAGAATACATTTCTGAACACTACTGTACCTCATAATCAAGATCCTTCTATGTAGCTTAACGTCATTAAGGGAAGACCAAACAAACTAAGCTACTTTCTGTAAGTTACTTAGAGTTAATGGAAATAAAAGGTTTGATCATTTCTAGTCGGGGTAAAAGAAAAACCAAACTTTAAACTTACTTCGTCCACGACGTCGCCTCCTTCTACGCCCTAAGGGAAAATGACAGGTAAAATTATTGAATGCAACTCGGCTGGTGCTCATCCATGTGAGACGTATGGTACTTAATATAAAAAACAAGCCTTTTAAATTAACAGTCCCACGTCCTTTACCCCCCATCCACCTCCGCCGTCTGCTTTAAAAATGGAATCTTTTGGCTGCAGATTTTATCAAGCAAGATGATTGAGGTTTCAGCAATCATCCTGCCATGGGGTTTATTTCAAGTGTATAAGGTAACGAACACAAACAAGTCACATCAAATCACCAAAGTAGCATTAATGACAGGTAAACAATGTTGTGCCATGAAGGGTGTTTAGTCATCGCAGTTACAAATGGTAGCCGATTTAATAATTCGTCTCACGACTGAGTTACTTGGATGTGCATCGTAACGTGTTGTTTGTGATCAAAGGGAAACACCAATGATCTAGAACTGAAAACAGTTACAACGTCGGCATGGGAGCCGGAAACTATTTTTCATCCCACGTTTTAGGGATGTCGTTCGGTCCATAAAAATTGTGAATTAAAACAGAAGAAATCTAATCTACTTGATTTGTGGATCGAACCATAAGCATAAAGACACGAATCGACATAACAAAATCACGAGCCTTAAAACGCCACCTTCATTCCAATAATCGTAAGTAACTGGAATGGAGGTGGAGTGTTCAGGTTCATGATTTTGTCATCTTCATTTGTGTCTTTAGTCACTAGTCACTTACGCCTGATTGATATCCTCCTGGTTCTACCATAGCGCCCTTTCCTAAAGATCCTCACTCTTCTTCTGCCAAGCAGCTTCACTTTCAGCCGTCTTCCCCGGACGCGAATACTGCAACGTACTCGGCGCCTCACGCGTCTCCACCTTTTATTCCGTCTTAAATACCACGTCTTCCTGCGTCGTCTAATTCGTATTCTTCGTCTTCTCAATTTTAAAATCAGCCTGACTTTCTTCATTTTGCTCCATTTACCTCTTCTTCGTAGATACCACTTACGACCGAATCTTCTCAGACCACACCACCTTCTCCTAATACGGACTCGCCAACGTTTTCCGTAACGCTTAATTTTTCTATACTTCCGTTTGATCAAAATCCTTATTTTTCTCCTGAACCTGCGGATAGGCTTCTTGCGGAGTCCAAAGAAGTATCGTCTTCTTATTTTCACACGACGTCGTCTGCCACGGTACCGGATATATTTCCCTCCTGAATAAAGCAACAGGTTGTTATTTATCGACATGCATATACCTCCTTGCGTTAGTGATGAGCCATTTACCATTAACAAATCACATTTCGCTCTTATAACGTCAACCGTGCACTTTTTCCAACTCACCTGCTGTATCATTTTAATCGTTTCATTTTTAAGACAACGAACATTTGAGTGGTAACACCAACTTAGAAACGCACTTCTCAAGAGGTTTCATTGAAATGACATTTACATTAAGCCATTGTTGAGACTAAATGTGACTTACATCGCGGCGTTTTTATTGAATGCTGTCTAATAATTTCAAAACAATATATTACCCAGATAGTTTAATCACAGATTGAATATTATCCAAGCAACCTTTGTGCAGGCTAAAACACTTTCATGCAGGAAAGCATCATTTGATTTACATCGCGGGCTTTTCTTAAATAGTGACTGTGTAACAATCTTAAAAATAACGAAAGAGTTTAATCGCAGATTGAAAATTGTTCAAGCAACCTTTGTGAGAGCTAAAAGACTTTCACGCAGGAAAGCATTGCTTTATGGCTTTCACTTGACTTACACTGTGGAGTTTTCTTAAATGCCGTATAATAATCTTAAAACAAACCGAGTGAGTTTAATTACAAATTGAACGTTATTGAAGCAACCTTTGTGCTGGCTAAAAAGACTTCAACACAGGAAAGCGCTCTTTTATGCCTTTCATTTGCCAAAAATTAGCCTCAGTAACTTGAACATTGAAGATGCAGGTGTATTTATTTCTCTTTCCTCGGCTGTAGAATACATTTCTGAACACTACTGTACCTCATAATCAAGATCCTTGTATGTAGCTTAACGTCATTTAGGGAAGACCAAACAAACTAAGCTACTTTCTGTAAGTTACTTAGAGTCAATGGAAATAAAAGCTTTGATCATTTCTAGTCGGGGTAAAAGAAAAACCAAACTTTAAACTTACTTCGTCCACGACGTCGCCTCCTTCTACGCCCTAAGGGAAAATGACAGGTAAAATTATTGAATGCAACTCGGCTGGTGCTCATCCATGTGAGACGTATGGTACTTAATATAAAAAACAAGCCTTTTAAATTAACAGTCCCACGTCCTTTACCCCCCATCCACCTCCGCCGTCTGCTTTAAAAATGGAATCTTTTGGCTGCAGATTTTATCAAGCAAGATGATTGAGGTTTCAGCAATCATCCTGCCATGGGGTTTATTTCAAGTGTATAAGGTAACGAACACAAACAAGTCACATCAAATCACCAAAGTAGCATTGATGACAGATAAATAATGTTGTGCCATGAAGGGTGTTTAGTCATCGCAGTTAAAAATGATAACCGATTTAATAATTCGTCTCACGACTGAGTTACTTGGATGTGCATCGTAACGTGTTGTTTGTGATCAAAGGGAAACACCAATGATCTAGAAAAACACTTACAAAGTCGGCATGGGAGCCGGGAACTACTTTTCATCCCACGTTTTAGCGATGTCGTTCGGTCCTTAAAAAACTGTTAATTAAAACAGAAGAAATCTAATCTACTTGATTTGTGCATCGAACCACAAGCAAAAGGGCACGAATCCACATAACAATTAATTAAAACAGATTAATTATTATTATTAATTAAAACAAATTATTAATTTTAATTAAAACAAATTAATTAAAACAGAAGAAATCTAATCTACTTGATTTGTGGATCGAACCACAAGCAAAAGAGCACGAATCGACATAACAAAATCACGAGCCTTAAAACACCACCTTCATTCCAATAATCGTAAGTAACTGGAATGGAAGTGGAGTGTTCAGGTTCATGATTTTGTCATCTTCATTTGTGTCTTTAGTCACTAGTCACTTACGCCTGATTGATATCCTCCTGGTTTTACCATAGCGCCCTTTCCTAAAGATCCTCACTCTTCTTCTGCCAAGCAGCTTCACTTTCAGCCGTCTTCCCCGGACGCGAATACTGCAACGTACTCGGCGCCTCACGCGTCTCCACCTTTTATTCCGTCTTAAATACCACGTCTTCCTGCGTCGTCTAATTCGTATTCTTCGTCTTCTCAATTTTAAAATCAGCCTGACTTTCTTCATTTTGCTCCATTTACCTCTTCTTCGTAGATACCACTTACGACCGAATCTTCTCAGACCGCACCACCTTCTCCTAATACGGACTCGCCAACGTTTTCCGTAACGCTTAATTTTTCTATACTTCCGTTTGATCAAAATCCTTATTTTTCTCCTGAACCTGCGGATAGGCTTCTTGCGGAGTCCAAAGAAGTATCGTCTTCTTATTTTCACACGACGTCGTCTGCCACGGTACCGGATATATTTCCCTCCTGAATAAAGCAACAGGTTGTTATTTATCGACATGCATATACCTCCTTGCGTTAGTGATGAGCCATTTACCATTAACAAATCACATTTCGCTCTTATAACGTCAACCGTGCACTTTTTCCAACTCACCTGCTGTATCATTTTAATCGTTTCATTTTTAAGACAACGAACATTTGAGTGGTAACACCAACTTAGAAACGCACTTCTCAAGAGGTTTCATTGAAATGACATTTACATTAAGCCATTGTTGAGACTAAATGTGACTTACATCGCGGCGTTTTTATTGAATGCTGTCTAATAATTTCAAAACAATATATTACCCAGATAGTTTAATCACAGATTGAATATTATCCAAGCAACCTTTGTGCAGGCTAAAACACTTTCATGCAGGAAAGCATCATTTGATTTACATCGCGGGCTTTTCTTAAATAGTGACTGTGTAACAATCTTAAAAATAACGAAAGAGTTTAATCGCAGATTGAAAATTGTTCAAGCAACCTTTGTGAGAGCTAAAAGACTTTCACGCAGGAAAGCATTGCTTTATGGCTTTCACTTGACTTACACTGTGGAGTTTTCTTAAATGCCGTATAATAATCTTAAAACAAACCGAGTGAGTTTAATTACAAATTGAACGTTATTGAAGCAACCTTTGTGCTGGCTAAAAAGACTTCAACACAGGAAAGCGCTCTTTTATGCCTTTCATTTGCCAAAAATTAGCCTCAGTAACTTGAACATTGAAGATGCAGGTGTATTTATTTCTCTTTCCTCGGCTGTAGAATACATTTCTGAACACTACTGTACCTCATAATCAAGATCCTTGTATGTAGCTTAACGTCATTTAGGGAAGACCAAACAAACTAAGCTACTTTCTGTAAGTTACTTAGAGTCAATGGAAATAAAAGCTTTGATCATTTCTAGTCGGGGTAAAAGAAAAACCAAACTTTAAACTTACTTCGTCCACGACGTCGCCTCCTTCTACGCCCTAAGGGAAAATGACAGGTAAAATTATTGAATGCAACTCGGCTGGTGCTCATCCATGTGAGACGTATGGTACTTAATATAAAAAACAAGCCTTTTAAATTAACAGTCCCACGTCCTTTACCCCCCCATCCACCTCCGCCGTCTGCTTTAAAAATGGAATCTTTTGGCTGCAGATTTTATCAAGCAAGATGATTGAGGTTTCAGCAATCATCCTGCCATGGGGTTTATTTCAAGTGTATAAGGTAACGAACACAAACAAGTCACATCAAATCACCAAAGTAGCATTGATGACAGATAAATAATGTTGTGCCATGAAGGGTGTTTAGTCATCGCAGTTAAAAATGATAACCGATTTAATAATTCGTCTCACGACTGAGTTACTTGGATGTGCATCGTAACGTGTTGTTTGTGATCAAAGGGAAACACCAATGATCTAGAACTGAAAACAGTTACACTGACGTCGGCATGGGAGCAGGAAACTATTTTTCATCCCACGTTTTAGGGATGTCATTCGGTCCATAAAAATTGTGAATTAAAACAGAAGAAATCTAATCTACTTGATTTGTGGATCGAACCATAAGCATAAAGACACGAATCGACATAACAAAATCACGAGCCTTAAAACACCACCTTCATTCCAATAATCGTAAGTAACTGGAATGGAGGTGGAGTGTTCAGGTTCATGATTTTGTCATCTTCATTTGTGTCTTTAGTCACTAGTCACTTACGCCTGATTGATATCCTCCTGGTTCTACCATAGCGCCCTTTCCTAACGATCCTCACTCTTCTTCTGCCAAGCAGCTTCACTTTCAGCCGTCTTCCCCGGACGCGAATACTGCAACGTACTCGGCGCCTCACGCGTCTCCACCTTTTATTCCGTCTTAAATACCACGTCTTCCTGCGTCGTCTAATTCGTATTCTTCGTCTTCTCAATTTTAAAATCAGCCTGACTTTCTTCATTTTGCTCCATTTACCTCTTCTTCGTAGATACCACTTACGACCGAATCTTCTCAGACCGCACCACCTTCTCCTAATACGGACTCGCCAACGTTTTCCGTAACGCTTAATTTTTCTATACTTCCGTTTGATCAAAATCCTTATTTTTCTCCTGAACCTGCGGATAGGCTTCTTGCGGAGTCCAAAGAAGTATCGTCTTCTTATTTTCACACGACGTCGTCTGCCACGGTACCGGATATATTTCCCTCCTGAATAAAGCAACAGGTTGTTATTTATCGACATGCATATACCTCCTTGCGTTAGTGATGAGCCATTTACCATTAACAAATCACATTTCGCTCTTATAACGTCAACCGTGCACTTTTTCCAACTCACCTGCTGTATCATTTTAATCGTTTCATTTTTAAGACAACGAACATTTGAGTGGTAACACCAACTTAGAAACGCACTTCTCAAGAGGTTTCATTGAAATGACATTTACATTAAGCCATTGTTGAGACTAAATGTGACTTACATCGCGGCGTTTTTATTGAATGCTGTCTAATAATTTCAAAAAAAATATTACCAAGATAGTTTAATCACAGATTGAATATTATCCAAGCAACCTTTGTGCAGGCTAAAACACTTTCATGCAGGAAAGCATCATTTGATTTACATCGCGGGCTTTTCTTAAATAGTGACTGTGTAACAATCTTAAAAATAACGAAAGAGTTTAATCGCAGATTGAAAATTGTTCAAGCAACCTTTGTGAGAGCTAAAAGACTTTCACGCAGGAAAGCATTGCTTTATGGCTTTCACTTGACTTACACTGTGGAGTTTTCTTAAATGCCGTATAATAATCTTAAAACAAACCGAGTGAGTTTAATTACAAATTGAACGTTATTGAAGCAACCTTTGTGCTGGCTAAAAAGACTTCAACACAGGAAAGCGCTCTTTTATGCCTTTCATTTGCCAAAAATTAGCCTCAGTAACTTGAACATTGAAGATGCAGGTGTATTTATTTCTCTTTCCTCGGCTGTAGAATACATTTCTGAACACTACTGTACCTCATAATCAAGATCCTTGTATGTAGCTTAACGTCATTTAGGGAAGACCAAACAAACTAAGCTACTTTCTGCAAGTTACTTAGAGTCAATGGAAATAAAAGCTTTGATCATTTCTAGTCGGGGTAAAAGAAAAACCAAACTTTAAACTTACTTCGTCCACGACGTCGCCTCCTTCTACGCCCTAAGGGAAAATGACAGGTAAAATTATTGAATGCAACTCGGCTGGTGCTCATCCATGTGAGACGTATGGTACTTAATATAAAAAACAAGCCTTTTAAATTAACAGTCCCACGTCCTTTACCCCCCATCCACCTCCGCCGTCTGCTTTAAAAATGGAATCTTTTGGCTGCAGATTTTATCAAGCAAGATGATTGAGGTTTCAGCAATCATCCTGCCATGGGGTTTATTTCAAGTGTATAAGGTAACGAACACAAACAAGTCACATCAAATCACCAAAGTAGCATTAATGACAGGTAAACAATGTTGTGCCATGAAGGGTGTTTAGTCATCGCAGTTACAAATGGTAGCCGATTTAATAATTCGTCTCACGACTGAGTTACTTGGATGTGCATCGTAACGTGTTGTTTGTGATCAAAGGGAAACACCAATGATCTAGAACTGAAAACAGTTACAACGTCGGCATGGGAGCCGGAAACTATTTTTCATCCCACGTTTTAGGGATGTCGTTCGGTCCATAAAAATTGTGAATTAAAACAGAAGAAATCTAATCTACTTGATTTGTGGATCGAACCATAAGCATAAAGACACGAATCGACATAACAAAATCACGAGCCTTAAAACGCCACCTTCATTCCAATAATCGTAAGTAACTGGAATGGAGGTGGAGTGTTCAGGTTCATGATTTTGTCATCTTCATTTGTGTCTTTAGTCACTAGTCACTTACGCCTGATTGATATCCTCCTGGTTCTACCATAGCGCCCTTTCCTAAAGATCCTCACTCTTCTTCTGCCAAGCAGCTTCACTTTCAGCCGTCTTCCCCGGACGCGAATACTGCAACGTACTCGGCGCCTCACGCGTCTCCACCTTTTATTCCGTCTTAAATACCACGTCTTCCTGCGTCGTCTAATTCGTATTCTTCGTCTTCTCAATTTTAAAATCAGCCTGACTTTCTTCATTTTGCTCCATTTACCCCTTCTTCGTAGATACCACTTACGACCGAATCTTCTCAGACCGCACCACCTTCTCCTAATACGGACTCGCCAACGTTTTCCGTAACGCTTAATTTTTCTATACTTCCATTTGATCAAAATCCTTATTTTTCTCCTGAACCTGCGGATAGGCTTCTTGCGGAGTCCAAAGAAGTATCGTCTTCTTATTTTCACACGACGTCGTCTGCCACGGTACCGGATATATTTTCCTCCTGAATAAAGCAACAGGTTGTTATTTATCGACATGCATATACCTCCTTGCGTCAGTGATGAGCCATTTACCATTAACAAATCACATTTCGCTCTTATAACGCCAACCGTGCACTTTTTTCAACTCACCTGCTGTATCATTTTAATCGTTTCATTTTTAAGACAACGAACATTTGAGTGGTAACACCAACTTAGAAACGCACTTCTCAAGAGGTTTCATTGAAATGACATTTACATTAAGCCATTGTTGAGACTAAATGTGACTTACATCGCGGCGTTTTTATTGAATGCTGTCTAATAATTTCAAAACAATATATTACCCAGATAGTTTAATCACAGATTGAATATTATCCAAGCAACCTTTGTGCAGGCTAAAACACTTTCATACAGGAAAGCATCATTTGATTTACATCGCGGGCTTTTCTTAAATAGTGTGTAACACTCTTAAAACTAACGAAAGAAGAATGATCCTCGCAGTTGTGATCGCAATTTTTACAATTGCGTAAAGAAGCCTGAAAAAAATTCAGGATTTCAACTCCTTCAGACCTCTTCTTGTGATCACAACTGCGAGGATCATTCTTCATTTGATTTCACATCCGCAGTTCACATATGATTTCTTTCATATGCATTTACTCAATAACGAAAGAGTTTAATCGCAGATTGAAAATTGTTCAAGCAACCTTTGTGCAAGCTAAAACACTTTCACGCAGGAAAGCATTGCTTTATGGCTTTCATTTGACTTACACTGTGACGTTTTCTTAAATGCCGTTCAATGATCTTAAAACAAACCGAGTGAGTTTAATTACAAATTGATCGTTATTGAAGCAACCTTTGTGCTGGCTAAAAAGACTTCAACACAGGAAAGCGCTCTTTTATGCCTTTGATTCAGTGCCAAAAACTGGCCTCAGTAACTTGAACATTGAAGATGCAGGTGTATTTATTTCTCTTTCCTCGGCTGTAGGATACATTACTGAACACTACTGTACCTCATAATCAAGATCCTTGATTGTAGCTTAACGTCATTTAGGAAGACCAAACAAACTAAGCTACTTTCTGTAAGTTACTTAGAGTCAATGGAAATAAAAGCTTTGATCATTTCTAGTCGGGGTTAAAGAAAAACCAAACTTTAAACTTACTTCGTCCACGACGTCGCCTCCTTCTACGCCCTAAGGGAAAATAACAGGTAAAATTATAGAATGCACTGACTCGGCTGGTGCTTATCCATATGAGAGGTATGGTACTTAATGAAAAAAACTAGCCTCTTAAATTAACAGTCCCACGTCCTTCACTCCCCATCCACCTCCGCTGCTTTAATAATGGAATTTTTTGGCTGCAGATTTTATGAAGCAGGATGATTATTTAGAATTGTAAGTCATACTGAGGTTATAGCAATTTTCCTGCCATGGGTTTATTTCAAGTGAATAAGGTAACGAACGCCAACAAGCCACATCTAATCACCAATGTAGCATTAATCATGGTTCTTAGGTGGCAAAGTTTGCCAGTTAATGTTTTATTGAGTTCTAAGCTCAAACGATCAGTATCTAACGGATCAGGCTTAGAGCGATGTTACCCTAAGTGCCCCTTTCTAAAAGTGTTTTTGTTAATGATCGAGCTCTCGGAATTCCACATACCGCCGGCAGTGTTCCACAAACAGACCCTATACAGCGGGGAGTAACAGCAAGACTTTTGCCGTGGAAGAGCAGGTGTTCTGTCTGGATTATCTCCAAAGATGCACGCTTTTAGCAACTTGTTAACCGTAATGATTCGTTTCTTCAGTAACTTCGTTTTATACATTTTTATTTTCATACGTGCAGACTTAATACGCTTTCAGGCAACATCATCAAGTTGGCCGTGAAGATCTGTTCCTCGTCGTTAAAGCTTTATACACCAATTATCATGCATAAAATGTAACTGCTGACGTCGTGTTTGCGTACTTGCCTTTATAAGCGCACTGGGTCTAACAAGCGCTGTGAATGTGAATGTGTTCGGTAATGAGGACTGGTCCACGGAGGGAATGGTAAGCAGCATTGCATCTGTTTTGACTATGTGTCATTGCATCTCGCAATCAGTTGCACCCAAAAGCTTACATCTAAAGGCCTCAGTAAATTCGAGTAATCCTGTAGCTCTTCCAGACCTACAACCTATAGATTGTTTTGTTACAAGGGCTAGGGGTACTGTTTGTGTTGTATTTTCTATCGTTTTGTTCTCCAATCGTAGATCGCGTCTGGAAAGCTACGGGTCTCTCTTAAATTCAACCCCAAACCTATGGGGCTCACTCATTTTCTGTTACTGCTGCATCCGTGTAGACTATGCCCTCGCCCCACCCCCCCTCACCCCCCACCCCGCGCCACCAAAGCTTCTGTGAACAATCCAAAAAATCAACACAAATAAAAAAAAATAGCCTTTTGGTGGAAAGATTCAGTTTGTAAACTATCGGCCCTCTTCAATTTTAAATATTTTCATTTGTTTTTAGAAGCTGGAGTTGATTGTTTCACGCTGTGGAACTGGGGAATGCAGATCAAAGCTACGAACTAGTGTTTACTAGCAGTCAGGTTAGGAACTCAATCGACTAAACGTGACGACGTCAATCATACATACGTCTCCTCTTTAGTCTCCGTCCGCGCCTCCTGCGTCGCCATCTTCTTCGTCTTCGTCTTCGTCTTCGCCTTCGTCTTCGCCTCCTTCTGCGCCGAAGTCGTCTTCTTGCTCGTCTTCGTCTCCTCCTTCTTCGTCTTCTCCTCTGTCTTCTCGCTGAATAAAAAAGTTGTGGGGTGGTTCGATCAGTTGTTGCGATTGAGCTAGGCTGCTGCGTAAAGTCGTAACGGTTTGTCACCAAATCAAGCCAATAAAGGGTATATCGGGAGCTTTCGGTAGATCGTTGCAACCGGAATCTAACAGAGAGGACCTATCAACAACTTATTAAAAAGAACGAGGGAGTTCGGTCTGTCCGTCTGCACTTAACCCTCTAAGGCCTAAGAGTGATCAGCACCAAATTTCTCCTAGTGATATTAACAGAATGGTCACGGGAATTAAGGACAGAATCACACAAGATAAATTTGCCTGATATTTTAACAACTCCTCTCCTCTACTTTTATAGGAATGTGTAGCGGCAACAAGTGAGAATTTAAAGTTTGATCTTAGGGTTTAAAGGCTTGAACACATTAAGACCTGAGGCATCAAAAACGAATTCGAACAAAACAAAAGGTACGCCCTGATCCATGAACACTATTCACGCTAAATTATTCAATTTCGGAGGGAAATGGCTCAAGCCCACTTAGCTCCGACAACTGAGTCAAATGACTCACTAATAGTAGACGAAAAAATGTATCGTTACGCTGAATGTGCAGCTGATTAATCACGACGCCGATCTATAATAGTGAAGGCACTGAATACGTGGTTAATTTCGTAGTAACGCATGCAAACTACCTATCAGTTTATAGCATCTCAGTCGTAATGAAGTTTCAGCCTTGCTGTAATCAGTTCGATTTTTTCTTTTATTCGCAGTGGGTTCGAGTGCCTCCAAAATAAGGCTGATAGTATTTCTTAAATTTTATACATCCCTTACAGATTCGTCTTGGTCGCCTTCTTCTTATTCTCCTTCTTCGTGTCCACCTTCCGTGATACCTCACACATGCCTTCCGTCCCGTTACTTTCACTCGCAGATTGCGACCATGATATGTGATTCTGTAAGTGGGACGACGAACGACCCGCTTCCACTTGTGCTTATACATCATGTACAGTCGTCTTCTTATCATCATCATGCGCGCCCATACACGTCTAAACTTAATCATCAGCATGTTCGCCTTTCTTTGAAGGCGCTGCAATCGTCGGCGGTACCGCAGATACCATTTTCCCCGGCGCTTGACAATTGGCTTCCATTTCCTGCCGAACCAAATGAACCACCTGCCGCGTATTTTTTTACACGGTCGCCATCGCTTGTTGAAGTAGATTTTTACACGTCGTCCGGTTCTTCGGAGTCTGTATCGTCGAGCACCAACTCTCACCAACCATGTTCTACCGCCTCGCCTCAAGCGCCGATATCGTCCTCTGAAGTAGACTCTGGGGCCTGGTTGGGGGAAGGAGGGGTGGTGTTAAAATTGCGAATGTTTCTACCTTATCGTTCAAGTATAAGGATAAACTGTCAGTGATGGTCATCGCTTTATAAAAACTGAGGAGTTGGTACCAATTTGCTTTGGTGATCTCCCTATTTTTGTTTTGTTTAGTTGTTTGTTTTGCACTGTAGTTAACATTTCTAAAAGTAAAGGGAAACACTTACGTTTTCTTCTTAGTCCGTATCTTCGTCTCCTTCCTTGACGCGTACGCCTCCTTAAACGTCGAGCTAAAAAGAAACCCAAGAAACCATAGGGGCAAGTCTAATGCACTGTCAACTAACGTAAATTTCCAAACCATAAATGAAACGTAAATGAAAACAGATTAACTTAGAGGAAGACCTTGTTGTAATTAATAATGGTAATTGAACTGAGTGGATTGTAATTTGGTTTGAAATCACAAGTCAAAATTGCATGACACGAACTTTAATTACCACTTTATTACACCCATTTTGAAATCACACACTTCTTTGTCAATACTAATATTTATTTAATATCCACTTCAAGAAACCCGGTTTTGAATTTTGATAGTCTAAAATAGATGCAATTTAGAGCATCAAAATGGTGCAATTTGTGAATGAACTGCACTGTTGAGAATCAATCAGATTGTAAGAATACCCAGAAAATGGGTATAATAAAGCAAATTATTACACGACTTAGACAGTCAGAGGGACAATAACTAAAATCGACCAATAAGATTGCTCTATTGCCAGTCCGATATTCTCTAAGTATTGGACCGGGTATTGTCCCAAATGATCCCGCGTTGTTCCCGCGTTGTCTTCAGTCGTGTAATGAATCTCTTATAAACCAAGCTTGCTCGGGACTGTACTGGGAGAATATCGGCCCTCGGTTTTTTTTCTACGGACCTCGCTGCGCTCGGTCCGTACTGTCAAGACCTCGGGCCGATATTCTCCCAGTACGGCCCTCGCGCTTGGTTAATAAGATATATATATTTAAACTAAATAGAAAAAAGAAAGAATCAAGACTGCATTTCCTTTAAAGCTCCGTCTATGTATATGTAAATAGTGACGTGACTGACATCCTGACACTTAAATTGGCCATTCAGACTGCATATTGCGATCGACTTAACCAGATGTTTGTTCGTTAAAGAGAAAATATCTGAGAACGAGATACAGTGTAAAAGAGGTTCCCTCAGCTTCCATTGTAGGTTAGTAACTAATATTACTACTGTACACAACTCCAATGAACACGAACAGAAAAGAAAAGTAAAGGGAACAGGTCCTTGTTGGTAGAGACAAAGTTTTGTCTATTAAAAGAAGATTGTCTGAATTGAAATTATAGAGTGTGTGCACTTGATGTCACGGCGGCCATGTTTGAGCAGCATGCGGAGGAACAGTGATCATAGTGAAGAAGTAAAATAGTCTTCTGCAAGGTAAACCTGAACTCTACTTTTTATGCAAAATCTTTCTTTGTTTCAATACACCAATATGACCACCAGTTACCTGAGCGAACACCCTCTCTAACATAAAATTTAGATAAAACACGTACATCTTCGTCTTCTGCCTCTTCTTCGTCGCCTTCTTCGTAACCTGTATCTTCTTCGTCCTCCTATTCTCCGTCTCCTGCCTCTTCTCCTTCTTCTGCCGCGGTATTTTCTTCTTCTACGCCATCGCCTCCTTCTTCGCCGCCGTCCCCTTAATCTGTACCTTCCTCTCCTACGTCTCCTTCGACGCCCTCTCCTTCCTCTTCTCAATCTATATCGCCTCCTTCTTCCTCTTCTTCTTAACCGATATCGCCTTCTCCTTTTCCTTTCAACGCGTCGTCTACCTCTTCTCGTTCTTCTTGCTGTAATGAAACCACAACACAAAGAAAGAGTTTAAGTGACAGAGGCTGTCATAATTTAAAAAAAAAAGGTATGTGATCCCTTCTAAATAACGCTGTACGAATCAATGAAGGCAAACTGAATTCCTAAAAATTACACGGCCTGCATAACTGATTTAATAAACACGACCGATTTAACCAAGCTTGATGGATAAGAAGGCCGAGGGTGCATTTGTTTGGTGTATGTCAGCCATTCGAATACCAGCAAGAAACAAACGCTTCTGTCATTCAGTTTCTCTCTTGACATGATCTACTCATAGCCATAAACATACGAATAGCAAAAGCGAAAGTGTTCCTTTACTTCTGTTTCCAAGCAGGTAAAGTGAGAACAGAAATCATAGAACTGAAGATAAATATAAACACAAAGAAAAGACACTTAACCAATCATGCTAGATACGCTGTTGTAACACTGCGCTTGTGTTTGTTGCCTACACCACTCTACGCCTTCAGCAAAAACCACTCCGCTCTTACGTCTCAGGTATCAATGGACTTTTACTCTATACGTGGTGCCTTAAAAAGCACTCAGTTTATTTCCTAACTGCAATACAAACTGTTGCTTATCATAATCATGATCATTATCTTAATTAATCAAGCCTTTTTGACAAAGACTATTAACGGTCATTGTTGAGTTAGGTAGGCACGCAGGAATTTTAAAGAATACGACAGACGTGTCTTTGGGGCCGGGAGGGGGGAGGGGGGGAAGGGGGTCCCGTATCCAAGCTATATAGGTATGTGCCGCTCCAAAGGGTATAGGTTTTTTTTGGGTCTGAAAACGAGCATAGAGGATAGGGTTTTTTTTTGGTCTGAAAACGAGTATAGAGGTCTTACCTTTTCTTGGCTTTCCATAACGACCGCGACGCCGCACCTGGAAACGCCCATTTCTTCTCCTCACGACAAACCTCTTTCCGCGGTATTTGATACTGTATCGCACTGGTCTTCTTATACGCCACCAATGCCGCTTGAACTGAATGTAGAAGCGCCGTCTACCGCATTTCACAGGCCTCCATTTCCTATTGAAGAGGATCTTAAAGGTACGTGAGTTTCTCTGCAGCTTGACGTAGCGTTTGTTTTTGCGTATTGTCCAGGATCGTCCGCGGTAGTAAATGCGTTCCCAGGTTCTGATGTAGATGTACCACATACCATGTATGCGTTTTATGAGCCGCCATCTGCCACGATATTTCAGTTTCATTCTTTTCCCGCCTCGGCGGATTCTGTATCTGATTCCTTTCACTCTAAAGAACCATCGCCTTCTCCATTTCCTCAAAATGCGGGGACGTCCCTTGAAATAAATCCTACGTCGCCTCCAGACTAAACAAGAAATTAAATTTTGAATGATGAGTATGAAATAAATCATATTATCATTCGATGGATATTTCCCCCCTTTTCATTGGCTGAGAGCCCACCACGTGACCTGCAAATAACTGCCTACAAATAATGATCTGCTCATTCGTAATATCGTCTAAATGCGTTTTTGCTGCAAATAATATTCTGCTCATGCGCAATTGTAACCACGCTAGAATAATTTATTTAACTGAGAAGGAAACCAATTGATTTCTGCCAGCAGCGCACGCTGACCGCTTCCCAAAAAAAAAAGTATCAAAACAAACTTGGTGATCGAATGATAAAACAATTATTGAACTCGGTTATCGCTAAATATCGTGATTTGCCAATGTCTCGCAAATTAATCTGCTCGCCACTGGCAAATCACGATATTTTGCTCAACCTCGTCCAATAATTGTTAAT
Organism: Galaxea fascicularis; assembly: GCA_948470475.1. Taxonomy (NCBI): domain Eukaryota; kingdom Metazoa; phylum Cnidaria; class Anthozoa; order Scleractinia; family Euphylliidae; genus Galaxea; species Galaxea fascicularis. The sequence goes on from OX419336.1 coordinate 32,736,313, forward strand.
TACGATCTATACATACAATATTTTAACCCGCATTCAAACCCCGTTGAAGTCAGGCTTCTTAACGCAATTCAATAAATTGCGTTCACAACTGCGAGGATCATTCTACATTTCATTTCAAGTTGAATTTTAATGGAAAACATCATCACAAACACAATCACAACCACCATCACCATCGTCATCGTCGTCGTCGTCGTCATCGTCATCGTCGTCGTTGTCAAAATACGCATACGTAGCAATGACAACGTCACGACAGAGATGACGGAGCACGCAGATCTAAGAAGTTTGGTAAAAAAAAACTGACAGAACGGCAAATTGAGCAAAGGAAGTCGCCTTCAATCTTTTCAACGCATGATTAGATTAAGACCTGTCCACACGTACCCGGATATTTTTGAAAACGGAGATTTTCGAATGAAAATCGAGAACGAGAAAAAGAAAAAACGAAAAGAAAGCTTAAAAGAGTTAAGTTTACAGCAGACACCATGGAAAAGATTCAGCACTTTCTTTAAGCTACTCTTCCTTCGCAAGTCACTGCGAGGTACAACTTGAACCATAAGAACGATTTATATCCCGTGAGGCTGTTGCTTGCATTGAAGAAATAGTGGAGCGGGTAAAACAGATTCAAGTATTGATTTTAGGGAGCTTAACGACCCATTGTCACTTCCCGTCATGCTTTGTGAATTGTTTACTTTGTTTGGAGTCGACACAAATAAAGGCTGGCAATTTGCAAATTAAAATTACCGCCGACCGGTTGGCTCAGTTGGTGGAGTGCCGGACTACCGTGCGGGAGGTCGTGGGTTCAGGGTATTTAAATAACTGAGGAGAAAGTGCTTCCTTTGCAATGACATCTGCAAATGGTTAGACTTTCTAGTCTTCTCGGATGAGGACGATAAACCGGAGGTCCCGTCTCATAGCTCTTTACAATTGATTCTGCGAGACGTTAAAGAATAGAATAGAATTCCAAGCAAATTAGTATGATATGATATGATATGATATGATATGATCTGACAAAAAACCTGATAAACTAAATAAATGCCAAGACCTTCTACTAGGAGCACGACTGATTTGCCACTTCTATTGGCGAAAATCCGAAACTTTGACCGCGTCGCTTCTTCGAACTCATTTCATAACAGCGGCTGCCGACCGTTAAAGATAACCTATTCCGGTGCAGCAGATATCCAGCAAATTCATTGTTAGTGTTACTGCAAAACCCCGTTTGGTCCTTCTTCTCCTTCCACAAACTGTACACTGAATCTCATAGGCAAACCTTCACTACATTCTCCCTCCTTCAAGGCCGCCCTCGAGCCTTCGGCGGCATCTGTCCACCGAAAATGTTCCAATGGCGACAAGTAGTGGTTTCCACCACGCTACAAAGCGAAGTATCTCGTAAAATATACCTTATATACATTTTTCACCTATACAGGAGACCAAAATTGAACGTAAATTGCGTGATGGAGGCGGATTCCTTGAGATCTTTCTTGCCGTTGCAGTAGCTGAAGATTTTCGTGGTCCACGAAATTCTAGTATGATCGCAGTGTATGGAAAGTAGCTTCGGGTCTTTAATCAACGACGACGGCGACAGCAAAGAAAATGTCATTTCAAAATATATCTTCTCGTTTTTAGAGCGCTTTGGTGATTCCGCTTTGTAAAATTGGATAACATTGGCTAACTATCCACGGACTAATGCACTGTGAACGGCATTACAGTGAGGACAAAGAGAAAAAGAGCGTGGCGTCATGTGCTCGTGTTCTCAAAACAAACAAACATAGAACATAGATGGTCTTTTGCTCATCAACGCTACCGTTTACAGTGCATTCCCCTTACAGTTGTCGTCCTCGTTGCTTAAACTCCAGTTACGATGACGATAATAATATGATAACGATGATGACAATGATCAAGAATAAAAAACACTGATTACACTATGAACACCATGCCTATAGTTCAATTTAGTCTTTACGATAACGATGGCTCGCCATCAAAAAATGAACGTATTTTAAGAAATGTTTGCCGGTCTTAAGAACGATGACTTCAGAACTGTGACTGTCATTAGATGCGGTGACGGTGACGGTGATAGTGGTAGTGGCAGTGACAGTGACAGTGACAGTGACAGTGACACCGACAGCGACAGTGACAGCGACAGCGACAGTGACAGCGACAGTGACAGCGACAGCGACAGCGACAGCGACAGTGACAGCGACAGCGACAGCGACAGCGACAGCGACAGTGACAGTGACAGCGACAGCGACAGCGACAGCGACAGTGACAGTGACAGTGACTGTGTAAGTGACAGTGACAGCCGCAGCAGCAGTGCCAGTGACAGTGTCAGTGACAGTTACAGTGTCAATGAAAGTGACAGTGACAGTGACAGTAACAGTGACAGTGACAGTGGCAGTGACAGTGATAATGACAGTGACAGCGACAGTGACAGTGATGGTGATGGTCATAGAGATGATGCTGATGATGCTAATAAAAATAATAAACGTCTGAGGTCTCGGGTGAAGTTCATTGTGTATTACGATGAATAGTGATGGGAAGTTAGGAACATGTTGCACTGTAGCCTAGACTTTTACCCTGCTATGTGCTAACAGCTGTTTTTGTTTTTTGTTTGTTTTTACCACGAGAGCCAATGATCAAAGTTAAACCACCACAGAGAACTGTTTGCCAAGACCAAGATACGTTCTATTTAAAACTTTTAAATTTACCTTATAACGCGTTGCTACCCATTTATATTCCAGATCTCAGCTGCATACAGCAATCTTGAGATCCATCGAAAGTTTGATGCAACTATACCCACGATATTAGAGGGTTGTTTGCACCCGCAGGGCAAAAAGACACCGCACTATCTGCGTTTACTAAGTGTGGTAGGGCCTGTCACACTTTCAGCGACATACGCCACGACAAATAATCAAAACTTTGGTTTCCATGTTCAAACTGCATAGCCTTGTTCAGATGCTCACTTGGCAAATAAAAAACTAAAGCACTTACCTCCTCGACGTCTCCTTCGTCCGTACCGTCGTCGTCGCCGTCGTAATCTGCGGCGCCGTACTATACGTCTTCTTCGTCTTCTCCTTCTTCGCCTTCGGCGTCGTCGACGTCTTCGTCTTCGCCTCCTTCGTTTCCTTCTAATCATTCGTTTGTACCAACGAGGTCGTCGTGGCCCTAAAGGAACAATCAACTCTTGAGATACTGTTACATCACTCACAGCCGAAATGTCTTTAAAATTGCGTGTATGGCAAATTTCGTCAACATGATAGAAATCTCATCATTACGTGCATCCTGACAAAGCCAATACATAGCGATTTTCGTCAAACTTGAAAGTGGCAAAATGAGACAAACTAGTTTTATCTAAATATCCTTACGTCTGCTCTTTTTTCGTTTAACTTTCCTCACTGTGGTAAAGCGTCCTCTAGTTTTGACTAGGAAACGTCTTCCTCTTCTTTCGACTTGGAGTTTTCGTCTGCCAACTCTAACGTAACGCGTTCTACGTATCCTTATCCTACACCAACGCCGCTTATACCACATCCCCCACAATCCTTTACGATACCTAAAATATATCAAAAACAAAAAGGCCCATTCATTGGCTAGTTCATGGTCACATGACATCTAATAATGAAACTGTTTACCACCAATATGCCATGAGCGGGCAACATTGCGAAAACTATGACGTCAGTAAAAGTTCACTGTTACCCGCGAAATGTTGATTGCTGTTTCACGTGATCACAGCGAGCAGTTGAAGGTGGCCTGATATTGTCGCTGGAATCTCAGCGCGTTTTTCAAAATTTGCTTTTGTTTTCTATCGGTTTGATCCGCTTGTTTTGCTATATAACAAATCACTTAATGAGTGATCCCTTGGGGAACAGTGAATTTTCTTTCACTCGAATCTCTATGTTTCTTGAGATTCTCGGGAAACGAAATTTGCTGTTCCCCTCGGGACTAGTCATAAGTGTTAATTGTTAAATAGCACGAATACATGCAGACTTCTAAAGATCTCCCCTCCCTGCGCTCCCATACCTTTAAGGCGAGGAGGGTGGCGTGATGGTTGGAATGATACTTGTGTGGAAACTTAAAGATGTTTGATGTTTCGTGCTAACAATTTAAGCCACAGAAGACGAGCATGCGGACAGTAAAATAAAAAGACGATTCCTTTTCACGCCGTCAAATGATGCTATTGAATTCTGCGAGCGCTTCGTAACCACGTTGAAAACATCAAAACAGCCTTTTAATACCCCCTTCCCCTTCCATCCTTGTTTAATCTGGGGAGAACAGAGCGATGAATTAGACATTGGAACCGATCAACAGTGCTTACCTCTTTACAATTCTATTTCTGCGCCGGAACCGGATGAAAAATCGCCAGTGCAAGCGTACCAGTCTTCCTCTCCAGCGGATATAACGGCGTCCACGGCGTCGGATCACAGAGACAGGTCTTCGTCCGAGTTGCACCTTCCACCTTCCTCTCCTTAGATAAATTCTTCTTGGCTTTTTGAATACGCTTATTCTGAGACCGCGTGTAAATCGCGGGATTAAGGTGGTTTTTCTGTTTAATTTGATGGCATATCGTCGGAGAGTTATAATGCGACGATAGCGACCTCTGAACAAAAGTTTGGTTCTGCTGCTTCTTTTACGTCCTGCAGAAAAAGGGAAATAATGCAACCAGCTACAGTATAAAGAGCAAACAGCACAGTTACACTAGAAGGTGCTGCGTGTCGGCAACAGAGCTGAAAGCCTTTCACGCCGTATCAGGTGAAAACAAAGAAGAAGAAGCACCAAAACAAAGCAAAGCATGAGTGTGATGCCTTCTCTTATATTCCAGTCTTACTTCTATACTTCCTCCTACGTCTCCTGATTATTCTCCTTCGTCTCCTTCTTCGTCTTCGTCTTCGTCTTCTCCTGCGTCTTCGAAGTCGTCTCCTTCTTCGCCGTCGCCTACGCCGACGGTACCGTCGACCGCCTAGAATGACACGATCTGATTTATCTCTTTGCGGTAAACTATTAGCTTATTACTTGTAAAAAGTCATTTGAGCTAATAGAGCGAGACAGCCGTGATCTGAAGTGAATTGTACATTTAAGGATGGCGGGATATTACTTTGAACAGCAAATAACTTCTCGCACAACGTAGGAGCTACTCACATGACGCGAGCACTATCCTCTTTAACTAAGAACGCATCCATACCTCTTAATAACCGAGTTCGAGGTCCGTAGTGTAAGTTACGGACCGAGTTTTTTCCCGTTCGCTTATGGCCTAAGCGCCAAGCGCGCGGGCCATAAATCAACGGGAAAAAAACGAGTATCAGTAAATTACAGTACGGACCAAGAAAACGAGGTTAGTAAGATATTTATTATATCTCTGAGGTTAATCGAGCGCGTGGGAAAAGAATTTTTCAATTTTAGCGGGCCGTACAGAAGAATACGGCCCGCAAAATTGACCAATCATAGCGCGCGTGCTAACTGAGAGATATAATAAAGAATTTTATCCATCCCGTTAAATGAAAATCTAGTCCAAGCGAACGCAGGATTTTCATCATGTGCCGACTTTTTTTTTTATTAGGGACAGTTTTAAGACAGAAAACCAACCAATTGCAACTTACGCCTAGGACCTCGTTTTCCTCTTTTTCGCCTTCGTCTAACTAGTAATCCCATCCAGCGTTTCCTTCTCCTTATGAAGTATTTGCGGCCTCGGCGTCTGATCGGGTACCTGCGACCTCCCCGCTTGATAAACGCCTTCCAACGTCTCCTGATTCTCCTCCATTTGCGGCCTATTCTCATTTTCCACATTTTCCGCCGGCACCGTACAAGCCGACGGACGCCCTTGAATCGTATCCTGAATGACCAATTCAAGTAGATTATCCTTCCGTTTAATCGGATGTAACGTCTCCTTCCTCGTCTATACACTTTTACCCTGCGTCTACCATAGCTTATAAACCATCTTCCGCGTTTGCGTGTTATGGGTCGAGGTCTTCCTCTAACCATTATTGTACACCTTCCTCTGAGTAAGCCACGGATTTGATACCTTCGTCTTCCGTATCTAACAATGGACCGTCGGCGGTAAAGGACACGGCGGAATGTTCCTCCAAATCGTACTTTGACAGACCGCTTTGCTACAATACAAAGTAAACGGAATTTGGAAAAGAATGGTTTTGGGGGTCAAGAGAAGCCACGGTTAGTCTACACCTCGATACAAGGAGAGCTTAAGATGGCGCAAACCTGTTTTGCAGTACTTTCCAGCCCATATACTTTGATTGATCAAGACTACCTCACTTTATCAGTTGATACTGCAATAATTGTAACAAATGAATGCCCAAACATTGTTGAACAAGTTGTGATCATTTTCTTGACACAGCAGGCTACCATAGCAACGGTATAACCTGTTTAAAACACCCCTAATTTTAGCTTTAAGTGCCTATAACTCAAAAACGAACTCGGTGACCCCCATTTTTTATTATTGAAATTCAACCAGTATGCTAAGATGTAACTTTTTGCAAAGTTTAAAAAAAATTGTAAGAGCGGATTTAGAGCTTCCTTAAAATTTGCGGACCAGGCCTTACTATAATACAAATGCAAACTGAGTGAGCAAGCGTGTTCTAAGTAATGAGGACGCTAGAATTATAATCTGGATGCCCGAGGGTTCAAATGCTTCTCCATCCAACTGGTAAAATTGGTCTCCAGACACCCCGTATTTAACTTCCTGCTGATAATTTGCTGACCGGCCACTTCCCACTCGGGACTTTAAGAAAATATGCGAACTTGGTGCTAAGATATTTGTTTCATGTGCTTAGCTTCAAATATTTCTAGCCTTAAGAACAGTGTGTAACCACGTACAAATAAAATTACTTTACTCTCTTTTTAACTTCGACTAGAAACACTCTACAAACGACAGTTTAAGGGACAATTGCTGCGACCACATATTACACACAACCACAGTGGGTATAATTACAATGGTGGTCCGCTGATTCTAATAGTTTAAAGTTTGCCTACGTGAGTTCAACTTACTAAGTCGTCTCTTTCTTCGCCTTCTTCTTCTGCGTTGACGACGTCTTCTTCGACGTCTGCGTCTCAATTTTCTTCGTTTTCTTCTTCTTCGTTTTCTTCGTCGTCGTCGTCGACGCCGTCTACGACCGCGCCTCCCTCTGACGCCTGGACGAAAAACGAAATTTGAGATCTGTAACCCTCGTGTTTTGATTGGTCTAGACGAGTTTGCGATTACAGTTAATATAATGGACGGTGTAAACCTCGCGTTTTGATTGGTGTAGACGAGTTTGCGATTACAGTTAACATAATGGACGGTGTAAAGCTCGTGTTATGATTGGTCCAGACGAGTTTGCGATTACAGTATAGACGCACGAGTGACGTCATGAATTAAAGAAAGAAGAAAAACAATGAATAAGACAAATAGGTTTCAGTTTGCCAGCATGGAGGACGTCACAACGTGGCAAGAAGTGTACTTCTTTGTTCGTACGTTTCGACGTCCTCCTTGCGTTATCACAGCACATAAACACTTACTAAATGGAATCTATCTGTTAAATAACTAAAGTAAACTGAGACCGAGAAAAGGAACAGAGGCTGTCGCTTCGATGTGGTCGAAGTACCATTTCACGTCTCAGTTAAGAGGCACTTTCTTAGGAACCATTTCCTTTGAAACGTAGCTTCAGTGAAATCCTGTTTGAATCGTTCCTTAATAAAACATTATGTTTAAAATCTCTCATAAGCTGCCATCAATATGTTCAACTAGGCACATAGGATTGTTACTACAGGAAAATTACATAAAATGAAGTAATTTGGTAAATGCATTGGCGTTGCATTTTTTCATCTTAAATTAACCAATCACAGCCAACATAAAAGAACACGAGAGACTACGACTTGGAGTATCATAATGCTCAAAAACAAACAAACAGCTTCAAACAGACACATTTCTACGATACATTCCGCGCGGGCAAGTCTAAGGCGACACGAAAAACAAATGATGTTGTTCATAGCGGTTCATTTAGATACAGCTTTGATGAACCATACGATGTTTTTAAACTTCATTTTATAATGAAAACATGTTTCGGATGTTTTCGTCAGTTGTACAGTGAGGAATAAAATGAAAATGAGCACTAAATAGTGTAACAAAGTGAGATATTAAGAAGAACAATTAAGGGTGAAGGCGCGAACCAAAAAACAAAGAAACTAATTATGCTAGGAAAAGAGACTAATTATGCTAGGAAAAGAGACTAATTAATACCAAAGGAACATCTAGTAAAACGGTGTGACTTGACCGTAGTATGAAACAGCGGTTGGTATATTTCAGTACTCAAAACATGAAGCCAAATTAAGTGACGGCCTGTACGAAAAATAGGTCCGCAATGTGTACATGTGTGGCTTACTAGACCACGTGGCAGGCGCTCGACTCTCGTGGACAAATAAATAAATAAATTTGGTCTCGGCATAATGTCGCTATACACTTCGTGTAAGCCACACAAAAATTCAGTGAATGGCCGAATTGAACCAAACATGCAAAATACTTTGTAGCCTATCAATCAGGGAGAGGTGCCGAGGAGTCGCATCGCTGAACTCTCATAGCACCATTTCAGTGGCCACAATAATTTATTAAATGTATGCAAGAAGCTACAGCTAATCAACAACACTCTTGTTTCTGTTTTGAGCTATCAGTGAACTTTCCAGAAACAGAATGACCTCAAGTGAGAACTCAAAAAACCATCCAACCAGAATGAACTTTGGCATCTCAATATCCGTATGCTAAATTTAGCAAGTTACAATAAACCATTTTGGAGCAGAATTTTTCCGTTCCCTCCTACCCGCCCAAAGTCCTCAATTTGCTCTTCAATGGTACGCGGTCAAAACTAGGGGACTGGGACCGCCCGTACGTCCACCCCGTCTTTTGACCGCGCGCCATTCAAGAGTCACTAGACGTGACCATCTCTCGGAATAACCCAAATGGACGACCTGTTTGTAGGCTAAAACCACTTGTTCAAACTTTCTTTACCAATATAGCTTGTGTAAGGGCTTGTCTAGACTAATAGGGTATTGAAAAATGAATAGTTAAAGTTCTCCAGAAAAAATTCGTACACGCGCTGTTTTCAAGAAACCTCCACAAACTATATATCAATTAGAAAGGTTACGAAATGCAGAATTCGAGAAAAATCATGTTTTGTTTGGCTACTTCTTTCATAAGGCGGTAGAAGCAAGAGCAACTCGGTCCTATACCCAGCTTTGCTTCTGCACATAAGCATTTAACTTCTGTGACTGATCATTTTCATATCATCTTCGAGAGATCAACCACCACATCTGAGTTGGTGACAAGAGATAAGTCAACTGTTGATATGAACATAGAACTTTTAGACTTTGCGTTTCTTTGTGGGAAATTACTCAGATGAACATCAATAAATTTTTGAGTTGCTTTACTACAGTGTACACGAGTTTGTCTTTGTGAATTAGTTGATCCTGTTAATATGCTAATACAGTAATATGAAAGGAACTAGAAGTCTTACAGAAACTAAGAACTTCGTTCACTTAGGTCTAGTTATGTAAGTTATCTATACAAACACAAAAATTCAAGGGTTGAAACAGGGTCGTAACGAGGTATATTTTTTCGTCAGTGATTTCATTTTTTCGCCCAGAATTCTGATCCCTGACCCCAAAACCGTGGCAATTTTGCTGATCCTAATCCCATGACTTGTGATTCCAGATCTCATATACCTCGCTACGACCCCGTGAAATGCTTCTGATGTCATTCCCAAGTTATCCTGTTAACATCTGGAGGTATTTTTCTTCACGTGTCTTTCTTTTGTGTTTAGGTGATCAAATAAACATGGGAATGGGGATGAAGTGCTCCTCTAGTCACACTTTTCTACCATAGACTCGCTTTTTGAAGGTACAACTTTCCCTGAAGTTAGGTCAGTGACGCTCACTCTCTCCTCTCTAACCAGGAATGTTCACAATGGTCCGGAGAGAAGGCAAACTTCCTCCTCCATCCATTGTGTGCATCCCACTTGGGCTGTAGGGTTTGTAGTCTTAACACTTTAGGGCCGGGATCTTGGGGCTAAAATATTAATTGTCACCCATTTCCCCATTTTCAGCCACACAAAATTGTTTGTGTCCTCATCTTAAGAGAAAACAAGGGGAAGTGGATTAAAAAAACACCTCAAGAAAACACAAGTTGATGAGGTTAGAGGAATCTACTGTTAAATCTTCAGTCCAATGTGCACTACTCACGTTTTTTCCCTCTCCTTCTTCGCCTTCGTCGTCGTCGTCGGCGGCTTCGGCGGCGACGTCGACGTCTCCTTCTTCTCCTCCGCAGCCTTCGCCTCTTGCGTCTGATCCTTCTTCTGCGTCTTCTTCGTTTCCGTCGTCTAATTCTTTTGGCGCGCCGGCCATACCCTCTGAGACCTGAACGGAATAAGATTCGCTTGAGTTTGGTTGATTCCAATGGGGTGGGTTACTACCATCATTCAGGCAATTCTAAATAGGGACGATAGCTAACACTTCGAGCTTTTGGAATATTATTTTTTTCTCTCCTAACAAAGCCGCAGCAAAGCTTCTTTAAAAATTGGCCTCCTGTCTCTAGACAGCATTGACTACTCAACCCCACCGTTATTAAACGCAAAAGCATTTACTAAATTCTCTAAGCTCGGTCACTCATTCAGCTCAGTCGTTGTGACCACTGTACTGCCAAATCTCAGGGACACCACACCCAGACTGGATCACGAACCAGTATGAGCAACTCCTCACTACTCACGTATTTGCCTTCTCTTTCGGATGCGGTAGATATTCCCACGGAGCCCAACTTTTTCCTGATTAATGATGACAGACGTCGCTGGCACATAATGTCGAGTAAACTAACATCGTCGAAATCAATGGCGAAGAATCAGTAGGGATCCGAAGGTAAATCTACGCGCCTACTGCGGATGTTTGCTCTTCGCAAAATCAGAGTGAAACTTCGCGTACCAACAAATATCAAACGCTCCACAAATTCACTAATCACATTCACAAAGGAAAGGAGCTAACTAAAAAAACCTGACGGTTTATTTGGCGCCTGGCATCTTAGCACCATAAAAGGTAAATTATAATTTCGATGGTGATGTTCTCATTCTGAATCGATAACTACTTTAAAATCACTACTTGTCTAATTCAGTTAAGTCGTTTTCCAAGTTCATACTTACGTCTTCGGCCCCGACGGCGATAGATCAATTTGGTCTTGTATCGTCTGACTTTACCGTACTTCCCGTTCCTTCTTCTCACACGATAGCCTCGTCTTGTCTTCCTCACTATCTTCAGTTTCCGGCCGTACCTAAAGTACCGCACAACTCGACGTTTGATGCCTCTCCATCCTTTTCCCTTGCGCTTGATAGCCCATTTTCCCCGACGATATCTAACACGACGTCTTCTGCGTCCGATAACACAAGACAGCCTGATACGTTTTATTCTCTTCAATCGTCCTCCATATCTGAAATAAAATCGTTTTCCTCGTTTTCGGAGTTTACGCCAGCGACGTTTGATACGGATACACCATCTTCCACGTTTGCGTTTAATTCTTCGGTATCGTCGCATTAACCAAATTCTTACTCTTCGCTTAAACTTACGAATAACCTTTTTCTTTCCACCGATAATAGCGGTGTATTTCCTCCTCCTTCTAATTGTACATCTTCTGCCTCGGTATTTGATCACTCGTCGACCTGTTGAAGCGTGATAAATGAAAAAAAAAAGATAGAAATTGAGGGAGGAAAGGCGGATGACTGAGTAACAGGAAGGAGAGAAAGAAAAGGAGAGAGAGAGGGATGTAGGTAGGTAGATGGGTAGAGTAAGTGGGTGGGTGTTGAGATTGTTTATTTAGTTGCTTGCTTGCCTGCTTGATAGTATGCAAATACATTTCGGATTCCTCATCTGTTAGCTGTGCCAACCATTTTTTCGTTAACTCCAACATATCTGAGTTGTACGTAAAAGGGCAGCCGCGCATGCGTGGATATTGATACTGGAATTACGACATCAATTCGAGACACGCCACTTCGATGAAGGACATTTGGAAAACCTGTTTAATGGCGCTCAACATAGACACATCGAGATGAAAATTTAGTTACTGCGCATAACATTAACGTAGACATGTTGCGGACATTTTGTCCGTAGAAATGTAGGAAATGCAGGTCACAATTTTTTCACCGATACATTTTATTTTCTGGTTTCTTCTGTGGAGTATGTGACCATACTTTCCTCGTGTTTGGGAGCATAACTTGGCCAACTTTTTCTTTCAGTGCGTAAACCACTGGAACGGAGTGTGTCAATTTCAGTTTCATTTTTTACCAACCATAAAGATCTACAAATTGGAAAGGCACACTACTCACGACGTTGCCTTTTTCGTCGTCTGCGTCGCCGTCGCCGTCGCCGTCGCCGTCGTCGTCGTCTTCGACGAACTCGTCTACGTCTCAGTCGACGTTGCCGTCTTCTACGTCTTCGCAGACGCCTTCTAATCTTTCGCCTTCTTCTACGTCTTCTAGAGACACCTGCAATCATTTTAATTATATTTACTTAATTGTTTTAATTATTATCATCACTATTATTGTTATTACAATTAGTGAAACCGATAAAAGTAAATTCTAATTATTTTACACTTTAAAACAAACATAGCCACAGTGTATTTGCTTTTAATAAAAAAAAAATAGTCCAATATATGGACACAACTAAATATGAATGAGCCTAATTTGTAATTTGTTGCAGAAAACGTTGCTGATGTTACTCAGGGGCCCGTTTCTCCAAAGTTCAGTTAATTTTTCTGGCCAGAAAAGCCATTTGAAACGCTGTAATCCACTTATTCTAAAAAGCTGGCCTTTTACTATGATTTCAAGATATGAAAGGGCAAATATGTTGCAAAATTTCATTCCTGGAAACGTCCTTATTTTTTAGAAAGGTAGGAAATTATAGCACCCTAAATAGGCCCAAACTTTTCGAGGGGGGGGGGGGGGGGGAATTCGAGAAACGCACACCAGGTCCGGCCTAACATCTGAGATCACACGTTTTCCACGTTTTCTCGACTTCTTAGCAAGCCTCACTTGGAGCCTGGTGTTTGAATACAATTACTTGCTACGTGTGTAACTAAAAGAAGACACAGTCTACTCTCGTTGCAGGGGACACTCTCGGACCGTGATTTTGTGTATAAATGTGCCAAACAGAACAAAGACTAAAAACCGAAACGTTTTTAATTACATTCCTTTGAGGTTTTAAATGTAAGAACTTATAACTAAAATGCTGGCCCATGACGGACGCGTCAGATAAAATTTGTTTTCAGACAAGCCTGAAGTCGCCTTTTCGATTTAAACTTCCGTAAACAATTTAATTTTCCGCCAATCTATAACTTTCTGGCCCATTTTTTCTTTTGATTATGTTTTGAAAACGAAAGTATAATTACTCTGACAAAATACATTATATAGAGCTGTGGAGTAACACAAACTAAAACTTGACCTGATTTTAAGCGGGCAAATCTAACAAAAAGACATTAAAATATTGCAAAGGTTCTGATCACCTAATTGGTGACGTCATGCCCTACTTTTAGTCTTGTACTACATGGGATCGAAAATTTGAGTGAAAGTAACGTCAAGTCTGCACAGTGCTCGACCTAGTCTTCCAACTTTTGGCTCGTTTGCATTGCCCCATTAAATTTCAAATGCCAGACGTAAGGTGATCATTTTAAATGCCCCGCGCAAAAAAAACCTCAACTACCTCTTTGTTTTTAAATCGTCGATAAAGGCATCTGAAACGATAATTCGGCAAAAGTCACGATGCTGTCATTACCCTAGGTTTGAGAAGACAGATATTTTTTGGCAAATGTTATCTTGCTCTGGTGTGTCACACGTCTAGGCATAAAAGTTATAGATCTTAAAAAATTTTGTCTCAAGAGATTCTGGGAAATTTATATTATGCTTATATAGAAAGAAGATAAAAGGGAATAAAAACATAAAAAGTGAAGGAAAAATAACATAAAAACATAAGTCGGCGGGAAAGGATTTACGAAAAGATTTGTGTTCTCCGTGCCGAGCAAAAACTTGCAAAAATTGGCCTCTAGTATAAAACAAAACGAGAGTATAAGTAATCAGAAACATTTTAAGAAGTATCGCAGTGCAATTTGAGGGTGAATTACCAAAACAAACCGCAATAAGGACATCTTAGCATCATAAAAGGTGAATTATAATTTCGATAGTGATGTTCTCATTCTGAATCGATAACTACTTTAAAATCACTACTTGTCTAATTCAGTTAAGTTTCCAAGTTCACACTTACGTCTTCGACCCCGACGGCGATAGATCAATTTGGTCTTGTATCGTCTGACTTTACCGTACTTCCCGTTCCTTCTTCTCACACGATAGCCTCGTCTTGTCTTCCTCACTATCTTCAGTTTCCGGCCGTACCTAAAGTACCGCACAACTCGACGTTTGATGCCTCTCCATCCTTTTCCCTTGCGCTTGATAGCCCATTTTCCCCGACGATATCTAACACGACGTCTTCTGCGTCCGATAACACAAGACAGCCTGATACGTTTTATTCTCTTCAATCGTCCTCCATATCTGAAATAAAATCGTTTTCCTCGTTTTCGGAGTTTACGCCAGCGACGTTTGATACGGATACACCATCTTCCACGTTTGCGTTTAATTCTTCGGTATCGTCGCATTAACCAAATTCTTACTCTTCGCTTAAACTTACGAATAACTTTTTTCTTTCCACCGATAATAGCGGTGTATTTCCTCCTCCTTCTAATTGTACATCTTCTGCCTCCGTATTTGATCACTCGTCGACCTGTTGAAGCGTGATAAAAAAAAAAGTTAGAAATCAAGGAGGATGGAGGGGACAGGTGACTGAGTAACAGGAAAACGACAAATAAAAGGAGATAGAGGAATGTGGGTAGGTAGATGGTTAGGGTAAGTGATTGGGTGAAGTGGGGTGGATATAGTAGACTACTGCTGTGTAAAAACGCTTTTCATTACGTTAATTTTGCGGTAAAAAAAGCTACCTCTGTGGTTATTGGTTTTCTTGTTTTGCCGTGTCTCGTTTGTTTTTGTGTGGATTTTTTTGGCACAGTGAGCCAGTTTAGTTACATTTTTAGCTGAGGCAATCGGTCAAAAGTATAATACAGAGTGAAACCACTTACGTTTAGGTCTCCTTTTCCTTCGATTTCTACGTCGTCTTCGTCTTCTTTTTCTCCTTCTTGCACGTCTTTTGCTTCTAAAATACCGTCTTATTCTTCTCAAGTTTCTTCTACGCGAACGTTTGTACCTACGCAATCGTCGTCTTCTTCTCTTTCGCAAAAGTTTGCGACTGTAACGACCTGTCATAATAAACGAGATAATTAAGGTCTCGACTTTTCAGCTCCCCTTGCGATCTTTTCAAAGAAAATGAAAAAAGAAATTAATAACAAACTAAACAAAAACAGAACAGGAACCTGAAATTAATATTGGAAATGAAACACGAAGGGTTTAAGAATCCCAACTGGCTGCGCAGTCTTGTGCTTGCAGGCGAAAGAGCGGAACTTGAACCCTGCCGGAACTGCAAGTCTAAAGCTCGTCAACTCTTCTTCGCTACCCGCGCCTAATGTAGTACGCATTACGTTTCAGACACTTCTTGTGATTTACGCGAATCATGGAACGCCAGACTTCAAGTCCAACACGCCGTCCGCTCATCTTCGCTGTCCCAGCCTAAAGCATGTATTAGTGCTTTGTAACACGTTTCTGCACGTGCTTTGTTTTCGACAGCTTTAGTGTAGCTATATAAATATATAGTATTGCACATTAGTTTCTTTGCCACGTTGAAAAAAAAACAAACAGATAATTTATATGTATATGCGACAGAAACTTTTTCGTAGCTTTTAACTCCGTGCGAAGTAGAAAGTAGAAATTTCCCCTAAATCGAAGTAATCGCGACGGCCCTTTCTCTATCGATGTAAAAGAAAGCTAAATGGCCACAGAGTCATTCAGCTACTAGTTAAATTGCACAGGATTTATATTGCTCCGTCTAAGAGAGTAACGGAATTCACATAAACCACAAGAAATGTCTGAAACGAAATGCGTAGTACGCATTTCTTCTTGACCTTTTAACTCCCAAGATCTGATTATTAATTCTCGATTCTAGTTGCTATAAATTTCCTGGTACATTAGTTAAGACAATTTGGGGTTCTACCAAGATAACACCCTCTAGCTGATTAGTTGGTTTGTTCTCATCACCTGTCTGATGAACAATGTATTGATATAAAAAGGGAAAGTTACATGCTCATCATTTGTGAGAGTTTGAGGGTTAACAACTTTAAAGGGCCTTTTGTTGCTAACGGTGAATCTTTTGCAATACATCGTAGAAATAAGAGTCCAAGTTGATTACCTGCTGATTTAAAAAGATATGATGTTACCTTGGCTCAAAACAAGCCTACCTCATTTGTTTTGTCATTCTTTTAATTTTGAGGTCAACACTCCGGATCCAAAAAAAAAGGAGGATGGCACGAACCATATTTTGTTTTGTGAGCTTCGTACCGGCTATACCGGGAATTATTCACAGTCATTAAGGGACGGACCATTAGAAAAAAAAGTGAAAAAGTCATGCATGCAGAGTAGACCAACATCAACACAACAACTAGCCAAAAAAAATATATTCATTCAAGGGAAACATTAAAGAAAAAAATTCATGCCGCTCGAAAATTCCCCCCCCCCCCCCCCCATAACTTTTCTAATGGTCCGTCCCAAAGAAGAATACAGTGAAAAGAAAACTCAGTTTACTCACGGAAGCGTATAACTTTTATGGGTCTGCTCCATCTTTTTCTTCCATAATGCACGGTAATCCGCCTTCCTCTTCTTCTTACCCGCATTATTTTACTTCCAACACGTATAAAACGCACGGGTTTTTTTACGATCCTCTTTCGTCGGCCCCTGATTCGAACGATGTAACTCTTGCGACCTCGCGGACGAATGGAGTAATATCTGCGTAGAATACGTAACGACAGGCGAACGGGTCTGATTTTTTCCCAGCGTTTTTTGTATTTATAGTACCATTTTTTGTTTCCTCGTAGGAGACGACACCACTTCCGTAACACTCGCACATACCACTTTTTGCCGAATCTCTTCATCACCCTGTATCTGCCTCGGATATATACCTTCTGCACGCGGACAAATTTAAGTCTACCTCCCAGACGGAAACCTAAACGCTGCGTCCTTCTGATTCGGCGACGTTTACCGCGGAAATAGACTCTTGACCCTCCTGTTCAGCGATAAAGAAATGAATTTTGTTCAGAAAAATATAAAGCTGCTTGCATCGGTAACAACCCACTTCTTTCAGTATTTTTGTGTCAGAAGGCCCATAAACGGTCTAGGTATGTTAAGTGTTAATATCATTTTACAGTACAAAATCGTTCACGTGAAAACGAAAGCATAAGGCACCGCTAATTTTCCTATTAGGGTAAGGGGATTGGTATAGAATTGCATCCATCTACAATCTTGGACAGAAATTATCTTTTCGGCTAGCGGAAAGCGAGCAACTTACGTCGTCGTCTTCTTCGCCTTCTTCGTCTTCTGGCAATTCTTCGTCTACGTTGTCTTCGCCGACGCCGCTTCCGCCTTCGGATTCTTCGCCGTCGCCTTCTTCCTGTTAATTAAAAATAAAAAACAACAACAACAACAACAACAGCTACGGTGTGAGTTGGCCATCTCGAAGCTCCAAACAGGATTATCTAATAAAACGATAAGTAATGAACAGAAACGACTGCCCCGGTCCTGAGGTAGTACATCAGACGTAACCCGACACGAGTCAAGAAGCACAAGCCGTCAAGAGATTCTTTCGAGTTACCTTTGAAAAAAGATGACGATTTGTCTAAAAATAATCCGAAAGCTGATTGCGATAGTCTAGTCTTCTTGAGAACAACGCATCCCTTTTTGAGAGAAGGTTTGCAGACTACATTTTGTACTCCCATTGTTGGCAGGGTGAGAACATTCAACCAACGACTATTTGTTTTCCACTGAATCCGATAGGTCACATTATCTTATTCAGGCCGATTAATCAAATTTTGCCAGGTTTTAACGTGCACAGTTTACTTCAGTCTGTCTACTTAAAAATGATAACAACAAGACACATCAGAAAGCAAGAAAGCAGTGCATGATTAATGTTGACCTACGATGCATGGTGCTTGGAATTTGGCACCCTTAACGCTATGCGCAATTCTGGGTTAAAGTGGATTCAAAGTGGATCAGAGGATTCGGCTTAGATGAGAATGAGACTGTACTGAAGTTCTTACTGGGAATTTTTCCTAACGTATCAATGAATTAAAGGACTTCTTCCTCACGTGCAATAACTGTTCTACTGCTTGGTAGCTCTGACTTAAAGGCAAACTGTCAGAAAAAATTTTGCTCGCGTTCGTGTTGCCCATATTACCGCCAAACATTACTCGCTATTGAGTCGACAGCATATTCCGTTTATTGAAATCCCAAAAGCTTTATGCGCACGAGGAATGGGGAGGGGGGTTCAGTTGCACAGCCTTGCCTGAGAGTGTGTTCACTTGACGGCACGGCGGCCATGTTGGAGGAGTAAACCAGACTTCTGGGAATTGAACTCTATTCTATGCAAAATCTTCCTTTAGTTCCAAAAAACCAAGATGGCCGCTGGTCACGTAAAAGAACACCCTCCATGGGTTTTGACTTAGGCCCAAGTCAAACGTTGAACTTTATACGAGACGAACTAAATAGAGCTAATTAAGTTCATGATAAAATCGACGTTTGACTCAGTTAAGTTCGACGAAGTGTATTGTGAAGATCGACGTTTGAATTGAGCCTCATTGAAATTTGAAAACGTGGCTTGGAATGGAGACGTAAACATGCAAATGGGCTATAACATGAAATGAAGAACAAAACTCACGTCTTCTTCGCCAACGTCGACGACTGCGTCTTCCTCGTTGCCTTCGTACGCCGCCTGTGAAAGAGCGGTACAGCGTTTATTAGCGAAAAAATCCAAAAAAAGTTCAAAGTTGGAACAGATAAAAACGACTCCTTTACCAAATACTGTACGTCAGCGATTTTATTAAATTTTATTGAGATGAGTTTTCGATGACTGACCTCAGGAAGCAAGCCCGTAAATTAAGTAAGGATGGATTAGTGTCTTGTAAACATTAATGAGTACATGTCGTGGGGCAAAATGGCGTAATTTTCTTAACGGACCAATAATTTTACTAACTTTTGTGGCGACAACATCAACATTAGATTTCCAGGAGAAATTTTTATCAATTATAACGCCAAGATATTTGATGTGATCTTTGGAGTCAAGGCTAACGTTTTCATTCCTCTCGCTATCGAACATACAGATATTGGGGTAATAAGTAAGCCTCTTTTAGTACGAGTGAAATAAGTTAGATTTTTTTATATTAAGAGTTTATTTATTGGATATCAGCCAGTCGCTAAGACTTCAGTTCTTCAATTTGTATGGACTAGAAGTTCATTTGTCCGTCGTTAAAGCCACGAAGACGTATTATTTGTGATAAGTTACTTTCCTCAATTTCCTGTAACAACCTCTCACAAAAGGTTTGTTGCGCCATTTTTATCGTTTTGAAAACCTGCATTTCCCGGTAAGTGAACTGATCCACCTCGGTGTCAGAGGTGTGTTTAATTAAACTCCTACTTTATCCCGAGGATAGTGCTAATCGTGGAACCCAATCTCGCAAGGATTGATCCCTCGCTAAGCGCTAATCGGCTTTTCAGAAACCGGCATCAATCATGCGCTTCTCGTATCCTGACTGCATGCTTACAAGACCACACCAGTTGGGCTTGTCTCAGAGCAAACTTTACGCCATGCGTGCCAAGAGAGATTCATACAGTTTATTTTTGAAACCAAAATTTGCGTAACGGAACAATTAGCACTCACAAACAAACCCGAGATTGACCGCCGAGATTTACCTCTTGAGACCTAATATAAAGACAATAAAACTAATGCAGCCAGTACAATCAAGTGTTTCTCCTTTAACTCCTCAAGGTCGTGCCATCTCACCCTTTGAGCCCTGATATCAACATGTATATTCTCTTAACTGGTCTCCTCATATATCTTACACTACATCAAGATGTGTCATGTTTGATTATCATTTTCCGTATTCTCATGACCTGTGTGTTAGCTAAAATGGGGATCGACGAACGGGTTCAATTTTCAAATAATTAATTCTTTAATATAACCTACAGGGGTACGCTTGAACTGGTTCGACTGTAAATATTACTTACGTATAGCATACAATGTCATATTTACCCTTGCGAAGGATTCTTCTCCGAATAATAGTGGGACCTTTCCCCTGCCTACGGCTCGCAGACCATATCCAATATTTCTTTCGACCCTTGTATCCAATGAAGACGAAACTGCCTCTGTAGCCGAAGTTTAAAACCCTCGAACGGACGCCAATTTGTCGCAGAACTTTCAAGTAAGGCTTTCCATACCTTTCGGCCTCGTCCTGAGCAGCAACAATTACTATTCTTCTGTAATAATAATGATAAAACCCAAAAGGATTCAATTCAGTCTTAACATCAACAAAAACGTCAAAGCAGCTATCTCCTTCAGCTTGAAACGTTACATTATCAACTCCGTTGATAAAACCAAACTTTTGAAAACAACTCCTCCACTGGCTCAGCACCACAGTTTCTTTAGAAACTACCCCCTTTATCTCCTTCAGGAGGTCATGTCATCATCTACTTTAAACTGGACATTTATGTTAGGGGAACATGTTTCTCAAGTGAGCGATAATTTCCCTTCATGTTCCCACAAACAAGGATCTCCATTAATGAGCAGTACCCTCCCTTTCAGGACGTTCACGAAGACAATCCAAAGTAACAAATGAGCCATAATTACCAAAAGGTATTGGGGCCACTGAATTCGTTTTATCTTCTGTGGCCTTTGTACTGTTGGGGGCGGATGGCAAGTCAACACATCGGATTACTCGAAACTCAACACGCTTTTAATGCCAATACACACATGCTTTCAAGATGGCCGCCAGCAACGAACCCATAATGCTTTTCGGCTTAACTGTACACCACAGCTTCAACACCCTTTACTGTGAAAGATATCCGAATCGCTACAGACAAATCTACCACCCCTCTTACACAAAAATCTTTTTAAAGCAACCACTTCAATTAGGGCAAAAACCTTCCTGTAAACCAACACAGGAGCTCCTCGAAGTCACTCCCAAGGTGTTTGCTAGCTGTAACTAAAGCTGCGGGCGGAGCCAGTGAATGCACGCGATGATGTTTAGACTAGTTTATCTGTTAATTCTGTAAACGAGCTATTGCTACAATACCAGTGTGACATAACTAGTCAAGTGCAGTACGTACCCTCGTCTAAGCCTTTTCATAAAAAAGGAGATGAAAAGTATCGCCTGAATCCTGCTGCCATGGGTATCAAAGGATCTTCGTTTTAACACCTTACCTGTTTATGAATAACAGCAAACAAAACTAGTCATTAACTACTCAATAACAGCCTGTGTTCGGACATTTTACTAACGTGATATCAACAATATGTTGAACACATCATTACAGCAAATATCTTTTACCTCTTTTACCTCTTTTAACGTCTTTTACCTTCATTCGTAGGTCCCGGGAGCCTGGATCGTTTTTAGTCTTACATAACTTACAAAAATGTGAACCAATAAAGCTAATCCGTATACAGTCGAAACTCGCTAAAATGCACACTATTATGGAAACTTGCCTTGGTCCCGGCAAAATTGTCATACGTTTCCAGCTGTAACTCTTCGGACAACGGACTTTACAACTGGGCTGCTGTGGGCCCTTTGAGAATAGTGAAGGATCTGACACTCTGACGAACTTTGCAAATTTATCTCAAATCTTAGTCACTGTTGGTTTGTTAAAACGAAACTAAAAGATAACATCAGTCTTTTTTAAAGCCAGTTGGGCTGGAAAAACCCCGTACGTTCATGTACATAGACTGCTACGTGTTTATTTGCGTTGTATCCCGTACTCCATGGTGTGCCTCGTCGTGCTTCCGGTTGTATAAGAATGCTATGGGGCGATAGAAATGATGTAGCAAGGGTGTAACTGGGGGAGGGGGTCCTGGGTGCCCGTGATCCCCCCTTTGTAAGCCTTTTTTTAAGCAAACAACCTACAATATTCAGGTGACAATCTGGTGAGTACCCTCTGTTTGACACAGCATGACCTCCCCTTTGAAAAATCCTGGCTACGCCCATGTGTACGGTAAACAAACGAACAAGAAACCGTGAATGAAATTTGTTGTCAAAGATGCATACAAGAGTCTGACTTATTATTTATTGCTAAAGTATGCTGTTTGTCAGTACTGGGGCTGTCAGAATGGCTTCACACTCGGCAAAACCTCTATAATATGCAAACCTCTCCATAACAAGGACACTTAATTCCGCCGCTTTGGTGTCCTTGTTAGGGCCCGATTACATGGCGAATTTCAGCCCGGGCTGAAATTTCATCCCGGCTTCTGAAACAAATCCTCTGAAAATCAAATTGTCGATTACATGGAGATTTTTTCAGCCGGAGCGAAATTCAGCCCGGGCTGAAAATCCTAGCCCGGTTTGACCTAACCGGGCCAGGATTTTCAGCCCGGGCTGAACTGCGCCCCGGGCTGAAAAAATCTCATGTAATCGAAAAGAAATTTCAGCCCGGGCTGAAAAGCAGGAAATAACATGGCTGCCTGATTTTCCCGAGACTCTTCGCGCCAAATTTCATATTTGGTGCCGAGAGTAATATTTCAGCCCGGGCTGAAATTCGTCATCTAATCGCAATAAAATTTCAGCCCGGTTGACCGGGCTGACATTTCAGCCCGGGCTGAAATTCGCCATGTAATCGGGCCCTTAGTGAGGGTCAACTGCGCTGCTAAAAATGCCGGAAGCAAACGGTGATTAAGCCTACTTAATTCCTTCGTATAAAAAGTAATATGATATCTCACCCGTCCTCCGGTCCACAACCACAACATTAAGACCGCGTTCTTCAGGGGAATAGTTTCTTCCATTAACCTTGATGTACGCGTGGGCCTTCCCGAAAAGCGAAGGGCCGCCACGATAACTCCCGTCCTTATGGCCTGCACTTAAGGCAGCTATATGGATGAATCCTGAAAACAAAAGTATTGAAAACTTAGCTTTGTCTGGTAATTTTTACGATGTTAGTTCATAAGAAAACTCACTTCCTTGTCGTCTCTTTCTTCGCCTTCTTCTTCGTCGCCTTCGCCGACCTGAGGGCAATAAATACAATTCAAATAACTGAAAAATAACATCAATAAAAGACAAAACAGGGCTTGTAGTGTACCTTGCTCCCAATGATTGGTGAATGTTCGCGGCAATTTGCAAGCAATATTTTGATGTTTTTGTGTGTTATTTAGTGGGTGAAAGTTACTGTAGTAATACTGTTGAACCAGAGGTTTCCGTGAACGAGTTTTGGACGCGAAGAGGCCAGTTTTCTCAAGTGCTTTTGTCCAAGATTGTAACATGTGCGCAAGACTTAGGGTGCTTGAAAGGCCGAGAATCAATGAAAATGTAGTCGGCTTCGGCCACTGGGGCGAGAACCGGGCCCGTGCTGGTTGGGCGCGTCGTCGACCTACTCTTAGGAAGGTTTGAGTAAATGTAATAGCTTGTAATAATGTAATAGTTTGGGTGCCTTGAAACACCATATTCGATGTCGCGCTTGTACACTTTACCAAGATAGCACGCAGCAACATCCACGAGAAACACGCCTTAAGTAAGTTTTATGTGGAAGTTATAGTTTATGCTATTGGCCAACAATTTTGGTGCACTACCCGTCACGGTGTTTAAACCACCCAACATGTTGAGTGGAATAATATTAGGAGCTCCCGGCCAAGAATGCTGCCAGCGAACGCAACAGCCTTCTGAAGACAACGGTTAATTGAGCAAGTCTAATAATCGTGTGGGTCCACTAGCGCAGAATAATTGATAACTCGAAGAAATGGTAATCCCCGAAAGGATACTTGTCTAGAGTATGATACACTTTGAGTACCGGGCAGTAATATGTCAAGCACCGTCGCCATAATTGCCATCTTAAATGTCACCACCAAAACCATCGCCATCACCTTCATATAATCTCCACCATCATCATTACGATCAGTCATCATCATCACCATCACCACCACCATCATCAGAGGTTTATTAAAATAAAATGAATAACAATATTACAATTCAGACTGACCATCATCACCACCACCATCATCATCAGCAGCAGCAGCATCATCATCGTTATCATAATTAGTCATCATAATTAATCATCATCACCAATTCTTACTTTTTGGTTAGTTGCACTCAAACCAGGTCAAGTGTACCCCTGTAGATTGCATTACTGAATCGAGTATTTGAAAATTGAACCCGTTAGTCGTTCAGAGAATGTTTTCATTTGAAAAAGGGCAAATACATGTTCAAATCAAAATTCTGTTTAATTATGAAACAGAGGGTTAAGTACACTCATCACAACTTCCTTGAAGGAAAAACGTATTTTATATCTCCCGACCACAGCCTATTGGTTTGCAATATAAGACATCATCTCTTGGTCCACATTCACTACGAGCAAAAGCATTCAAGGTTCCGTACCGTGGAAAATGCCGAACTATCTTTCTGAGGGCAGTACGCGTCGCAATTCATGAGA